>JAUALY010000006.1:5899852-6514852 GCA_030819805.1 Penstemon newberryi var. newberryi | reverse complement strand
TTCCCTTGCCTATTCCTTCACCAACACCACCTCCTACTCCACCTCCCCCTCCTGTGCCACCGCCACCTCCAATTCCTTTGCCTATTCCTCCACCAACACCACCTCCTACTCCACCTCCAATTCCCCCTCCTATGCCACCGCCACCGCCACCGCCACCGCCAATTCCTTTCCCTATTCCTGCACCAACACCACCTCCAATTCCCCCTCCTACGCCACCCCCACCGCCAACTCCTTTGCCTATTCCTCCACCAACGCCACCTCCTACTCCACCTCCAATTCCTCCTCCTACGCCACTGCCACCACCACTGCCAATCCCTCCACCAGCGCCGCCGCCTGCTCCACCACCGATTCCTCCACCTATGCCACCGCCACCGCCACCGCCAATTCCTCCACCAGCGCCGCCTCCTACTCCACCACCGATTCCTCCACCCATACCACCACCATTTCCTTTACCTATTCCTCCACCACCACCGATTCCTCCACCCATACCACCATTTCCTTTACCTATTCCTCCACCAACGCCGCCTCCTACACCACCCCCAATTCCTCCGCCAACACTACCACCGGTTCCTCCACCTCCAATACCTTTCCCAATCCCTCCTCCGGCACCTCCACTTGCACCACCACCTCCCCCTATGCCTCCACCTCCACCTATATGACCTCCTGCTCCATGACCATGACCATGTCCACCACCAACTCCACCTCCTTTATTTTTTTCGCTCTTCTTATGGTGCTTTTTACCATCATGACCACTGCCTGAACCAATGTGACCACCTCCTCCACCCCCACCACCAGTGCCTCCACCAGCTCCACCACCACTGCCTATGCCTCCACTGCCAACCCCACCACCATGACCACCTTTTCCAATGCAATCAGGCTTTCCATATTTTGGTTCTTTGAGTTCACCATTTTGCCCCAGCTTCCTGCCCTCTACGCATGACCCCACCACCAAAAAAGAAATGACCACCACCGCCAGAAAGCTCTTGCCAGCCATGTTGTTACTCACCATTTGCATGCACACACTTCAATTGCATGCAACAAAGTTACAACTTCAAGACTTTATAAACATGTACATCTGCCATGTATTAATTACAAGCATAAATTCCCTCCCCAACTAATTTAACCTTTTTATTTTTTTTCCATTGTTTATATCAACTAACAGAAAGTCCAGCTTGAATATCCACATCTTTATGTGATTACTCCATGCATGTATTCATGGCCACCTCTCTCTCTCTCTCTCTCTTGCACACACAAACAGACAAGTTGACTGTGTTGATTATTGTCACAGAATCTGTAGGCAGTTGGGCATTTTTTTTCTCCCAATAAATGGTTGTTTAATTTTTATTATTGAACTATTAAATTTTGACGACTCATGCATGCATGCATGTAATTACTTAGTTCTACAGTATTGGGTTATTGCACAAGGAAAAAGCTAAATTCAGTATTGAAAGAAGGTCAAATGCAATAAATGTACAATTAGAATGCATGAGAAAGCTAGTGATCTCGTGGATAGTTGATGATCACGGACTGCATTTACAGGTTGAAAGTTGGAAACTTTATTTTCCCTTGTTAGGGCAAGTCCAATGGAGATATGCAAATGGAGATGCAAAGTCCTAACTACCATTATTCATCCTCAATTTACATTTTTTCTCATTCCAAAGGGAGCATGGAAAAGAGTTTATATTTTACAAATTGTACTTTAAGAATCCAAATTTACTTACTCTTGAAGAGAGAGAAACATGCTATGTATATGGTAGTTGTTGAGAGGGAATGAATGTGATTGGATAAAAATATTAATAAAGTGACATAGAAACTCAATTTACATGCTCACCATTGGAATGAATCAATTTAAATGAGTATGCAAACAACTATTTGAGAATGTATAATGCATTTTACATCCCCAAATATACAAACTACCATTGGACTTGCCCTTACGAAATGCCAGTAGAGATTATTAGGTGCATCTGCACATATGACGTGGTGCAATAAATGTTTGAGATTTATTTAATTTAGTATTTGCATCTTTGATCGTGGGAATGAATGCGATCATGAAGTTAACTTACTCTTAAATATAGGAAAAGATTCAAATTTATGACGATCAAATAATTTTTCTAATGCCAGGGTTGTGCAGTTGTGCTTTCTCTCAGAAAAAAAAAAGTATTAATTTATTTTTAAAACTAAAATCAAACATCTTAGGTCTAATTCTATCAAGTCCATGGACCAATATTCATGATCGTAGTGGGTTAGATTTGACTACAATTTTGGGACACTCCACGAGTGCTCAATCTTTTAAGACTAATATGGGCCGCATTTTGTTACCAACGTTTTTACGAATTGAAACTTTAATTTGGTTTGATATACCCGATTGACCGAACTGGAGAGAATCAAATATAAATTTATACATGGTTATGACAAAACACACATAAAACATAAATTTCAGAAAACGAAAAAAAGTTAGCTTGTAACACCGAGTAATGTCAAATTCGAGATGTAGTTGTCATACGAAATTACTATTAAGTTTTTGATCTTATTATTAATTATATATTTATTTCATGGTTGACTGCATAGCAAATATTCCAGTGCTTATTTTCCATATTATTGTTTTGGCATCTTAAGTTATCTGTGATATTACTCCTCTAGCCATATGATCAAGAATTCACCTTGACATTGTTTTGCTTGAACTATTGGATTCGTATTCCATAGTTTTTTTTTTTTCAAATGGGTCATGGTTAAATATTGTGGACTAGCAACTTTTTGATAAATCAAAACTATAAACCACTTTAAAGCTTAAGATTAGTTTTAATAAGTATGTTGATATTGAATAAAATTTATTATAATTATATGACATGACATAAATAATTAGATAATTTGTTTTTTGCAAAAGGAAATGCAAATCTATAAAGTGATTTCATTAACAGAAAACCACGTCGATCAATTTCCCTTCAGCTATACTAATTTGGTTAATTGTTATAAAAATGTGTAGTTTATTTAACATTATATTTATGGCGGCAAGAGAGAGACTTAAAATAGACTGGAACACACGTCGAGAAGCTAGCAACGGAGTGCGACTCTAAAGTGGTGATCCAACTGATTAAAAAGGCCGACACGAACATTCACCCGTTGGAAAACTTAATTGTAGATTGTCGAGCGTCGTTAGAAAATCATGGACTTGCAAATTCTATCACATACGTAAAGGAGAAAACATATGCGTGGATGAACTGTCAAGAAGGGGCTATGCATTACAAGAAAGGGCACGACACTAGGAATCACCTCAGGAAGGATTGATGGAGGTACTTTCCAAAGACGCTTAAGTAGACATTATGCTTTAGGGGTGGGCGTTGGGTTCGGGTAACCCAAATCCGATCCGTCCCGTTTTAAAAATATCCGAATGGAACACGAAATTGAAAACCCGTATTTTATTACGGGAATACGGGACGGGTTTGGGATTTGTCTCTCCAACCCCGAATACCCAAAACGTCTATATCTTTTTTTAATTTATTATTATATAATTATACACTTTATTTATGTATCAATTAATTAACATCATCTAATAGAGAACTTTTTACTTTACCCTAATATTTCTTTTAAATCTTACACTAGTTATTAATATATTAAGTTTGCCTCAGTTCTAAAAACTCTCATATACTCTACTGTTCTACCACTTCTTCTTCTTCCCACCTATGCCACGAAATACAATATTTTTTATTTTTATTTTTTTTGCTCTACAAATTGAATTACTAATACTAGTCTATTACATACAAAACGTTATACGAAATATTGTAATTTAATTTTTTTAGGTGCTTGAAGAATTGATGATTTAAAAAATATAGGACCCGTAATCCTGTTTCATAATAATTATTACGGGATGGATTTGAGATAAAATATGTCAATTTCAAAATTTACTATAATCATATATCTAACCCCAAACTCGTCCTGTACCAACCCCTAGACTATGCTTTTGGACCAATTTTTTTTTTACATTTACTGCGTTATTTGACATGGCCGGTGACTAAATTGTAAATTTTCTGGAGCATGACTGCAATTGCTATTAAATATTGTAGCTCTTTGTTATTTTCGTGTTGAGTGAACACTGCTATTTTACGTATTTGACTTTTTTTTTGGGATTATAGTTGACTTATTCGAAGGTTACAACTGTAGTCTTGTACTCTTGTAGATAGAATTTGACTATGCGGGGAAAAAATGCATCCTATCCACCTGTAATTTGGAAAATTTGCACAAAACTTTCCTATGTTTCAAGGAATTCTCTCGTATTTTACTGAATTTTGTGTATTTTCCCCTTTAATAGTAAATTCTTAACAACAATAAAATTTAATATTTATATTTAACCTTCATATACATACATGAGTTTTCATTTTAATCTTATTTTATTATGCAAAGAACCTCCATTATGCTTAATCTGCACATTATGCAAAGAACCCATGTGTTATCCTTAATTTATCCACCTTATTTTGGAGAACCTGCGCAAAATTTCCTTTTGTTATTTTTATTGCAAGGAATCCTCTTGTGTTTTACCAAATCTTGCACACTTTTCTCTGTAACGGTAAATAACGATAGTAAATTTTGATATTTCTATTTTAACCTTCATATACATAAATTATTTTCCATTTTAATCTTATTTTTATTATGCAAAGAAACCCTCTGAGTTATGTTTAATTTGAACATAAGGCATGTCACTTATTTTTATTGTGCAAAGAACCCCCATGTGTTATCCTTAATTTACACACACCGCAGCTGCTCTTCCTCCTCTCTTTCCACACCGCCGCTCCTACCTCCTTCCCTCCCTCCCTCCACACCGCCGCGGCTCCACACCACCGATTCGCCCCAGCCCAGCCCGCGCGCCCTGCTCCTGAACCCGTGCGACCCCGTCGGCCAGCTGAGCCCAGCCCCTGAACTCGTGCTACCCGCCTGCTCCAGCCCAGCTCAGCCCCTGAACTCGTGCTACCCGCCCCTGCTCCAGCCCAGCTCAGTCCAACCCGACCCTGCTCGCTCCGACGGTTAGCTTGAGATTTGGCTCGTTTCTCCTGGCTCCGTAGGTTGGCACTGTGAGCTCGTAAGCCGCCGCGCCTATTTTTCATGCTATCTCAATTTTTATCTTTCGAAATGTTTAATAGTATTTTATTAACAAGCGATATTCACTTGTGTTGTAATTTGGAATGGAATTTGTGTGTAGACAATACATGGAGACCCGAATTCAAGAGTGACATTCTATTCCAGCATTGATGGATCGATTTCGGAGTGGGATTTATTTGATTTGAGACAAAAGGTGAACGATAATCACTATAAATGAATACAATGCTAGTGTGTTAATTGATTACAGTTTTTTTGTTCTTTATTAATTGCAGTTAGTATGGATACTTAATTAAAATCGGCGTCAAAAAGATGCAATTATGGAGGGGTTAGGCAGTTTTTCAACTGATACATATTTTCTATGCTGCTACTAATGGAAAAACAGAGCTATATGTTGTTTTATGTGCTTTGATGTAGTAATGAAATATGTTGTCAAATAATTTGCCTCTACCATAAAAGAAAAAATTTCAAATCTAATACCACTAGCTTTACTTGTTGATCTTTCAGTTTAGATTCAAAGGGTAAAAATAGGTGGCCAAAAAGGGGAAAAGGGAAAGGGAAAAAGGAGTGAATGGGATTCATTTTTTCCATAGGTTTGAAGTCTGATTGATTGTGACAAAGCCCTGAATATAAGCTTCAAAGTCATAATACCTTGATGAGTAATTGAGTACTTTGCTTTTAGTTTTACACACACATATATCTTTAATTTGTTCTATTGTACGTGATGTAACTTGCTTCCTTTTATATATGTAACTGATAACTAGGATTTGTTTTTGTTGTTAGATTTGAGAATTGCATGGGGTTTATGATGAGATGTTTTGAAGTACTTTTGCTGTCAAATTATGCATATTTGAAAGCTTTTATTGTGCTATTGATCGTTTACTAATTTTCTTGCTGATGTTACCCGCCTAGCAATTGCTTGTGATGATGGTTGTGTGCGGATCTACAATGTTTCTGAAGAAGAAAAACTTACATACAGTAGAAGATTGCCAAGGGTCAGTGGTGAGACAGCTGCCCTCTAAAAACCATTCTTGATAGATATCCTGTTTCAGGTGTATAAAGTTGTATTTGTTTGCAGGACGCACTTTAAGTGTGACTTGGAGTCTATGTGCCAAAAGGATTTACTCAGGGAGTAGTGACTGGTATGTTAATGTTGAACTATATGGTATGCTGTCCATAAATCTTGAATATTTACAACCAGACGATGAAGCTTATATAACATAGATATCAGTTTAAAAATGATTACATTTTACAATAAAGTTGATCTAAATTTATTGTTTTAGTTTCTGATTTTTCCCTTCCCCCAAAAATTTAGGTTCATAAGATGTTGTGGAAATTTGTAAATTTCAATTGTTTATGTGATTGTTTATATTAATACTTCGAAAATTTCTAAATTTGTAAATTTCAATTTTGTATCCAGTTGTTTATTATCAATATTTTGAAATCTTAAAGAGAAATTTTACTACTAATCTAATCATACAGAAGAAGAAGATGAAGACGAAGAAACAAAAGGCGAAGGAATTGAATAAGAACAAGAACAAGAAGACGAAGTAGATGAAGAATTTGAAACAGAAGAAGAACAAGAAGACGAAGACGAAGACGACATTGTTTTGTAGTACTTGGATTTGTAGTAATTGGAGTTATTTACTTTAATTTGTGATTGTATTTGGATGTTTGATGATCAATTAATATATGTTTTGAATATTGAATCATGTTTATTAAAATATTTTTGAATGTTATATTATTGTTTGTCGAAAGTATAACTTAGGTATAATTAACCGCTGCAAAAAAAAAAAAAAAAAAAAAAAAAAAAAAAAAAAATTTAAAATTTCGACGGAAATATTTTCTGTCGAAATTTGTGAGATTTCGACGGAAAATATTTCCGTCGAAATCTATGAAATTTCGACGGAAAATAATTCCGTAGAAATTTCATAAATTTCGACGGAAATATTTTCCGTCGAAATCTCATAAATTTCGACGGAAAATAATTCCGTCGAAATTTCTGTCGAAAATATATCTGTCGAAATTTCAGTCGAAATTTCCGTCGAAAAATTTTCCGTCGAAAATTCCATCGAAAATTTGATTTCGACGACACTTTTTTCGACGACCCATTTCCGTCGAAATTTCGGTCGAAATTTGTAAATTTCGACGGATTTTATGAAAAATCCGTCGAAATTTCCGTCGAAATTTCTCGGTTTTCTTGTAGTGACAGGAACCTCTGTTTTGTTCGCAGCACACGTGTGTGGAGTTCACATGCATCCATTTTTTACGGTGAAGGGATTCCTTGCAATATTTGATAAAACACTAGGGGATCGGATTCCTTGCAATACATGGAGGTTTTGCGCAAGTTTCCCAAAACACATGTGGGTAAGGGTGTTTTTTCCCCTCCTAGGGAGATATTATTTGGTACAACGGTTGCATGAATGACGTGGTGCAGCAAACAGTTGAGATTTGGTCAAACTAATGTTTGCATACTAATACATGGTGGAGATGAGATTATAGAGCCAACTTTTCCTTAAATTTAGGAATTATATTTAATCTACTCTTTGTGTTGTACCACATTATCCATACAACATATACATCAAATAATTTTTCCCTCCCAGCGGAGAATTTAGGCTAGATAAAACATCTTTTTATATGTCGATCGGATCATAACTTTAAAAAAAAAAATCATTGTTTAAAATCAAGATTCAGCAGTCAAATTTGATTATACTTGTAAACTTACTTTAATTAAATCAAGTGCACTATGCACCGCGGAAAGATTAATTAGTTTTTTTTAACAAAATGCATGTTTGAATAAAGCTCTAATTATAGTTTAAGACTAGTTGCTGTGCTTTTCTCTAATTTTTGGTCATATTCATTAAATCAAAAGATGATTTCAGAATTATTTTTTTCAGTTGTTCCAATAATATACTACAATTATGCCTAGTCCTCTAGAACTAGTTGTTGATATAATAATACGGGCACATTTTGCTTCATTTTAATTAATTTTCCCAAGTATTATTTTAGAATTCCATTAACCGTGTCAACTTGCTTTAAATTCCCGTTAAATTAATTTTTATATTATGGGCAAGTTGTACTCTAATATAAGTGCATGCAAAAGGTTCCCCTTATAAGCTTCAGATCATGCCACAGACTGAAGTCAAAGCTATTGCCATATTGCTTAACTTCATTTTAAATGTTTAAATGAAATTATAAGTTCGAAAACAGTAATTAACAGTGGCAACATGCAAGAAATCAATTATCAATTTTTTTATTTGATTTTTTTATGTCAATCATAAACTACATCTTAAACTCAGAACTTAATTCTCAAGTTTAGAATGTCCAAAAGTCTATTTTTCAGGGAAAAAAGAATATCACCTTACATGTTAACAAATAAATTCAAATACATTTTAATAAGTTTTTTAGAAAGTCAATTTTTTAAGTCTATTTTCAAAAAATGAATTTGCATAGTATAGATGCCGCTTTAAAATTTTGCCACAAAAAATAATCAATTTTTTTATTTGATGCTCAAATTAAAATGTATGTATTAAGAAAAGCTTTTTGTGTTTTAGTACTAAAAATTACTAATTATCATCATCGATAAAGTAGTAATATATAGTTAATTATCATAAGTTTGTCAATCAAAAAATAGGTTTACGAATTTTATTTTGATAGAAAATATGTAAATTAATTTTGATGGAAAACTAAGTAGCTATAAAATATATAGGTTTACCTTCATTATACAAATTTATTTTTATAAGCCTATATATTTTAAGTAAGTTTATGTAGTGGAAAATGTATAATTTGTGTAGTCCAAGTAGCTATAAAAGCTTATTTTATCCATGAAGTGGGGTAAATGCAAAATACTCCCCTGTGTTATGCTAAACTTGCAAGAAACTACCCTGTGAAATTTTTATTGCGCTAAACTTTCTTGTGTTTTCAAAATAAAATACCCAATTTATAAAAAAATAGGTCGTTTTGGATCGACATGTTTCATAAACCGTTTTTAAAATACTTCAAGTTGGTCCCTACAACTTCACGTGATATATTTTTAAAATATTTCTTGAAATACGTCGATCCAAAACAACCTATTTTTTTCAAATTGGGTGTTTTTTGCAGGATTTTTAAAAATAGAAAGAGGTTTGGCACAATAAAAATTTTACAGGTATTTTCTGGCAGGTTTAGCATAACATAGGAGAGTATCTTGCATTTCTCCCCATGAAGTTAAGAGGTTAAGTCATATTTACTACAAAATTTATTTAAATAACCAGACCAAAAAGCATATAAAATGTGACATGTTCCTCAATTTTATTTTATTATTGAAAAGTTTCTATACTTTATTTTTAACAGAACCACTTGACTTCAACATGTATAATGCTCTAATAGTTTACGCCTAGTTGTTGGCTTTTCTTCAAATTTTGGTCATTATTATACAATCAAACGATGAACCAGAATTAAATAATTAAAGTTTCAATATTTTTTTTATAATTAAGTTTAGATTTCCATTAGCTGTGTGGACTAGCTTAGCACATAAAACTTTTATTAAAGAATCAAGTTGTGCTGTAATCGACGAGTCTAAACATAATTGCAAAAGAGTCCTCCTACAAACTCTTATACTACTCCACTAAGTTTAATGAAATTGACAAAATATGTAGCATAGCTATAAATATTGCCTAATAGTCAATTTTTTTGTTATCTTTTGATTTTTCTATATTTTAAATTAAAACATATATTTCCCATAAGAACGCAGCGGAGGTTTGCCGCAAATCTCTAGCGTGTAAAATTGTAGTAAGTATAGTTCTTCTTTTTTTTAAAAAAAAAAATTGGCCGCCATTCTTGTACTAATAAAACCTTTGTTTCCTTAAATACGACAACTTGGCGCGCAGTTCTTGAACTGGAAATAAATAGAACGACTTCACATTTGCAGGTCAAATTAATTAATATTTGAACTTAGGCAGATATCCACAAGAGAATCACCTTGCACTAATTAATATTTATCCAAATGAGCGAGTTAAGTTAACTCATGAAGTACTAAATGGGTTCATCTTAAAATTAGTTCATGGGTCCAGAATGAAAATGGTCGGGTTTTTTGCACTTTTAGTCCTACATGACTATTGACTTTCAACATTTTTTGTCTCATATTTTACAAAGTTGAATTTCCTTGTCCATGCAGTCAGTTTAAAAAATTTGTACTTTTAGTTCAGCAATTTATAAAATTGTAATTTCCATTTTTCAAAATAGTTTTTGGTTTCACAGTATAATCTCTATTTATTAGCACATTTGATCATATATAATTGTCATAATTTTGCACTTTCAGCCCAAAGAAGACGATGAGATCAAATTCAAATACTTTATTTTTTAAAAGTTCGTTAATCAAAATTAAATCATATCTCGTAATTTAGAAGGAATCATGCAACAATAATTTTCAGATATGATATACGTAAAAATCCTTCAATTTTGATATTAAATGTATCTTTTTTTAAGGTTTTGTACCAAATGTCTAAAGTAGTAAAAATTTAGTATGAAAATTGCAATTCCCTCAATCAAATAAATGCTACATGATATCAAGATTTGCTCAATTGATGAATCTAAAAACTTTACTCAACATCATGAAGATCAATGAACCAAACCCTAATTGCATTCATGCAAGATGACCTCAACAAGCATACTTGTACAACTCAAGCCGACATATATACCTGAACACAATCTTGCCACATAATAATATAATTAAATCCTATCTTCAAGCCTTAAGCGTGCTTATAACCTAAATTATCGTAAATTTATAACAACTCATCATCCACTAATTACCCCAATATTTTCCCTATTCACCAAAAAGGAAAAGAAAATCATAAACTAGTTAGGCCTAATGACATGTCAAGCACCAAATGTCACACGATTAAACTAACGACGTTTGCACCATCTACAACAAATTCCCACGTGTTCAATTGTAATTGTCAAACATCTATGGCGCCAAACATTTAATTCCATCCTTAAACGGCAGTTAGGCATACATATATATTTTTTTTAAATAAAATCCCAACATTAGATTTGCTTCTTAGCTTAGTACTATTAAACATATATAGATATCTAGGAAAATAGTGTAATGCACTACTACATCTCTTCATATCAAAAACTTATTACAAAAAAAAAATGGGATATTACAAGTTTTCCAAATTTGATTTACTTACTTTGGTCATAGTTTTCTATGTTGTACATTGCGAAAAGGACTTCGATCGAGTACTGACGAACGATCGTATTTCGCTTCTTTCGTTCATGACTGGAATCTCCGATGATCCTGAACGAGCTTTAACGAGTTGGAATGCTTCTAACACACATATATGCAAATGGTATGGTGTGGAATGTGACATGACTATGAACAGAGTTGTGAAGCTTAATCTAAGTCACAAGTCTCTTCGTGGTATAATCGCTCCTTCCCTTTTCAATCTTTCTCACTTAGCGATTCTTGATTTGTCCGGAAACTTCTTCGAAGGTCGAATTCCAGTCGAAATTGGTTATCTTTACGAGCTTCAAGAACTAAGTTTATCGTTCAATCTACTAGAGGGGAGCATTCCGGAAGAAATGGGATTTCTTCAAAAGTTAACATATCTTAACTTGGGAAGTAACAAGCTTATTGGTGAAATTCCTAAGTCTATTTTGTGCAATGGCTCGTCTTCTTTACAATATTTCGACTTATCCAACAATTCTTTAAGTGGCGAAATCCCTTTGGAGAGTCAATGTGAGCTTAAAGAGCTAAAGTTCCTTCTTCTTTGGTCGAACCAACTCGTGGGTGAAGTTCCTTTCGCCCTTTCAAACTTCACAAAGCTCGAGTGGCTCGACTTGGAGATGAATTTGCTAACAGGAGAGTTGCCATCGAAGATTTTGAGTAATTTGCCGAATTTGAAGTTTCTTTACTTGTCTTACAACCACTTCACAAGTCATGACGGTAATACTAACCTCAAACCATTTTTTGCATCTTTAGTTAACTCTTCTAACTTAAAAGAAATTGATTTAGCCGGGAATCGTTTAGGAGGAGAGTTACCTTCTATTATCGGTGATCTCTCAACTCTCGAGCAGATAAATCTTGATACTAATCTAATATACGGTCCTATACCTCCACAAATATCGAATCTTGTCAATCTTACCCTCCTAAATCTGTCTAGCAATCTGTTAAATGGTTCGATTCCTTATGAACTATGTCGAATGGGAAGATTAGAGAGGCTTTATTTATCGAATAACTCACTCTCGGATCACATTCCATCGGAATTTGGTAATATGCCTCATTTAGGCCTTCTTGATTTATCGAAGAACAAGCTTTCGGGTACAATCCCAGATAGCTTTGCTAATCTTTTGCAACTAAGAAGACTTTTCCTCTTCGATAATCAGCTCTCGGGGAAAATCCCACCGAGTTTAGGAAAATGTATAAACTTGGAAATTCTTGATCTTTCTAGTAACAGAATTTCGGGGACTATTCCGAGTGAAGTCGCGGGATTGAGTAGCTTGAAGCTGTATTTGAACTTGTCTAGTAACCTCCTTCATGGCCATATTCCATTAGAGTTGAGTAAAATGGATATGGTTCTAGCCATCGATCTTTCATCGAACAATCTTTCGAGTTCTTTACCTTCACAACTCGGAAGTTGTATTGCTCTAGAGTATTTAAATCTTTCAAACAATGTTTTCGAAGGGCAGTTCCCGGCTTCTATAGGAAACTTGCCTTATCTCAAAGAACTTGATGTGTCCTTCAATCATTTCAATGGAAAAATCCCACAATCCCTACAAGAATCATCTACTCTTAAGCTTATGAACTTCTCTTACAACAACTTCAATGGAAACATAACTAATAAGGGCTCGTTTTCGTCGATAACAGTCGATTCTTTCTTGGGAAACACTAATCTCTGTGGTGCAATAAAGGGATTGAGAAACTGTCGTAGAAAACGAGCTCGACATTTCTTGATTGCGATTCTCCTTTCGTTAGTGATCACTCCCGTTTTCTGTATAGTTGGTCTAAGGTCAAAGTTCAGAAGGCAGAGGCCTGTTTTGAGTACTAAGTCCATTAAAGACGAGAGAGAAACGCGTGAAGAGGAAAAGTACCCAAGAATTACGCGTAGTCAACTTATTCAAGCGACAGGTGGATTTAGTCCCTCGAGCTTAATCGGGTCTGGAAGATTTGGCCATGTTTACAAAGGGATTCTTGCAGATAACACCCCCATAGCTGTTAAGATTCTTGATTCGAAAGTAGCTGAGGAAATTCCGGGGAGTTTTAAGAGAGAATGCCAAGTTTTAAGAAGAACAAGGCATAGAAACTTGATAAGGATCATAACAACTTGTAGTAGGCCCGATTTTAAGGCACTTGTGCTTCCATTGATGCCGAATGGGAGCCTCGAGGATCATATGTATCCGAGACATATAGTGAAAAAGGGGCTCGATTTGGTGCAGTTTGTGAGAATTTGCAGTGATGTGGCTGAAGGGATGGCATATTTGCATCACTATTCTCCCGTCAAAGTCGCACATTGTGATTTAAAACCGAGCAATATTCTACTAGACGATGATATGACGGCCTTAGTCACTGATTTTGGTATTGCAAGATTAGTTAAAGGTGCTGATGAGAATGTCTCTGAACATGATTCGGCTTCTTATGACTCCACCGATGGCTTGTTATGTGGCTCGATTGGCTACATTGCTCCCGGTATGTACAATATATTATTTTTTTCAAATATTATCCAAATTTTGCTTACTTTTCAAGAATATTGTCTTTTTTTTGTGACCCCCTAAACTTTGCCTAATTGGCAAAAAACCTCACCGGTGAAATTTTTGTTCGCAAAATTCCCCATGTGTTCTTTTTTTATTAGCAAAAAACCCCATTTGAAATTCTTTCATAAATCATAAGGAGGTTATTGTCAATTCTTTACGTGAACGGGGGGTTCTTGTCAATTTTCAAAGTTACAGGGGGATTATTGTCAATTTCTCAAATGAATAGGGGTGTTTTTTAATCTTTTGGTGGGGGTATAATTGTCATTTTGGCTTGGGAGGGGATTTTTTGCTAATAAAAATTAGCACAATGGGGTGGGGGGTTCTGGTAACACATGGGATTTTTTGCTAATTAGGCAAAGTAGAAGGGGTACTTTTTCATTTCACTCTTTCTTTTTTCAAATATTGTCCGAATTATGCTTTGTTTTCAAGAATATTATCTGATATTTTTTGTGACTTTTGAATTGCAGAATATGGAATGGGGAAGCATGCTTCGGTTCAAGGAGATGTTTATAGTTTCGGGGTTCTTTTATTAGAGATAGTGACAGGGAAACGCCCGACTGATGTACTATTCACAGAAGGGTCGAGCATGCACGAGTGGGTTAAGAGTTGCTACCCGAACAAGCTTGAGCCATTAATCGAAGAAGCCATAATGAGGTATGCACCAAGTGGCCTTTCTGCGAATAACAGAAAGATATGGGCTGATGTGATATTTGAAATGATAGAACTCGGCCTAATCTGCACTCAGTATAACCCTTCAACGAGGCCAACGATGCTCGATGTGGCTCATGAAGTCGGCCTTTTGAAGCAGTATATTAGTAGTCCTTCAGTAGAAGACACTTCCATAAATTAAGCTATTCTTTTATTGGACAAAATGTGCCGCGATTTGCAATACATGAAACCAACCAAATGTGGCCTTTTGGTTCTTGAAAAGAAGATGTCGTTTTCGGTGTTTCTTATCAGCAAACGACGTCCTTTAATGATGATTAGTGATCGAGAGATTATGCGTTTCATTGTAGAGTTGCACTTGAAGGCTTATTTGAGCCTACCATTATATGGAAAGATAGTGGAAGGTTGGAACTACCCAACTCACTAAACTACTAAATCAGATGGTGTAATGTTTTTATAGCCTTTTATGATTGAGTAAACCGAGTTTATTGGCTTTACTAAGAAGGTCATAATGTTTAATTTAGTATAAAATATTCATGTTATTGTGATTCCAGAACTTGGCTTTGTTGTGTGCAACTTCTAAGATGTTAACTTCAATGTACTTTTTGCCTGCAGGACCACATTCCACTAATTTATTGGAATAAGTTTTCTTGATTATATTTGTAGTTGATAATCTACTCATCTTTGCATAATTGGATTAGCTAATTACTGAACACAAAATGTGGATTCTCAATTTTTTGGAAAATCTTGTTCTAATGTTTGACCTACTTCCATTCTTCAAGTACAACCCAACATAATGTGTGATGAAGTAATAATATTTTAATGATCCAATCTACCCTTATAAATGGTCAAGTACTTGTATGAATCTTTTTTCATTCTTTTTTTGTTGAGTATTTTAGGCACTAAAGAAAACTAAAGTTGAATTTGATTGTAAGCAAGGCTATTGGTTGCTTAATGGATTCTTCTTTCTCAGAATGATTTATTCAAAACCAGATCATACAAAAAGCTCTTATATATTACAAATATGTACTAAACATTCAACCTTGCTATATATGTATATGATAAAAGTCAAAAGCCACCAAATAAAGATCATTTTCTTCATAAGAAAGAAGCTCTAATTGACTTTATTGAATATATAATCTAGTTATTTATTTACTTCAGCTAACTCAAAAATTGAACACAGAGCTACATCCAAAGAAAGCTTTGCATGAAACTTGAGAAAAATAAACATTCAAGATTTCTACATGTCCTTGTGACATAGGCATAAATAGTAGTGCAATTATTCCTTAATTCCATACACAGATGCTGGTTAAACGGAAAAAGGAGAAAAAGGAGAAGATTGCGCAAATGACTTGTTGAAGAATCCAGTCCAGATCATAACTATATCATATGAAAAGCTATGTTATTACAAATCTGTATCAAACACATCAAAATTCAAACTTAATGCATTATGTATAAACTTATGCAAGAGGTTATACATATGTACGAGACAAATCCGAATCCACCTATATATCTATAAAATTACATCAAGATGTTCCCTCATACACGATGAAAAAACAAAAATAGAAGTAACTGCACACGGAATGAGCCAAATATCACAATGATGGTGTAAATCAACAACCAAAAAACTTAGAATTGAACAATCAAAAACATATTCTAACTGAATATGAAGATGCTTTTCTCATATTGTACATACAAAGCACCGAGTATTCATAAAAAATGTAAAAAAAAAAAAATCTTTCTCTTCTTATCATGTGAAGAGCTGTTGAGACGTGTGACTATATGGAAACACACTCACAATAGAAGGCTGAAAATATATTCCTCAGCACAGACAAACCAAATCACTCCCTCATGATAATCGACATAAATCCAAAATGAAGGAACAAAAAGTTACATAAATTATGTGTTGTTGACGCAAAATATATACAATATGTACGGCTTCCCAGATCACAGCCAGAAGTAAAGCATTGCCTGCATTCAACATGGATGCACAAGAAAATATTATTAGAGCAACTTTACATGATCAATTTCTCAGAAAGTTAAGAAGTAAAAGAATAGAAATTTTCTCGATAAATTAAAGTAATTTTACATAGGAACCAAGTTGGAGAAAAGAGGTTACAAGTAAGTACCTCCGAGAGAGGACATAAGGATGGCTCCTCTTTCGTGGGGAGTTTCTTCGCCTTCAAATGCCTTATATCATTCTGTAATGAGGTTAGTTGGTCTTTGATCTCATTTAACAATTTCATTTCTTCCTCTCGGTTAGCACCTTCAACTCCAACAATCTCCGATGTCCGGTTAAGTTGATTACATCTCGGCTTAGATACCGAACCACTAGAGCTTGATTGGTCAACAGCAAAACGACTGTTAACAGAACCCATATCACTCGGTCCACATAAATTGTTTTTACGTTGAGTCGATTGCAAAAGTTCCTTCAGCCAATCAGGCTCATCTTTAGCATAAAGTTTAACAGCTTCAGGATGAACAAGATCTTCTCTACCTTCAAAAGCCGTCTTTTTTTTGTCTTTACGTATTAGGTTCCGTTCAACTTGTGGAACTTCAAAAACATCGGTAGAACAAGGATAATCGAGTGATGCACTATTTCGTAATAAATTCTCCGAACGTTTGACTATCTTATTTGAATCACACAAACTCCCAATTCTTAAAAGTGGTGAGGGTGACCGTGTTTCGTTCTTGAAGTTTGTGTAGTTATCTCCAGCGATTTCTTTCACTTGCTCATCTAATTTTTTTATCCGATCCCAGTTGGAAATTCCCAATTCCGATTCATGTTCGTTTATTTCCTGGCCTATCTCTTCCTCCACGATCTTAGAAATTGAATCGATCTCGAGGCTAGTCGAGCTCTCTCTTTCAATCAAACTCTTCTTATACTTCGAAAGAATAGGTGCAGAATTCCTCCTTCCAATGCTATGAACACTCGTTTCTGACAAAGCTTCGTTTCTTTGCAAGAGATTTTCAGGGTATTTTAACTCACCGACACCGGGATCGACACAACCCATACTCAATAGTTTATACCTATAGGATTGAACTTGGTAATCTAAAGTAGCTATCTCCATTTCTTTTTGATAGATAATATCTTCGATTATTGCAAAAGATTCTTCGGCATGGCACATTTTTTCTTCGGCTAATCTTTTATA
Organism: Penstemon newberryi var. newberryi; assembly: GCA_030819805.1. Classification (NCBI taxonomy): domain Eukaryota; kingdom Viridiplantae; phylum Streptophyta; class Magnoliopsida; order Lamiales; family Plantaginaceae; genus Penstemon; species Penstemon newberryi. The sequence goes on along the minus strand of JAUALY010000006.1, from coordinate 6,497,216 downwards.
TTGCTCGGCTTCCATTTTTATGGCGGCTTTCTCGCCTTGTAGGCGAAGTATTACGGATAAGGCTTCACTCGCTGCAGAAGCCGAGGCTTCTCTTTCTGCGTCTAACTCATTGTATAGTCTTTGGAGAAGTTGTTGTTGTGCACAAAGTGTGTCTTTTAAAGAAGAAATGTCGGTTTGGGACATCACCATGTTAAATTCTGCCATCACATATTGGATTCGCTGTTGATTGAAAGGAAATATTTACTAAATACATCAAAATAATATTCAAACAATTCAGAACATCAAGGATTTGTCATAGTTTTCAAATAGATTAACTTTATCAATGTTCTTCTAAGTCATAGCTCGCAAAGAAGTACATGTTGAGCACTTCATTAGACGGACATTATAGCTCGGGTACAAACGACAGGCATAGAACAGAACAAATAGTACAACTTTGAACCTCTATAAAATTGTTTTGGTTTCTCAAGGGAATTCAATTTTTAGACCTGACTTAATCCATATCTATTAAGGAAACATGCGTTAACATTGCAGTAGCCTGAAGTACACATTTGGTTGGCAAACCTCGACAATCGTGCACCAACTACTAAAGGGTCAAATTGTAATTTCAAATATATGACAAATAATATAACAAGCAACCTTCACAACCAAGGTAATAATACACATTCAAACCTAAGCATTCGCAATACTCTCCATACACTTTTCTAATCTCCGAAAAAACGGATTTAAACATCGGAAGGTCCTTTCCTTGAATATCAAGCTCCATAGGTTCATTTGTACAAGAAATGATAAGGGTTTTATAATTTTGTTTGTAAATAAAGCATCTAAAATCTGATTTTGTCTATAACATCATATGATTATGTTAATGACCACTTCAGACCAAGTATAAAGAGAAAGAAAATGAACAAATTTAGTCTTATTTTTCTTGAATTCATTAAACCCAACTTCATGTTTAAGAAATTTAATACTTTTCCATCCATACTAGAAACAAACTCAAATATTGGTAAAGAAAACACAAGAAAACAGAGGAACAACTACCACAAAACATATAAATATATATTTAAGGGGGGGGGGGGGGGGGAGTTCTTACCTAATTCTCTGCAGAAAATATCTGAAACATCCAAATGAAGCCCTTTGCAGTAAATGATTTTCCTTTTATCAAGAAGAATTAAACAAATCCCAACACACACACACACGTACACACAAAGCTAAACGAAGCTGGTTGAGAATTGGGGAAACGACAAAAGAAATTGATTTTCAGGTAATTTTGCCAATGAAATGCTGAAAAGAGAAAATGGAAGAGAATGGGTAGGATGGATTAAATGATCAGTTTCTCTTCAATGCAACGGTTTCTTGTTTTGTCTTTTTTTTTAAGAAAACTAAGTGCACCTGGATTTCGTTTTGTCTGAATCTTAATTTTACAATTAAAGGGAATTGACAATGGCAGGGTAAAACTAACTAATAATAAAATGTTTTGGCTGGGGAATTGGGCTTTACATATTTAAGAAGGGAGATTTAGGTTTTCTTGATTGAAATTTTAGAAACCTATTTCATGTTGCCTAAATCAACATCAATGATATGATATTTTAAAATTGTTCTACCTATTATTTTGGACAGGAAATGGATTTTGCTAAACGATCTCAACTAATACACGTGATTAATGCCCCTAAACTTATCTTGGATTAATTTAGGTTGAGGTAAAAAGTTAAAAACACGATAGATAGATTATTTAGTGCGACGATTGCATACAATGTGTGCAATTAATTCATTTTTTATATGCAATACACTGTCACGATGGAATCTTGAAATACAATTACATTCTTAAATTTACATAATTTTATTTATATGTTACACCACTTCATCAGTGCATCAAATGCACAAAATAATTTTGCGTAAAGCACAAAGGCTTCCTTGTTTATATATTTGATTTAGAAAATGTTAGATTTTAAAAATCATTCGGCTTTTTTTTTTCCTTTCTAGTTTTGCTTAAAACTTTTAATCTTTTCCATAAGTCAACCTTTTTAAAAAAGATGGCCTACAAATTTTCCAAGAGTTACAGTAATAATATAAGTTAGAAAAAAAGAAAAACATTTTGGCATTTCAAATTTTATAATATCCCAATAATCCAACATTTTTCAAATCTTACATTTCTTATATATTACAACCCACATTTTTGTTTTTGAATTAATGTTGAAGGGACTGAAGAATTTTATGTGGTTAATTGTTTGATAAATTAATGTGACTTGAAATTGGATTCAAATTAGTCAAGTTCATAATTATATTCTTTCAAGTGAAAGGAATAAATATATCATTATGTGATATAGATCTTGTTCCTTTTTCTTGTAATACTTGCTAGGTTTCTTTCTTAAATTACTTTAGATGGCCTTTTTCCATAACTCAAGGAGAAGAGGAAATAATTTGAAAGCTTTCAACTCTTGGTTAGTTACTAACAGTATTTCTGCATAAAAAAAGCTCTGGGGGCAAAGTCGGGATTTTATCCTTTTCCTTCAAAAGTCGGGGACTAATCTGCACGAGAAAATAGTAAGGCTTCCTGGGAATGTTTCCGGCTCAACTACTTCGATTTAAGTGAACAACTTGAAATAAAATTTACCGGTTACTTTTTTTATGATGTAAAAGGAATAAATATAGGAAGGACAAGAAATTGAAGAATCTTCCCACCCTATAAAATGACATAAACGTTCACACACTTCGAATACATGACAACAATTACATGATTCTAGAAGTCATAAATTCAATTATCTAATTAATTTAATATTTCTATAAAATAATCAAAATATCCTTAATTACAAAATTATCCTCACCATTCGGAAAGAATGTATTTTCTCAATCAATTAGTATCTCTACTTTGTGGATCAAACTTACATTTACAGTGCCATAAACAGTCGTTTGTACAAAAAATTTAAATAATTTCTTGGCAAAATGCCAACTCTTTTGACATCATTGTTATGCTTCTTCTTTTGACTTTAATAAGCTAAGCTTTATTCTTTCACGATAGTGATTTGTGCTGTTTTTGGGCACAAAAAAGTTCAATTTATGATGATCATCATTACACGTGGGCTCTCGTCAAAGATCAACCTAATAAAAAGGATTTTTTAAATCCTTGAAAGGTCCTTTAATGTTTTTAAGAAGTCGTTATGGGCCGATTCCAACGGCTATAATAAGGTGTGGGCCCAACCTTCTGCCGACCATGGCAATTAATTTCAGATGCTCCCGCGCTGCATTGAAATGTTGAATCAGAAAATTATACTGTATTAAATGAAATTGAAAGTTTCAAAAGAATATTCAAACAAATGAAATAAGAATAATAAACATGCTTTACAATAACATACACTTAGAAATTACAGCTCTTAAATATGCATGAGTTGGAATTTGTTGAACGAGGTTCAACCTGTATTGCTAGATTGGTGAAATTTCCACAATAATCATCTAATGTTTAAGTCAGTACAAAAACAAAGACGAAAAGAAATGGACTATTAGTTGTGTTTGTTTTGTGCACGAGGAATGAGGATTAGTATAGTCAATATACATCTCATATGTTGCATATTATGATTTGACATGGTTTTTGGAGTAGATGCACAATCTTTGAATTTACTACACTAAACGGGCGTCAAGTCTGCAAGCTCTTCATTATGCATTTTCGTGGATTGAAGGTTGCATATCCAAACTCAGTGCCTGGACGAACAACATTTCCCAATGATGGAAAATTGACTTAATTTATCGCCCTAATACTACAAGTTACTATCGGTGAGCTAAAGGTGTTCCATTGGTAACGAATAGTAAGTTGCTACGCGACCAATGAGCTACTATTTGGCTACGTACATGCCTCCTCTCTATAGCTTGGCGTTTGCTACGAGTGGGTCGATTGTGCTATTTTGTAGATCACTCGGTCTCTAATTTACTTAATGGATCGACTTCATACCAAATTGGTGAAAATTTATAAAATGTTCAATATAAAATTTATAAAATAAATATCTGTTGTATATACATATAAATCATACATACTTAAGATTGAATCAACTTGATTCTTTGATCAATTTTTTGTTTTTTGTCCACATATTACTTCAGAATAAAACATAATTTATGGCTTCATGGGCTTTTCATCCTGGACCAACTCCGGTATAAGCTACTGGACCACAATGGGGCGAATTTGGGCTCATGGCCTCATAGATAAAACCCGAGGTCCAACCAACCTGTGAGAAAGACAATAATATCCTTCAAATCATTGACTTTTTATCCCAAAATCCACCTACGCCCTAATTTATCAGTTTAACAGTTCACCATATCTTCAGATTCTCAACTAACTTAACGGTATAAATTAGCGCTCTCTCAAATCTCTACTGTTTATTCTTCAGCTTTCTTGTAATTATTTTGTAGTAAAAGATTCATTCAAAAGTTAAAACAAAACAGGAGTTTACACTATTTTTGAGTTGGAGTACATGAAGTGTTTGATAAAATGCCCGACTCACAGAACTTTTGTGGTTTTGACTTTTGAGTTTTGGATAATCATACTTGTTTATCTTCCTATTCAGGTACAATAATGGACGTGGGTCATTACATTTTAGATGGAAATGCAGATGCTGTGGAATTTTGCCCCCATGATTCATTCCATAACGTGCTTGCAGCATCCACTTACGTGCTTCAGGAGGGCGATCCACCCAGTCGTTCAGGTTGCATATCCCTCTTTGATGTCGATGCCGATGCTGGTCGGCTCGAGTTGATACAGAAAGTGGAGACAGCCGGCATTTTTGATATAAAGTGGAGCCCGGGGAACCCGTTGCTCGCTCAAGCTGATGCTGATGGTTGTGTTAGAATTCACAATCTACAAGCCTCTGATTCAGATGGTACAGAAACACATGGTATGTTGTAATTTTTAAGAAATTTCAGTTTTCGATTTTGTAAGTTATGTCTACATTTATTTGTTTTAAAATGGCATTAGTTCTTGGGGCGAGCTTTGTGTGCCTTAAAGCACATGGCTATTCTGGGATTGCCTCAGAAGAAAAAAGTATGGTGGGTCGTGCCTATCAGGCTTGATGGTTTGCTTTATGCTTAAAACTTGCCCTTTATAGACCTTAGAGCCTGGGGTGAAACCATGTTATTCCTCAACATAGAAAGGTTAGGATTATTATTTGCACCTACTCAGGTTTATGTACTTGACACCTTTAAAATTTCAATGCTTTCTCTGAAAGAAATTCCGACTTATATCTAAAGTCAAAGTCACTTGCTTTGTTTGGAAAAAGCAAGAAAGGAACTGTCTCCATTATTTTTTTCTTTGTCACTGATACAAGAATATGAGAGCTAGAGTAGGTGCAAATAATAATCCTAACCTTTCTATGTTGAGGAATAACATGGTTTCGAACCTGAACTTTTCTCTGTTTTAATTTGTTATCTCATAATCAACACTGATAACCAAGAATTCTCATGGTTCTCTTTTTCATGACTTGATTTTATCAATAATTTTAAACATCTTTGGCTAGTTTTGGTTTATTATATCACTATTTTATATCTCTATGTAAATCTATTACTCTTATGTCTAAACTTGGGCAACTAACTGCCACCCTGAAGCCTTTGACTTGTAGAGAACAATAGTAGAAACAGAAGGCTTAAACTATATTTTGTATTTTCAAGCTGAAAGCTTTGAATATTGTGGGAAATGTTGTCACATTGATGGTAAAGTATTTCGATATAGCACAACCAAACCAATTTTACGTTTTAGTTAGGATGGCTCAAACAGATGTCTTTAATGATCTTGAATTAGTAAAATTGTTATCAAATTGAAAGTATCAATTCTTTCTGGTAAATAGTATAAGCAAATTGCCTAGTGATTTGTAGAATAGGAACTAATTCTTTATCTTCAACCAACATTACATATACTCTAGTTTAGACCTAAGAATAACTTACCATGATGATATTTTTTGCTCGATTCAGGGAATTGCCTAACTGAAGTTTGTGGTGAACATATCAGTTCTTCTATGTGCTTATGCATTGATTGGAACCCGTCAGCTACATCAATGGCAGTTGGCCTTTCTGATGGATCGGTTTCTATTGTCTCATTTCATGAGTCACAACTAACTATATTACAAGAATGGAAAGCTCATGAATTCGAGGTGTGGGCTGCCTCATTTGATATCCAGCAACCAATGCTGGTATACACGGGATCAGACGACTGCAAGTTCAGTTGTTGGGATTTACGCGAGGACCCTTCTAAGTCGGTATTCAAGAATACAAAAACTCACAAAATGGGAATTTGTTGTATTGCAAAGAGCCCCAGTGATCCTAATACTTTACTCACTGGTAGCTACGATGAACACTTAAGGATATGGGATGTTAGATCAATTTCAAAGCCTGTTGATGAATCCTCGATATGTTTAGGTGGAGGAGTTTGGCGAATTAAGCACCATCCTTCTGTAACTGGCCTTGTATTGACTGCATGTATGCACAATGGATTTGCGATAGTTAATTTTGATGGGAATCAAGCTCGAGTGATTGAAAGAAACGAGACACACGGTTCACTTGCGTATGGAGCAGATTGGCAAAGAGGTGATGTGTTTGTAGGAGGAAGAAGGAAGAGTGCAGCAATTGCTACTTGCTCGTTTTATGATCGTCTCCTTCGTGTATGGACACCGAAAGGTGATATATTTGTATGATTTTGCAATTTATTTTAAAACACCATAAGCCACTACTTTCTTGACCGACATTGATCGTTTTGAGCTGATATGGAGTTTTAAATATGAGTTACAGAAAGCATTTTTATTTTTTATTTTTCATTTTTAACCTTTTAAATTAGTAATTTGGTTTTAGTAGCATTCGACTGATTCATTAAAATAATAATAGAGGTTGTGATTTATTAAAGTATATATGTATGTGTAATTTTTTTATTATTAAAATACATATGTATGTGTATTTTTTTATTAAAATATATATGTATGTTTGTTTTATTTTAAAGTATATATGTATGTATGAATATGAAAATTTCTGCACTAAATTTTTATTACATGTATGGATAAGAAAATTTCTGCACATCTCTCAAGATGGCCCGAAGGCCTGCACACAAATGGATTCTAGCATAAACGCAATGCCAAATTTATTTCAGTTCCAGATAAGTTCATCGATCTAGCGAAAGAAAGACACATTTATTAGGGAAAAAAACAGATAAACAATCAATTTTAGTTGTACAATGAATGCTAAACTATTGGTTATTATCAGCAGTAAAGGTTGAAAAGTGAACCATTACAACATCGGGATATCATGATTCATGAATGAGCCACGATAAACAACAAAGAACACAACATCAGCATAAGAAAGAGTTCTTTGTGTATTTTAATCTACCGGAACCTCAACTTCCATCTTCAACTCAGAATTCCCAAGAATCTGTCATTGAGAAACAATCTTGTAATAACTAGCATGCTATAGAGAAATAGAAGGATGCATATTTCAGCTAGTCCTAATAATATGACTCGGAAAACATGTATCAATCCCCTGAAGAACAAGTACAAAAAAAATTCCTGGCTATTGCCAAGGAGCATCTATATAAGTCCCGTCTCACGTTTCTACATCATACAAGTTCATAAAATACCAAATGCATGATTTCACAAAAAAGATTGGCAACAGGCAACATCAAAGCTATGAAGTTCTAAGGCCTAATAACTTAGATAATATGGGAGCAAATTCAGATTTTACACAGAAGTGCCATGCTAGTCAAACTATTATTATCTTAGGATGCGTCTTCCATATCAATATTTAAGGTTGACGCACAAAAGTTAAGTTAAACAGCCTTTTTGAATGTCGATATCTTCGCATAGCCTAGTAGTAAGACAGAAAAGGGTAAGCAAAAGGAATATCATATATTCAGATTCCATCAATAAGGCCAGAGCAACCTTTCCTTTTAATTTTCTCAATATTGCTTCCAAGCAGCTTAAAGGGACAGAAAATTGATATTACCTTCATGAAGTCAGTTTGAACTAATAGTGAATCCTTCCCATAGCCAGCTTCCTCAAGAACTTGGGTAAGAACTTTCTATTTATCAATGACATCGTAAAATGTGAATTAGCACCATTTAATTATGGAAGAATTAGATATGCCAAAAACACATATGGACTGAGAGGGTTGGGGTGGGGGAGTTTTATTGCAAATATGATAGTTCTAGCACATTGTAACACCAATAAAAAAGATAGCATCATCTAAATGTATCTCCAGGTAAAGAGTAAACGTAGAAAGGAAAACGATCAAATGAAATATCAAAGGAAAAGATGATGACAGAGGAAGAGCGAACCTCTCTTTGCTGTTCAGATATAAACTGACCCGTCAAATCCCGCAAAATGTCCAGCATTTCATGGAAAGTAACTCTTCCATTACCATCAGAGTCATAAACCTTAAATATAACTGGAAAAAAGGAAATAATATACCCCACATCAACCAATATGGATAAATCTGGATCCATGCTATTAAATATACCATGAAACTCACATTCAACTTTTTGGTGCAAGCTTGCTCTTGAACTGAAAGGCGATAGGAATGCTACAAATTCTTTGAAATTTAGTCCTTCCGTCATCCTCAACAATCTCTGGAAAAACAAAGTATGAGAATACATGACTTTATGCATATGTAAAGAGAATCGCCTAAACATGTTTTAACATATGATTATCATTTTACTTCTATTAGCCAGTTATCTTCAAATGCAACATAAAGCATTGAATAACATCTTAGAATGAAACCTTGTGCAACACATATGTTTGCATGGTGGCGCAAACCAATATCTCATGCGATAATACATAGACGTTTTCTTTTATCATGGCATTCATGACATAAATGAATTGAAAAGGCATCACAATTGGCAACTTAATCATTAGATTAAAACTGACTTAAACTAATAACGATTTTGCCACCCTCTGTTTCATCAAACACAAACTCTCTCTTCAAACTCCACATTATTAAAAAAGAAAAGAAGAAAGGGACTTTCTCTGATCTACTTTGTATTAATCTACCGCGATTTGTATACTTGAAGAGTCAAATAGAAGCAAATACTACTGTGTAACGATTTTGTCGAATCTACCAATAAGTCAATCCAATCATGAATGACAAAAACAAACTAATAAACATAATCACTTGCTTATTCATTTTATACGATCCTATACATCTATTATTTAGAAAAAAAAAATCAAACAGAACCTAAAAAAAGCTGGCATAGAGGTAAATGTATAATTATGTACGTATATGACCTGTGAAAGGGGATTGACGGCAAATTCAGGTACGGTCATGAACTCATCAGCGGAGATGAAACCGCATCCATTCCGATCCAATTGGCAGAATCTCTGATACAATGATACTATCTCCTGCTGCGAAACTATCACGACACAAATTTATATGAGATTGGCAAAAAATTCACCGCTATAATTAAAAAATCGAATTGTAATAAAGAATGCGTAGTACATGAGTGATAGCAGTGTTGTTGGACCTCTTCTATGTCGTACTGAGTGAGCATGGAGGAGCTGTTGCCCATCTTCTGTTTTTTGGTTTGGAAAAATGAGTGGAAGCTTAAATTGATTTCAAACTGTGCGGTTGTTGGGTTGCTCAACTTACCTGACGGATGTTACGAAAGATGAATGTCTCTTTTTTGGGGGTAATTGCAGGAAATTGTCACGGATTAGGTCGAAATGTGAAGGCTTCGTTTGGATAAAGTTTTATTTATAACTTTCGAATTTCGGAGTTTTCGATGAATAAGAAAGAGTGAAATGCAAAAATACCACTATATTTTGGACTGTGTAATTTTTATTATCAAAACTCACCTGTGCTAATTTTTTATTAACAAAAAAATCCTCTCAAGCCAAAATGACAATTATACCCCATCAAATGTTACAAAAACATCCATATTTTATATTTACCTAAAAGATTGATAATAATCCCCTTGATCTCTAAAAAAATTGACATAACCTCCCTATAATTTACGAAATAGATTTTTTTTTTTGCTAATTAGAAAAGAACACAAGGGGTTTTTCGCTTCAAAAGATAACAAAAAGAGGTTTTTGATAGTTTCACCTTTGGGGGTCACAATCCGCTACCACTTGGTCCAACCACCTTGAGTTAATAAAACTTATTAATTAAACGATATGTATAGTTAATTATTTAATTAAAGCATCATCAATTAAAGAAACACACCCATTGAATATAATAAGTTGGCCCTAACGTGTAGTTTCTAAGTTCTAGCTCAGTTATAATGTGTAAGTTTATCACTCATACACATTTCAAACACTTTCATGTCTCAATTCATCATCTGTTTGAATATTTCACTTCCAATCTTCCCCACTTTGAATATAGGTGTTACTACTTTATGGCTGAATCTTGTTCATATTATTAATCTTGATTTGGCCATTTGCTAATATATAGATTAGCGTTTAGATAGTTGGTTTAATTATAGTCGACTTTGGGTAATTTAATTATAATTTGTTGAATCTTGTTGCTTTTAAAGTTTGATGACAAACATTATTTTTTGTCCGATTAATCTTTTGTTGTCGACTTTGTTGTCGATATATAATTCGAGAACCCAATTTTCTGGCGATTTTATTGGTTGAAGAACTTGCAACAACTAATGTGTTTTGAGGGTACATTCTGCCAAATTTTGATTTCAAGGGTCCAATGCGCCAAAATGCTTTTTTTAGAGGGTTCAAGTTGCTAAAAGTTCATTCAAATATCTTAAACAATCCGTGAGTCGGAAAATCACAATTTTCATCCCCTTTCTCCTCTGGAAGTTACTTAAAAAAAAAAAAAAAACCCCATCAAAATTCTACGCATTATGTCGCAGACATCACGTCCGAAGAGTTCTGATGATCAAACTGTATGCATTCTTTTTCATCATCGCTATTACTTTCTTTAATTGAATCTTTAAATTCTCGTATGACCTGATGAGATCAAGCTTCTGGTACTCGTCACGTTCATATGGGCTCTTGGAATTTCGATTTTCAGCCCATGACAGTTAATTATAAGTTTGTAATGCAGGAAATTCGAGTAATTATACCTTTTCTATTCACTGATATAAAATTATGTAACAGAGTCATGCAATTGCATCTGTGCTATTAAAAATTGAAAAACTTGAAATCCCTTTTGGGATGTAAATATTTATGGTGTCAAATTTGTTGAAAGATATGTTTTTTTAGAGACTGTGAATACATTATTAGATCAATCATTTTGTATGTAGAATGCAAGTTGAAAATAAGCTGTTTATTCACAATAATCAGGTAATAAAATTAGGTGACTTCTTTTTAGACTGAACTATATGTTACTTATAGTCGGAATGATTATCAAAAAAATAGTTGGAATGTGTTGAAAATCGTTTAGGAAAGTAATCTTCCTAATAAATTGTTGAAAAATTGTTGTAGTATTTTCCGCAAATTAAATTGTTGAAAAATTGTTGTAGTATTTTCCGCAAATTAATTTTGTTTCCTCTACAGTCTACATTGATCATTTCGGTGCAGCTGATATCTTTCGATTAATATATCACTCAGGCAATGTATATACGTGTCAAGCGTAACAAGACAACTTACTTTCTGAATTGCGATCCAAGTGAGACAATTCAACAAATCAAGGAGAAGTTGCAAGAACTTATTGATCAGCCAGTCAATGATCAGCGACTGATACTAATGCCTAATCAGGAAGTCTTAGATGATTCAAAGTCCCTAGCAGATCAAAAAGTATATTCTTCATTAATCATTAATTAATTTTAGAAATAGATTAAAAGAAATAATTTAATAGCGTGGGGCTTGTCGACTATCTCTTGATGTTGCAACTATTCTGATATTTATTTGGTATCTTGGAGTAGAATCTAATGGGTCTATTTTTTTTTTTCAGGTTGAAAATGACACTGTTCTTGCCCTGATCTTGAGAAAAGGTTATTGTACTTTGTACTAATATGCATTGTTATCTTTGTTTTCTGTGTTTTTTTAAGTCTGTATTATCCAGTAAATGCCATATCCACTGTCAGTAACTATGTGGAGTTACTCTGAAGTATTCATTTTTTAAAATGGATGAGAATATATTGTTGGATTAAACGTGTTTTATGTGAAAATAGAAGTCGTTTGAGTCTGAAATGCTTAATTCCAGGTATGTAGTCTTTTGGTTGTTTTATAGGCAATGATAGTAGGACTGCGCATTTCAACTAGGCCTTAGATAATAGTTATCTAAGTTTAAATCTTGAATTAAATGTTATCAATTTTGGTCCTTTTTGGCACTTTTGGTTTCTGCAACTTCAACTTGATGTGGCTTGTAACTTGTAAGTGAAAAATCGTAAATCATATTACAACATCAATATATGCTAGAGTAAGTTAAGAAGCAAAGGAATGAGGGGACATATTCAATATTCTGATTTTATTTTGCATTTATTTTGTGCTTATTGGTCTCTTAGCATAAATATAAGTGTTTCATTCAAAATCTGACATGTCTATTTTTATCAACATTTAAGCGGTGGCTCTAAATGATTGTTTACTTTAACCTTTCAGATGGTAACGAATTTGAAGATGTAAATATCGTGAAGCCAAATGATTTTTACCAATCCCGCGAGGCAGATGGTAGTTCTAGTTGGTGAAATTAGTAATTTAGTCTCAAATCAGAATCAGAAACATTACTTTAGTATTCAGCAGTATCAGTGGAATTGTTTTAGTAAGACTGTAGTTCATTTCGTGTATCAGTATGCGAATGGCATATAGCCACTATTTTTTCGATTTAATCAGCATCCGGTTCTATTTGATTATGGTAATCTATGTATTTATAATGAATTATAAAATGAAGCTAAAAATCAACTCTTTTCTCAAATCCATAGTCAAGAAGAAATCAATGTGTTCCATCGTTGAATAAACACTCCTTCTGATGAGTGTGCAGCTCAACTGCGTTGAAGCCTTTTGTGCTGGCATTTGGACAGGTTGGATCAGGTTTTGAGCAAGTTAACATGAAATGAGTTGTTACTGATGAGAAAGTCTTGATTTTGGCTGCCAATTTATAGACATGCACACACATTTGTACACTAATAGAAACGTTAGCTGCACTGTTTCTTTTCCATTTTATAACCTTCATGAAATTGCATGTTTGATCCGGGGTAATTGCTCTTAACGGGGTAATTGTTCTTTCAGATCTTGTAGAAGAATAACTCACTCAAATTTTGAGCCTGATGGCTTTGTGTAGGATTATATATCATGCATGGATTGGCATCTAATCATCATCTGGATTTTGGTTATCATTCTAGAGGAAGTACTGCACGTACAGCTATTGTGTAAATAGGTGATATGTAGGGACTAGTGGCACTTTGTTTTGTTGAGTTTTTAATTGAGCACGTGCGGCCTTGGTGATGGGAAACCCCGCAAGGTAAGACAGATACACCTATATGTAAATTACGAATTATATAGAATCGGGGTATAGGATTTGTTCAGATATTTGTTCTCCTCTTCATGTGAAGTTCATAGACTGATGCCAATTTTTAGACATGCATACACAAACCGAACATACTCGTTGGCTCTTCACAAACTTGCATTCTTGTTCCGGGGTTATAGCGGACTTTTGACTGTCTTGGATACTAAAGGTGGTATACTTTGATATTTTCTGTCGCGGAGGCTGTATGCGGTGAAATTTCACACCCCGTGGCTTATTTTCGTTAACTTGGTATCAACTATCTCTATTTTATTGGTAGTTTTATTTGTAGTGCTACATGAAGAGGAAGTGCATTAGCTAGCTGAAGTGAAGTGGAAGTGCAAGATTGTGCACATTGACCATATGTAGGCCTTAATTTATGAAATGAGATATACTTGTTATAACAATAAGTGGGGGCCACCACTTGATTGTTTGTACAATTTGCAATTGCAAATTGCAAGAATTCAGTTACAAATTCTCTGCCAATTTCATAACCAATTTCATATGTGATTTCTCATGCATGAATCAAAGTCATCATTTCCTTTTGCAAATTGCTGAACGGATTTGGCAGGAAGTGTTCCCTTTGAAGCCTATAAATACAATGCTTCATTCAGTTCAAAGGCACACCATCAAGCATTCATCTCCTCGGCAATTTTCTTTTAAGCTTAGTTTAGGCAGAAATTTTGAGCGCAAAATTTCTGAGAGTTTTCTTAAACTGTGAGAGATATTGTGTGAAAATTAAGTGAGTAATTTTCTTTGGTGAGTCGAGAGTTGTGAGTATTTGTAAACACTGTGTAATTATCTCCCTTTATTAAAAGATCTGCAACAGCCCGTGGATGTAGCCTATTTTGGGTGAACCACGTAAATATTGTGTTCATTATTTTTGTTATTTCATTAAATCTGGTTGTGGATTTTTCCTAACAACTGGTATCAGAGCTCAGGAATATTTATTCCGGGCCAACCAGATTTAAGTAGGAGTAATGGCGGCAGACGAAGGGAAAATGAAACTCAAAAAGTTCGATGGTGCGGACTTCGGATTCTGGAAGATGCAAATAGAGGACTATTTGTATCAGAAAAATTTATTCTTGCCTCTCCAAGAAGAGAAGCCAGAATCCATGAAGTATGATGAGTGGAAACTCCTTGACAGACAAGCTCTCGGAGTTATCCGGCTGACGTTATCTCGCAATGTCGCTTTTAACATAGCGAAGGAGAAGACCACGGCGGGTCTTATGAAGGCACTCTCAAATATGTACGAGAAACCTTCGGCCTCAAATAAAGTGCATTTAATGAGGCGGTTATTTAATTTGCGGATGACCGAAGGGGCATCGGTGGCCCAACATCTGAATGAGCTCAGTACAATCACGACCCAGTTGAGTTCGGTCGAGATTGAGTTTGACGATGAAGTACAGGCGTTGTTACTTTTGTCCTCCCTTCCAGAAAGTTGGAATGCTACGGTCACAGCTGTGAGTAGCTCGTCGGGAAGCAATAAGTTAAAATTCAACGATGTACGTGATCTCGTTCTAAACGAAGAGATCCGGCGGAGAGAGTCAGGCGAAACTTCGACCCCCTCTGCGTTGTCAACGGAGTCGAGAGCCCGATTGACAAACAATAATCGTGGAAGATCAAACCACCGAGGAAGATCAAAGAATGGGAGATCCAGATCGAGAAATCCCAGCAATTCCGAAAACTCAAAGACTGTTGAGTGTTGGAATTGCGGAAAGGTCGGACACTACAAAAATCAGTGCAAGAGTGCACCGAAGAATCAAACGGCGAAGATCGAAGCTAATGTTGCATCGACATCAACACAAGATGATGTGTTGATATGCTCTTTGGAGAGCAAGGAAGAGTCTTGGGTGTTAGACTCTGGAGCATCTTTTCACGCTACTTCGCAGAAAAGACTCTTTGGGGAGTACGTGTCTGGAAACCTCGGTAAAGTATATCTTGGCGATGACCAACCTTGTGATATTGTTGGTAAAGGAACAGTGAAAATTAAGTTGAACGGGTCTGAGTGGAAGCTGAAGGATGTCAGGCATATTCCCGATCTGAGAAAAAACTTAATATCTGTGGGCCAGTTAGCCAGTGAAGGCTATACTACAATCTTCCATGGAGATGACTGGAAGATTTCAAAGGGTGCAATGGCGGTTGCACGAGGAAAGAAAAGCGGCACTCTTTACATGGCGGCAAAAGGGTGTTGTTCGATTGCAGTTGCAGCAAGCAACCAAAATCCAAACTTGTGGCACCAAAGACTTGGTCACATGAGTGAGAAAGGAATGAAAATTATGCACTCCAAAGGAAAGCTACCGAATCTACAGTCGATTGACATCGACATGTGCGAGGATTGCATACTTGGAAAGCAGAAGAGAGTCAGCTTTCAGACAAGTGGCAGAACCCCAAAGAAGGAAAAACTAGAGCTTGTTCATTCTGATGTTTGGGGTCCAACGACTGTCTCATCGATTGGTGGGAAACACTACTTCGTGACTTTCATAGATGATCACTCTCGAAAGGTATGGGTTTACTTTTTGAGACATAAATCTGAAGTGTTTGACACATTCAGAAAATGGAAAGCCATGGTAGAAAATGAGACAGGTCTCCAAATCAAAAAGCTGAGAACCGATAATGGTGGAGAATATGAAGCCTCCAAATTTAAGAAGTTCTGCTATGAGCACGGGATTAGGATGGAAAGAACCGTGCCAGGTACACCTCAACAAAACGGTATAGCAGAACGCATGAATCGAACGTTGACCGAGAGAGCCAGAACAATGCGTATGCAGTCAGGCCTACCCAAGATGTTCTGGGCAGAAGCAGTCAACACAGCAGCTTATTTGATTAATCGAGGTCCATCGGTACCATTGGAACATAAAATTCCAGAAGAGGTATGGAGTGGTAAAGATGTTAAATTATCACACCTCAAAGTTTTTGGTTGTATAACATATGTGAATATCAGTGATCAAGGCAGGAATAAGCTTGATCCAAAATCCAAAAAGTGTACATTTCTTGGATATGGTGATGATGAGCTCGGGTATCGCATCTGGGATGATGCAAACAGAAAGATAATCCGCAGCAGAGACGTAATCTTCAATGAAAGAGTTATGTACAAAGATAGGCATTTGGCAAATGCCACTGACCCAATTGCGATTGAGCCAGTATATGTAGAAGCGGATGACGTTCCAGTCAGTCCTGTGACAAACCAAACCTTAGAAAATCCCGAGCCAGAGGAACGTGTTGAGCAGGAGAATGCAAATCAACCCCATTCTCCAACTCCTGTATTGAGAAGGTCTTCTAGGCCACATGTGCCTAACAGGAGATACATGGATTATGTGTTGCTGACAGATGGAGGAGAACCAGAGAGCTATGATGAGGCTTGTCAGATCGGAGATGCCGGCGAGTGGGAGCTTGCCATGAAAGACGAGATGAAGTCTTTGATCTCCAACCAGACATGGGAACTTATTGAGTTACCCAGAGGGAAGAAGGCCTTACATAACAAATGGGTGTATCGTGTGAAAGAAGAGCATGATGGCTCAAAACGATACAAAGCCAGACTAGTAGTCAAAGGATTCCAGCAAAAAGAAGGAATTGACTACACCGAGATCTTTTCTCCTGTTGTGAAACTTAATACTATCAGGACTGTATTAAGTATTGTTGCTATTGAAAATCTCTACCTAGAACAGTTGGATGTGAAGACTGCGTTTCTTCACGGAGACTTAGATGAAGAGAATTACATGCGTCAGCCAGAAGGTTTCTCAGAGAAAGAGAAAGAAAATATGGTGTGTAGACTCAAGAAGAGCTTGTATGGTTTGAAACAAGCTCCAAAACAGTGGTACAAAAAGTTTGACAACTTCATGCACAAGGAAGACTTCCAGAAGTGCAATGCCGACCACTGTTGCTACTTCAAGAGGTATAACTCAAGTTATATTATTTTGCTACTTTATGTTGACGATATGTTAGTAGCTGGTTCAAATATGAACGAGATCAAAAGTTTGAAGCATCAATTGTCAAAAGAGTTTGACATGAAAGATTTGGGTCCAGCAAAGAAGATTCTTGGGATGCAAATCACTCGAGATAAGCAAAAAGAAGTTTTGCAGTTATCTCAGGCAGAATACATCAATCGTATTTTGCAAAGGTTCAATATGGGAAGCAGTAAGCCAGTCAACACACCATTGGCTAGTCACTTTCGGCTATCCAAAAGTCAGTCTCCTCAGACAAACGAAGAGAGAGACTTAATGGCAAAGGTTCCTTACGCCTCAGCCATTGGGAGTTTGATGTACGCAATGGTCTGTACTAGACCAGACATTGGCTATGCAGTGGGAGCTGTTAGCAGGTTTATGTCAAACCCGGGTAAGGTCCACTGGGAAGCAGTCAAATGGATCTTGAGGTATCTACGAGGCACTTCAGATAAGTGCTTGTACTTTGGCAGAGGACAAGTTAAAGTGCAGGGGTACGTAGATGCAGATTTTGCCGGAGAAGTTGATCACAGAAGAAGCACCACAGGTTATTTGTTCACTGTGGGATCAACGGCAGTCAGTTGGATGTCACGGTTACAAAAGATTGTTGCATTGTCCACGACGGAGGCAGAGTATGTAGCAGTGACAGAAGCCAGTAAAGAAATGATATGGCTTCAAGGTTTGTTAGATGAACTGGGATTCAAAGACGAGAAGAATGTTCTATACAGTGATAGTCAGAGTGCAATACACTTGGCGAAGAACTCTGCATTTAACTCCAGAACAAAACACATTGGGCTTCGTTATCACTTCATCAGATCTCTGTTAGAGGATGACGTGTTAACACTTGAGAAGATTCAAGGGAGTAAGAATCCAGCAGACATGCTAACAAAGGTTGTAACTGTTGATAAACTGAAGTTATGCTCAGCTTCAGTTGGACTCCAAAACTGACAAGACCAGGAATGGCTGTTGCATTGATCAGGTGTGAAGACAGATTGAAATCAGTCTTCAAGTGGGAGATTGTTATAACAATAAGTGGGGGCCACCACTTGATTGTTTGTACAATTTGCAATTGCAAATTGCAAGAATTCAGTTACAAATTCTCTGCCAATTTCATAACCAATTTCATATGTGATTTCTCATGCATGAATCAAAGTCATCATTTCCTTTTGCAAATTGCTGAACGGATTTGGCAGGAAGTGTTCCCTTTGAAGCCTATAAATACAATGCTTCATTCAGTTCAAAGGCACACCATCAAGCATTCATCTCCTCGGCAATTTCTTTCAAGCTTAGTTTAGGCAGAAATTTTGAGCGCAAAATTTCTGAGAGTTTTCTTAAACTGTGAGAGATATTGTGTGAAAATTAAGTGAGTAATTTTCTTTGGTGAGTCGAGAGTTGTGAGTATTTGTAAACACTGTGTAATTATCTCCCTTTATTAAAAGATCTGCAACAGCCCGTGGATGTAGCCTATTTTGGGTGAACCACGTAAATATTGTGTTCATTATTTTTGTTATTTCATTAAATCTGGTTGTGGATTTTTCCTAACAATACTTAATTAATGTGAATTTCTATATATATAGGGGACTCAAAGAAATGAGGAAACATTATAATTAGTTCCGAAAATGTTTGATTCTGCTTTTTGAAAACCTGGCATGGGACAAGTCTGAGTTTAATTTAGAATTCATTATTTTATCTTATTATTAATTTATTAGTAAGATTTAAGGTAGTCTTTTAAGATGGTGCAAAATACTGGATAATATTCTATATATCTGTTTCATTTAAGTAAGATTTTCTTATCCATACCATCGTTTTTATACTTCGAAAATCTCAGCAATGATGAATTTGAAAAGTTATTCGACACCCAATATTTATTTTATTAAATTACATTGAAAGTATAAACTTTATGATACTCATGTATTTATATAATGCCTGTATATATATATTATTCTCTCAGATGTGCCCCACTATTGCCAATATATACTGTACGTTCCGTTTTGTTCTTATCAATTAGGTGTTGTTGAGCAGTGCACCATGACAAATTTGTATGTAGGAAAAGTTATGGACCACATGGACTAATTAATTCTTTCACATGGGAAATGTTACAAAATAAAAGAAGACAAATTTAATTTAAATTGACCTCGACTGAGTACATCACTAACTAGTGTGCAATTTTTGATTGGTTATTTTTTCGAAAGTGTTACTCAATTGCAAATTAAGTATACCAAATTACACTGTGAAAAGTGTAGAATCTGAGCTATTTGAATTTGAGCTAAATTTCAAAATGAAGCACATTCACAAGATGGGACGGAAATGAAGACCTACTTATATTAAAGTTGATTTTGATGACTCCTTATGGATCTAGGTCGTCTCAAGTCTCGTTCATTGGACAGAGGTCAAAATTTATTTGTATTATCGAATCACGTTCCATATAAGGTCTAAAACCGATTTATTTCTACTCTCTAAATAAAATAAAAATCTGAAAATCTATCAAAAAATATTATTTAATAGAATCATTCATTCATTCGATCGAAATCCAATATCAAATCAAAATTTTAAAACTAAAAAATTTAACACAAAAATCCAATCCAAACTATCTTTCAAAAGTTTAGCTAAAGCCACTCAAATCAAATATTTAGAGCCAAATTAAACCAAATGGAAATGGATCTAACACTGATCCATATGAATCGAATTTGTCTCATTCCCCTTATTGTTGCAGCGATGTAGTGGTCTACCAGTGCAACCCCATTTGTCATTGAGTTCACATTCCTCTTTTTCCCCAGAATTGTTCCAAAGCCGTCAAAATGTTTTTTCAACATGATTTGGTCAAAATCTGTGTTACAATGTTACTTTATATCCCATTAAACGCGTAGTATTACTTGTAAAATCAGATTTCATTGAATATAAAATGGTCTGAAGATAGAAATCATAGCTTCTTTCAATAAAGGTGCGTACCAATTATCAAAAAAAAAGGGTACCTACCAATTTGACATAGTTAATTAACTTGTATGATCATTATCCATATTGAAAATATTTTATACTAACTTCATGGTAGATTATTAATTTAATTTAACTGTTTTTAAATTATAAAATAAGTGTATTGTATTTGTCTAGTAAATGCTAAGCGCTAATTAGTGGACTAATCATCATTGTCATTAAGGTTTGCATGATAAACTATTTTAATTAATGTTGAATGTACACAATATTCTTTCAAAATCATTGACCTTTAATATTTTTTGTGCTTGAAAGTCTCCTTTCCCATTAATTTCTTGCTCAGTCAGTCTCAGGTATGCAATCAGTATCATACAATCATGTCGTTGTGTGAAATGGACATGAATAAACCTAACCAGCCTACACGCAAACCAAAGGAAGAGTTGGTGGAAAAAAACCTAATTTTATCTATATTTATTTATAAAAAATAGTTTCTCAATTTTATAAAAATAATTTAATTACTTGATACAATCCAATTGTGATCTAATTAAGTTGTTGTTCTCATCATTAGTTAAGTTATCAAAGACGCACTACTTAAAATAATTACTAAATTAATGTGATTATGATATATCTTATCAGGAAGTGTATTTATTTCCTACACATATATTTTATGAATATCAATTCTCCTTAACAAAGATGTTAAAATGGACAGTCTTACCGAACATCAGAATCTTCAATTGTATTTTAATTAGTTTAATTTCAAAGTACTTATGATTATTTGAACAGTTTCTTTTCTTATTCTTATTGATTTAAAATATAACAAGTATTCAAATGAAATAGACTGGGTAGGTGACCTTCTATACTTGCTATGAATTAACAAAGCCATTGTTCTTGTAGCTATGAGTTCTTCTAGCTATTGTTCTATGAGTTCTCAGCTAGAGTTTGAGTTAGAATTTATTTTAGTTATAGTACTTCAAAAGAAATCTTGAAAATTTAAAAATAAAGAGACAAATAACAAGTGTTCATTTAGTATACAATATTTATATATAATATAAAAAAAAAATTGCGTTCCCAAATTTGGGCTTAGTTTTGGGAGGTGGGCATTTTGTACCTCTCATTGGGTCCTCCGTTGTAGCATGTTTTTGAATTTTTTGGACACAAAATGACTTGGATTCCCATTTGCACTCACCATTGGACTTGCTCTAATATGAAGTTCCCGGACCATGAATTCAATTCGCTCTATATTTCCGTTCATGTTTTTTTCTTCTTTATAATGATATTTGGCCCATTTTTGTCTTGTTTTGTCGCTCGTTCTTGTTATCACACGTTAACTTTCTCTCAATAATTCTATTCTTGGTAATGGATGATTTTGGAATTTTTTTTGAAATATTGGCTTGGCTATTTTGATGTATTGAATGATCCCAGCCAATTGATTTCCATTCATATAATGTATACAACTCTAGTTGTTAGTTTGGCAGGCTCGATGACTGTATGAATTAGTAGTTTTTGTTTCCTATCACTTTGTTGTTGATCGAATGTGGAGACATAACATGTTCCTTATACCCTTTATGACTCGTTTCGCCATGCATAAATTAAACCAACAATCAAGATAAGCACGGTAAAGCTTCCAATTGCACGACTATTTGTTCAATTTCTTGTGGAGGCAAATCCTCTTTGATTTGATTTCTTAACGAATCCAGCTCGAACCGAGCTTTAATCATGTCGAACACGAGTTGCTTACTATCTTTACATATATTTGTAACCTCTTGTCTTATTAAATTAAGCTCAAACAAAACTTTAAAAGTTATCAAATAAATTAAATATATTGTTTAATATATATGAATAATCAAACTCAAATCAGTCCTATTCATAGTCCGATAGAACTCATCCTTAACCAATTTACAATTTATTTATTATTAGACTAAATTGGATTAAAATTGATGTAAGCTAAACTTGATTATTTGTTACCAAGTAAAAAATGAATGACTTGACCTAAGTCACCTAACATATACACGACATATAAGTAAATGTATCTACACTGTGTAAAGTAAAAGACAATATACATAAATTGTAGGGATTATTGCATTTTTGGTGCCACAACTATATCCCACTGGCGTTTCTACCCCGTAACTTTTCGGGGTGGCACATTTGGTGCCACAACTTCAACATCAGTGGCAATTTTGGTGCCAATTGAGGCCCAATTTTGAAATTGGCCCGAAATTCCTCCATGTACGGGCCATGTGACATGAAAATTGGGGATTTTGACCATTCAACACATTTTTCATGAAAAAAAAATTCCACCCACCAAGAACTAGGCTACTTGGATGTTTTATTTGGGGTAGAATAAGAAAGCGGGTAACAATTTAATTAAGGGAATGTTTGGTGAATTTTATAGGAAAAGTTAGAATTTTAAATTTTGGTATTTTTTTTTATTGAAAAAGACGTTGAATGGTCAATTTTGATATATTACTAAATCACATGGCCCGCATATGGGGGAATTTCGGGCCAATTTTGAAATTGAGCCTCAATTGACACCAAAATTGCCACTGATGTTGAAGTTGTGGCACCAAATGTGCCAGCCCGAAAAGTTACGGGGTAGAAACGCCAGTGGGATATAGTTGTGGCACCAAAAATGCATTAATCCCATAAATTATATATGCTTTCTTTATGCATTAAAATATTATCCTTACCAAACCAATATCTATAAAATTTATCTGCAAGCGTGTTGCCAAATCTTTTAACTTATGAAATCCCACCAAATATAAAAGAGGAACGTTCAACTCTTGAAAGCTGGCCAATCAAGTTGGAAAGTCAACTTAACTGAATTTTATAATTCATAAGAAAAATTCGAACACACCACTTAATCTAACAACCCTAGCTAACAACCAAATTTGAGATTGTTTATGTCAGTTAAATATTATAAAAAATGGAAAACTTTTTTGAAAATATTCGTTTGACATTTGAAAAATTCTAAACAAGAAAATGATATGTTTATGAAGACATTACTCAACATTTTCATGATTGACTCTAGTACAAATTTTGGATGAATTTAGCGAGAACATATTAATTTGTGAAAATTTTAATCCATGTTTCGTCCATTGGATCAATATTTCCTTACGTTTTAATTGAAAACATAAAAATGTTTATGTTTTCGGATAACTCTAAATAAAAATATAGAGTCATTTTTATTTTCACATTTTCATCTATATATAATCTTTTTAATTATTTTTCGAAGATTTTCAAAAAGTTGAGAAATTTATAATATTTAACCGACATAAAATATAAAAATGATATTTGAAATTTTGCACTTAGAGCTATTGCTATATATAATACATTTAAACACCTCTCCTCAGATACTCTGTTAAGCAATTCCCTCTGTCTATTCTAAAATTATAAAATGGTAACCATCAAAGCCACTCATATTGTCCGGCCGGCGGAGCCGACGCCGGAAAAGATCATGTACCTAAACGCCTGTGATCAAATCAAAGACATAACACACACCCCCACAATCTACTTCTACAATCATTCCTCCAAACTCGAATCCCAAAACATCATCTCCACACTTCAAGATTCCCTCAGCAAAGCTCTTGTCCTATTCTACCCTCTCGCCGGTCGCCTGAGCTGGGCGGAGGAAGGCGGCAGCAGGGTGGAGCTCCACTGCAACGGAAAAGGCGTTCCAATATTCGAGGCGGAATCCGATTCAACGGTGGAGGATTTCGGAAACTTCACCCCAACTCCATCAATCCAGGCACTTATTCCATCAGTTGACTATACTACCCCTATTGATGAGATTCCAATGGTCATAGTCCAACTGACACGTTTCAGATGCGGCGGGGTTAGTATCGGGCTTGGTATTTCCCATGTCATGGCTGATGGGCCTAGCGCTCTGCATTTTGTTGATGAATGGGCTAAATTTGCTCGCGGTGTGGGTCCCTTTGTGGCTCCGTTTCTTGACAGGAGCGTTTTGGATACGGAAAAGGATTCGGATTATAAGTTCGACCCTTCCGTTCTTCGTCCCCCGCCTACCCTGATTGGACAGGAAGATAATATGGAACAGAGGAAGAAACCGATTACGGTGTCGTTTCTCAATCTTGGGAAAGTACAAATTGAGAAGCTTAGGAACAAGGCGAACTTGGATTTCGATAAGGAGAAGGGTCGTGGGTATAGTAGATTCGAGGCGGTAGCCGCTCATATCTGGCGTTGTACGAGCAAGGTACTTATCAATAATCTACTAGATAAGATAATGATATTTGAAACTTGTAATTTATAAATATAAATACCATGATGAATGAATAACTAAGTGTGAGATTTAATAATTTTGTCAGGCACGCGGCCATGTATCGGAGCAGCAGACAAGCCTACACTTTGTAGCTGATTTCCGCAACAAATTGAAACCAGCCCTGCCAAGGAACTACTTCGGGAACGCCCTGATTCGGGTCGAAGCCACAGATAAATCAGGAAATTTGCTATCTAACTCGATAGGAACGGCTTCCAGGAAGATCCGAGAAGCTGTGGAGAATGTGACGGAGGATAAAGTTCGGGGTTACTTGGATTACCTTAAAGGGTTACCTGATGTGGGTCGGTTTCGATCTTTGGACAATAACGGTAGGCCGAAGGGAGATTTTTATGGTAACCCGAATTTGGCGATCATAAGTTGGACGGCTTTGCCCTTGTATGGTGCAGATTTTGGGTGGGGAAACGAGATTCATTTGGGGCCGGGACCGATGGGATTTGATGGGAAAACATTCATTATTCCAGGTCGGGATGGGGACGGTTCGTTTAATGTAGCAATATGGTTGCAGAAAGAACACATGGAAGCTTTTAAGAATTGTTTCTATGGTGATATTTGAGATTTTAGTATATACTTTCATCAAGTAATTAAGAGATTATGTTGTTGAATCAGTACCTATTTGTGTATAGTATACACCAACCTTGTAATCCAGTGTTTAATGATCAAATTTGTATTTTGTTTGAAAGTTGGGGTCGTACTTTTGATGGAAAAGAATCTAAAAACCATTTCTTTGACATGATCCTAAAGAGTTGATTTTGTAGCCATTGCAAATGTTTTTTGTAAAACGCATCAATGAGTTCATAGTATTTCTTAAATTGAAGAAAATGTATTGCTCAAATTAAATACACCGAAAAATAATTTGGTCGAAAATGGATACATTGATTAAGCCCAAGTCTTTGTCCTACCGTATAGTATTAGTATCACATTGATGGATATTACTTAACGGAAATCAAAAGGTTATGAAAACTTATCCAAAAAAATATTCCAATATAACAATTCTTATTATACCAAATGGCATGCATGTGGTATATAATCGGCAATTTATTTCTATGTGATAAATTAAACTAAATGACAAATATTATATTTAGGGTTAATTACATGGACCTCCCCTGTGGTTTGGTGAATTTCGCGTCCAATCCCCTCGGAGAATCATAATTACAGAGACCTCCCTTCAGGTTTGCAAAACCTTACAAAACCCTAACGGAGACTAACGGAGGTGGACAGAATACGTGAAATTAACCTCTTGTCCTCATCCATTTTAATTACTTCGACATCCCCTGAGGTTTGCAAAACCTTACAAAAATTTATATTTGCATATTAGTCTCTACACTTTAATAAAAATTCAATTTATCCATAAAAAAGAAAAAAATATAGTTTATTAATTATGCAAAATAAGAAATATTTTTATAAAGTGTTATATAACATTTTCATATAATTTATTAATAGTAAAAAACAATTTAATAAATACGTAATTAAGATTTTATTTTCTTATTTTATAATAAAATATTAATTAATTGTTTTGTATTTAAGTAAGACATAAATTTATGATTTTATTGTTGAAAATATTAAATACTTATATATATATTTAAGTCTAAAACTGAAAATAATTTCGTATCATTTTTTTTAGAAAAACCCATCAATTTAATTAATTAAAAATACTAATAGATAATTATTTTATTAAAAGGGCATTTGAATGAGTATTTTTAAATTTTGTGAAAAAATATTTATTGATTTTTTCAGTCAATTTTTTATAAAATACATATTTAAATACTATATAATTTATCAATAGCGTAAAAATAATTTATTAAATATGTAAACAAGATTTATTTTAGTATTTTATAGTAAATATTATTTAATAGTATTGGATCTAATTAAGAAATAAATAAATTAATAATTCTTATTTTATTAAATGGGTATTTGAATGAGTATTATTTAATTTTGTTAAAATATAATTGATTTTCTTAATTAAAAGTTTATGGTTTTTTTAGTACAGGCTAATTATTAATATTTTAGCATTTTTATAATGCTTTTTGCTGTCCAATTTTTTTTTCCTATTAATCTTAATTTTTATTTATTATCCTTGTAGTTAATTTTTTTTTATAATTATGAAAACAAATTGAAATTATTAAAATTACGGTTTAGATATGGATGATTGTTAATATTTTTGCATTTTCATAATGATCCTTTTTATTTATCTTCAATTTTTCTTATGATTAACAATAATTTATTCACTTTTCTTTGTGATTTAATTTTAAAAAATTATGAAAAAAAATTGAAATTAATATCTACACAGTAATAAATAATTTTAAGTTTTACTTTTTCGTTGATATTTATAACATTTACACCCAAAACAAACCACATCATTTCATTGAAACCCTTCACATGCAACAAACATAACAAGGGTATAATAGTCCATGAAAATAGCTAAAGTAATCTCAAGGGTAAAATGGGATTTTCAATAAAATTCGGGTGATGACATCAGCAAAAACTAACGGTAGACCGACGGATGTAAGGTTTTGCAAACATTAGGGGAGGTCTTAGTAATTATGATTATTCGAGGGGATTGGACGCGAAATACACCAAACCACAGGGGAGGTCCCTGTAATTAACCCTTATATTTATTCATTTTACATGATTCATCGATCAGAATAGGGGAGCTAGTGTGACACGAAAAATATTACAGGGACACCTAATTTTTTGGACAATTTATAAAAGTTCAGTACAATTTATAGCATTGTCTCCAAAGAGAAATTATAGCATTGTCACATGTTTTTCTGGGCACGGACCAGGGGCGGACCACCTTGGGGACTGTGGGGGACCATGGTCCCCCCAGAAAAAAAAAAACTGTATATATATATTTATATGTAGACATAAGAAAAGAAAATCAATTGGTGTAGTGGTTAGGTCTTGTTTAGGTTAGATAATGTCCTAGGTTCGAGTCTTCATAGTCACAAGGTACAGTATTTGTTTTCTTTTCATATTTTGATGAAATTCAAATTTATTTGAACACTACAATATAGACATATTTATTTATGGAATTTAATTTCACTCCTTTTTAGAAATCTTTGTACATTATACTCGTATTTAATGAAATTCAACTCTTTTTTTGGACATTATATAGTCATATTTTTTGTGGAAATTTAAATTCTTCTAGACATTATATAGTCATACTTCTTTATTTTATTTTATTTTATTTATAGATATTCAATTTTCTTTTGGATGTTATGTAGTCAAATGCATAACTCAAGTGAGCTAATTATCAATAGGGTCCAAGAAGATACTAATTTCTTTAATTTAAGCAAATATACTACCATTCATTTTATGAATACTGACAAATTTGAAATATTATAAACATAAAGTATTTGTTATCTGATAATGAATATGATATACATTATACTAGCATAACCTTTATGTTAGACTTAACTATAAGATAATATTTTAAATGCATGATAAATTAAATACTAATTATATATTTTGATTAATTATGTATTTCATAATGATAATTATATATATATATATATATATATATATATATATATATATATATATATATATATTTTATCTACTAGACTGTGTATTTACAGCTCGGAAGGAAGAGTGCAAAGGGTATAGGTCCTCCCCGGTGTGATGTCTCCAGTAGGATTCGAACTTGAGTCTCGCCTCTGGAGGTCGCAAGTCACAATGATAATTATATATAATAGATCATTTCAAAACACTTCAAACGTTCAACTTTGATATTTTTAGTTTTTATCATATCATTAAAATGTCAAAAAATATTGAATTTGCTACCAAAGAAATCTTTGGCCCCCCCAATAAAAGTCGTCTAGGTCCGCCCCTGGCACGGACCATTTCATCTACTTTCTAAAATCTCAATAGGCCATTTCATCTTGCACGTTTAAGTGTATTATAACGTCATACTTTTCCTTTTTTCCCCCATATTTTTGCCAAATATATAAAAGTATTTTAGCATTTTTATAATGCTTTTTGCTGTCCAATTTTTTTTCCCTATTAATCTTAATTTTTATTTATTATCCTTGTAGTTAATTTTTTTTATAATTATGAAAACAAATTGAAATTATTAAAATTACGGTTTAGATATGGATGATTCTTAATATTTTTGCATTTTCATAATGATCCTTTTTATTTATCTTCAATTTTTCTTATGATTAACAATAATTTATTCACTTTTCTTTGTGATTTAATTTTAAAAAATTATGAAAAAAAATTGAAATTAATATCTACACAGTAATAAATAATTTTAAGTTTTACTTTTTCGTTGATATTTATAACATTTTCACCCAAAACAAACCACATCATTTCATTGAAACCCTTCACATGCAACAAACATAACAAGGGTATAATAGTCCATGAAAATAGCTAAAGTAATCTCAAGGGTAAAATGGGATTTTCAATAAAATTCGGGTGATGACATCAGCAAAAACTAACGGTGGACCGACGGATGTAAGGTTTTGCAAACGTTAGGGGAGGTCTTTGTAATTATGATTCTTCGAGGAGATTGGACGCGAAATACACTAAACCACAGGGAGGTCCCTGTAATTAACCCTTATATTTATTCATTTTACATGATTCATCGATCAGAAAAGGGGAGCTAGTGTGACACGAAAAATATTACAGGGACACCTAATTTTTTGGACAATTTATAGCATTGTCTCCAAAGAGAAATTATAGCATTGTCACATGTTTTTCTGGGCACGGACCATTTCATCTACTTTCTAAAATCTCAATAGGCCATTTCATCTTGCACGTTTAAGTGTAGTATAACGTCATACTTTTCCTTTTTTCCCCCATATTTTTGCCAAATATATAAAAGTTCAATACAATTTATAGATATCTTATCATTTTCAGTTAATTTGTACGTAAGATTTAACAAAATTTAGTCCATTTAATCATTTTAGTATATCCAAATTAACATGCTTCTTTTACCCAAAATAACATATTCATATATACTTGTATCTTTGAGGTGGAAGACGACTAAATTTTCCAAAATAAAATAAAATAAAAGATAATATTACAAGAGAATTAAGGCTCTATGCCGCTGGGTTTTGGCCCAGTCTCGCGGGTTTTGCGAGATCGAACCAAAACCTTTCCAAATGAGTTTTCGTCAGATCCATGAAACTCAACAAAAACCTATTCACAAATATACATTCAAACTCTTGAAACCTATAAAACATTAATTTGACACTTATCATCTATTTTTTTCACCAAACTCTCTGGAAAAAACATTGATTTGACACCTACCACGTACTTTTTCCCCACACCCCAACATCCAAAACCAATCCAAGTGGGGTTTTAACTTTTTTAGAACCACAAAATCCAACATCCAAAACCTAACAAAATGGAGTCCAAAGGTTTCACCGAAACTGCCTTTTAAAACCGAAACACGTGAAACCGAGCCAAAAATCATCCAAATAAGCCCTAATTCGCTTATATATATTTGGAATAATTACCTACACGTACCATAAATATTTATGTACTTAATACTTTAAAATAGTAGTAATATATTCCATTTTATTTTGAGAAATCATTTGGACAATTTAAATTAGGATATATTTGGTATTTTACGTATGGGGATAACATGGACATTTAACAAGCACGGCCTAGTGGCAAAAACGCTACTGATATTGAAATCTCATGGAATATGTCTATAAATGTGTCAAACTTGAGGGATGTGTAGATAGTTACTCTTAAAGTGAATATAGAAAATTACCTCTTTGTGTTATCGCAGTTTACCACCATGTGATAAATAAAATGACAAGATACTCCCTTGTATTTTTGTAAAAAAATCACACTTGACTCCCTTTTAGTTTATACATTTTCACATGAAGAGTAAAGTGCCTATTAATATGCAATATAATAGTGAAGTAAAATGTCCATTAGACAATATCAGACGGAAGTAGAATGTCCATCATGCAGTATCACAGTTCGTTTGTTATATTTTGTTAATATAGGGTTAAATTAATTATTTTTCACATCAAAATGAAGTTTCAATCACATTTTTTTTAATGTGTGTGCAATACCTCCATGAAAAGGGAGTTAAAATGCTCAATATTATATATCACATAGAGATAATAATATGTTTATTTTCATATTACATAGAGGTAAATTGTTATTGTTAATTAAATATATTAGTGGGAAGTAACTTGTCAAAAACCTATTATTCTCATACAATCCTGAAATAATATATTTGTCATTTCGGTCCCACTATTATCCCGGAAATGTATAATTGCTACACTTGATTAAGTTGTCGGCTCCTTAATCCTTATTATCAGCTATCAACATTTAAATTCCCATGTGTAGGTAATTATTCTTATATAATCCTGAAATAATAATTTCCATTTCGGGCCCCACTATTATCCCCGGAATTGTATAATTGCTACATTATTGTCTAATCCTTATTATAATTACAGGCCGTTATCAACATTTAAATTCTCACTGCATTTACTTCTTTTGTACAAAAATTGGGTGGTGTCAGAATTATGAGTTTCTATTCTATCTTAATATAAATATTTTTTTGCCTAACTCTTATTAAATGGTTCATGTCTATTTTTCTCAATTATTACAATTATCAATGAGTAGAGACATGCTGTTCAACTATAAGAATGACACCTCCTAGGTCCACGAATATGACTCAGTTTTCGATCGATTGAGCAATCTACGTTTTTAATTTAGCAACCTGCTGTTTATTTAGATTTTAACTCAAACAACTTTTCCAAGTGCATAAAAAACTGATGAAATCTCCAAAGAAGAATTTTTAAAATCTCTTTCATACAAAATTACAAATTAACATTCAGCTTAGACCCACTATTTTTGTGTGGGGTATACAAGAATAAAGTATATATACTATAGCAAATCTTAAATTAGATATTGGGCAGAATACTTTACGCTTCACAGATATTATAGAAAAAATTGTGAAAATGATACTGTAGTCTGTAACTATTGCTCACTAGTAAAAAAGAATCATGTAACATTTCGGGCCGGCAAAAAAGTCATGTAACTAATATAATTTAGCAATTTAGTCATATTTCAAAATTGGGATTTTCTGCCATAATGTCCGTCAAGTCACCCATCCCTTGCTGACATGGAAAAATTGCAAAAATGGTATTGTAACTAATGCTAGCTCAGCGACAAAAAAGTCCTTTAACTTTTTGGGCTAACAATTAAGTCATGCAACTAAAATAATTTGATAATTTAGTCTTATTTCACCCGAATAGAGATTTTTATATTGTGTCCGTCAAATCACCCACCCCGGCCTTCCGCTCAAAAAATTACCCATATTTGATGTGGAAAAAGACAAAATTGATCTCATAACTTATGACCGCTGGAAAGTTTGCTCCATAAGTATTCGGGCTGATATTTTTACCCCATAACTCACTAAATTGAAGCAAATTTGAGACTTTTTCTGCCCAATTGGGAGATTGAACTTCAATTGCAAGCTGATGGATTTTAATTATTTTGGCTATAATTTAAAGAAAAAAAATTAATATTGATCATGTGAGCGGCACACAACCCATGCAAAATCTTATTTTGGCTTTTTAGAGGGATCTTAATCGGTATTTTGGGACAACAAAAATTGTTGCTCTTCCTAATCGTGAATTTGGATAATTTTTTTTTTCTATTCTTCCTAATCACTATTTTAACAAAAAAATAAAAAAACACTTTTTTTAGTTCCAAAATTCTAATTGCGATTTTGGAACAAAACAAAACTTTTTGATAAGAAAAATTATGTTCTTCTTAATCGCGATTTGGGACAATTTTGGAACAAAAATCTTTAAAAGAAAATTTGCTCTTCTAATAGCAATTAGGAAGAGCAAAAACTTTCTATTTGTCCTAAAAATATCTATTTGTGCCAAAGTTGAACTAATTGTCAAAAGTTATAGGACTTAATTAATTGTCAGTCCGAAAAATTAAAGTACTTAATTGCCAGTCCAAAAAATTAAAGATTTTTTTGTCAATGAACATTAGTTACAAGATCATTTTTGCAGTTTTACCAAGTAAGCATGCAAGGTGGTTTCACGTTAGCAATGGGAATGGGTCGGTGACTTGATAGACACGGTGGCAGAAAATTCAAATTCAAGCCGAAGCAGGGCTAAATTGAACAATTATTTTAGTTATAGGATTTTTTTGCTAGCCTGTAAAAGTTACAAGACTTTTGCCTGCAAACAATAATTACGGGACTTTTTTGTAATTTTCCCTATATGTTTGCTTTGTATCTAATGATGGTCCGCAACTTGTTAGTATGTAATGCATGGAAACTTTCCAGTTTTTCAGTGCCCGATTGGAGGATCGCGTGGTAAATTTATGTGTTATTTTGCAATTGTATAAGACACCCTGGTGTTTGGGATACACTTGAGGAATAACTTTTTTTTTTTTTTTATCCTGTCTGACCAAAAAAAAAAAAGACAAAATTTAAAAATCTACTTTAAATATTTTTGCTACATAATGTTTAATTGTTTATCTAATTTGATTTTGAATATAGATGAGTCTTTGTCCATTAGTATGAAGTATATTTACTTTATTATTCCGTAAGTTAATTAAGTCAGACCAATTTTATGTTAACGTTATAAATGGGAATGTGAAAATGTAGGGAAGTATTTTGTGCACTCCATGTATCGATGGTGTTGTACGACATTTTAATTAAATTCATTTAATTTTTGCATACCTTAAACTTATAGGGTATATGTGGATGGGTTTTGGCCCGGTCTTGTGGGTTTCTTGAGACCGAGTCAAAACCCTTTCAAATGAGTTTTCGCCAAACCCATAAAACTATCAAAAACCTATTCAGAAACTAACATTCAAACTCTTCAAATCTATAAAACATTGATTTGACACTTATCATCTACTTTTTTCCTCTAATTTCGCTAAAAAAAATATTGATTTGACACCTACCACCTACTTTTTTTTCCAAACCCCAACAGTCAAACTCAATCCAAGTGGGGTTTCAAATTATTCAAACCACAAAACCCAAAACCCATCTAAATGAAGTCTCAAAGGTTTCATCGAAACCACCGAAATCATATTTTTTAAACCGAGACCCGCCAAACCGAGCCAAAACCCATCCAAATAGACCTATAGAAAAAGATATCTTCTCCATTTACTTGATTCACATAGTTATTTTCAATGAAAAATATTGGATACACCTCGTGGTTGAAAAAAAAAAGCTCCAAATCATCAGAATATCATTCATTGTGGACTCAAATGGATGATGTGGAATTATTCCTATACCAAGCCTAGATAATAATTTCTAAAAACTTTACCTAAGGCCTTATTTG
The DNA here is from genome assembly GCA_030819805.1 of Penstemon newberryi var. newberryi. Classification (NCBI taxonomy): domain Eukaryota; kingdom Viridiplantae; phylum Streptophyta; class Magnoliopsida; order Lamiales; family Plantaginaceae; genus Penstemon; species Penstemon newberryi. Next base: position 6,463,365 of record JAUALY010000006.1, on the reverse strand, counting down.
GTTAGGTTTGGGCTCGATTTCGTAAAACTAAGCTAAAATCATTCCAAATGAAGTTTGAGTATAAATTTCGCGAAACACGTGTTTCAACTTATATATTTAAACATAAAAAACGTCAAACTTATAAAATACAATGATTTGACGCGTACAACATATTTTTCAACTACAAAAATAACATTGATTTTGACATTATCACATACTTTTTTCCTTCAAGCTTTAATATCGTCAAACATAATTCAAATGAGGTTTCAATTTTTTGAAAATTTGAAACCCAATATCAAACTCAATTCGCATGAAATTTCAAAGATTTCACTCAAACCACTCAAACCAATTATTTGAAAGTGAAATAGATTGAAAACCTAACAAAATAGGCCTTAAAATATTGTTCTTATCTTGGATGCCCAAAGCAAATGCTGACACTTGTCAGCTGAGATCTCTCCTAGATAGTTTAAATGATAAGGTTTTATGGTATTTGTGAAATTTCGTGTAGATTGCCACAATAAGGTTTTATTGTATGTAGTGCTATAAATGAAACTACAAGTGGGGTTCGGCATAATTCAGATTTCTGTCCGTTGCATGTCCATTACCACTCCCACATTAAACTTTACAACATATTAAATACTCCCTCCGTTTCATAGATTAAGAATTAATTCATCCTCATAATTACATACTTTTAATGATAAAATGTCTCAAATACCCTTTATAATAATGACTATTTTTTAATTTTTTATTAGTGATCAGGGGTAACCATTGAGTTTTCCAACTCCAATGAGAGAAAAGAGACAAAATTGAAAAAAAAAATACTTTGAAAACCCAAACATACCAATTAATTTGAAATAAAAAAATTTGACAAATATGCCAACTAATATGAAACCGAGGGAGTACCATTTTTTTAATTTATTTTGGGTACAAAAATACCAATTGTATCATAGGAACCTTTTCTATGATACAGCTGAGGTAAATATCTTTGTCCCATGATTTATCGGCCATGTAATTGAGTGATTATTACAACTAGTGGACTTTTTTTCTATTCGTGGTTATTGCCAGATGTGAATCGTAATTTCCCACGATGTCTTAGATCCAATCGCGAAATTCATGATTGCTTGGACTTAGTTGCCAAATAAAAAAGTCTCACTTGATCAATGCATGATTGATCCAGTGATTCACTGAGGTTAACCTTTCTAAATATTGAACTTAAGTTCAAATCATTTTTATGCTTATTCATAATAAATTCTATTTATAGTTAGCATCAAATTGGAATATCAAAATACATTAAATTAACTTAAATTTAAACTATATTATATTTTATTTATAAATATACTTACAAGTAAAGTTTTAATTATAACTAAATAAAATGAAGGAAAATGATTATATCACAGCCTCAAACTTCACAGCCCTTTGTACAGTCCACTTTTTATTTTTTTAAAGGTAAATGTGTTACCTACTACTTGTTTAACAGGTTTTTTTCTTCAAATAATCTTTTAATCTATTAACAATCCACTCAACTTTCAAAAATTACAAAAGAGCACATAAATTATACAATATTACTCATATAAAAAATAATTCATTACTTTTCAAATGATAATTTATCATTTATCAATATTTGTATATAGAATATCTTAAAAATTACAATAAAAATATAAACTCATAATTTAAAAGCACTTGCAATGCCTATAATTTAGGGTTTATTACATAATGTTTAATTTAGGGTTTGATTTAGAGTTTAGGGTTTAGGTTTAGGGTTTTAGGGTTTTAGGGTTTAGGGTTTTAGGGTTTTAGGGTTTAGGGTTTTATTTTAAAATAATATTTTCAAGTTTTTCTTGGCAAAAGTTGTAGATATGGTTTGAAATTGATGAATTATTTTATAAATAGGGTTTATTTTTGTTTGATCATTAATTATGGGTTTTTTTTGCAATTTTATATTATGGGCTGTGATGTTGGGCTGTGATAATTAGCTGTGATGCTAGCATAGTCCTAAAATGAAGAAACAAAAAATGGTCTTTGACCAAGTGGCATGGACATATTGGAATCCATCTTAAAAATAAATATTAATACATCAAAAATAAAATTAACTTACAAGTAAAAATGTAACCAAAATAATATATCAAAAACTATAAACAACAATACAAAAGTAAAACAAATAATACTGACTTATTTAAAACTATTTAGGATCTATTTGAAAGAGTTTTGGCTCGGTTAATAGATTTTGGTTTCGAAAAAATAGTTTGTATGGTACCGATGAAATATTTGAAGCTTCATGGTTGAGTTTGGAGAGTTTGAAGCAAGAAGTTTGTAGAAAGGTGAATCCTCATCAGAGAAAAAATCGAAAACGGAAGGTCTTTAAGACTAACAACACCTATCTATTTTGTGTTGAGGAGGTATACATGATACACAAGTTTATACATTTTTAAAAAATGCTTTGAAATGTGGGTATTTTTTTATCTAATTCGTGATTGCTCGAAACCAAAATATTCACATGACAAGTGCAAATTTTTTATTTTGTAATTGGATAGTACTTTTATAATATTGACTAATCACTAAGCATATGAAATACATCCAATCAAAATGGTAGAATTTTTCTAAATGATTAACCCAGCAAGTCACTACACTCAATATGAAGGGGTGTTTGCAATTGCTTTTGGAAAGTCAAAAGCAGTTGCTTAAAGCAAAAATAAAAAATAAGTACTTTTATTTAAAAGCAATGAGTGTTTGCAAATAAGTAAAAAAAGCAACTTTAAGCAGTTTTTTTAATGTTTGCATTTAAAAAAAGGACTCTTGTGTTTCTAGTATTTGTAACTATTCAATTACATATTTACCCTCATTTTTGTCCAATATCAAATAGCAAGTTGATTGTTTTGGAAGAAACTTATTCCCACAAAATATGACTTCTATACCTATATAGTTCAAGAAAAATCCATATTTCACCAAAAACCCCTATTGTGGAATAATTTTTTTCAAAATATTGCAAACAATACAAAAGAGGTGTTAAAATAAGATAACGAAAAAAGAATTTAAATTACCTTACAAAAATACTTGGGTTAATTGGAATGGATTCTCCCAAAGTGAGAGGAGCGTACAAGTAGATATAAATAAGAATCGAAAAATGATATATATATATATATGGATATACCTGGAAATAGAATAATTTACTGAGGACAAAATTGTCACAAACTAATTATGAAATATCACAAAAATGCCACCACACTAAAAAAACACCTCTTTAGTTGCTTCTTCTAAAAGTGCTTTTTATCTGCTTTTCAGTTGAAGAAGCAATAGAAGAAGCACTATTTGCAAACACTTTCAAAGTGCTTTAAGCACAAAAAAAAGCAAAAAAGTACTTCTAAAAGCTCTTGCAAACACCCCATGAATCAAATAACTCAATTTCTACTAAAATCTCATTTAATGTTAGATCATTATAACTTGACATTTACAACATAAATATTCTTCCAAATTAACAACTTAAACATATTTGCCCCGTAATAACAGAGTGAATAGCAAATTATCTCCCTTTGTCATCGTTAAAAGACAATTTACTTTCTTTTGATAAATTAAATGGTAAAATACCTCCATGTGCAAAAGAAACACATTGTCTCTTAGGCAATATCACAAGGATGTAAAATGTTCCTTAGACAATATCACAGGGAAGGAAAATGTCCATTAGATAATATCATTGAAGGTAAATTGCTGCAATATCACGGGTGGTAAATAACCAGTTATATTTGTTAATGTACATAAGTTAAATTTGTCGTGTTTTACTTCAAAATGAATATGGGAGTTACATTTTGGAACATGTGTGCAACACATCCATGAGAAGAGAAATAAAACGCTCATGATAATGTGTATCACATGAAGGTAAGTTGTCTATTAGCTATATCACAGAAACTTCCTAAAAACCGGTATTAAGAACTAACCAGTCGAAATATAGTTATGTTGTTAGGTGAGGCAACTTTACCGAGTTTGGCCAAAAAAGATTGTACAAATTCCCAAACAATCAAATATATTTAAGAAAATTTCTAACCCTAGAAAGCAAAATCATTAAAATTTAAAAATAAACAATTAAGAACAAGAAATAAACCGTGAACAGGGCATCTCTTTAAAATGTCAAATCTGACGAGCCCTATAATATAATCCACCATTACCATTTTGAAGATTAACTGCATTTGAAACATGATAATATAAGGTAAACATCAGATCTACACCAAAATAAAATAAAGACAAATTAAATTTTTTTAAACAAATCTACTTATTTTTCAAATATCATCGTAGAAACATTTCTTGAATGAACCCATATGTTCCTCCTGCAACCAAATCGCAATATTAAAAGACCCATCTCCATCATGACTTGGAATAATAAAAGTTTTCCCATCAAATCCCATAGACCCAGGTCCCATATGAATCTCTTTTCCCCACCCGAAATCTGCACCATACAAGGGCAAAGCCGTCCAACTAATAATAGCTAGATTCGGGTTACCGTAAAAATCTCCCTTTGGTCTGCCACTATTGTCTAGTGATCGAAACCGACCCACATCCGGCAACCCTTTAAGGTAATCCAAATAAGCCCGAACGGTACCATCCGTTACCTTCTCCACAGCTTCTCGGATCTTCTTGGAAGCCGTTCCTATCGAGTTAGATAGCAAACTTCCTGATTTATCAGTGGCTTCGACCCGAATCAGGGCGTTCCCGAAGTAGTTCTTAGGTAGGGCCGGTTTCATTTTGTTACGGAAATCGGCCACGAAGTGTAGACTTGTCTGTTGCTCGTCTACATGGCCGCGTGCCTAGAGATAACAAACATATAATTGTCACACTTTAATGATAATATTCAAATAATAATACAAGTAATTACGTTTTTCTCCGTGCTTTCAAATATCATTATCTGATCGAGTGAAATGCAAAAATTTCCCCTATGCTTTGATTAATTAACAAAAAAATATGTTTTATTTTTATTATCAAAACCCCCAATATGCCATATTTATTAGCAAAAACCTTTCTCCCATGTCGGACGAGAAAATGAAAATTATACCCCCATCACGAAATGCAAAAGCTCCCTATTCAACTAAAAAAATTGGCTATAACGTCCATGTTCGCTTAAAAAAATTCAAATTCAATCGATTACCTTGCTCGTGCATCGCCAGATATGAGCGGCTACCGCCTCGAATCTACTATACCCACGACCCTTCTCCTTATCAAAATCCAAGTTAGCCTTATTCCTAAGCTTCTCAATTTGTACTTTCCCAAGATTGAGAAACGACACCGTAATCGGCTTCTTCCTCTGTTCCATATTATCTTCCTGTCCAATCAGGGTAGGCGGGGGACGAAGAACGGAAGGGTCGAAAGCCACATCTAAAGGCTCATCGCTTTCCAACACTTTCCGATCGAGGAAAGGCGGCACCATTGGCTCCGCCACACGAGCAATCTTAGCCCATTCATCAACAAAATGCAGAGCACTAGGCCCATCAGCCATGACATGGGAAATACCCAATCCAATACTAATCCCGCCGCATCTGAAACGTGTCAGTTGTACTATGACCAAAGGGATCTCATCAATAAGGGTAGTATAGTCAACTGATGGGATAAGTGCCTGGATTGATGGAGTCGGGGTGAAGTCTCCGAAATCCTCCACTGTCGAATCGGATTCGGCTTCGAATATCGGGACGCCTTTTCCGTTGCAGTGGAGCACCACCCGGCTGCCGCCTTCCTCCGCCCAGCTCAGGCGACCGGCGAGAGGGTAGAATAGGACAAGAGCTTTGCTGAGGGAATGTTGAAGTCTTTGAATGACATCTTCCCCTGAATCTAAAACAGGGGAGTGCTTGTAGAAGTAGATTGTGGGTGTGTGTGTTATGTCTTTGATTTGATCACAGGCGTTTAGGTACATGACCTCGTATTGGGTCGGTTCTGCGGGTCGGACTATGTGAGTGGCTTTGAAGGTTACCATTGTAGGAAAATTAATTGGAGGTTTTGTTTTGTGTGTGGAGGTGATGATTAAGAAAAAAAAAAGGTTATGTTTTGTGTTTGTATATATAGGGAAGGTTGATTTGAATTGAGGTTTTTATGAATGAATGAATGAATGGTGGTAGGTTGGGTTTGGAGAAAAAACTATTGCATATGCTTACAACTACTAGTCTGACTCTGTCCAAGTTGAAGTTTCCATTTCTTGACTTTCTTTTTTAAAAAAACAAAATTGGAATTGGTTCAATTTTTATCTTTCTTTTAATAGGATTCCCATTTGATTTAAAAAGATTATGGGACTTTTCAGTCTTTGATTAGTATTGTAGTAACTTTATGAAATGGATCATATGGTCTCAGCAATTGCCCCGTTAGGAATCGAACTTTTCTGGTACAATTTGTAGGACCTCAGACTCAAAAACTTATTTCGAAATTAATTGAAGTTAGTAAGGCAAAATTAATTGGAGTTAGTAAGGCGTACAGTACTCAAAACTTATACACAAACGGCTACGATATTTGATTGTGACTTAGCCTACACTCGGGCATCCCCCACATGATAATTGCTACTAAAATCTTGGCCGATTGCATATGACATCGTGCTTACCTTAATGAGTCATATTTTTCATACAATGTTTATTGCCATAAATAGGGATTTGGGTGCCAAGATTTCGAGATGTATAAGCTTATAGCTAGTATATGATAGTTATGTGTGTGTTAGACAACTGCATTTGTCCATGTTTCTGTAGTAGCTTACCTTAATGAGTCATATATGTGGCCGATGTCGGGGCATGGATCAAGGAGTGATCCCGTCTGTAACAATCAAGATCCCTATTTCACTCGATATGTCGTTCTGGGAGTTGATCTTTTATCCGATGATAATGATTAGAGAGGTCTTGAGTTGCTCTAATGCAAACGTAACTACTAGTCCAGAATGAATTCTAACACAATTATTTACTGATCGAGCTAGTGGACTCTATCTCACTCATAACATATCATCGTACTCCCGGTTTTGTATCTAGGCTGATGAAGCCTTGTGTGTATCTTCTCGTCCAATTAAATTTCAATGACGCGTAGTTGTATTTAAATTTTCCAATCAGGTTATGTTGATTCATTGATATGCTATGGGTTTATATGCATATAGGATTTGTTAAATGTATGTAGCGGTGTGATATGAATGTGACTGTCAAAAAGTTTTAGATAAATAAATTTTACTTTAATTTAAACTTCACTCTAATGAGAATTTAGTACTAATAATTGATTTCAATAGATACTGTGGTCATGATTGCGTATATTAATTTTTATGCCTACTTCTGAATCCAAGAGACAATTGATGGGGATAATTTTCACGCTCAATGGTATTTTGGTCCTTTTGCATATTTATGAACATATTTAATTATAAAATTAACATTTATAATATTCTCGTGAAAGGACTTTTTAACCCCTACCATAATTAACATTATAAAGTTGCAAGATGACATTTTTGTCACTCTACAGGTTTAGAAGACTTTTCATATTCTTATATCATCACCCTATAAATACCTCATCTACATTCATAAAAAGTGGAGAAGAGAAAACATTTCGAGCTAGGTTTTGCCATCTTGGACATTGTGTGATGAAGAATAAGATGAGACAAGTTAGAAGCATCCCCCGAATTGTAAGAGACGAGTTAGAACTTAGAAGCCTCCCTTGAATCGGCAAAGACAAGTAAGAAGCATACATTGGGCGGAGACAAATTAGAAGTTTCCTCTGAATAGGAAGAGACAAATTAGAAGCATCCATTGGGAACCCAATCGATTTTGCTATGCATACTAGTTCCCGACTTTTGAAGTAGAGAAAGGAGAAGGGCAAAACTCCGATTATGCAAGTATAGATATTTTCACCACATCAACAACGTCAAATGAAAAATTATCTCAAGGTTTGTGTAGTTATTGTGTTAGAATTGTTGATTGGAAATATAAATATCTATTGATTTACTACTTTGCATGTCTTCAATGTACTATTAATTATCAAAAATAAAAAATGTCTTCAATGTACTGAAACACATTCTCTATTTTGAGTAGTAGAGAACCCAAGTTCGAATTCTTGTTGGGAGAAATTCCCACTTAATGTGTCCGACGCGCCTCAAAAGGGATTAAACCCTTGGGAAATTAAAAAAAAAATGTACTGAAAAAATTCTCTATTTTGAGTCATAGCTTTCCCTTGTTTAATTTCACATGTCTCTATAAATAAATGTGAATCATGATATTCATACTCCAAATTTATGATAGTACTATTGAAATTATGGCTTTTGTGTAGTAAGATTGACCATGAAATTAATTGCTAATCATTCAAATATTTTATATTTGTACTATCATATATAATCAAGGAAATTTAGCAATTAATAGCTTTTTTTTTATAAAATCGTATATATATATGATATCTATATGTCTATATGTTTAGTGATTTTTGCCCAAGAATTGATCACCTTAAGTATTTATTAGTGATCGACTTCTTATGTTTAGAACATTTTTTTTCTCTTTTTGAAAAAGTTATAAGTAAAATTTCAGCTAAGCTTTAGAGTGGGAATTTTTTTGAAAGCCATCAACAAACATTATATTAATTTCAAGATAAGTCTTTGATCGCTTTAAAAAAATGGGGAGATATATGCCAAGTCGTTGAGGAAATAATTTCGGTGTAGGGCGGCCAATACTGGCAAATTATTGGCACATCCAACCCAAAAGTAATTAAGGACGTAAAGGACACACGCCATGCATATAAATTTATGTGATACCTAAAGAAAATTAGGTCAATCACCAATGGTTCATATAAATATTTTGAATAGTTTCAATGAAATTTTTGAGACATAAATTGGATTGAATTATTAGATTCTAAGATTTTTAAAAAAATCCTGAAATAATTTGAATTGAATTTGAATGTTGAAAAGGAAAAAGATTCTACTGAAATATCTCGAACAAAATTTACAAGTACATTCAAGACACGTGTTCCTATGCATTAACATTTTTGGTGTACTTCACCTTCTTCCATGCCACAATAGACACCTTAAATGATCAAACTAATTAAAGGTAGTTTATATAGTATATTTCAACATCCAATATACGATCTGGGAATAATATTTGATTAATATTATGTATAAATTAATTGTATACAATGTAATTATGGTTTATTGTTTGTATATCTAGATTTAATAAGGTTTACACTTTACAGACAGAGTTGACACTTCACGTGGTAACCGTACAACAAGTTGGTGTAAAGTATACTCCCATTCAATCTAATATAAGATATTTTAAAATCAATCATATTAGACCACTTAGGTACATGAACCAATATTTTGTTTTACTATATAATTGCTCATATATTTGATAAAAATTATGACATCTTCTGATTATTTAATTATTTTTCTTGAAAGCAAATCCTTGATCTAAGGAAACTCCAACTAATTGCCCCTTCTCTCCCCGGCGGCTTTTCACCTACCTTTAACCTGTGACAATACAAAATTCTAATGTACTAGTATTTTTCAATAGAGCTAGAGTCAAATTTTGTTTTTTCTAACTGCAACTTCTGTATAGAAGATGGTATCATGGTTACATGGTACTTCAATTAAGTGTTAGCACATGTTCTTCAAACTAACAAATTGTTGAGATTAATCACCAATCATATGTTTTATTGGTGAGAATAATAAATATTAAAAAAATAAACTTAGGAAGGCTTGTTTGTTTGGTGTTTGAGAAAGCAGTTTGGAAGAGTGATGATAGTTTGTGAAATAATTTCGATTTGTATTATTTATTTGAGTTGTCGTATTTAACATTACTAATTACGTGAGCAATAATTATAAAGCTTTATTAGAGAACACCAAATTTAGAAACAGGCCTCATTAAATGGACCTGACTTTTATTTATTTTCATAATTAAGAAAAGAGCTCCAATTTGGGTAGGTGCAGCTAACTCAATTCACGTGCGAATGTATTCAAAATTTCTTTATGTCACCATCATGTGAGGACGGAGGACTGCGTACTTTTTTTAATTTGTTATAATCTCAAAATAGATTTAATTTAATATAATCGATATATAATTATGTATTCACTCGACACTCTTTGCCAAAATATCTAATGTTATATGTAAAAAAAAAATACTATCATTTTATAATAAGTTTTAATTGACATGTAAATTTATGTGTCATTTTCATTAGGAAATATCCTCTTGTCATTATATACTAGCTTATTCCCGTGCTATGCACAAAATCACATTAAATTTTTAAATAAATTTTCTTATGATGATTATTTTATGAGTTATCCAAAACTCAATTACAAAGAATAAATGAAAGGTATGAATAATAACAATGTAATTAAAATTGATGAAAACAAAAGTAATGTGAATAATAATAGTGTAATTAAAATTGATGAAAAGGAAAAATGCAACGATAAATACATAAATAGTTCACCTAATCAATATCCAAATTTTTGATTAAGTTCATTTTAAAGGCTGTTAGTTTATTTAGAGCTAGTGAATAGTACATGTTTGAGTTTCTTCTTGACATATTTTTGCCCTATATGATATGCACTTTCAGTCCTCATGAGATAAAAGAGTAGTATTTTAAATAAGATGGAAAACAGCCTAACAAATCCATTTCACAAATGCCAAATTTTTTCTTTCTAAAAGATAATGGAAATTGTAACAATTTATATTTGAGTCAATCACTGTAAAATGCCCTTCCTAAAGTACATTCACTCTGACAAAAAACGTTATAAAAGAATATGATTCACCTAATTGTATAAGAACACGAATACATAATTGTTATTTCATGTTTAGTTGAGTAAAAGATGCTAAATAAGATGTGTCCTCGAGCAAGAACATTTTACTTATGTAATTCCGCTAAAACCTGAAACCCCTCGAGAGCTATATTACCAGGAGCTCCAATATCTTTCATGGCAATCGGGATTCATCTCTTAGTTCAAGCTCTGGGGCAACTCAATTCCATATCTTGATTCAAGTTTCGGATGAAAACTTCCTAAAACTCATGTTAATTTCGGCTTATTTCTAATAGGTACAACACAATTAAATCTTTAATAGAATTTTACAAATATAAATTCTAAGACCTATAAGTATGCAAGACAAAATAATCATTTTTTAGCAACAATCCATTCAAAATTACAAACATCATTTTGCTTCAACGTTTCCTGCCGCAAAAAAACTTCAAATTCTTCCATACCTATAAATAAAATTAAGGAATCATAATCAGTTTCATAGAAATCAAACTTCATAAGAACATGAAGTAAAATATTGATAAATATGAATAAAGAATAAAACAAAAAATTAATCACAACCCTATTGTTGTGAAAGGAAGCCTTCACTTGATAATTCTCTTAAAATATCTATATCATCAAGAAGTTAAAACCATTTAAATAAAAAAAAATGCATGTGATTAATAACAATATAGAAATGAAATTACCAAATATATAAAACCGTCGAATGAGTGGAGAAAATGAGATCAAAGCTTTGGAGCAATGTATTTATGCTAAAGTCATATTTATGAGATATTATAATTAGCACACAAACTTTAATTTTGTAAGATATTAAATAACCATCTAGGGGCAAAGTTGAACATTTTCCGTGGTAAGGGATTAATTATAAGATGGTGACAAACCTCAGGGGGTTTTTTGTTATACCCAATACGTGAAGGAGATTTTCATAACCCTTAAAAAAAATAAACAAATACAAATTAAAATGATTTTTATAATTATAGTTTCATTCTTTTGTTAAATTATAAATTTTGTCATCTTCTGATTAGACATCTGCAAATTATGAATTAAGAGAATCAAATCATGAATGATTGAGAAGTACCAATTCATAAAGTACGTATTACTTTTGGGCAAAAATAATAATTTCAATTGTTAATTAATTAGTCTAAATTAATGTAACTATAAAAACGTGTAGTGGTAGAAAAAGTAGTAACATTAAATTTCAATTTTGATACCTCCAAATTATAATTCATCATATTTCAATTATTCTTGGTGGATGCAATTTTTGCTTTAAATCGTTATTTAAATTCAAATGAAAAGTGAGTATGTTCCTGAAATTACTATAAGGAGAAGCAATTAGTGAATATAGAATATGAACTATATCAACCAAAACATGCAAGCGAATGAGATGAAGACATAAAAACAAAGGGTGCATAAGATCAAAACGAAAATGAAAAGTACAGTGAGCCTGAAATAATCTTAATTAGAAAAATGAAATCTTTATCGGAAAAAGAAAATCTTATGATAAACTAAAATTCCAAATAAGCCTAACAAAATTCACTCAAACATTGAACATGACAAATTTCAGCTTTGATACCTCCATATTATGATTCATCATATTTCAGTTGCTCTTGGTGGATGCATATTTTGCTTAAAATCGTCATTTAAATCCAAATACAAAGTGAGTATGTTCCTGAAATCACCAGAAGGAGAAAACATTAGTAAATATGAATATGAATTATATCAACCGAAATATGCAAGCGAGGGAGATGAATACATGAGAGAAAGAGTGCATAAGATCAAAATGAAAATGAAAAACACAATGAGCCAAGGAATAAAATAAAGAATTGGGGCCTCTAAACTTTTTTTATATGGCGAAAAATTTAAAATGTCATTAACAACCATTAATTGTGAATGGGACGTGATTTTGGTGACATGATTTGGCAAGTTACGTTCAGTGAGAGTTGATTAAGTTAATTAGTATATATATATATATATATATTTATAGCTACAATATTGTGAATGCTTAAAGAGGGTATTAAGGCCATTTAATTCAAATTAAGTTGTGTTTTTTCAGTTGATTTAGCATTTTTCAAAATTCTATTAATTCTATGAAACTATATCGAGAAATTGGAGGTCAAATTTGTTTCTGAAATGAATGTCATTAATATATTTATGACTATATGTAATTGCATAACTTTAAATTAATAGGAAAAATATAAAATAATTTTTAATTGAATGCTCTGATTATAAAACTAATTCAGAATAAAAATAATTCAAAATTCTAAGAAAATTTTATTTAGTCAAAATAACAGGATTTTGTTCAAAAGACCATTCTCCTATATATATATATATATATATATATATATATATATAAAAGATAAGATGTGTACATATTAATCAGACCATCTACCAACGTATAGCGTTCATGCACGTGATATTTTTTGGGATGAATAATTATTTAATTGCTCCAAAAGAACACAGCATCGTTGAAAAGACTCAACAAGATTAATGGGAAACTATCTTTACAAAAAACACTACAAGGAATAAGATTAATAAAAACCATCGTCGACAATCTCGAGTAAAAGGCAGATAATCATATATTTCATTTACGTTTAAAGTGTTTTTCTAGAGAACGTTTAATATGTGTGAGCGATATTTATTGGTATTTTAATGAAATTAATAGTATAGTTACTAATAAAAATATTAACTCAAAATAATTAAGCCAAACATATTATCAATAGGACTGTCAATGCGGCCTTGTGAGCCGAACTTTAAATGGCCCGAACTCAAATATTGTTGGGCTTCATAGCTATAGGCTCAAATTCGGCTCATAAATTTTCTGATTTATGTGGCTCAAACTCGGCCCATATAACTTTTTGGGTTTCAGGTCTATATCGATCGAGATCATATCGGGTTTGTTAATATAAGCAAATTTAGCTCGACTCAACATATAAAAAGTTAAGATTACCGAAACACATATGAATAGACTACTATTACTTAATACACGAGTATATATAAATTCCATACATATACTTCATAATATAAAACATTAAATAATATTTAAACTGAAAGATCTAGTCATTTGTCAACATTTTTGAAGATACGTTTGATCTATATTAACAAACAATAGTGTTTTAAAGTCTAAAAGAGACTCCGATTTATTGACATTTTGTGTTAATTTTTGCCTTCTTTTGCTTGTTAAACTTTTTTTTCTTTAAGCGTTGGCCTTCAATGCGTAATTGTTATACAAACATATATGTGGGTTTACACTATAATATTTTACAAAGTTTTCTTGATTCAAAATAAAAACAGTAATTAATTAATCTTACTATAATAGAAATAATTAATTGTAATATTTAAAATAATTATATATTCGGGATGAGTCGTATTAGGCTCAATCCCAACTTATAAATTGATCGTATTTAATAAAATGGCTCAAACTCGACCCGACTCACAAATATTCGAGTTCAGACCAATTTTAATCGGGTTAAGCCATCGAGCTTCGAATATACCTGACTCAATTCACAGTCCTAATTATCAAAGTTCACATCAACAATTTAATAAATACAATAAAAACTAAATATAGCCGTGTCAATTTGTCTCTCAAATTTTGATATAATGTTTAGAAAATAGTGTCTCTCAAATTCCCATTTAATGTTTAAAAAATTATTTTGTGCATTGTTTGTGAAAAAAAAAAATTGTTTCTCAATGGTTCGTAGTAAGATCTTAAATTTGACTTAATCTCATTTGATGTGTGTCAGACATATTATGAGAACCTCTCTCAGTTGAAATTCGAACATGAATTCATCATTTTATAGGGAATAATCCCTTTCACTATACCAATTATCCATTGGTGCATTGTTATACATATGATGTGGCACAACACATAATAGTGAAGTTATGTCCATAAATTTAAATAGCAGTTAAGTATTCATAATACGTAAAGGTCAATTGAACAAATTTTATTGGTATGTTGCACCTTATTATCCGAAGCAACAAATCAATACACGAATAAAATCTCCTATGCTTCTCGGGCATTATATTAGGTTAATTTGAACCTTTTAAGGTAGGTCGTGAACAAGAAGTTTATGTTCAACGATATTAAATGTAATAAATGAACTCCCATATCAAATGGAGTATTTATTAATGATATATCCGATCAAAGCTTAAGACTTTATGGTCCTATTTGGAAGGGTTTTGGCTCAGTTTCGTAGGTATCGGTTAAAAAAAACGGTTTGACTGGTTTCGGTGAAAAACTTTAAAACTCCATTTGGTTAAGTTTTGAATATTGAGTTTTGTGGTTTTGGAAAAGCTGAAACCACTTGAATTGAGTTTGAATGTGGGGCTTGAGGGAAAAATGTTGGTGATAGGTGTCAAATCAATGTCTTTTTAATAGAATTTGGGTGAAAAAGTAGATAGCAGGTGTCAAATCAAAGTTTTATAGACTTCAAGAGTTTGAGGGTGAGTTTTTGAATAGGTTTGTTATAAAATTCATGAATTTTGTCAAACTTCATTTGAAAGAGTTATTACTCAATTTTGCAAGACCCGCGAGACCGGACCAAAACTCATCCACATTGGCCCTATGAATGCTTTGGGCCTAGGAATTTTGGAAATTCGATTATAATTTATTTAATGTTTTAAAATTTTAAATTTCCTCTTAATTGAGTGTGGTAAAAGAAAAAGTTTTTTATATACTGGTCTAGCAAAGCCGCACGCTATACTTTCGCACATAAATTTGGCTGAGTGCAACATCATATTGCAATATTATTGTTTCATTAAAATGTGTATAATTGTTATTAGTTGATTGTACGAATTTAATTTTGGTTCTGAAAAATAAGATTATACTACATTTTAAATTTTAAGTTAGTTCTAATTAAGGTATCATAATAATTAAATTAGTAGTGAAGAGAAAAAATTGTAGATTGATTAGTTTGAAATAATTATATTAATTTCATTTCCTGCAAATGCTATGGTAAAAGAGATTGAATGAACGGACATGTTCATGGATAACCGTCACAATTATCATATAATTAAATTAGCCACCATAAATAATCTAGCTGAATAACATTATTAGTCCAATTGTTTAATCGTATGTTTGGTCCAATATATAATTCAGGCTTTATAGCCTTTATAGGTCATAATAATATTCAATAAGTTGCAATAATAACATAAGTATATCAAGAGGACAGGTGCAATTAGTTGCGAACTTTCATCATTGTGCATGGGTCAACTAAACTAAACATTATACCTATTACTTTCATAAAAAAAAAATTATCCAACTACATGTGTAAATTAATTTCTTATATTTATTAGATATAATTAATAAAATTTATTTAATTTTGTATTATAAAAACTAATTTGTTAATAAATAAGTAAAAAATTAATATTTTTGAAACTTATGGACAATTATACAATTTTTTGGTAGTAAATATATAATTATCAATTTTACAAACATTACAAATAACCCTTAAGGGGTAAAGTTAAAATTTTTCAAGAGTAAGTGGTTAATTGTAAAATGGTAACAAACAACAAATGAACTTTCATAATACTCAATACGTAAGGGGGATTTTTGTAATTAAGCCTTACTTTAGGAGTATTCGTAATTTACCGTAATAAATTATTGTGGGAACCAAACTGTACCTAAAATTACAAGCATTTATAAATATTATATATATTTTTATGACTGACTTAGGATGCTATTAATTCGTAAGTTTAATGAAGCCATCACTAAAGTCATTTGTTTTTGCAATTTCTAAACTTTTTTTTTTATGTTAATTTCTAAAGTTGTTAACCATGTACATAATATACAAATTCCAATAGATAGGTGAGGCAAAATAAATGTAAACTGAAAGCTAGCAAGAAAATTTACATTTATCAAAACTCTCTGAAACCAAAACAAACATGAAAACAAAATGGGATGAAAAAGAAGGGAAAAACAAGAAAAAGATTCTAAATTACAAAGTAATTATTAGCGTGTGGAGAAATGGGAAAATTCTTACATAGACCAGGTCTACGAGCTTAGTGGTAGACCTTGTGGTTGTAAATGCACCACATAATACATTTTGATGTATTATGATGTGGTGCATTTACAACCACAAGATCTATGAAAAACTCATAGACCAGGTCTATGCAAGAATTTTCCGGAGAAATGGATAATGTGCTCGAGCGCTGCCGCATCGTGCCGTCGTCAGAAGGCGGCGCGTCTGAACTTTCCCTGCCGTTGACTTTCTTCGACATGTTCTGGGTAGAACTACACCCAGTTCAGCGCCTCTTCTTCTACGAATTCCCCTGTTCCAAATCTCACTTCATCGACAAAATCATTGCAAACCTCAAATCCTCTCTCGCTCTTACTCTCAAACACTTCCCTCCATTTGCAGGCAATTTCGTATATCCCTCAAACACCTCCAATTTGCCCGAAATACAGTACAAAACAGGGGACTCTGTTTCAGTAACTTTCGTTGAAACAAATGACGATTTCAATTATTTCATCGGAAATCAAGCACGAGAAGCTGATAAATTCTACAAATTTCTTCCTCAATTGCCACCCACAATCCAGTTTTCGGAAACCAAATTAATCCCGATTCTCGCCGTGCAAGTAACACTTTTTCCGGGCTGTGGAATAAGCGTCGGGCTGACCAACCACCACGTTGTCGGAGATGCAAGCACTACTGTAAACTTCATCAAAGCTTGGACCTCAATTTGCAAATTTGGTGTGGTTGGCCAAACTTTATTTTATCTTCCATTGTACGACAGGTGTTTGATAAAAGACCCCAATGGGAAATTAGCACAAAAGTATTGGAATGAACTTAGGAGCGTCGAATTAAGGGAATCCGACCCCGGAATATTCTCGAAAGGGAAAGTCCGGGCTACGTTCATTATCGAAGAAGCTAAGATCAAACAACTCAAGAATGTAGTACTACAATCAAAGGGGTATAATAATTCAAGTTCTCATCTTTCAACTTTTACAGTAGTATGCGGTTACGTATGGAGTTGCTTGGCTAAATCAGGGGCTGCCATTGGAGAAAAGGATGGTGATGAATCCTTCATTGTGGCTGCTGATTTCCGAGCAAGGCTCGACCCTCCCCTGCCACCAAACTATTTTGGCAACTGCATAGGTCCTTGTTTTGCTAAATCCTCACGAGCCAAATTGATTGGAAACGAAGGATTTTCGATTGCAGCTGAGTTGATTGGAGATGCTATTTACAAGAGATTCTTTAACTGTGGGGAAGGAGGAGTTTTGAGAGGTGCTGAAGATTGGCCGGCTCAGATTAATGCTGTGGACTGGAGTCGGGCCCTTGGGACCGCTGGATCGCCACGGTTTGATGTATATGATGCGGATTTCGGGTGGGGGAAGCCGAAGAAGTTTGAATCCTTATCCATTGATGCAGATGGTGCTATGTCAATTTGTAAGTCGAGGGACTGTGATAAGGATTTAGAGATTGGATTGTCATTGCCCAAGATGAAGATGGATGTTTTTGCTAACGTATTCAGTGATGGACTCAACACTTTGTGATTTGATTCATAAATTTTGATACTAAATCACTTTAGGTTAGAACTTCCTTGAACACTTAATTTCCACGATGTGGTGAATTTAGGTTCGAGTCTTGCTGTAATGTATCCGATAATGACCCGAAGGATTAAGTCGGGTCTAAGATTAAGATAGCCTCAACACCGTTAAAATATACGAGGATATTATAAAATGTGGTTTGAAAAAGGAGATTGATTGTACATATATTTTGTAATTATAATTGCTTACTCTATGTGTGTATATATGTGGTTATTACAGTATTCGAATACCATACTCTTTACTAAAATGAAATTACCCAAACTACCCCTGAAGTTTAGTGTTATCATATTGATCATCTTCCATGTTTAAAAAATTACATAAACTACCCATGAGGGATTAAATTCAGTACAATTACATAATTTTGGCTAGAACTATGCACATGTGTAAGAATGTTCTAAAATTCTCCATGCATGACTTGAGCTATTTTATTGGGTCAAAAACTATTTGGCCAAGTATTGTTGGGCCAAAAAAGAGTCTTCATGTGCCATATGTGGACGCGCGTGTTTTGGGCACATGGTCGGTGTGCGACATGCAACGACGGAGTGTTCAATATGTAACTTGACGCAGCCATGGATGAGAAAGTTTGCGGGGCAGACTCGAACACAAAATAGGAGTAGAGACCATGCCAGAATCGGTACACTTGACAACCATTGAGGTGGAAGAATCTTTATGAAGGCAATCACGAGGATGGAAGTCCCAATATTGACATTTAATTTTGATAATCAACTTTGTGTTAGTATTTCCTAAAAATGTAATTTCCACAATGTGACGGACCTGATTCAAATTCGAGTTGGGAAAGGTGGTTTAATCGGGTATAGTATAAGATCATGATACCCTAAATACCATCAAAATTAAATTGTACATATATAATTGTAATTTTAACTGCAAACATTATGCCTGTGTTTACGTAAACTATTTTCTTAAGATCAAAATTTTAAATCATCAATGGTCAATGGAATTGTATCCAAGACTCCAAGTAGAGGTGTCAACCGAACTGACTCGGCCCATCACAATCCGGTTAACTGATCTGCAGAAGCCCAACCCAAATGTCCGATGGGCCAAATGGGCCTCGCCTATGTAATAGTTCCAAATTTTTAACAAGAAGTTTATGATGCAAGAAGCCTGGAGGACTCTTATCTTGGAATATAGGGCTGAAAATTCAACAAATCTACTCGATATTATTTCTTTTATAAAATTTCGTTTGAGTTCGGTTCGTCACACAAATTAAACAAACTTGGATATTATTTTTTGTTGATAACTTTTAAAACTCGACTCGATAAGCTAAAAATTGATAAAATACCTGTAGAATATCAAGCTAATCGATACTTGACTTGAGCTCGTTCGATAAAAGATTGTTTAACAATCAAACCAAACTCTAACACAAAATTTGAAGATCGATAAATTCAAACCAAACTCGAAAAGTGTCGTTCAATATACTCAATTCGATCATACCCCTAATATGATGTGGTGCCTTTTAAGGCTTTCTTTTAGAGCAGTGCCTTTAAAGGTTTTGGTAGTGTGACAAATGCGATTATGTTTGAATGTGAATCATATACTTTCTTTATTAGTAACACTACAGTATTTGTTACTCAAATTTTATATAAAGAAATTTATGCAATAAATTTTTTGTTTCGACATGATTCCGAGCCCATTGGTTCACAATCATGATTAATGGTAGCTCTTTGGAACCCTACCCCACCATTGAATAACGCCACAAATTCCTCAAAACCAATAGCTAATTTCCAATCTCATTCTAAAACTAAAGGATTTTTAAGCGAAATTGCAGAAAACGTCACAAACTAATTAGTTATTTTGGGTTTTTATCTAAAATTATATCACCTCATCAAATTTCATCCCGTAATTTAATATTTTTTTGGAATATCGTCCCACCGTTAATTATGAAATGAAAATTGCGCATGTGTTCGTTAAATTGTCACATAGTTGCTTACGTGTCATGACCCGACAAAAATGAATAATTATACAATATTGCGGAGTTCATTCCAAACTAATTACAAGATTGAACCGTCATTTTCATTAAATTAAAAATTTAATGGGACTAAATTCATGCAAAATGGTAAATTACGGGACGAAATTTGGCTAGTTGATATAGTTTGGAACGAAAAACCAAAATTAGTAATTACTTTGAGATAGTTATCCGAAAAAATATTAAATTATGGGACGAAATTCGATGAGGTGATATAGTTCGGGACGAAAATCCAAAATCACTAATTAATTTGGAACATTTTATGCAATTTTGACATTTTTTAACCTTTATTTTAATAAATTATAGGATAAAAATGTACTTTTTGTCTTTTTGACACAATGGGATCCAAATATTATTAAATATTGCTCATAATTTTCGATCAGAAATATTTAAATTAATTCAAAGAAACAGTTACATATTCTCCTGTGTATATACACATCTTCGTATATTTGGTGCATGATTAAATCTCAATTTTGAAAAATAGAAGGGCGTTTGTTTTATTTTTTTCTTTTCCTATAATAGTTTTACAATAAAAAATAAAAAAAGGGAGAAAAATGACACAATTTTTTTTTTTCAGTAAAAAACGAAACAATTGAAAATATGGAACCGAGACAAAATCCAAAACCCCATCATAAAACCTCTCTTCTTACTTACAGCCTTATCAGAAGTTCCTCATCAAAAGAACAACACATTTGCGCGACTCCAACAATGCCCATTATTTCACACAACCTCACTTTCCCAAATAACAAATTTTCCTTCTCGATTTCCGACTCAAAATCTCTATTTGCAACTTTCAAACATTCCCTAAATTTCTCAAAACCTTTTCATATAAAATGTGCAAAGAAAACCAAAAGGACAGGAAAATATAGGTACCCATCTGAGAAGAAGAAGTTAAGACATCAAGAACAGACTAAAACTGATGTAACAACAAAGTTAGAAGGCGTTTGGAGGATTTCAAAGCTTGGAGTTTCTGTCCATGAAGACCCTGGAAAAGACTTTTTGGGCGTTTCCGAAGCTCTGCTTAAAGAAATTGCAAAAGTTCTTGAATTTCCGGTAAAAAAGATTGAATTTTGCAATCTCTTTTCTTCTTGAAGGAAAAATGGAAATTATCAATAGATTCTTGTTGTAATGATTTGGTGAAAGTTGTGTATTCTTGATTATCTCATTTAGTCATGTGATGTTATACAAAGTTATGCTCTATTTTGTAGACTTACACTATGCATAATGTTGTTAGCTTTACTAAAATTCTATTTTTGAAGTTCTTATGTAGTGGCTTGTTTTTTTGTGTGTTTTTTCTGAATGTATGGTTGTTCACAAATTCCCAATTTTGTTTTACAGGTTGCTTCTATGTTGCCGCCTGAGGCGTTCAATGTGGTTAGGAAATCATTTGATGCAAGGAAGGTATGTAAACTTGACTAAATTCACTTGTTCATGTAATCATGGACTATCAGCTTCTTGATGGTGGTGGCGTTAATTCTTTTCTTTTTTTACTTGGTAGAAATAAAATTATGTTTTTTTTTTTAACAAAATTGGCATTTGTTACTATGGTGACAGACAGTAGATGCAAATCGAGGTTGTCAAGTATTGTACTGATTGTTTTGGTCTAAGTTAAGTAAAATTTGATTTTGACAAAGCTAAATAAATTCATAAAAGATCATTTATACTTATTGTACGTTTGCGGAAACACTAACTACATGTAGACACATATTGTCATTATGTATATGATGAACTAGAAGTAAGGTCTTTCATGAAAACATCTGCAAGGTAAGATGAGAATGGTATTTTAATTTTATTAATAGTACCAGCAATGTGAATCTTTCTCATATGCATGGTTATGTTTAATGGAGTTTCTTTTGATTTACTCACACTATTAACTTGTTGGCATAACTTCAGTTTCTGAAGGAGGCAAAGTTTGTATATACTGTGGACATGGACGCTCATAAACTCCTAAGCCTCGAGCCTCGTACCCAAGAATTCATTACTGAACTCGAACCAAAAGATGGCCATCTAGAGATTTTGCATAATGATACTATTTCTGGTGATTTAACGAGCATGATACACAGTAACGGAAATATAGATGAAGATGCATCTCTTGGAGAAGATGTCAACAAGTTCTCTGCAACAACCAAAAAGCCGAAAGTAGTAGTTGTTGGTAGTGGCCCTTCAGGATTGTTTGCTTCTCTTGTTCTTGCTGAAGTTGGTGCAGATGTTACACTCGTAGAAAGAGGGCAAGCAGTTGAACAAAGGGGACGTGATATTGGTGCTTTGGTAGTTCGTCGTATGTTACAACTAGAAAGCAATTTTTGCTTTGGGGAGGTCATATTTTGATCTACTTATACTTCAAGGTTTTTCCAGTTTTATAGGCTTTATATCTGCCATAGTATTCCTTTTCTTTTTATTTTTTTAATTTTTTTTATCATGGAATTTAAATTTTAAATCCGAAAGTTGAAATGCACCAGCAAAAAGAAAAACAGTTTATAACGACTTAAACAATTTAAGTTGGATTGAGTTCCAAAGTTCTGTTTCTTGAACAAGTTATCAGCTGTGGCTTACATTAAAATTGTAGTAGCCATTTATCTTTTATGTAGAATGCACTAAAAATTGGACAAAATACTTTTTTGCTCTTGTAAATTTATTCCCTACTTTTGGTGCCACTGTAAATTTATTGAAGACTTATGTGTGACAGGGTGGTGCAGGTACTTGGAGTGATGGGAAGCTAGTAACGAGGATTGGAAGAAATAACAGCAGTGTTTTAACAGTAAGTGTCTCTTATTAAGTAATCCTTTTGAGTCTTTTTACTTGCAATTAATGGCCATCTTTTTCTTCAATTTATCTTTTGCATCTTTAGGTTCTGAAGACATTGGTTCAATTTGGTGCTCCAAGTAGTATATTAGTTGATGGAAAACCTCATCTGGGAACCGACAGATTGATTCCACTACTGCAAAACTTTCGCCAATACCTACAAGAATTGGGTGTGAGTTCCATTATGGTTTTCCTCAATAAGTGAATTAATCCACGAAAGAATTGCACTTTTAGTCCCACGGTACTAGACCATCAGCATTTTTGGTCCCGCACTTTACAAAATTGCACTTTTAATCCTAATTTTATACAATATTTTGCACTTCTGGTCCTCACGCCTCATTTCCATCAAATTCGGGACCAAATTGAGACAGTCATATGGCATCAAAAGTGTCAAAGAGAGACTAGTTTATGGGACCAAAAGTGCAATTCTGTGAGTTACAAGAGCAAAAGAGCGGAGAGTCCAATCATGTGGACAAGAAATGAAACTTTCCAATAAATCATGTTGTTATGTTTATAATAGATGTTGATGCTTGATTCTCTTATTCATTTTTCTTTTATCTATAATAATATATGCTTAGGTGACTATAAGATTTGGGACAAGAGTAGATGATTTACTGGTGAAGGGTGAACATGTCGTTGGTGTTAAAATTTCTGATTCCAAGGGTAACATTGAGTCTAGTTGTCAGAAGCTGGAATACGATGCCGTAGTTCTTGCAGTGGGCCATTCAGCACGTGACACATATCAAATGCTTCTTTCTCATAATGTCGATGTCTCTCGAAAAGATTTTGCTGTAAGTCTCATTATTCTAGGTATTTGATTATTTAACTGCATATATATTACGTACTCAAGCATATAAAATGCTTGCAATAAATATCTGTAATTTTTTATTTTTTCGTATTTTCTTCTAACTTTAAAGGTTGGTCTACGGATAGAACATCCTCAAGAATTGATAAACAATATACAGTATTCTGAGTTGTCCAGTGAGGTTCAGAGGGGCCGTGGGAAAGTACCAGTAGCAGATTACCAAGTTGCACAGTATGTCAATGGAAAATATAAAGACACATTGTCGAATTTGGAGCCAATAAGTCATGGTTGTTACTCCTTTTGCATGTGTCCAGGTGGCCAGGTAACTCCTCTCAATTGCAATGAATGTATATGACATGATTAATATTCAAACAATCTTGCATCTCCATGAGGTACATGAATTTTCATGTGTTTTATGTGATCGTAATATCATATATTTTATTTTACTTGAAAATAATGCTTGACCCATTATATGTTTAT
Source organism: Penstemon newberryi var. newberryi (assembly GCA_030819805.1). Lineage (NCBI taxonomy): Eukaryota > Viridiplantae > Streptophyta > Magnoliopsida > Lamiales > Plantaginaceae > Penstemon > Penstemon newberryi. The sequence continues at coordinate 6,439,049 of JAUALY010000006.1, read as the reverse complement.
GAATTTGTGTTTGCTCGTTTGACATTTACCATGCGTTACATGAAATGGAGTTACATTAAACAATTTATGTAGGTGGTTCTCACAAGCACAGATCCAATGGAACTTTGCGTCAATGGCATGTCATTTTCTAAGCGTTCTTCTAAGTGGGCAAATGCAGCACTTGTGGTGACTGTATCTTCAAAAGATCTTGAAGCCTTAAATTTCCACGGGCCTCTAGCAGGGGTTCAGTTTCAGGTACTCTTGTGTTTGAATATGTTAGCTCATATAGTTTCTTGTTCTTTTAGTTTCGTTAAGTCATTCTTCTTTTTCGTTCCCTTTTTCTAGTTAAACTAGCAACTTTGGTGCTTGTTTTACGAAGCTGTTTTTAATTTAAGCATTTTTTTATTGAATATTTAGAGAGCACTTGAGCAAAAAGCAGCTATGATGGGTGGCGGCAGCTTTGTCGTTCCTGTACAAACAGTTACCGATTTTTTGGACAACAAATTGTCTGGTGAAACCTTGCTCCCTCTCTCTCTGTATATATATCTCTCTCTCACTCTCCCTCCTTGAATATTTAACTTGACTGACTTTACTTTGTAGTAACATCTATACCACCATCCAGTTATCGATTAGGCGTAAAAGCTGCAAATCTTCATGAATTATTTCCAATTCATATTACAGAAGCTTTGCAGCGTGCAATTTCAATCTTTGACAAGGAGGTTCGATTCCCATCTATTCCATGTTTCCATCGTTCTTCTTAAAGAAAACTGTAGGGTTCTACACCTAAAAGTTTGTCATTCTCTTGAATCTTACAGTTGCCAGGATTTGTCTCCGAAAGTGGCCTTCTTCATGGAGTCGAGGTATTATTAACTTTCTCAGTTATGGTTTTTCTTTGTTATGGACCGAAACTTATGATTTGAAAATTCTTTCTCCTGTGTGGGTCATATCACCAAACAACTCAAGCCTAGGGCCCCAAATTTTATGTGTTGGAGGGTATTTTAGTCATTTTATCTTATTAAGAAAAGAATATTTATTATTTTCTATACCGATAATATTTTTTTTTTCCTGAAAGAAGATTTTCAAAATTAAATCTGATAAAAACGTATTAACGATTGATTTGAATATGTCTTACGATAGTATTTATTATATCCGATTCTGTCCTTGCTGCAGACTAGGACTAGTTCTCCTATCCAAATCACACGGAGAAGCGATACTTGGGAGAGCACGTCACACAAAGGACTCTATCCGGTCGGAGAAGGAGCCGGATATGCTGGCGGGATAGTGAGTGCCGCGGTTGATGGCATGCATGCTGGTTTTGCTGTAGCACAAAAACTTGGTCTCTACAATAGCACCATAGAGTCGATTTTCGGCAAAGCTCAAAGTGCTGCTGTTGTCAAGTACTGAAGTCATTCTGCACTTTTTGTTTAAAGTTAATTTAACAAGATGTAGCATGAACCATCTTTAGATAAATCCAATTCTTCCCCGACTACGGAAGAAATTGCTACATATCAAATGGAGCATAATTCTGCGAAAAAATAGCCCACTTGTTTCTTCGATAGCATGAGAAATTGTGTTGATTTTTAGATGAAAAAAATACTAGTTGTGTACCATGTTATGCTATAAGTTCTTGTTTACTTTGTAGATATCCACTGATAAGCTCATCTCCTTTTGGAAATTTGTAAAGTTGTAAATTTGTAATGTTTAAAGTGAGAATAAACATTGAAACATGGTTTGGATGAGAAAATATAGGTGTTTTGAGAAACATGTGTGGCCAGTTCAAGTTTGTGTTTGAATATGTGAAAATAGATTTGGGTATGTTTTCAATCGCGAGAGTATGGAGACCTTAAGAGATTTTGTAGAATTTAAAAATATGAATCAGTGTCGGATTTTTTTATTTTCTAGTTGTGTGTTTTTAGGAACATGTGAGATCATGTGTTTCATAATGAAAATTAGGGCTGACAATGGGGCGGATTTCAATTCAGATTCGTCTGAATTCGGTCTGATTTATTAGGATAATTGTGTGATTAGAGATTCGATGGACCTGATTCGATTATAAAGATCTGTAATCTGAAACACATGGAGCGAATATAAATATAGGTCGAATCGATCCGTTAAAAACTCGTAACTGATAAAAAATAAAAAGAATGATATATAAATAATGTTTTATAAAAGTAAGTACCATTAATAATATTTCACTGTCAATTTAAGAAGATAATAATTTATAACTCGTTGATAAATTTATTTAAACCAATATTTTCATCTAAAAATATGAATATTAGTAAATGATGTTTGAACATGTGAGCTAAAATTAACTAAATTGTAAAGTTAATAAACTTGTTTTAGGAAAAAATATTAATGTAATTTTTTAAGTAGAAATTTTATTGGATCCGAAAAAGATCCGATATCCGGCAAAATTCGACCAAGATCCATTGATTTCAAAAAAGCTAGATCCGAGTACAATCCGAACAAGATCCGAATCCATGAGGATCCGATCCGATATAAATGGAGAGCCTGATTTGACCAAAATCCGACCCATTGACAACCCTAATGAAAATGATGATTCTGATATTTTGAATTTTGAGAACTTGAAAACATGAAAATCCGATTAGGACGAGCCAAAATACATTTAAACAAGGGACATAAGTTATGTTTGGATGTATTTTGACTGATGTGTTTAAAAAAAATATAATGCAAGAGATATGCACCAAAACTATCTAAAGTGAGACAAACAACCCCAATAATTTTTAGGAGGGGAAGTAGTTCAAATGGCGGGGAATCATCATTAAAGCTCATGTTGAGGACAAGGACAATGCATCATTCCAAATGATTTTGCTTCCAAAAAATAAAAACCCCACATGATATTGTCATTATATTTTCGTTTACAAAACGGTCTTAACCGTCAAATGTGACAAAGTAGGTCAACAAAATGGCTTTTTCTTGGTATAAAATGAACAAATATTCATAAGGTTTGTAAGTATATTGTGGCACATGAGGACCATCATTGGGCTTTTGGTCCTCCACTCATTCGATATTATGCATTAAAGATTGCAATTTATCCATTGCTTTTCAATTCAAGAATTTTTTTAGAGGTAACAAATAATTAATTTTGGAATTATATAAATTTGTGCCCTAAGATTTTTTTTTTCACCATACCTAAAAACAATCCATTTTTCATTGGAAATATTATCATTAAATTAAGTCTTGCAATTTTTTTGCATAACATGATGATCTTGATTTTACCTAATCCATCTACTTAATATGTGGGCTTAGACGACCATTCAAAAGCATTATACATAATACCTTTATGTAGAACAAACTAGTTGCCTCTTAGGGATATTTAATTAGTTTTAAATTTAATAATTATTTTAATTACTCTCGAGAACACAAGTGAATACCTCTCTCAGCGGATATTGAATATGGATTCATCATATTGAAGTCATTATTATTCAAATCTATATCAAGGAGAGTAGACATGTTATTCTAACCTCTTAAGTGATACATGTTATCATATACTCTTCAGTGATGGATATAATTTGATTTAGATTTCTTCTCCTACATTTGAAAATTCAAATTGTTAGAATTTTAGATAATCTATTATATTGATTTTCTTGACCATCTTAGATATTACTATAAAACTTTGAAATACTTTAAATTTATCCACTTTAGTTGAGGTACGTTGTTTCGCCAAAAGAATCATTTTAATTGACTATTTAATTATGGATAAAGTTGATTAAAGTTTTATATATTAATTTGTTGACAACGGATCAAACTTTAAGTAACTTTTAATTTCATGAATTCTCTTTACAGCAAAGCATATACTTATATGATCATTGCTACTATAATCCTTGGTTTTGGAGTATCAAATTATTAAACTAACTCACTGCCAAGTTAGATAATCATACTTTACATACATACGAACAACACAAAATGTGTGGTACTAGTATCTTCAATAAAATAGTGTGAGTAATCATAAGCAATAATTATTAAGGGTTTTGAATATGTGTAATTGCAAATGAATCCATGTGCAAGGGCTTAAAATGAAATAATAAATAATGAAATTTAAAGTTTCATTTGGAAGATGATTTAGACAAAACATGCTAATGACTTTAAATAATTGGGTGAGTAGGGACAATTAATGGTCCAACAATATGACATGCGACGTGTCCTCATCATAACATGGGCTGCAATTCGACATATTCTTTTGTCAATTTTTTTTAATATTAATTGTATCCATATTTAGAAAGAGAGAGTTATACTTTTTCATATTATATTTTATCATATTTTTACACATTTCATATAAGATATTCTGATAAAATATATTTAATATTAAAATTTGACGGTCCTTGACAGGTGTAGTTTTACCGTTTTTAGTATTTGTACAATTTCATTAAATTATCATCAAGCTCAATAATTATTTATTTAATGTCAAATTGAGAAATAATAATAGCTCTAATTGTTACCCACAATGCATCTTCGAACTATTCAAGACCCAATTTAATTAAGTGATTTTGACGACATAACTAAATATGTTGAGCCGTCAAATTGTAGTTTCAAATATGTTTTTCAAAGCCTCCCGGGGCACAGCTCAGTTGGTAAAGGAGGTGAACTGCGGGGCTCACTCCCCCAGGGTGGGGAGTTCGAATCCTGGGAGGAGCAGCCAAGTGTTGTAAAATCTTTGAGGGAGGATGGAGCAGCTTGGTGTTGTAAGTTCCATGGTAGTAGGCTCCCTTGGGGGCCAGGAGTATAAAGAGTGAACAAACCCTGACCAACTCAGGCACATCCCGCGATTTACTTCCGCACATTGCTGAGAGGCAAGTGATGGGTGGTCCAGGACTAAACCTGGGTTAACAAAAAAAAAAAAAAAAAAAAAAAAAAAAAAAATATGTTTTTCAAAAGTCTTGGTATAAAATGTGTAACATAAAGTAAAATGTGAAATTGAAAGTGCGATTCTCTCTATATATCTAGAAAAGATGTGTGGTTTTTCTTTTGGGTTGTAACATATTAATATTGCACAATTATATGCGATTGACTGATGAGACTGAAGAAATTAAAGATAATATGAAATAAGATATGACAAACTATTGGAAAATCAGAATTGGACTGACATTGAACTAACTAAATCATTTTTAAGCTTAGTTGAGATTGGTCACCCAGTCATGACGCAATAAATATTATACTTGTGATGAAAACATTTGGATTGTTTTGAGCTATGTGTTTAGACTAGTATTTTGAAAATTGGACCCGGCTGAAAATAACAAGCTATTCAATATTCGACTCATGCTTGTTCGAGGTCGATTCGTTTAACAATCAAATCAAGTTCAAAATATTGAGATGGTACTAAATTGGATCCTTTTACAATCTACATACATATATGCCCAAGATAAATTCTAAAGTGCTAGATGGTACTAAATATGAGTGACTCCCAAGCAAATGAATTATTCCATCTATTGCATGTAGAGTCGGAATGTAATTTTCCTTCATATTCAATGGCTGACCGCATGCAAATGACTTAACTCCCAAGTGGACACTTCATGATTCAGTTAAATTAAAGTGGTCCTTATTTTGAGTTTGGCCAAGCAGAAAATGGTCAAGTTAACAAGATTATTTCTCTGAAAAATAATGATCATTATCTAAATAACTCCTTTTAATTTATGGAGAAAAAAATGGTAAAGAAGAAAGTACTTTATTTTATTTATTTATTTATTGTTAACAGTATTATTTTGTTGATGTTGAAGATGATTGCTTAAGACCAAAAGCTCTTGATTCGGCTTTGCTTCTAGCGTGTGGGTCGGGCCCTTGTTTGAGAAGACGTAGAAAAATATACAATCATAATAGTAAATTATCAAAAAAAATAAGATTAAATTAGACCTAAATTACTCACAAAATAATTAAGTATAATTAACTTTTCGTGATTGTATTTATATAGTGTTTAAATGAGCACAGTATAACAATTAATTCAAACTTTATTAAACTCTTAAATATTAAATGTTTATTTTCTCTTCAAAGACTGCATAAGACTGGCAGTCCAGGTTTGGGAACGTCCTGATAGAGGTTGGGCTAAATTGATTACGGATGAAAGTTATGGTGAAAATTTGTTAAATTGACTCTGAAGTTATTTACAATCTCATCAAGAAGACTGACACAAAGGATAATTCAATAGAGTTCATTTTAGAGGATTGCAGGAGTTTGCTTGCTAAACCATGGAATATGGTCCTTCGGCATATAAAAAGATTTGCTAATTTGATGGCAGATACTTTCCCAAATTTTGGTCAGGATTTGGGGAAAGGTTTGCATTGGTCTGAAGAACCCTAAAGATAAAGGCACAGCTTTGCTTATTTTGGATGAATTTCTTTTTTTTTTTTTTTTTTTGTGGTCGAACATTGTTTTGGGAAATGTCGCGAAATAATTTGTTAATATTTCCTCAGTCCCTTCAATAGAAAAGAAAAACGAAGAAAGAATAAAAATAAATGATAATCAATTTGCTTTTTCCCATGCATTGAGGATTTCAATTAAAGTAGGTTTCTACTAATTATACTTTACTTATAACTGCTAACCTGACCGTGATAGTTTATTATTTATACTACTATACTATATAATATATAATTTTTCCTAAAGTTGATAGTTTATTGAATTTGACTCTTTTAATGAAAACGAAGTTTGCTTAAACAATTAAGTTTCTGGGATAAATGCAAAATACTCCCTTGTGTTATGCTAAACCTGCAAGAAACTACCCTGTGAAATTTTTATTGCGCCAAACTTCCTTGTGTTTTCAAAACCCTGCAAAAAACACCCAATTTGTAAAAAATAGGTCGTTTTGGATCGACATATTTCAAGAAACAATTTTTAAAATACTTCAAGTTGATCCCTATAACTTCACGTGGTATATTTTTAAAATTATTTCTTGAAATATGTCGATCCAGAACGACCTATTTTTTACAAATTGGGTGTTTTTTGCAGAGTTTTTGAAAACACAAGGAAGTTTGGCACAATAAAAATTTCACAGGGTAGTTTCTTGCAGGTTTAGCATAATACAGGGGAGTATCTTGCATTTTCCCCTAAGTTTCTCGATTATATACTTATTTTTCCAATCAATGATAGATTATGAAAAGTATGGAACACAAAGTCACAATCAAACATAACATTAATTTTGTATTCTTGTTATTGTAATTTATTTTCAAATCAAAAGGCCGTTTATTTAATTTTATTATAATAAATTATTATCCATAGGTGTAGAACACAAATTAAAGAAAATAATTACTGATTAAATAATTAGGTGGCGCGCGAAATCAACTGACTCCTCCTCTCCCTCGGTCTCTTTCTCAACTTCCCCCAACTGAACCTTCACCACTTTTTTTATTTTCTTTCTACAAATAAAAAATTATTTATTACTATGATTTAAATTTCTATTACATTTTTATAAACTTATTATTTTATTTATTGCTAATACAAGTCTATAAACCAAGTACATACATTATTTCAGAAAAGATTTTCGAGAGTCCAGAAAAATACAGCATACTCTTCTTTGCCGGATGCACAGCGCAGGTATTTTTATTTTAGAATGAATCATTTTTGGTTGAAAAGGATTATTTAATTTCAGTTTTGCTATTTCAATTTTCAACCAGTGTTTTATGATTTCTAATATAATTGAAAAGAGGTTTATTTTCGTAATTTTTAGGGCTTTTTAGTTATAAAAAAAAAAAAAAAAAAAAAGTATCTTACGGGTTAATTTTTTTGCTGGTTTAATTGTAGCAATAATTTTTTCTCCCACAATTGATTTTTAACTTGAAAATTATCTCCTAGTACTGAAGCTTCGTTTATGGAGACTATACATGAAGTGTTGGCAAATTAGGAACAAAACCTGACAAAACGCAGAACTTTATTTTATGAATTTATTCATGTAGAAAATACGAATTGCATCGTTCCTACATCCGTAATAAGAAATACTAAATGTCAAAATTAGAATTATTGAATTAATGTAAAATAAGGATTAAATAATTATTTAATTTTGTTGGTATGTGTATTTATGGGATCATGGGGATGGACAATGATCTATACCTGCACGTGGTCTCCATGTCTCTGTTCCCATATCCCTATAACTATGTAGGGTGAAATTTATTTTTCTATGGAAAACAGTTATTATGTGGAAACAAATTTATCATTGTTTTGGAAATATTTAATAATTCATCAATATGTAATATCTGTTTGATCCCAATATAAGTGTTTTACCATGACCTCACCTTTATATTAATTTATTTTGTTTGATAATCAGGAGAGTAAGAGTGAGATAAGCTCATTAATTGTAAGTGTATTTGAGAGAGAAAGGGGTGGTGAAGGTATCATTTTCAGCTAATTCCCTTTCACGAAAAGGATTCGGGTTGGGGCAAGAAGGAACAGGACAGATGGTTCTGAATGTGAGTCTTCTGTACTGATTTTTTTTCTTTTTTTAACCAATGCACTGAATGCAGTGTATTTGTGTGTGTTTTGCATATGAAGCTCCAGTCCAGCCAACCATGGCATACCCGTGAGAGGGACTAAAGATTGGGGACCAGAAACAAAAAAGGAAATAAATTATTAATGAAAAAGTAAAAGCAAAAGAGGGCATTTTCTTATCCTACCCCCAAACCCAATTGGTTATTGTACTACTTTCATGCCCCCACTCCTCTCCTACTCTTCCTTATTTCTTGAGGGAGAGACTGAATTCTGCTTTTTATAATACACTGTAGTAATCTGAAATTTGCTCTTCTTTTCTTTGCAACCTATTTCCAACTATTGCCTGGATGTGTGATCTTACTGAATTTAAACTGGGTTAGATGATTGAGGAAGACCCATTTGTATTTGTTGGCTGAAATTATCAAATTCAATCTCCTTGAGATCTGGGTGTCTGTAAAGATGTATTCTTTTGAGAATCTTTTCCTTTTCCATAATGCCTTATTCTTTTCTTTTCTTTTCTCTGTTTTCCTATCTGTGATATCTTACTTTTGTCTACTAATTTATCTGGCAGAATTTCAGCACGGGAGAGGGTCTCTTTAAAGGCATTGGTGTGATTAATCAATAGATTAACTGGGTTTAGTAAAAGCCTGGGCTAAAAGTATGTTCATAATTGTTATTATTAGTACATAAAAGGGACATCAATGTGGTCTAATTCGCCCAGTTTGAATGGATGTATGTGAATCAGAGAAAGCATTAGGGAAGCAGTTTACAGCAGAAACTAGGAGATCACCATTGGTTCCAGCTGACAACAAGAATGGAACTGCTCGCTGGTCCCGAACTAGAGAAATTAGTTCTAGGTATAAGTCACCTACACCATCAATGGCCGCTGGTCCAAAACGCTGCCCTTCACCAAGTGCCAGCAGAACATCATCAACCTCAACTGTATCGGCACCAAAGAGGGCTATATCAGCAGAAAGAAAGCGCCCTTCTAGACCATTGTCACCACCTAGCCCATCTCCATCAACACCAATCCGTGATGCATCTGCAGAAATGCTATTGGCATCAAGAAAGATAGCTGGCAATAAGTTACCAGACTCTTTATGGCCATCTACAATGAGGAGTCTTAGTGTTTCTTTTCAATCTGATACCATTTCTGTCCCTGTTAGTAAGAGGGAAAAACCAGTTTCACATACTCCTTCTGATCGCACTCTGAGGCCTTCATCAAATGTTGCTCAGAAACAGGGTGAAACACCTGTGTCAAGGAAACCCACGCCAGAGAGGAAGAAGAGTCCACTTAAAGGAAAGAATTCCAGTGATCAGTCGGAAAATTCTAAGCCTGTTGATGGTATACATGCTCGTCTAGTGGACCAACATCGATGGCCAAGTAGAACAACTTGTAAAGTGTCCACTGCGCTGAATAGAAGTATTGATCTTACTGATAAGGAAAGAAAAAGTTCATCTTTATGGCTCTCAGGGACTAATACACCTTCTCTCAGAAAATTATCTCTGGATGGGACAAGTAAACATTTGCAGAAAACTTCCAGTGATTTATTAATGCAAATATCTCGTGAGGAGAGTGGAAAAGCAATGTTGAATGGATGTTCAGTTGATGATATCTCTGGGCTGATAAAAAAGGCTGGATCTTCAAGTTCATCGGATAGAAAACAATTGGCGAATGCTGCAGCTAGAGCTCTGTCTTTGCCAACTCCTGTATCACGCCCTCCTTCACCCTCTGTGTCTAGAGGGGTCAGTCCTTCTCGAGCTAAGGCTGTTAACCCTTCTTCTAGGGGACCCAGTCCTGCTCGGGTGAGGCCATCCAGCCCATCCAGACAACCTCAAAGTTCGACCTCTGTTCTTAGTTTCATTGCGGATATTAAGAAAGGAAACAAGGCTGCAAATCACATTGAAGATGTCCATCAGTTGCGGCTATTGTACAATAGACATTTGCAATGCCGATATGCTAATGCTCGAAGTGATGCTGCAATGCATCATCAAAAAGTAAAAGCAGAGGTTTGACTCATTTTCTGAACTTTAGTGAGCCTTAATGTTCCAATTATATCTATGGTATCTTCTTCTTCCATTATTATTCTGCGGGTTGATTCCATCTTTATTCATTGTTTTGTAAAGTAAGCTCATACAGTCTTCTGTTAGATGCAGAAATTTACGTGCTTCATATTCTGGAATTCTGTTGGTAGAATTTATTATGCTATATATCTGGTAAGGCTTCATTATTAGATAGTATCAAAATATGTGCATTGGGTTGCTCTCGATCATGGCACTAGAGTTTCATGAGGGCAATTAAGTTTTAACTTTGAAGGTTATTGTTGTTTTGTATTTTTTTTAATCAAGTATAACCGTATCTAATTAGAAGCCTCTTAAGTCAATTCTGTTGGTTTAGATTCTTATTAAATATACCTGGTAGAGCCTCCTCGATAGCTACTTTCCAAATTTAGTGCATTAGTGGCTGCCTGAACCATGCCACCAGAGCTTTATCAAAGCACTTAAATTATTATGGTGTTTTTGTTAATTTCTTTTTTCCTTTAATAAAATCATCATTTGCCTATTATAAATTGCTAAGTCGATTTCGATGGTGCAGAGAATATTGTACAGCGTGTGGAGGACAACTGTAGATCTTTGGGGTTCAGTAATTGAGTATAGGATTGACCTGCAGCAAATGAAGCTCAAGTTGACGCTTTGCTCAATTTTGATTAATCAAGTATGCTTCTCTTATTCTTACCGTAATTATGATGACAATTAGTTATCCTATTCTCAGGCTTGCAAATTTTCTAGACACTTCTCATTATGTTCCTGATGAACTGATGTGTTGAGATATGGATTGATGCCTAGAAATACAAGAAAACCTAAGGATGACACATATGAGGATTAACAGTTCATTCTTTTACAGGGAAATCTTATTTTTGAGTCATCAGTATTACATAGCTCTAGTGAGCAAACTAACTTATTCTAACACAATTGAAAGGCAAGAAAAGTAATTTGGAGAAATGAAATTCTGCGCAGTTGAAGAGTAGAAAATGTGTCATTTGTTTTCAAGGGAGCAAGTGTAGATTTTTTGTTGGGTAAAGCTTTATGTTGCACCTGGATTTAATAGATTATGCCCAAGGAATGAATTGCATAAATGATCTAAAAATTGAGCTTGATTATAGTACGAGGAAGTTAAGTAATTAGTCATATGGCATATATAGGTTACAACAGTTTTTGGTTCGTGCAAACACACTGTGGAATAAACAAGCTTCTGAAATGTGCGGTTTAAACTCATCTTACATTCTTGGATTGTTTTGTATACCTATCTCAAACTAGCAATCCTTATAAAAGAAGTTGATGAAAACATATCATTCATTATATTCTCCGGTTGACTGGGTATGGGTAGGCTCCCCCCCCCCCCCCCCCCCAAAATTTTAATGTAAAATTTCCTTTTTGTGCAATATAGGATTTCAATCTTGATGGTTTTTTCTCCAGTAGTTTGAAATAGATGCTCCAGAATCCAGATATGCATAAGTGAGTTACCTCATTGTTGAGAATCCATCACCATTATCATGTCTGCAAATTCTTGTATTGTTTGATTTGGGTATATTTTATCCCTTTATATGATGTTCATATGTGAATGTCTTTATCCGTGTCTAAATGTCAGCACAACATTCCCGTCAGTAAGGAATTCTTGAATATTTACACACTTTAAATTATACCGGTCTCTGCATGTACCTGTTTATATTGGTCACTACGTGCCATATTTGTAGTCACCAACTGCCTACAAAATTTTCTAATTCAAATAAATCCTGCTCAGCTGACCTGTCTTGACGAGTGGGCTTCAATTGAAAGGGATCATACTAACTCATTAACCTGCGCCATCCAAGATCTGCAAGCTAGCACCATTCGTATTCCAGTCACTGGAGGAGCAAGGGTATGCCAGTACCAGTTGATTGATAACTTCCAGATTCTCGATTTTATAAAATAAAAATCACCTAAATCAAATCTATATTTTTTTCAGGGAGACATTGAAGGTGTTAAGGCAGCTGTATGCTCTGCTGTTGATGTAATGCAAGCAATGGGATCCTCCTTGTTTTCCATACTGTCACGGGTGAGAACTTCTGCTTTTATATTATCACTGTCTACCTTATTCAACATGAGAGGGAAAATGTTACTTTATTGTCTGGTAATCAACACGTTTCACACCATTTGTTGTTTGAAAGAACGGGTTTTAAAATTTCGTTGTTTCATATAGGTGGAGGGGATGAACTCTTTGGTCTCTGAACTTGCTGATGTAGCAGCACATGAGAGAGCCATGCTAGATGAATGTGAATCACTTTTGAGTTCAACCACTGCATTGCAGGTAACAGAAAAGCAAATTTTGTAAATCAAATTCTTTATTTTTCTCGTACCCCCTCTCTTGCAGTCTTGCATGCATATTTCATATAGAACTTGTCTATGTACTCACAGTGGCTTGGTCCAAGTCATTTAGAAGACTATACGATTAAGCACTTTCCTTACTTAAAAAAGGAAAAAAGATTAAGCTTTTTTCCGTTTTGTACGTGTCAATGCGACATTTGTAAGTTTTGGCTTATGAAAATACCGATGAGCTCAAATGTACTTGAACAGGTGGAAGAAAAGAGCCTAAGGACCCATCTATTGCAGATGAAACAAGCTTATGGTGAACCATCATCCATATTCGGGCACTAATATATTTCAAGAGCTCCTGATTTCGTGATGCTAACTACTACAGCTTTGCCTCCTTCGTTATAATTATGACACAACCTTTTCTTAGTGAGTGTATAGTATATTGGTATATCTCCCTCCCATGTCTTTTTATTTATTCTTAACAGATTTAGGATTAGTTAGAATATATGTAAGTTATTGATTTCTTCTTCTTATTTTAGTCCACTGGCTTGAGCTTGAGCTGAGCTCCATTTTTTTAAAATATTTTGTACTTAAAATGTATCAACAATTAAAGGGAAATGAGAAGGAAAGTTTGAAATATTGAGTATTTAATACCATGAATTGTTTCTGCATGACATATGTATAGTCTCTTTATTATTTCTGATGCATTGCATTGTGTAGGATTCCCTCAGTCGGTATAAATGGAATATGTTGTATAACTGTTGCAAAGTGGTCCCATAATTCATATTAGTTGAAATTCCACTAAATTTAATTTAAGATTTACAAGACAACTAGACAAGTGTGTATACTGGAATTCCCGGAATCTTTGGCTAATATTTCAACTAGAAAAGAGCTATTTGCATAATATACTGATGCCTTAGTTTTAATTAATTGTCAAATACGCAACAGTGTTAGTTTATTATACTCCCTTCTTATCTAAAAGCCGTGTAATAATTTGTTTGGATATAATCATGTGTGTTTTCAAGAACTAAAATGAAATTCAAATACTTAACTATATTGACATCGAAGAGGAATGTCATTTGTTTTTTTCTTTAGGATAAAGTTATAGTGTTTAATTTAATTAGTTTCTCCCAACTTAATTTCACGAAATATTTATATGAAAAACATAGGAGTAGTATTTAATATTTACACATCTGCAAACTTAAGAAAAAGATTGGCAAATTGAAAGCTCCCGCCAAATCATCGCTATGGCTATGGCCTTGTATTTCAATTAGAAATTAGAAGAAGCTTTCTTGTTATTGTTCACTATCCAATGGTTTGTTCCAGAGCCATAGCTCCAAATGACAGAAATTTCTTCCTAAGCTTAATAAACCAGGCCACCACTCTCTCGTCTCTCAATCAAACTCAAGCCCAAATAATTCACCACAATCTTTTCAATGACCAAATAACCATCACAAAGCTCATTCAGAAGCTCCTACACCTCAACGCCACTTCCCAAGCCAAACTCATCTTCACAAAAATCAACGCACCTGATTTATTCCTCCACAATGTCCTCATCAAAGGGTTTAGAAAAAGACCCTTTGATTCTCTATCTATGTACAATACTCTACTCCAGAAAACCGCCTTGAAGCCAGACAATTTTAGCTATTCGTTTCTTATTGCGGCTTTTTCGGGTTTTCCTTCATCCATGTCTGAAAAAGTTGGGATCTTGCTTCATGGGCATGCGGTAGTTTCTGGATTTGGCGCTGATGTGTTTGTGGGCTCGGCTTTGGTGGATATGTATATGAGTTTTTCAAGGTTCACTAATGCATACAAGGTGTTTGATGGAATTACTGAGCCGGATACGGTGCTTTGGAACACGGTTATTTCTGGGTTGGCTAAAAATTGTTGCTTTGATAAGTCACTTCTGGTGTTTCGTAATATGGTTAAGAGGACGAGTCAATTTGACTCGACTACGTTGTCTGTGGTGTTGTCTGGTGTTGCTGAGTTGCAGGAGCTGAGAACTGGGATGATGGTTCAAGCGTTGGGTATGAAAGTCGGATGTCATTTTAACGAGCACGTGCTTACTGGTTTGGTTTCTTTATATTCAAAATGTGGGGACATTTTGACTGCTAGGTGCTTGTTTGAGTTGATCGTGAAGCCGGATTTGATTGCATATAATTCTATGATTTCTGGTTTTACGTGTAATAATGAGGCTGGTTTATCAGTCCAGCTATTCCGAAAATTGCTTCTCTTAGGGTACAAAGTTAGCTCGAGTACAATGGTTGGACTTATTCCGGTATTCTATCCCTTTGGTCATTTGGATCTCACTCGTGCAATTCATGCTTTCTGTGTAAAGTCTGGATTTGTTTTTAATTCCTCAGTCTCAACTGCATTGACCACAGTTTATAGTCGGCTCAATGAGATAGAATTTGCCAGGAAGCTATTTGATGAGTCACCAGACAAAACTTTGGAATCTTGGAATGCCATGATATCAGGCTATGCACAAAATGGACAGACAGAAATGGCAATATCTCTTTTCCGAGAAATGCAGAAGCTTGATATTCGTCCAAATCCTGTGACGATAACCAGTATTCTTTCTGCATGCGCTCAACTTGGAGCTTTAGGTCTGGGAAAATGGGTCCATGAATTGATTAAGAAAGAGTGTTTCGAGTCCAACATTTATGTATCCACTGCTTTGATTGACATGTACACCAAATGTGGGAGTATTGAAGAGGCTAGGAGTTTATTTGATACGATGCAGGAAAAGAATGTGGTGACTTGGAATGCCATGATATCTGGGTACGGCCTTCATGGACGTGGACACGAGGCACTAATGGTGTTTGATGAAATGTTACTTTCTGGGGTTTCCCCTACAGGAGTTACTTTCCTTTCCATTTTGTATGCCTGTAGTCATGCTGGCTTGGTAGAAGAAGGTGAAAGAATTTTCCGTTCAATTGTTGATGATCATGGCTTTAAACCAAAATCCGAGCACTATGCATGCATGGTGGACATCCTTGGCAGAGCCGGAAAACTAGAAAATGCCTTGGAATTTATTACAAGGATGCCCATTGAGCCAGGTCCTGCTGAGTGGGGTGCTTTACTAGGGGCTTGTATGATACACAAAAATGCCAACTTAGCTCGTTTAGCATCTGATAGGTTATTTGAGTTGGACCCCGAAAATGTAGGATATCATGTTTTACTCTCAAATATATACTCGACAAACCAGAACTATTCTCAGGCGGCTTCTCTACGTCAAGTAGTTAAGAAAAAGAATTTGGCAAAGACACCTGGATGCACTTTAATCGAGGTTAAGGGGAACCCCCATGTTTTTACATCCAGTGACCAGTCTCACCCACAAGCGAAAGCTATACATGCAATGCTTGAAAAAATAATGGGGATGATGAAAGATGCTGGATATCTTGCAGAAACTGATACAGCACTGCATGATGTAGAGGAAGAAGAGAAGGAGTTAATGGTAAAAGTTCATAGCGAGAAATTGGCTATTGCTTTTGGGCTTATAATGTCTGAAGAAGGAGAGGAGATTAGGATTATTAAGAACCTTAGGGTGTGTTTAGACTGCCATAATTTTACTAAATTTGTATCTAGGATTACTGAGAGAGTGATCATTGTTAGGGATGCTAATAGATTTCATCATTTTGAAAACGGAGCATGTTCTTGTGGAGACTATTGGTGAAAGAAATTGTTTCTTATTGGTTATGATTGAACTGTTGATCACCGTTCATCAACCTTTACATGTTGGGTCTCAAGGTGCAAAAAGTTAAATAACAACATCTGGTTTATCCATATCCTCATCTCTGCAATTTAAGAATTTTTTATTTTTTATACATCATTCTACCTTTGTAACTTCTCTACTTCAGGGTATCATAAACATTAAACCCTTGTTTTATTCTCATGTTTATTTTGATGAATATTTTTTCTTCTCACCGAGATTGTGAGTACATGTTCTGTACAGGAGGTGAGAATTGTTGGTAAATTGATTGCTGTGTTCATTCCTTTCTAGCAAGGTCTATTTTTTTTCTTCATCTTTTTGTCTCCTTCCATATAAGATAGTATTGGTCAAGAATATTAAAGGTAACTATATTTATCTATGTAGATTAGATAGGTAGTGCCAATCCAAGATATCTGTTCAAGCTCACCTTCAATCTCAAGCAAGCTCATGAGGTATAGATCTTTCTCTTTTTATTGCAAATTGTTGCTTTCCTGCTGCCATAAAACTTGCCACAGTTACTCATTCAACGAAAAGTCTTGTTGCTCTTCTGCATAATGTACAGCTTCTTTGTAACAGTACAATTTCCGGTCCATGAGCAGTACTTTATTTTTGAGCATCAGCTTTTGAGCCTATAATATATAAAACAAAACTTGATTTTAGAATTACCAACATATGATTTGTCTGGACTCCACTAATTTTGGATCTAAGATCCTGTTAAAAGAATAATGTTGCAACTGATGCATGTAGGTTTTATAATTTGGGATTGTTGGAGATAAATCTTTTCTGCTTGTTGAAAATTGCATTTTGTAGTGTGATCAATATGATCCTCATCGTTTTTGTACCTTACTTTACAGGGCTTATAAAACATCAAGAAAACCTTTGTGACACATGAAGTTCTTTTTTCTTTTTCTTTTTTTGA
The DNA here is from genome assembly GCA_030819805.1 of Penstemon newberryi var. newberryi. Lineage (NCBI taxonomy): Eukaryota > Viridiplantae > Streptophyta > Magnoliopsida > Lamiales > Plantaginaceae > Penstemon > Penstemon newberryi. Next base: position 6,421,656 of record JAUALY010000006.1, on the reverse strand, counting down.
GAATGATACATGAAATATTTGAACTTTCATAATTTCATTAAGTTTCATCCAACAATCAGAAGAGAGTTTCTATTGTTGTATTTTCTGTTTTGATGATGTACATAACCGAACATAATTCTCAATAATTGACAAAATTTCCACTAACAGCGTTATTCTTTTTTGTGCTACTCCCCTGGTAGGACAACACATCAGATCCTCAAAACATCAAAACTTACACAAAACACTTGTAGACGATGGCTTCCTCAAGGAATGATAAGCAATCAACAATTAATCCCACATTGCTTGGTGGTTGGCCCCTTGGTTCTTGATATGAAGGGGTCGATTCTAACCCAAAGCAAGGAGAAGATAGAAGCTAGAAGCACTGACCATATAACAACAATAGTAGGTGTCCTATTTTGCCTTCCCATGAGACCTTTAAGGAAAGGATAGAGATGTACAATCACCCAAAAGGCAAAAAAGAGCTTCCCAAATAATGGACCCCATGATTGGTACCCATTGTTTATGGCATCGGAAATTCCAGCCACAACACCAACCAAGTTTATTACCAAAATGGTTGTTGGAGGGATTAGGAGCGTTGTCCACTTGAAAGCATATAGCTCCTCAAAATCCTCATCATCTGATGCCTTAGATGTGACTGTAAAGTTTGTATCTATCCCAGCCAAAATTTTCAAAAGACCTTGAACAACAGCAAAGAGATGAGCAGAAACACCGCCAATCACCCAAAATTGCTCGTTCCTCCACCATTCCTCAATGCTAACTCCACTCCACCTTAGCTCTAGAATACCCGTGATAAAAATCGAGAGAAAGAGAGCAATGAAGAAAAGACTTGCAAAGGTACTTATCTCTGGCATTATGAACTTTCCCGTGAGCAAGCAAATGGCTGGGAGTGTGCAGTAGGCAAGAAGAGGTAAGGAGGTGAAGGGATAGACTGTGGTATTAATATATGCTAATCGCTCAAGCCACTTGAGTTGCCCTGCTTTATAACCATACCAAACAGGGCTGTGGTGACTGAAAAAGATTTCGACAGAACCAAGGGCCCACCTAAGCACCTGATTTAGACGATCGGAAAGATTAATTGGAGCAGATCCTTTGAATGCAGGCCTTTTGGGCATGCAGTAGATAGACCTCCAACCACGGCAATGCATCTTGAAACCTGTTAAGATGTCTTCTGTGATTGAGCCGTAAATCCATCCAAGCTGCACATTTATAAGCCAATAAATTAGAACTTAGTTGTGAGAGTTAGCTTTCAATGCAATAAATAAGATAGATGTTATCAATACCTCTGTACCCCATTCTGTTTTGTCTTCATAACCGCAGCTTATGACATGAATTGCTTCCTTAAGCAGGGCTGCTGGGCTTGAGGAAGGTGGAACACCTCCTTCTACCATCAAAGTTGAAGTGACAAATATAGGTGATTGACCAAACTTCTTTTCAAAATTCATCTGAGACTTCATTAGCTCCTTGTCATCGTCAAATCCTGTGCCATAGAGGTGCAAATTGTGTTTAATTTTGAACTCCAAGAAACTAACAATCTTTAATTACTACATCTAACAAAGACTTTTTTACCGTGAATATCTGGTCCGCCATTTGCACCATGTTTGGAGTATTTTGGAAGCTTTTTGCGGCTTCCAAAACATGGGCAGCAATCACAGCTAACCATTCTTGGCCTCTTAGGACCCTTGGGAGGTTCATATCCATATAAAGCTTGTCTTCTGAAAACACATCCTGTTCCAACATATACTGGACCTTGAATCCCATCTAAACCTTTCATGTTGATCTGCAATTAAAATTATAATCATATAAATATAATATTTTCTCAATATGATATCTTGTTATCATAGTTTGCAGGTACTTACATCAAAGAAGACCGTGTTTCTATTGGCATATCGATCGTTTCTGTCAATCCCATCAAACCTCTGAGGGAACTGCACATAACAAACCTTCTTTCCAACTTGTGGGTCCATCAAGAAACACATTGCCTCTCTCACGGCCTTGCTGTTGTTTAGATAGTGATCACAATCCAAGTTCAACATGAATGGCGCATTGGTAAGAACACCAGAAACACGAACCTGCAAATTTTATTGCGTAAAACATATGATTGATGTAATACGTTAAACAACTAATGAAAATTTCTATGCTCTTTACCAAGGCATTCATTGCACCAGCTTTTTTATGGTGCTGGAAACCGGGCCTCTTCTCACGTGAAACATAAACAAGGCGTGGAAGTTCATTTCCTTCTACATCAAGACCTCCATTTTGGCCTAAGAACACTTGAATCATACCAGGATGATCTTTGGTGTTATTTCCAGGCCATGGTGTTCCATCTTGCATGATCCATCCTCCAGGAGGGACTTTTGTTGCTTTAGCTACCATTGCGTTTATTCTGACCTTGAACTCCTCGTATTCTCTCTACACATACCAATAAGTGTTAGGAATTCTGATATTCAGTTTATTTCTCGAATAAAAAGTGTTAGGAATTCTGATATTCAGTTTATTTCTCAAATAAAAAGTGTTAGGAATTCGGATATTTAGTTTATTTCTCGAATAGTAAGTGTCAGGAATTCTGCACATACCTTCATAGCTCTTCGTTCCTTAACAAATGTTGGCTGCACTTTATCCTTGAGATAATCGATCTTTTCAGAGAAGTACATCTCTGGTGCTCGGGGCTCTATAGAAAACTTTTTACAGAAAGGGACCCATTTTCGAGCAAATTCTGCTGTTTCTGATAATGCTTCAAAGGTACACATTGAGGCACCATCGTCAGATATGTAACATGAGATTTTATCAACAGGGTAGTCCATTGCCAATATTGAGAGAACAGTATTAGCTGTGACAAGGGGTGGTTCCTTCATGGGATCCACTGTACTGACAAATACATCTGCTGGAGCTAGCATATTCGGTTCACCTTCCCTCTCATACCTGCGTCAAGATTTTGTTGTATTTTATGTTTCTTAAGGAACATTAATGAAGTACGCTAATTTTTGTGCTTTTGAGCTATTTTGATATGAAATTTAGATATTTTTCTTTTCTGTTTGCTAAGGACACTAAATGATTTTACCTGAGGGAAAGGCGATCGAGATAAGTCTCGCGATCAATGGGGAACCATTTGGGAAACTGATCAAGGATCCATGAGAAGGCAAACCAGATTTCACATATAATAGAAGTGAGCCAGAGACCAAAAGCATCGTGGACGGGGTTCAAGATACGATAACGGAGGAAAAGGGCAAGCACCACAAGCCGAGTCACGATCACCATTCGGTAAGGATTTATTTTGCTTGATGCAATTGGTACTTTCCTTGACAATGGCTGCCTTGCTTCATCTACACTGCATTTTCACACATACAGCCTCTCAGGATAAAGTTTCAATCAAAATAAAGTTGGTTTCACTTATGACATGTGTTTCACTTTGCTACTTAACTAGTTGGAAAATCAAACTTTCTTAAAGATTCATACTATCTTTTGAATAGTAGTCACTGAAATTTTGAAATGTAAAGACTTACATGCCCATGTCAGGGTCGGCTGAGTCGTCAAATTCTGCAGCACCCAAGTTTCCTTGTTGCATTTTCCAATCTTCCATCCTCTCTTTCCATCCTATATCTTTTCTATCATCCCATCTTGCACTTCCTGCCATATGCATTGCACTTTCACATCATCACCCGAAAATAAATTCCAAAAAAAAAAAAAAACAGAACCATTTCCATGCATTCCCAAAATAAAATCTGTGTTTATCATTCTTTTACCTTGCTCGTCAGAGACAGAATACGGATGCACACGTTTATGCAAAGATGATCCCATCATTTGCTCTCCATAAGCATGATTCGAGATCGGGATTTCACCACTAACCTGTATTTATGAAACCAAACAAATTGTTAACAGAGACTGTATATATAGACTAAGTGATGTCATTTTATCTTGATTTTTTTCTTACAGGGCGTGAGCGACCACCCGAGATAACAGGCGGGTATTGGGCGTTGTCCTCGTCTTCTCGTCCTCTTCCATAACTCATCTTTCCATGAAGCATGGCTTCAGCAATATCTGTGTTGTTTTTGTGCTCATCAATGTTGAATTCATGTTCAATGTCATCGATATCTTCCTCATCATCGTCTCCCTCGACCCTCGGACTCCCTTCAAATCATGTATGTATATATCAGAAAAAGGTTATATTATATGAAATTGTAACTATTTTTCTTCACTACTTGATTTTGGTGATAACGAGTTAAAATTTACACCTTTAAGGCGCTTGTATCTGGTTTTGCACTGTGGACAAAGTTGGCTTCCTTCTCTTCTCTCGTACTCGTAACACGGCCTGCAAGCTGGAAAACCACATTCATTGCAGGCCACAAAAAGCTCACCTTCAACCGTCAACCCAACCTCATCGCCACATATCTCACAAACTTGGCCACTCAGATTTTTCAAAGGCTTATGCTGCAAAAAACCAAACAAGAAACAACTTAGATTTTCCTATGAGATTACTTACAACTTATATACGTATGCATGCATGCATGAAAACAAACCTCCTCGTGACCGTGGATTACAACAAGCTCATTCCGGTTGTGGGAACCGGCGACTAGTCCCGCGCTGGCTTCCATTGATGGAGAGGGTGACCAGCAGTGGTGAAATGTGTGTGTATTTGTGTGTAGAGGTGAAGTAAGGGAAATGTGGTGAAGGGTTCTTTTTATTGAATTTTGTGGGTATTTGGGTAGAACTTGTATCACTTTCTTGTCTATCTTTTGGCACCTAATTGTGGACACATATGAAGAAGATTGTTGTTGGTTGCAGAGTCTCCATTGCCTCCAAGTTAAGCTTCTTCTGTTTCAACCACCTTAAGCTTCCTCTTTATTGTATTTTTATTTTCTCTTTTTTTCTCCTATGAATAATGACATTAATTAATTGGTGGAATTAATTTAATGATGTTTGACTACCTTTTTATAAACAATAATCTACAAATGATCAACCATATAATGGCCATTTTTTTTAAGAAATTATTATCTGCAGAAGTTTGAGGTATCTTTCCTTTTACTTTTGGTCTTTGTTAAGGTAGGTAGTCCAAGATCCTTACTTCTGAGTGCTATTTTTAAATGACTACATATTAAAATTTATCCTGGAAAATAAATAAAAACACTAAAGTAAATCTTGGCAATTTAAGGTCATTTGACAATTTAGACTCCATTATTTGTTTTTCCAAATAAATGAATATTACTGCTTAAATTTATATCGTTAACCATGCATAAACTATTGAAAAATTTAGGGATGCAATAATAAATTTATATTTATGGTTGAATTATGACAAATTTGGTTCAGGCAAACGAGAACCTTTCTCATTTTCGATTAAATTCACTAGATTGGTTCCTTGTAACATTTTTCAGCTCGAGTCTTATTAAAATAGACCTAATTGAATGAAGGGTCTAAATTAGTCCCTAGGCCAATTTTGTATTCAACGAATACTCAATCCTTTCTAAGATTTTAAAAATATTGAAACAAGTGCTTATTAACTTAAGTTGTATCTATTTAAAAAAATTATAAATCAACAAAATTACAGAAATATTAAACCCAACCTAACAAGTTAGGCCTACGCTTTTCACAGAAGCAAGTCCTTTTTTGTATTTTATTTAAGAACTTTTTCAGACATATTTTGAAAACATCAGCAAAAATTAGTAAAAATAAGAATTTTAATACAAACCAAGATTTTGAGATTTTTTTTTTTTGGTTTCCCAAGGGTTTAATACCTTTCGAGGCTGGTTGGGCACATTAAGTGGGTACCTCTCCCAACAGGGATTCGAACATGTCCGCTACTTTGTAGTGACTAGCCCCTTCCACTAGACTAATCACCTGTTAGTAAGAGTTTGAGATTTGAAATTACATCTAATTTTTGTTTTCGTTAATTCAAAAACTGACACACTTCAATATTCTAATAGAAACAATAAAAAAAATTATATATGTTTGACACTTCAATATTTTATTAGAACGATAAAATTTTTGATACATGTTTAAAACAAGGTTGCTCTTTGTTATATAAATCATACTACATGATGCATATTGAAAGATAGAAACATGTCAAAATTATAGCCGAGTTGTTTGAGATTTCATTTGATCGTCTAACAGATAAAATATCGAAGGAACGTACCTTAACTGAGATATAAAATATAAAAAATAAAAAACTTCCAGAAACATGGACAACCCCAACTTAAAGTAACTTGATATTTTTACATTAATCTTTCCTGATTACATTGATTTTTAACAATAAGAATAAATATTTTTTCAAGTTTAGTCTTTGATTGATGACGTATAATGAATCAAATGCAAACAAACTTCCACAAATTGAACTCTAAGCTATAATCTCAGGTGATTTGCCTTAATTCTCAAACTTAACACTAGATCCTTAAAACAAACTATTATCATGACTGACTTTTGTTATACAATCTGAGTAATCTTCTTGCAAAGTTTGTGCACTAAATCTATACAAGAAAACAGGATCTTTATAAGAACCTTAGTTCAATAAAAAAAGATAAAAAGTAAAATTTACTTACTCAATACCAATCCTAATTAAGGAAAACACAAAATTGTTTGAACGCAATCAAACACCAGCAGAAACTTCTGCAACTTCAGAATCATCCTTTTTCTTGGGAGGAGGTTGTTCTTGAGACTTTTGTGCAACAACCTTGTTTGGTACCAATACTATAAACATGTTTCTGTCCCTGAAACTTTTGTTTTCCTCAACTGCAAGCTGTTTACAAGGACAAACAAGGTACAATCGAAACAGAACTAGAAGAAAATAATTTTCAACATTTATTTGGAAGATTATAGAAGATTTGATGAATGTACCTCCCCAACATCAGCCTGAAACCTTCTGAGAAGCTCAATAGCATTATTTCTGAACTCATTTTCGCGTCCCTTCAAGTTTACTATAATCTTGACCTGCATTAAGAATCGTTCAGAAATTTCGACATTAATATAATAAAGGTCTGGCTAGAAATTAAAAGTTGGATTAAAGAATGTCAATCAACCTTATCACCATCCTTCAAAAACTTCTGAGCTGCTCTCAAACGTACGGAATAGTCATGAGTATCAATATTATAACTGCCGTAAAAAGGAATATAATGACAAACGTCAGGAAGACGAAAATAAGGGGAAGTGTTATTTTCGTGTGTGCGAGTAAATGTAAGTATACCCATACCACTGTCAATTAAAACTTTGAAGTTCGATATTTTATAATCCTACTTCATATACTCACACACAACACAAACTAACTTAAAAAAAGACAAGAATAACTTACCCCATCTTCAGTTCCTTTAAATCCATGCGACTAGCTACAAATCAAGTGAGCAATTAGCTGGCTAATTGATTGAATGTGTACAATTAAACCAAGAAACATAGGCAAGGAGGAAAAAGTAATTTCACCAAGACTTTTCTTCTGCTGGTCTCTTTTCTTCTTCTGCAGCTCATATCTATATTTACTGCACGATTCATAAAGCAAAATACAAACACACTTCAAACTCGACTCAATTGTGACAAGAATCAATTAGAGTGACATTTTAAATTCAAGAATCAGTTAGTCCCCAAAAATTGTTATATAGTCCTTTTCAACTGATGCAATTGTGCAGGAAATTACAAGAATTTCCATACATGATTAAGAAATTTGGCCATATTCACCTGGAACATTATTAGTCAAATGACTCAAATAAGAGAGCAAAACAACGTGAAATGTAATTTCTTACTTGTAATCCATGATTCTGAGAACTGGGGGATCTGCTTCTGGTGATAATATCACCTAAGATATAGAAGCATAATGGAAGGATAATAATTAGAAGAGAACCTTAATATTATTGATTAAACATGTCTTCTTCTGGTAGTGAAACACTTCAAGAAAAATGAGCATTGAAACATTTTAGAGAAACTAAAATATATCAATCCATATTAAGAACAAAAAAAAAATATAATCTGGTCTATGAAAAGTAAATTAACCCATCAGCTCTATTTAGGGAAGTATTGCCGATTATTAAGATATAGAATAATATGGCAATAAGAGTAACTGCCTGACTATAGGTTGGTAACTAAGTATCCGTCGAAAGAAACTTTTTTAAGAGAAAAGGATAAGATTGTGCATGACAGTTATGAATCTTCTCTCTGCAATTATTGAAAGTCTGCAACACTTTTATCATGTCTAAAAAAAAAGTTATTATCTCTTTGATATCTCTCCAACAAAAATGAAGATCAACTTTCAAACTAAGTAATAGTCAAACTAATCAGTGCCATTTCATTCAAGGTTGTTCAAGAATAGCAGTCCCTATAACTTATCTCCAAATAAACTTTTTAAATACTACAGAAACAAAGCACTTTTTTTCATGTTTCATACAGTACTAGTATTCTCGCTAATGCACGTTCATTAAAACGTAAGATTGTAATTGATCGCACCTAAGTGAACAAAAGACACTTAACTACCAGTATCTACGCGAAAGTAAACATCTACTTACCCAAAAGTTTCATCAACTAGCAAACGTGTAAGGATCCTCTATCACACACTTTGTTGTCACACGTATAGATCAATTGACAAATGTGAAAATTCAAAATTTGTGTGGGCCACACATTCGAAAGGGATTAAACCCTTGGCAAACCAAAAAAAAAAAAGAGGAACATATTCAAATCTTAAGTACACACCAAGAATATGGATTGAAATCATACCAAGTCAAGCTCAGCAGCCTCAGCCATTTGAAGAGCCTGACCTTTTGATACTATTCCAACCTGTAAATATAAGTAAAAACAATAAATCAAATTCAATTTTAAAACAACACATATATGGAAAATAAAAATTGAATACTCACCATCTTTTGCTGCTCGTCAATAAGCCTAACTTTATCTGACCTGTTCCAAATAGAACTGAAAATCAGACCAAACTACTCGATATTCGATTCAAGCTCGATTCCTCGTACCTATCAAACAAGCTACACTATTTTTCTTTCGTTTCATAACCTTTGAAGATTGGTTTGAACTCGACTAGATAAGCTAAAATTGGGCAAAATCATGTAAAAATATAAAGATATACTCGATACTCGAGCTCGTTCTATAAAAGCTCATTCGAGCTATGTTCATTTCACCATCAAATCAAATTCAAACTCAATTTCAAGTTCGCTAATCCAAACCAAACTTGAAGAACTTTTCAATCGACACTGCATGAGTCGTTTACACCCTTAGATTAAAACCACATAAAAGTAGACCAAATAATTAAAGGTATGAACTTCATCCATATAATTGAAACAAAAATACACAAAATCCACCTGATGGATGAGAGGTCGAGGGCTTCATCAACTTCAGGAGGCTTGGGCTTCCGCGAGCCCCCTCCCCCTCCCCCTCCGCCGCCACCGTAGCGGGCGGAGATAGTGGTGGTGGGAATTGAGGGCCAATTCGTGGTGGTAGGGGTTGTACGGAGGCGGAAAGAAAAGGTGTTGGGAAGTGAAGGAAAGGGTTTGTAGAGTTGGGATTTGAAGGGGTGATTAAAAGTGCTGGTCAGACCAGCCATTGTTGGGGGAGGGAAGGACAGTGGGGAGTTTCAGCTTCGGCACATAGCAATCTTTCTTATCCACACAGTTTTTATTTTTCAGTTATTTTAATGTCACCTTTTCTTTCATTATTATTTTCTTTTATCGGATTTTGTATTTATATCTATCCAATAGATCAGCATACAAAATTTTATATTATTTTTTTACATAATTAATAAAGTAATTTAAGTGTACTGCTGTAATATCTTTATTAAATGAATTAGTTGAAGTAGTTGAAATATAATTTATGACTAGAAAATTCATTTTATCCCAAGATATGATACAATTATCATAAGTGTATGTTAAAAGAAAAAAAAATGGTTTTCCCAAACAAGGCATAAGTTAAGAAAAATTTGCACAGATGATACTCTTTTTACACTCACCTCCCGTCGTTATAACAATCAAGCCATCATTTAACTTACGTATTTGAAATTTTAAAGGTTATAGGACGAATTAGAAGCAAATCAAGGTAATTTTTCTTCTCTTAACTTACACATTTGGAATTTCTTCTTTTATACCTAATTTCTTATTTGTAAACTTTCAATTCCAGTTTATATTTGAATGAAATATGTAAAGTGAGTAGAAGTGACTAATATGTGTCTTACTTTTAACTAGTGTTGAATCTTTCAATCTTCTAAAAACATTATAATCTTAGAACTTATGATGTATAAGTGATGAATATTAACATTATATCGTTATATACATAAATGTCATGGAATATTTTGTTAGATTGATGCACGACCAATTCAGTTGTATTGATACTCACAAGTATTAAAATTATTGAATTAGTCGGGGCGTCACAAGTACTAATATCTAAAGTTTTTCGTAAATAACTATCAAATGGATGAAAACAAGGAAAGCTCTCCAACTCTCTTTCTAAGAACCTTTTTTTCATTTGGATGTGCTTCAGCACCTCGTTAAGATTCAATAAAATGTTAGTTTTACATACTATATATATAACATTATTAGAGAATTTGGTCAGATTTTGTTCCGGTTGAGCCTCGTTAAACTCAAACTTGATCGAACCTAATAAATTGACTCAAATTCGGCTGGATTCATATTTACATTACTCAGTAGGGGTGAACGCGGTCGGGTTTGAGCAGGTTTGCATGAAATAATCAACCCGACCCAACACGTGCGGGTTACCAATTTTGTAAACCGCACCCGCATTGTTATTTTCATAAACCGCCCGGTTCGGGTGGAATGTCTGCGGGCCGGTGGCGGTCGGGTTGGCGGGTTGAACGAAAACAATGTCATAAAATCTTGACATTTAAATATAAACAATTAAGCATATAATCTTAAGTTCTTCAAACAACAAATAAAATGTGTCAAATATGTTCACTATTAAATTTGAAATTAAATCCAAGAAGCAAAAGGTATAAAACTAGAATATAATCAACAATTTTTTACTAATTAAATCAACAGTCTCCACCAAAAAGAATATTACAAATCCCCACAAAAAAATTCATTACAAATCACCACTCACACATTACAAACAATAACAAATTAGTGAAGTTTCTTGTCGATTTTTCAACAACAAACTCTTTAGGAAAAAATGTACTAACATATTTGAACCATTAATAAATGTAATAACTTATTTCACACTTTTATTAAAACATGAATAAAAAGTAAATCAAGGATGATTAAGTGCCGGTTGCGGGTGGATTGGTTTTTTAACCATCAAACCCGTCACCCGACCTATAACGTGCGGGTTTACAAATTACCGACCCACACTTGATTATTTTAAAAATAAAACCGGCGGGTTGTGGACGGATTTGAGCGGGTCGGGTGGGACGGGTTTATGAACACCCCTATTACTTAGCTCAACTTTGATAATTAAGGACGAGCCATCGAAATTTAGGTTAACCCGATTTTATCAACAATCCTAGGTAGAGGACCAAAAGAAATTTTGGTGATTCTTGTTTTTTATACCTCAAATTCATCTACCATTTCTTTAAAATTTACTTTGAAAGAATAGAGTTGATAATCTCATGTCACCCTCTGATCCTTAATTAGTAAGCATTAAGCAACCAAGATTTGAATTCACTGAAATGCCATTTATTAATTAATGATTTCTCGATGACCTAAAAATATCAACACATATTATTATTACATATATATATAGTGCCTGCACTCGTCCGTCTCCTGCCTGCTTCCTTAAATTTTTTTTTTTTTTTTTTTTTTTTAACTCCCAGCCAACAAAACGACGCCGTTTTGCAATCTCTCACAAAAAAAAAGGATTCTCCTCAACGACCTTGATTTCCCTTCACCCACCGTCTTCAATCACCGGCTGCGATTACTCCTTCATCTTCTCTCTTCCCATGTGGGTTGTAATCATTTTGTTTCTCTGTTGTATCACTCAAGAATAGGACTAATTTGCCCTTCTAAGCTTTGTCACCTGCTTTGGAAATTGTTATGCACCTGCTTTGGATATTGTTATGCAGTTTACGATTAAGATGGACTCAGCTTATAGATCCACGAGAAATAGTATTCATTAGATATGGTAACGGGACACCAAAAGAATTGATGAGCCGTATGAGGTAGGAAACTCTCAAGTACGGTTCTAAGGGAAGGAATTAATCCACCTATTCCGACCGGGGAGAACAGGCCATTCGCCAGGGAGATTCTGAAATTGTACCAAAAGTTCAATATTACATGGAATCATTAAAAATTTTTATTAAAAAATAATTGAAATTGAAAAAATTTAAGTTCCCTTAGATTTAAGGGATCGCAAATATTTTTTACAAAAACGAAAAAATTATTGTCATTGAAATAGAACGATACATACCATATAAGCTAAAACTATATAAGCTAAAAATTTCCTCATTTTATACGGGATTTCTTATGGGCACAGGCATCCCAGGTAATTCAGTCTTATGGTTCTTCATTATCTGCATATGGCCTTTTTTTTCTAGGTGCTCATTTTGTATGGGCTTTTAGTTTAATGTTTCTATTAAGTGGATTTATTAAAAGATAATCTAACTCAATATTTTAATCAAACTGAATAAAAACACGTAGAATGGAAATCTTTCACTCTTGCTTTTTTTTATTTTTGTTTGTGTTACTTCCAAGTGGGTTGGGCCAGTCAAAATGCTTTTATTGCTTCGAGACTAGACTAGACTCAATTCAGTCAGCCTTCCTATTATTGGGCCTTCAATACTTAAGGCAGTTTTGCTAACGATATTTTGGCAGAGATATATTAAAAATGAAATTTTAATGATATTGAAAGATGAAAATTAATTAAAAATTATAAAATAATACAACTGATAATTATGGAAAAACAGCAGGAGAAGGTAACGAAATTCAACCCATATTTTAAAATTGCTCTTATAATTTTTAGCAGTGTTTTGAAAACCGGACCGGACCGGCCGGTTGGCCCGGTTTAACCGCTAACCGGTCCCCAATCCGGTCCGATTTACCCCTAAAAACCAGTCTCCTAATTAACCAGTTCGAACCGGTAAAACCGGCTCCAAAACCTGTAAAACCAGTGAACCGGTAAAACCAGTGAACCAGTGGTTCACTTAATTTTTTATTTTTTTTTAAATTTAGAGATTTTTTGTTATTATTATTTATTTGAACTCTTGTTTAACATTTAATAGAATTACATTTATATACTTTAATTGGAATAACATTCATTATTTTAGTGTTTTAACAATCAATAAGGAACAATCAATAAGGAACAATTAATGCAATATTACAATATTTTTTACATAAAGAAGTACATAACCATTTTCTCATTGTTGTGAATAATATTATTTTGTGTATGAAATTATGCAAATCAATTACCATATACACATCAAGTACAACAATAGAACTCAAATGAACAAGCCAAAACTTTGAAAATGTGATGAACTTTGAATTTTGTTGTCTTATTTTGAATGTATGTATCTTTGAGGGATACTTGAGATTTATATTTTTGACATTGATCTTAATTTTTAAGACATTTTGATTATTTGCATGAAACAATAAAAATTTATATTAACAAAGAATGATAATTGTATTTTAGATAATCTAAAAATATATATATATATATAAATATTACATAATAATAAAGTCACACCGGTTATACCGATCGAACCAGTGGTCGACCCGATCTAACCGATCGAACCAGTAACCAGTAGGGCTTCCGGTTCAATGACCGGTCCGGTTTTAAAAACACTGATTTTTAGGAAACTATTTAACGAGTGCTACCCTGTATTTATACCAAGAAAATTTAAAGTACCAAAAGTAAAAATGTAAAATCATGGATCAAAATTTCAATACGTTTTCATCAAAGACACCGAAAAGTTTATATATTTAAATTAAGCGAAACGAAAACATAGAGTAATTTCTACTTTCACATATTTTTCTAAATTACAGTTTTTTCAAATGTTTCTTGAAAGTTCTTGAAAAAATCTAATACTATTTAAGTAACCGAAACATGAAACTTTAATTCACGGGTAAAACCGAAGTCCCTATAGATATTATTTTGTGCAATTGTGCAAATGACGATATACAACAAATAGTGGATAAATCTTTCTGAATATAAATTCACTATGAAAATAAAATGTGAGAAATTTACTTTCAATTCGATATAGTGTTTGATGTAATGATGTATTCACCATCTATCTTGCTAAATAAAAACCAAATAAAATTTAATGCAGTGAACACGTCCAATAATATTTCCATCAGCTAGCAATCCACGTGTAACAAAGGCTACACCTCAGCAATCCCTCCCCCACGTCACCACCGCCTAAGCTAAAACCCCAACCGTTTGCCGCCACAAAAACCTTCGCGAATTTCCCAAAACACCCCTCTACAACATCCCAACACTGTTCAATTCCCTTCAATACTTTACCATAATCCCCAAGGACTCTTCCGTAATACTATAACCTTTCCCCCATCTCTCTCTCGAATTCTCCAGATAATAATCCAAACAGAACTTCCTCTTCCAGTTGTATCAAGAACCCCAACTCTCGAATCCTCTCAAATTTTCCCCCAAAAAAATTCACAACTATATAAAACCCCGCCAATTCTTTCCAGTCCCCATAGTTGTTGTTTAAAAGAAAAAAAAGAAAAGCTCTCTCTACATCAAATTGTCTACTGTTTTTCCTTTTCATAAAAAAATGGCTACCAGTAAAGAAAACAAAGCAATCGGAATCGACCTCGGCACAACCTACAGCTGCGTCGGCGTATGGTTAAACGACCGCGTCGAAATAATCCCCAACGACCAAGGCAACCGAACCACCCCTTCCTACGTCGCCTTCACCGACACCGAACGCCTAATCGGCGACGCCGCCAAAAATCAAGTCGCCATGAATCCTCACAACACCGTCTTCGACGCCAAACGCCTCATCGGCCGCCGATTCTCCGACCCCTCCGTCCAATCAGACATGAAACTCTGGCCTTTCAAAGTCATTCCCGGCCCTGGTGAAAAGCCTATGATCGTCGTCAATTACAAAGGCGAACAGAAGCAATTCGCTGCTGAAGAAATTTCCTCCATGGTTTTGACTAAAATGAGGGAAACAGCTGAATCGTTTCTAGGGTTTCAGATAAAAAACGCCGTCGTAACGGTTCCTGCTTATTTCAACGATTCTCAACGGCAAGCGACCAAGGATGCAGGGGCGATAGCAGGGCTGAACGTTTTGAGGATTATTAATGAACCCACCGCAGCTGCTATTGCGTACGGTTTGGATAAAAAGGCCTCGAGAAGAGGCGAACAGAATATTCTCGTTTTTGATTTAGGAGGTGGCACTTTCGATGTATCCTTGATGACTATTGAGGAAGGGATATTCGAAGTTAAGGCTACTGCAGGGGATACTCATTTAGGTGGTGAGGATTTTGATAATCGCCTTGTGAATCATTTTGTTTCTGAGTTTAAGAGAAAACATAAGAAGGATATAAGTGGAAATGCGAGATCGTTGAGGAGGTTGAGGACCGCTTGCGAAAGGGCAAAACGGGCTTTATCCTCGACTTCACAAACGACGATCGAGATTGATTCTCTGTTCGAGGGGATTGATTTCTTCTCGACCATCACGAGGGCGAGGTTCGAGGAGCTGTGTATGGATTTGTTCATGAAGTGCATGGAGCCTGTGGAGAAGTGTTTGAGGGATGCGAAAATCGACAAATCTCAAGTCCATGAGGTCGTCCTCGTTGGCGGGTCGACCCGGATCCCTAAAGTTCAACAACTCTTGCAAGATTTCTTCAATGGGAAGGAGCTTTGTAAGAGTATTAACCCCGACGAGGCTGTGGCCTATGGAGCCGCGGTACAAGCCGCGATTTTGACCGGTGAGGGAGACGAGAAAGTTCAAGAGCTATTGCTACTCGATGTCACACCACTGAGCCTCGGACTCGAAACCGCGGGAGGAGTAATGACGGTTTTGATCCCGAGGAACACGACTATCCCCACGAAAAAGGAGCAGATTTTCTCGACTTACTCAGATAACCAACCCGGTGTGCTTATCCAAGTGTACGAGGGCGAGAGGGCGAGAACTCGTGATAACAATTTGCTAGGGAAGTTCGAGCTAACCGGCATTCCTCCGGCGCCTAGAGGGGTCCCACAAATCAATGTGACATTCGACATTGACGCGAACGGGATTCTAAATGTGTCTGCGGAGGATAAGACCGCGGGTGTTAAGAACAAGATTACGA
Source organism: Penstemon newberryi var. newberryi (assembly GCA_030819805.1). Taxonomy (NCBI): domain Eukaryota; kingdom Viridiplantae; phylum Streptophyta; class Magnoliopsida; order Lamiales; family Plantaginaceae; genus Penstemon; species Penstemon newberryi. The sequence continues at coordinate 6,405,493 of JAUALY010000006.1, read as the reverse complement.
TCACAAATGATAAGGGGAGGTTGAGCAAGGAGGATATCGAGAAAATGGTGAGGGATGCGGAGAGGTATAAGGCGGAGGATGAGGAAGTTAAGAAGAAGGTGGAGGCGAAGAATGGGCTTGAGAATTACGCGTATAACATGAGGAATACTGTGAGGGATGAGAAGTTTGCGTCTAAGTTGGACCCTAGCGATAAGGGGAGGATCGAGAAGGCGGTGGAGGAGACGATTGAGTGGCTGGATAAAAATCAGTTGGCTGAGGTTGATGAGCTTGAAGATAAGTTGAAGGAGTTGGAGGGTATTTGTAATCCGATTATTTCGAAGATGTATCAAGCTGGTGGTAGTGGTGGTGGTGTGCCAATGGATGATGACGTGGCTGGTGGTGCTGGTGGCTCCGGTGGTGGCGCGGGCCCGAAGATTGAAGAGGTTGATTAAGTGTGAAGTTTGTGGAGGTTAAAGAAGAGGGTGACTAGTCAAGAAAAGTTTGTTTTCTTTTCCATGTATAATGTGTGCTGTTTTTTTCTTCTTCTTCTTCTTTTGTTTGTAAAATAGTAAAATAGTTGCAGTATGTAGAATGTAAAATAGTTCACTGAATGGAAGTTTTTAGTTTTGATGTTAAATTCTTCTAATTTTATTATCAGTATGCGTTCAAGTTCTCTTAACTCTATGATATATATATATGTATTTCATTTTCATTTAAAATAAAAAGAATTAACTTACAATTACAAATACACAATTTTAACTTTTCAACTTTGAGATTTATTGGGGGCTTAGCCTAATCGTGGGGGTAAATTCCAAGTTTCAACAATCTTTTCATGAGGAGGGCTAAAATTGGCATAAATAATTGCGTGGACTCTTTTAGTGTTAGAAAAAGTGTAAACTTAGTTCAATATTAATGAGATTTTATATATTCAAAGGAACATAAGTATTTGATTTGGTATGTTGAGTAATTTGTGTAGGTTAATTTGGCAGAAATTGTTTTGAAAATTTATTGTGTTAAAACTTAAAAGTACAAAACAATAGGCTCATAGGGTACGTACTACGTAATACCAAAAAGATTGATAGAAAAGACAACTTGAAATTGAGTGTATGATGCATGTACATGAATTTTAAAAATGAGTCAAACGGTATGCTATAATGCTCCTATGTACTAAAATTATCAAAAAAAAATTAATTATGTAGTAAAAACTAAAACGTAGCTAAGTATGTTAAGATGTTCATTAGAAAGAAAAAACAATCATTTCAAGGATCATGAAATGATCATATAAGTTATGAAATTTTTAGGAAATAGGATGTGAAATATTTGTTTGAAAAAGGAAACAAAATAGTTGATTTTTGCATAAATGACCCCAAAATCCACTCATAGTAACAAGAAGAAAAAATGGTAACCATCTCAAGCTAATTGAAAGAAATCATATGTTTGTGTGGATTATTTTAGTGTAGTATCATAGATTTAGAGAAGTTTTGAGAGAATCTAGATTTTCTTGTATTTGAAAAAATTATTCATTTGATTTTTTAGAAATGAATTGAAGATTACATATATTTTAAAAAGCGATTGGTATTTTTTAAATAATTAAAGGAAGAAGATAAGTGTGGTAAGATATATATTTTTTTAAATTTTTATTTGATTGAAATAAGAGAAAACAATAAATTATTTATATCAAATCAAACTACAACATGTTTAAGTTTATTTGGGAATAAATTAGACATTTTTAATATGCTTTTGAAAATTGAGAAAAATAAAAAATTTACTTGTTTGAGTTTATGGAGAATACTAAAAATGCTCTCTGAAAAATGAAACAAATATCGAGTTTGGTTGACCTAGCGATTAAAAAAATAATTATATACTAATTGATTTTATCATAATTAAATAAAAAATTATTATAAATAATTCTTCAATAAAAAAATTCTGAGATTGACTCAAAATCTTAATTCAACGGGAAAAAGTCAAAATCCGAGAAGATCGAAATTGCAATTCAGAAGCAAAAGTTTCCTAAATTTCAAATCCAGACCCCAAAACTGGCAAATTTCCATAAATCTCAATATTTACCTTCAACCCCACCCCCCAAAATAGGGTTTTTCTCTCTCTTCAGTCTTCCCACACATATATATATAGCACAGAATACCCAAACTCCCTCCTCCTTTCACCTCCTCTCCTTCTCCTTGTAGAGAGAGGAAACAAATAAAAATTATCTCCCTCTCTCTTTAGAAATCTTGTATTCCTAATTCGCCTTCCCAATTCTATCTTTACGTATATATTTATATACGATAAGAAAAGGGAATCTATATATACTTTTTTTTTTACATATATAGATCATCATCCCTCTTGTAAGAAATTTTGTGGTAAATTGGACAGCGCAAAATTTATATTAGCGAGTTATGCAGGCTGATCAGACGTTAATAAGCTTGAGACCAGGTGGTGGCACTCGCGGCGGCGGTAGCAGAGTTTTTGGCCCGCGCTTTGAAATCTCGGCTGCGGCTGCGAATTCTGATCTTTCACTGTTGCGTCCTCATGACAGCACCTCAGAACCTTCACTCCCTTCTTTCAAGGTCGGAAATTTAGCAACTGTTTTTAGATCTAGGATTTTGTGATTTGTTTCTGCTAGGAAATTGGTTTGTTTTGATTTATAGAGCTGATTGGTTATGTATCTATTTATGTTTTGTATGTTAAATCTCTCAGCTTTCTCAGAGCTAATTATTTACGTTTGTTTTGGTGCAGTTGACACTTGTAGTCTGTTTAAAACTATCAATTGGTAGTATGGAACAGCTGATCATTCCTAATTGTAATTGGACATCGCTTTTCCTTGGGATTCTAAGTGTAATTCATTTTATTGAATGTAGTTTCTACAATCTTTCCACCTGAAAAGTCTAGATTTTTAGAACACCCCAGTAAACAAATTACGACCATTGCGTAGTGAATAGTGAATATGACGTGGTTGTACTGATGTCCTAATCTTGGCAGTGCACTTAAGTTGTGTAGTTGCATCTGGAAACATGGCATTCAAGAAATTTTTATGTGTATGACCTCATGTAATGTAATGCTGCTATTGACCAAATGTAAATGGAATTAAACTTAAAAAATATCTAAAACCTTGAGATTATAAGTTAAATTCATTTAACAAGTGTACTGTGTGTGTGTCTCATCTTTATACCTGAAAAGTCTAGATTTTTGTGATTTTATCTTGGGAACCCATAGGAAGGGGCAGTGCATGAGAAATCATAGAAAAGGATCAAATCTTCGGACTACCCGAAAATACTATGAGGTCCTCGGAAATTCTTTACAACACCATAGTTAACAAAGTACAGCCATTGGGTAGTGAATATGACTTGGTTGTGCTGATGTCCTAATTCTTGGCAGTGCACTTAAGTTGTGTAGTTGCTGTAAATATGGACTGAAAGCAATACATAGGCTTTAGGTGGGCATGCAAAGAGTACCTGCATGTCCATAAAGAAACCTGTGGATATGGAAACTTGGCGGTCAAATATTTGTGACGTGTAATTGACCTCATAAAATTCAGCCAGTTATTGACTTGATATAAATGATTTTTTAATTAAATGTAGTGTGTATAATCTTTCTACCGGGAAAATTTAGATCTTTAGAACACCATAGTTCACAAATTACAACCAGTGGGTAGTGCATATGACTTGGTTGTACTGACGTCCTAATTCTTGGCAGTGCACTTAAGTAGTGTAGTTGCTGTAAATATGGACTGAAAGCAATATGTAGGCTTTAGGTGGGCATGCAAAGAGTACCTGCATGTCCATAAAGAAACCTGCGTATATGGAAACTTGGCAGTCAAGAATTTGTGATGTGTAATTTACCCCATGTGAATGCAGCATAAATGGATTTAAATTTCTAAAATTTCATTAAAATACTTGTGAAGCATTGCGTGCCTGAAGGATAGCAGTCTGAATAGTATTTTGAAATCCTCACAAACTTGTTGCATTTCTGGTGTTATTGTTAATGTGAGTACAATTGGTATGCAATATACCTGGACTTTTGGTGTCTTAAAATGCTTGCACCTTATGGGGAATTTAAATGGCAACTCATTTTTAGAATTTGTCGTTTTCCAGTCTGTCGTTTATCAAAGCATAATATATCTCGTAGTTGAATATATATACATCATTATCTGCTCTATTTCCTGTGGAACCTGATTTTCATGATAAGTGGCCTATCTTTCATATGCTTCTTTCTCAGTTTCTCTACAAGTGTTCACACTCTTCTTTAACTTTTGATAGACTGGAGAGTCTCGATTTGAAGGCCGTGAGCGAATCCGTTATACTAAAGACCAGCTGCTGCAGCTAAGGGAGGTGCGGCCGCGTCTTTATTGTGTGCTTGTGTTCTAGTACAAAACTGTAGTTTTTTTTATCCTTTTTTCGGTTGATTAAATACAGTTGATATCTTGGTCAATTGATTTGAAGTCAATTTGCAACTGGTATAATCTGTGTATAAATTAGAGTTGTACATGTGTACTAGTACAAAACTGTAGTTGTTTTATGATATATTTCCTTTTTTGGCTATGACATGCAGTTGATATCTTGGTGAATTTTTGTAAAATCAATTTGGAACTGATATGATTTATATATAGTTTAAGGAGGAAACTAACTTGAGTGTTTCCTACATAAGAATTGCTACACTTGCAATTAAGGGTTGTTTGACTTTTTATTTATAATTTAAAGCTGCAACTCACTGTTTTCCAACTCATTTACTTATACTGCTTTTTTTTTCTTCATATTTTTCATGAATGCATGTGTAAATGATTTTGATGATACTGCTCTTTTAGCTGTTGATGGTGTTTCTAGCGATGTAGGTATGATGCTGTATTAATGTATTTTACGCGTTTGATTATACTTTTTAGGTTGTCAACATCCCAGAGGATGTTCTGAAAGTTAAACAAGATGTTGAGGCTGAATTTTTTGGTATTGATCCCAGCTGGAGTCGTGGAGAAAATAATGTAAGTTCTTATCTTGTCTTCAATATTAATAAAGTATTCATATTATTTTTTTCTGTAGTATTTTTACTAGTATAACATGGTGATTTGATTCGAGTATTCGACACTTGATATGCCCTAGTAAGGATTTTACCTATTGACATATCTTCTATGCACTTCGTAAAATTTATGAATACCAGTTTCAGCTCCTTATTATGTTTTGGCCTTTTATCTTTTATCTTTTTTGCTCATTTTCATGCTTTGGTGATAATATAATTAACTATATCTTCCTTTTTAGCCCCCGAATCAGGTTCAGGGTCATTTTACTGAGCCAGACAATCGTGATTGGCGTAATCGATCTGCACAATTTCCTGCTCCCGCAGATGAGAGATCCTGGAATAGAGACTTTGGTGGCCGGTTTGACCCTAGGCAGCAGGATTCAAAACAATACAATAAGCAAGAGCAATGGAGATCACAATTTTCTCCCAACCAAGGGGTAATTATTTTTGTTAAAATTACTATCTAGTGTTTCTTGCAGGTGTATCTACTGTTTTAAGCCCGAGTAAATTAATTGCTTAGCACATATATTTAACATGAAGCAAAATAATAAGAGTACATGATAAGCTTTTCTTTGGTAGGCTGACATGCTGTCTTGCTATCACCTTGGCCGTATAAAAGTTCTTAATACTCTAAAATGTGTTCATCAATTCAATTTGCTATCTATACTGAGGGTTATTAAATGCAAGCAAGCTTATCACAATATAATCGAGATGACGAATTGACGACACTCTTTGCATGGTCCTCATATTCGTAGTTGCTTGTTTGTGTAATTGCAGTGACATGATGTAATATAGTTTTTTGCTTGAAACAGTCCTCATCATTCCTTGTATTGATTATTTTACAGACAGCACCTGCTTTAATCAAGGCTGACATTCCATGGTCTACTAAAAGAGTAACTCTTTCTGAGAAAGACCGTGTTCTGAAAACAGTGAAGGGGTAATCTATGTTACAACTGCTTCATCTATGCACCTATACTCACTCTGGTCTTGTTAGTAACTCATTTGGTTTGACAATAACATGGTCAAGTTCCATTGAAATTTGCTCTGTACACAAAAATGATTATTGGTGATATATTGACCACTAGCTAACAAGGACTTTTCAAATTGTGAATATAGATTTATGATTTTTTCATTTGTACCTTGTTCTCGAGCATTGATGTTGATGCTGATTGCTGTATATTTCTTGCAGCATACTGAACAAGCTGACTCCTGAGAAATTTGATCTTCTTAAGGGTCAATTGATTGACTCTGGAATCGTAACTGCTGACATTTTGAAGGTAAGGCGGCATCATTTGAAATTATTACTGGAATAAGGCTATTCTTCTTTACTTTGTTTGGTCTAATTGAGAAAGGTAGCTGTACATTACTTTCTGCTTTGCCTATATCTTATATTGTATTTCGTTTCTCCACAGGGAGTCATCTCCTTGATATTTGACAAGGCTGTGTTGGAGCCAACATTTTGCCCCATGTATGCATTGCTGTGTTCAGATCTAAATGAAAAGCTCCCTCCATTCCCATCAGATGAGCCTGGTGGAAAAGAAATTACATTTAAGCGAGTTCTCTTGAATAACTGCCAGGAGGCATTTGAAGGTGCTGACAAATTGAGGGAAGAGGTTAGGCAGATGACTGCTCCTGAGCAAGAACTAGAAAGAAGAGACAAAGAAAGGTTAGTTAAAATTCGTACACTTGGAAACATCCGTCTGATTGGAGAACTTTTGAAGCAGAAGATGGTCCCGGAGAAGATCGTTCATCACATTGTTCAGGTTCTATTTATTATCTTTTTATCTATATATTGGGTTGTGTATTTCCTTTCCTGTCTATGTATTCCTATTTGTTTTTGTGAATTACAAAGATGCTGACCGACTGCGGTTCTTATGAGCAGGAACTCTTAGGACAAGACACCAACAGTTGTCCGGATGAAGAGAATGTTGAGGCCATATGCCAATTCTTCGTCACCATTGGTAAACAGCTTGATGAGAACCAAAAGTCAAAGCGTATTAATGATATGTATTTTAATCGCTTGAAAGATTTGTCGACAAACCCTCAACTGGTTGCACGAGTAAGGTTTATGCTGCGTGATGTAATAGATCTACGTGCCAATAAATGGATTCCAAGGAGGGAAGAGGTGATCTTCATATCTTATGTCTCTTCATGATAATGTCTTTCCACTTGTCTGATTTGATTCTGTACTTATTACCAGGTGAAAGCCAAAACAATCAACGAGATACACTCTGAAGCTGAAAAAACTATGGGGTTACGTCCAGGTTCTACTGCTAGCATTAGAAACAGTCGAGCCATTGCTTCTGGTGCTCAAGGAGGCAATGCAAGTCCCGGTGGATTTCCAATGAACAGACCTGGTGCAGGTGGTATGATGCCTGGGATGCCAGGAACAAGAAAGATGCCTGGGATGCCTGGAATTGATAATGACAATTGGGAAGTTCCTAGGTCTCGATCTATGCCAAGAGGTGTTCAGTCGCCATCAGTTAACCAGGGACTTTTACCTCAAGGTAGTTTTGGCGTCAAAAGTAGTGCCCTCTTGCAGGGTAGTGGTGCACCACCTCCTGCTGTGCCTACAGTTCCTGCTCCGACCCCACAGGCGACCACACCTCTGGTTACCCAAAAACCATCGAACCCAGTTGAGCTCAAGAGAAAAACCATCTCGATTCTGGAAGAATACTTCAGCATAAGACTCTTGGATGAAGCGTTACAATGTGTCGAAGAATTGAAGTCCCCTACTTATCATCCCGAATTTGTCAAAGAAGCCATCACTCTCGGGTTGGAGAAAAACCCACCATGTGTCGAACCAGTAGCAAATCTTGTATCGTTCTTGTTTGAGAAGAAGGTTCTTAGTGCAGATGATATTGCTACTGGATGCTTCCTATATGCTGAATTAGTTGATGATATTGCCATTGATTTACCAAAAGCACCAGCTCTTTTCGGTGAGATAATTGGGACACTGGTGTTGGCCGGACGATTGGACTTTAAGATAGTTAAGGAGATTCTTGGAAAGGTGGGTGATGACGATTATTACAAGAAAGCCATATTCGATTCTGTAATGAAGATCGTTTCTGGCCCCTCCGGAAAGGAGGTGTTGGAATCACAAGCATCTGATATTGCAGCATGCGAGAGACTATAACCTCATAGATGAAATTGTAAAAGTATTTTTACATGGTTTATCTTAACATATTTGTTTGTTATAGATGGATAAAATGTCAAATCGGTTTAATTATTTTAAAAAAAATTTAATCGTAATATGTTTTTAAATTATATATATATATATATTTGTAGATATAATTATATAATTTATGTATGTTAATATAGTTAACTTTTTACTTGTTAAAATAATAAACAGGTAAAATATAAATAAAGAATATTTATGCTCTCACAATCATGTTACAAAAATGGTTTCTCAATCTTGGGGGGTGCGTTAAAAAAAAATAAACTTGTGTCGTAGCAATTTTTTGTATCTAGGGGTTTCTTAATATTAGGGGGTGTGCGTTTAATAAAAATGAATTTGTGTTGTAGTTTTTGGTATCTAGGATGGTTAGGTAATTTTAGAATTTGTACGGTGCATGTCAAATCGAACAATTCATTGCTTTACCAAAAAATCAAAAAGTGTAGTTTTGGGTTTTCTTTTGTAAGTTTCTTGTAAATGAATTTTTAAAAAATTTAGCTTGATCCAAAGTCAACTCATTGAATCGAATTATATATCGACCCTAATTTTTAAGGTGATTCTAAATACTAGCAACTCTATACCCAATTAATTCTCCATATAATATAACTATATAAGCCTCCTAAAAAATCTCGCGCGTTGTTTTCAGGCCAGCTCCATATTTTTCTCTCTCTCCAAAAATTAGATCATGCTAACAGTTTTGTTGTCACTTGTATTAGTCACATTTGCTTTTATGAAAACAATTATGGGATTTTCTGTGGTTAGTTCCAGTTTGTGCTAATTCTTATTAGGTCCCCTTTAAAATTCATTAAATTTGACCTGTTACCTGCAGAAAAGATAATGATTTAAAAATGATTTTATTAAAGAGAAAATTGCATTTTTTGGTACTGAGCTATATGTCAATTTCCACTTTTGGTACCAAACAAATCGAGGTCGACGTATTTTGTACCATAATTTCACAAATTCACTCATATTTGCAACGGCCGTTAAAAATCACCGTTAAGTGGTGACGTTGCAATTAAGCCTTATTGCAAAGTTGATGTCATTACTTATGTTGACTGATAATTTTACCCCATAACATTTCAAGTTACCAAAATAGCTCCACATCTTTAAATTTACTGACGATTTTAGGCCGCATTGTTGCTAAATTTCAAAATTGACTCGAATAAAACCACGTGCGGGCCAATTTGAAAATTTTACATATTATATTTACATAATTAATTTGATTTATAAACAATATTTTAACATAAATCTAAAAAAATTAAGAAAACATATTCTTTTCAAATCTAAAATTTATATAACAATAGTAATTTATTTAATATTTATTAAAATAATCAATTATTAATTAAAAATTATTTAATATTTATTAAAAAAATAAATTAAATAATTATAATTATAATTAAAAAACTAAAAAACCTACCCCACCCAAACCCCGTAACTAGGGGTGGCAAATGGATCACCCGGATCGAATCCGAATTGGATTCATAAATCCACCTCCATCATGGATTCATAGTCCATGGTGGACTCATGTTGGATCCAAACAATCATCAGTTTCCCTTTCATGGTCTTAACTATTCCCCTCTTCCTCCCTCCCCCCCCCCCCCCCCCCCACAATCACCTACCCACCCCTACCCACCCACCCAACCCCTAACCTACCTCCAACCCACCCCACCAACCATTTTCATTCTCTTCCAAACTGTTTTACCGAATTAACTCGTATTTTAACTTATTTCATCGATTTAAATTATTTTTGACCGGTCTAGCCCCTTTTTTCACTGTTTTATTTCGTTTTTCACTAATTTCATCGATGTAAGTCATTTTTTACCGATTTAATTTATTTCTTCACAGTTTGCATCTATTATTTTTACTAATTTCATCGATTTGAATGGATTTTGACAAATGTAGCCCATTTTTTACTAATTTCATCGATTTGAATGATTTTTGATCGATTTAACCCATTTTTCATTAATTTATTGATTTAAATTATTTTTGACCGATATAACCAATTTTTTCACTATAAAATGGTGAAAAATGGGTTAAATCGGTCAAAATCAATTTAAATTGATAAATTAGTGAAAAGATGGGTGAAATCGGTCAAAAACCATTCAAATAGATGAAATTAGGTAAAAAAAATGGGTTAAATCAATCAAAAACCGTTCAAATCGTTGAAATTAGTGAGAAAAATGGATGTGAACGGTAAATAAATGAGTTAGATCTGTCAAAAATGTTTAAAATCGATGAGAGTAGTGGGAAAACTGGCAAATCGGTGAAAAAATAGGTTAAATCAGTCAAAAACAATTTAGATCGATAAAATTAATGAAAAATTGATAAAAAAAAAAACGTTTAAATCGATGAAATTAGTGAAAAAAATCAATGCAAATGGTGAAGAATTAAGTTAAATTGGTAAAAAATGGTTTAAATCGATGAAATTAGTGGAAAAACAAAAGAAAACTGTGAAAAAGGGCTAAATCAGTCAAAAATAATTTAAATCGATGAAATAAGTTAAAAGACCTGTTAAATCGATCAAAAACAGTATATATCGATGAAACTAGTGGGAAAATCGATGTAAATTGTGAATAAATAAGTTATAAATTGGTCGTAGACGGTTTAAATCGATGAAATTAGTGGAAAAATGGGCGAAAACGATGAAAAAATAGGCTAAATCGGTCAAAAACAATTTTAATCGATAAAATTAGTGAAAAAATGGGTTAAATCAGTCAAAAATCATTCAAATCGATGAAATTAGTCAAAGAATCGATTCAAACGATGAAGAAATGAGTTAACTCGGTCAAAAACGTTTAAATCCATGAAATTAGTGGAAAAACGGGCGAAAACGGTGAAAAATGGGCTAAGTCGGTTAAAAATAATTTAAATAAGAAAAAGAATCGATTCAAACGATGAAGAAATGAGTTAACTCGGTCAAAAACGTTTAAATCCATGAAATTAGTGGAAAAACGGGCGAAAACGGTGAAAAATGGGCTAAGTCGGTTAAAAATAATTTAAATCGATGAAATTAGTGAAAAAAATGAGTAAAATTGGTAAAAAAAATCGTTCAACTCGATGAAATTAGTGAAAAAATCGATTCAAACGGTGAAGAAATGAATTAAATCGGTCAAAAAGGGTTTAAATCGATTAAATTAGTTTAAAAATGGCGAAAAAAAAAAAATTGGGCTAAATCGGTCAAAAATAATTTAAATCGATGAAATAAGTGAATAAGTGGATTAAATCGGTCAAAAAACATTCAAATCGATGAAATTGATGAAAAAATCGATGCCAACGGTGAAGAAATAAGTTATATTGGGTGGGGTGGGCTCGGGTAGGGTGAGGAAGGGGAGTGGGTGTGGGTGGGGGTGGGCTGGGGTGGGCTGGGAGTTGGATGGGGGTAGGTTTTTTAGTTTTTTTTTAAATTATAATTATTTATAATTTATTATTTTAATAAATATTAAATATATTAATACTATTATATAAATTTTATATTTGAAAAGAATATGTTTTCTTAATATTTCTTTAGATTTATGTTCAAATATTATTTAATTTATTAATATTATTTATAAATCAAATTAGTTATGTAAATATAATAAGTAAAATCTCCAAATTGGTCCGTACGAGGTCTTATTCGATTCAAATTTGATATTTGACAACAAGGTGGACTAAAATCGTCAATAAATTTGAAGATGTGTGACTATTTTGGTAAGCTGAAATATTATGGTGTAAAATTGTCAGTCAACATAAGTAATGAGATCAATTTTGCAATAAGACTTAATTACTTGTGACACTTGAGAAAATAGATTAAATTTATGGAGTACAATAACCTAGAGCACATGTCACCCTTAAAAAAAATGAATGGTAGATTAAAAAATAAATATGATCCAACGATAATTAAAGGGGACCTAATGAATACTTAGCACAAGTGGTACTAACCATAGAAAAGCCCAACAATTATAATTAATACTGTTGTTTGTTGACTCTGTTATATTGCATAAACTATTAAGTTAAGCGCGTGTTGAAAGTCGGACTTGACTGTGGTCCTAAAATATCTACTCGGTACACATTGTATTTGTATTTGTATTTGAATTCATCAACGTACGTAACTAGTCTTTCTTTCCTCAATTGCTTATCCTACTAACAACCACTAGCTACTATATATAATTGCTTAATTTAATTCAATCCAATCTTTAAATTTCTTCTCTTCATTCATTTATCCAATTTTACTCTAACAAACAAACTTCAGAAATGAATTCTGTATTATTATCTCTATCAATTATAGCACTCTTGCTTCTATCTCAATCTTTTCCAACTTATTCATCTCAGGGGAAACAACTAACCTCTGCAAACAGCAAAATAGTTGTCCAAATGAAGAGGACCGTTCGCTCGATTCCGACTGGTACCAGTGGCCTCGGAAGTGGACGACGTTCAGGGACAGGGACAAATTCATCGTCGTCCTCTGCAGTTTGTGATCAAAAGATTTCTTTGTTTAGAGTTTATTCTTTTGTCACTTTTTCCACTTTCTTTTCTTTCTTCTTCATTTAAAAAGTTATACTAGCTAGCTAGTAGTATATGTTTTGTGATATACTAGACTTAAGTTTTTCTTTTATTATATGCATTCAAATTTATTGATTTGTATATTGTTGGAATTTAATTCCTATAGATTCAAATCTTCTATTCGAATAATATTATATGAAATCGCGTATGTACGTACCCGTACCTGAAATCCATATTGTTAGATTGACTCCTGATGCAAAATCTTTGGTCATTGACCCATTCTCAACCTAAGATATATTGATTGAAGGTAAATTTTAAGTTTGGTTTGAAATTGTGTATTGAGCTTAATTTGATTGTTGAACGAATCGAGTTCAAACAATTTTTTATAGGACTAGCTCGAGTCAAGTTTCGAGTGACTTGATATATTTATATGTATTCTGTCAATTTGCTAGTCGAACTTTAACCAAGGTTCAAAAGTTATTAAACGAAATATATTGTTCAAGCTTGTTAGAAATATAAAATAAATCGAGCTCAAATAAGATTTTATCAAACGAGTTCGAGTCATATCGAATATCTTGACTTGATTAATTTATACCTCTGAATGGAACTTTACTTTCTTATATCATTTACCTGAAACTGTTATCATTGGACTTACAATATAATAATTGACATTGTTTGAATAAAAACTATTACCCCAAATTTTGTTTGAAATGTTAGATGAGCCAAGATCTAATGCCAATGTGACATATGTTGTTTATTAAAATCTTCTCGTTAACTTACTATGACAAAAAAGTGGATCTCAAAATATGACAAATTATTTCAAGAATTCAGATTGCAAAATATCAAGCACTATAAGCCTCTTCAAACAAAAGAACAATCGCTTAGACAAACCATAGTAAGTATTAGGATGTTACAATTATAAATATCTAAACATCAAATACAAAAGCTAAAGACACCAGCAGCTTAATTATTATAAATAATTACACCCTTTTCATAGTTTCGCCTTCCAATCAAATTCTAAACACATCTGTTAGAAATCGATCATCGTATAAATTCCAATGACCATATCTTTCAGCATGATAAATGGACCTCGGAATATAGAAGTTGGGCTTCTTGATATTTTTCAATTTCTTCCAATTCGATTCTGCATTTGCAATATCCCTACCAGTCACATTTGCACATCCGGATAAATCAATGTACTCCAGGTCCAAACACCCTTCAGAGATCAGAGCGAGACCTTTGGCCGTCAATTTTGAGAATCGAAGCTCAAGATGCAGAAGTCGAGGCATAAATTTTGAAATGGTAGCAGCTTCTGAATCCCCTTCTTGAGGACATGCATTTAGATACTCATTGGGGACAATTCGGTTATGTTGGGAAGGATCCAACCAATTCATAAAATTTCTCCTTAAAATATGTAAATCATCACAATGGGATCCCATAGTAGCCAAAGATTTGTGAGAAATTTCATTGCAGTAGCTGATATCGAGTTCCTTAATCTTGGGGCAACCAGAAGCTATTTCGGTCATAATTTCATCATTGACATGAGGAGAGCTCTTGATAGAGAGAATTTGAAGATTTGGGCACCTGGAAAAGAAACAAGCAGAAGAAGAATTCTACGATGACAGTGAAAAACGTAGTAGTTAGATTTAAAAAACAAAGTGGGGATGACATTTTGATGTTATAAGGCCACCACCAGATTAAAGTGCATAACCATTATCTAATTACAATTCTTGAAATATATAAACAAAACAATCATTTGGAAAATGAGACTTGAATGCAGATCAATCTATCCAGAATATAATCAGGATCACAATAACTGATGGCCCCAAACCAAGCATCAAAAATGTGTCCCAAAGTAGTCAAATTAAATAATTTGAGAAAAAATATATTGCAGAACAAATTAAGTAGTACAGTTAAAAGCTCCTTCTAATGTACTTTAGACATCCAAAAGATAAATTTTCTGGGAAAATTTCAAGTGAGCGCTGCATATTACTTCATAAACTTGGTAACTTTAAGCACTCTATTTATTTTAAAATTTCAGAGCCTTCCAGATATCAGCGATTCAGTGTTCTATTTTCAATTATTGAAAATCAGATTTACCCAAATATAACTAATTTCAGTATATATCCAAAATATATGTGTTAAAAAGACTGTAGTAAAAAGCATTTTGCTTTGAAATACTTAAAACAAGTTCTAAGCCTTCTATTTATGACAAATGCTTATAGCATACTCACAAATTGTAACACAATTGGGCCCTTTACAAATCAATAGAGGAAAATCTATTTGTTGTCTTCTTTCTCTGGGAGATACCAAACGTTGAATAGATAGTTTAATGAATTCCTACAAGAATAATGCGAAAATCCTAACACAACACAGGTTATGTAAAATCACATATGCAATATGCACAGTAGGTTTTGGCTTCCAAATTCTTTGGCATCATTAAATGTGATTTTCGTAGGAATTGCCTCCTTCCAGCTGAAAAAAGATTTTGAATATTTTCCTTGCACATAAAGAAATGCTTCACCATTTGAGAATTTCCACAAACTCAAAAGGAGATTTTATGAACTGGAGATGCAAAAATTTAGGATTTCCTCTAGCCTTCAAACTCATTTCCACACTGGTACTGGATAATTTTCAGCTCATACTTCACACACTAGTTCTAATTATTGGCATAGTTGATGGAAAAAGGATACTAATGAGACATGATTTGTCTAGGAAAAGAATAAATATCAAAAGGAAATGTTTGCAATGGGGAATTATTCTAATCTGGAACATTGTTAGGCACATTGGATTTATATACATACAATCCCAGGTCTTAATACCTGTCAATTTTTCCTAGCTGCAGAGACTTCTCATCTATACTGCACTTTTTGATGTTAATATTCGTTCAATATCAAGTAAGGAAAACAAGTAGATTGCTTGGACATATTGCCTCAAAACTATGTGGCCTCCCTCGATTTTTTTTTCTATCTTTGTATTCCTTCATTTGCACTAACCTTTCAACACTTTTTGACATAAGAATATAATCAAAGGAAAATGAAGTAAATGAAGAGGTGCATAATAGGAGGCAGTGCAATGCCTCAATGAGGAGGGATAATGGGTAACATTTCAAGAGACCTTAGCAGTGACGCAAAGAAACAGCAAAAATGGGTGTTAGACACTACAAGTTGTAGACATGGAATGATAGGAGCTAGGAAGACACTGGAATGAGCATATATGGCATAGCAACAGGAAGAGAGCTTCTAAATTGGGTGGATGTTGACCTTTATCAATACTAGAAGCATGTTTTCAAGATTTTTTATTTATTTTTTTGGTTACAAAAGATGATAGGAAATTTAGTGATAGATAAGGTCTTTCTGTAAACAAGTACATTTTGATCTCTTTAAATTAAAGTTTTGGTTTTTCTTAAAAGAAATAAACATAGGTTATGTGAAATCTAAGCCATTCCGAAAATAAGTGAACATGCACATGAAGAAATCATAATGGTCAATCTTACGAAATAACAGTAATTGTCGCAACTTGATCCGAGACACCTATTTCTCAATTGTGCACAAACAATTAAAACTTCCAATTAAGGAAATGAACTATGATACGACAAGAAACTCAACAATTCACAAAAAGGCTGAAACTTTGCAATGTGACTGTCACTTATCCATGACCGAAATTCACATCAAACAAAAATTACCAAAAGTAATCAATGCCGCAACAACTAATTGAAAAGTAAAATATTCACTTGAATACAATCAAACCTTGGCATCCAGCCATCCATCAAAGATACAAATTCTCAATTTCCCACAACTGCGAGCCAGCTCAAAGCAACAAAAAATGATCAAAAAATTTACTAACATGATAATCCGGAGACAATCAGTTCAAGTAATAAATTCCACATTAATCAACAGCTAAAACTGAACTTTTGCCATATTAATACACGATATCAACCAAACACAGAAAAATTCTACGAAATTGCATCTGCAATAAGACTTTCAGACAATTAAAGAGTTTAAAAATATATATATATATATATATATATATATATATATACCTTTGAGCAACAAGAGAGAGCGATCGATAAGAGCAGTGCCTGACGCAGATTTCAGTTAGGGATCCTGCGCTCCAAACGACGACGGATCGGAGCATGTTGTCAATTCGTCGCTCGAATTCGGGAGTCCAGAATCGGGGCAATTCAGATCCGGAATCGAAGTATGTGTTGAGATTAAACACCGAGTTGAGGCAGGGATCCTTGCAAGCTTGATGCCAAGACTTGCAGACGCGCATGGCGGATCGCCATCGATCCTCCAAAGAGAGGCGGGAGAGGATGTTGATTAGGCATTCGAAAGTCAACTCGGCCCATTCGGGATCCCCAGACTCAGTGTCGTCAAAAGGTTCTTTCTCGGCATCCATTTCCGTGTCTGTGGATGAAATCTGCTGTAGTGTATAATTTGCTTTCTATAAAACTATTTTAAATGGCCTTTTTTCTTTTTTAATACATTTCCATACAAACTAACACCATAAGGCTTAAATATAAATTATTATCACATTTCCTCGTCACATGCAAGTTAAATGTTTTAATAAATAGACTTAATTTTCTGATATTATGTAAGGCTAAAATTGAAATATGAATATGGTTTAGAAAATTAATTTGTAGGGATTATACATGTAAAACCTTTGATATTTCCAATTCCCCTGGCGGTTGGAGACGGTGCCCAGAGATGTGCAGGTTTACCTGGGATTGAAAATGGCCTTAAAATTAAGGAAAATTGTTTATATATTTTTTTTATATATATAATTAAGCACTGCGTTCCTCAAAATTAAATAAATGGTGCAACAAAGCCAATTATAGGGTGACCCCAATCACAAAAGGAAGCAAACAAAATGGAATACAACAAAAAAGATCAAATCAAATAAGTTTAAAGGCACACTCAACTAGGTTATGAGCGGTAAAGTTTGATCCACGGGGGATGGGACGATTTCTCCACTTGGGCCAACATGCCAAAAAACGCCGAATTTCTTCAATTAAGCCACGAGCAACCCAACCCGACTCTTTCCCACGATTCTGAATATCCGCAATAGCTTTGAGACAATCATTCTCTATTCAAACATCTTAGATTTTTCAATGATCAATAATGAAACAAACCACTCTAATAGAAAAAACTTCAGCGATATAAAGGCAAGGAGATGATGTTTAAATGACGAGGCAAACAAAATTGACCCATTATAATTCCGGATAATAATAGCAATAACCGCAACCCCATCTTAAAAGAGGCATCATGATTAACTTTAAGAGCTCCAGGTTTTGGGCGGATCCACCTAGCGCTCAAAGGTATCATTGATCGGCCTCGGCCATTAGCCAATCTATATTGAGCACGCAAGTGTTGGACTGACCTCGTTCAATTCCAACCAAGAAAATAGGCAGGACCGAAGGAGACTTACCATGGGCAATGACATTTGGATTGGTCCAAATGACTTCCAAAGCTAAAGCCGCAAAAATCAAGAAATCCAAACGTGAAGCTTCATTTGGAAAGATATTTGATCCGGGATCAAGGAGGCGGTGAATGAAAGGTAAATTGGTGCATTTCTAGATAATTCAATACAGGAGAGTTGAAATTTAAATCAAAATGTTGGAGGAATTTGAAATTGTCTTTAATCTCAAATTACTATACAAATCAATTTTTTTTTTATATATAAAATTAAACTTAAAGCTACTTGTCTAATAATTTTGACATTTTATCCGGACCCAACAGGATGAGCTAAAAATGATTAAAAAAAAAGTTATATTTAAAATCAAGTAATTCGAATTTAAACCACGTTTTTGAGTTTGACTCAAGTAAAATTGTTCATGCTCAAAATAAATTTATTTTACAATTAATTAGTACTTCAGGAAGAATTATCAATCAGGAAATAAACCTAAATACAATTTTGTTAGCATTTAGTTGAATGATATGTGTGGCCTTCTTGTTTTCAATTTGAACAGAAAATTGAAAAACAATCGTTTAGTTTATTAATCAACATAAATTCAATTTTCAATTAACTTTTAAACTAAACATTAATGTCACTAGGAATAAAAGACTAAGGGCCTGTTTGTTTGGCGTTTCCCAGAATTTTTTCGTGTTTGGGAAATGCCAAACAAACATGTTTTCTATTTTCCGAAATAAATTTTTCATCCATTAATTTTCTCAAACTACTCTCTCAAAAGCCAAACAAACAACAATTTTCTTATCTCTAAACAAAACCTATACAAACTCTACTTTGATTTGACATAAAGTAACCTATCTCTTACACAATTTATCTCACATAACAAACATGATTTGACATAAAGTCTTACACATCTTACACCTACAACTCAACTCTTCCAAAAAAACCTACACCTACTTTATTTCTCAAACCACTCTCTCAAAACCCAAACAAACAACATTACACAAATCGAGATTATTTCGCAAACCTCCACTACTCTCCCAAACTACTTTCCCAAACGCCAAACAAACAGGCCCTAAATATGTATCTATTGTTTTTTTTATAGGAAAAATACGTATTTATCGCCACATGACTTTTTTTTTGTTAGATATATCAAAATAATAGGACTGTTTATATAATTTTGCCGTTTGGAACACCACTATTAACCTTTGGCCACTAAAAAATTCTTAAATTAAATAAATGAACAAAATTGCCAAAAATCTAAACAAAAACACGAGCAAGATCGGCTGCTTGAGCAAAATTAAGTCAACAATCGGCCCAAGATTCATAACGCGAAAAGAGGAATCGAACCAGAAAATTAAACCCCCCAAAATTGGGGTAAAATCAAAACATACATCAAAAATTCAGTTTCGAAACTTAGAATACAGAGCAAATTATTACAAATAAAAGATCGAAGACGAAAAGAAGATCACGCACTAAGCAAGTTGACGGTAATCACTACGGTACTTATCGGGATCGAAGAACACAATTGCGTAGAGAGCGTAAATAATTCCAGGTACGTACCCTAGAATGGTCAAAACCAAGCAAATGAAGAACTCCACCTGTAACAGATTTGAGAGATATATCATAAATTATTAAGTAAGATTTGTGAGTAATAATCAATCGTTGTATTAATACTCACGGAGCAGCAGCCATGGCGGAGGCAGACGCCGAGAGGAGGAAGCAAGATTGCGATTAGGACTTCGCATATGATTGCACACGTTGATGTCATTTTTTCCCCCAATTTTCTGTCCCTCGATTTCTCTCTTTTTTTTTCAGAGATGGAGAGAGAAATAATAATAGTATCTGTTTGGTTGGAAGCTGGAACTTGGACTCGCAATTTAAAATATGTACGTGCGTGCAGGCAACTGGCTTTAACATTTCAATAATTCAATATTCATATCATTCCTTTTATTTTTTATTTTTTTTTTCCTTTTTGGCGCATAGTATTAAATTTAAGTACAAGTTGATAATTAGTAGTATCAAATTATTCATTTATGTGAGAATGATTATGAGTAAAAGAATTTTATAATTTAATAAATAAATCTTGTTTTAGGACATTTCAAGAAAGGTATACGAATAAGGGTGTATATGAATATAGTTTTGGCCTGTTTGAATAAGTTTTGAATTCAAAATATTAATTTAGGTGGTCTCAGAAAAATCTTGAAACCACGAACTATATTGAGTTTGCATATTAGGTTATAAGGGATTTGAAAATTTGAAATATACTGTGAATTGGGTTTGGATCTTGTAGTTTGAGGAAATAATAGATATTATGTGTCAAATCAATTACTTAAAATTATACTTTTTTTCCTGAACTTATTGTAAAGTTGCATTTCCCCGTGAATTTAATTTTTTTGCACTGTCCACCTTGAACTTATATTAATGTTGCACTTTTCACCCTGAACTCTTTTCCGAACAGTTTACAGGTCAAAGTAGGTCACATTATAGGCAAATGTGTGGGGGTGTTTTCATCATTTAAAATCCGGGGAAATTGCAAAATTATAGTTTAGAAGGGAAAATGCAACAATAGCATAAGTTTAGAGGGAAAGTGCAATTTCGTTGTAACTTTAGGGGGGAATGTAATTTTTCAATCAAATAAGTACAGATTCAAAGTGCAAAAAAATATGTAAATTTAAACATTATACGAAGTATATAATTGTAATAAGATGTATATTACAAAAAAAAAAAAAACTTTAGCACAAATCAACAATTAAAAAATAAATACAAACATATTAGTTAGACATTATAGAGTGGATATAGGTATAAAATCAAGCATACTATACTTTCATATTTAGATTCAACGGGCAAGTTCTGCATTACATTCTTCAAATGAGGATTCAAGTTGTTAAAAATTGTGAAAAAAAAAACTTTGATATATGTAATCGTGAATTTTCTAGTTAATAATTGACATTTGAAGGAACTAATAAAGAAGCAAACTTATTATTTAAAGAAGCAAAATAATATTTTCAATCAGAACATCGATCGTGTTTTACCCCATTAACTTATAGTTGAGTTTCGCTTTCCCCCTGGAACTTACACTCTTATTGCACTTCCCCCTTGAACTTACACCCTTGTTGCGCTTTTTTCCTTGAACTTTTGTGTTACACTTTCCCCATTAAATTCTAAATGATGAAAATACCCTACAAAATTGGGATGTGCTTCTCGCGTGATCTATTTTGGCTGGAAAACTGATTGGAAAATAGCTCGAAGGGAAAAGTGCAATATTAATGTAAGTCCAGGGTGACAGTGCAAAAATTATGTTCAGGGAATAAGTGCAACCAACTTGATTGTTGGTTTTGGAGGAAAGTGCAATTTTCTTTTTATGAAAAATCCGTCGAAATTTCTGTCGAAATTTGCCCTTTTCTAGTAATAGTTTCATAAGAAAAAGAAGATAGATAATAGATGTCAATGTTAAATGTAAAATCAATAACTTTTATATAGCTTAAAATTATAAAAAAAATAGATAAGGATTTAATATGTTTCGTTTAATTGAGTTGAAAGGATTTTAACATAGTTTTGTGGTTTAAACCAAAACTTATCGATATGGAGCCTAAAAATAGATAGATGTAGTAAGACGGGAAAATCTTGTGCGGTAAAATAAGTTGAATTGGATAGTAAATTTTTTAGTTGACATTTTTATTAGGGAATTTGACTTTTTTTTTATATTAAATATTGTATTACATTCTTATTAAATATATAAATAAATCAAATTTAAATGAGTGGTAATTTAATCAATTGTTAGTCAAACTAGAACAACTTGATATTTAAATATGGTAATTTATGTATTCAAATTTAAATTATTAAGTTGAATCTAAACCGATTCTTAAATTTAGAAACGATAAATATATCTTTTGGTGATTTAATATAGCTAGGTGCAACGGCAGACGGTGCAGCAACTACAACGATGGATGCCTCAAGGAAGGGTCTAGGTTCGCATCTAGACCACTAGGAGAGCTAAACTCAAATTATTAGATTTAAACTAAAAAATATATCCCCTAAAGCATGTTTTTCAAAGATAAAATTTTGTTGATCTCAAATTTGAGACTATTTTTAATACTTGAACAGTAGCAACATGACAAGATATCTTCATTTTACAATGATCTAAAAACTACTTTGTATATTAAATAGTAATTGAAAAAAATACTTTTGAAAAAAAATAAAATAACTCTTAAGGTTTTATGTAAATTAAATAACTAAAAATAAAGAAGAAGATAATTTAAAAAAAAATCTAATTACTAAGGAAAATCTCTAAAAAAATAATATGGTAGTCTCACCCATACGGTACCACTCTTAACAATACTCACAATGAAATAAATGAATTAAGTATTTCCTAAATGTATTTGTGTAGTTGCGTTAATAACCATTAAATGAGCTAGATTTTTAATTATATTTATGATGTTTTTCTCAAGGGGACAAAGATCTTTAAACTTGGCGTAATTCATTTTTAGGAGTTGTCAAATATTTCTTTAGATTCTAAGGATTAATTTGGTCTTTTATGCCTTGTGAATTGATTTAAATTAGCTGAAGCATTGTACAAAATAAATTTCTAATTTCTCACCTATTTCCTATGTTTCCCATCCCTTTTTCACTTTATCTTCTACCATATTGTCAAATCTCAAGTTTCATTCATGTTTATTTATTTCCCAAAACAGGAGAAAAACGTGACAAGACTTTCTTTGAATAGGTTCAAAATTGAAGATACTTTTGCATTCACTCATGAAAACTTTGTGAGAGTTTTTGACACTTTGCACCTTAAAAATATAGAGTTTTGATGAAACTCGTTTTATAAGATCATATACATACTATTGTATAATCCTAACAATCTCGTGTTTACCACTCGTTTTGCCTACTACAAATAAAGAAGCAACTATTTGAATTAAAAAAAATCCATATCTAATTATGCTAAGAGTGTTGAAAAAGTGATCTTCAAGATTTGGAAGCACGATATAATAATGTGTGATTGGACTGCATACATAAAAATCATTAGGTTTGTAATGTGTTGACTTGCTAAAAATGAGCAAACCATAGATCGAATTGTGCATCATAATTATGGGTGTAAAATTAATTATAAAATATTTTCAATACGCCTACTAAAACGGGCTGTAAGCTTACGGATATGTCATTTACTCATTTTCCTTATATTTTTTTTTGTCGGACGAAAAAGAGAAAAAAAAACTACATAAGGTTTCGTTGATGGTCCCTCTAGAGGGGCATTCCTTCAGGGGTGAAGAATGTCCTCTTTCAAGGGTTTTCGAAGAAATGGATGAAAATCGATTAACTTTTAAACCAGAGTTTGGTGTGTCTTTAAGAGCCGAGAACTTTATTTCTGAGGCTGATCTTTCGGCTGGGGTTAGGGACCAAATAGATCTGATAGCTTTAGTCCACCTTATCCCGACGATTGACCTTTCAGCTTCCAAACCATAGTAAACAGGTACTGAGAAGGTGATTCCTTATTATTTGTTCTGATCGTGAGATTCTTATAGCTGAGAAGAAAAAGGGAAGACTTTGCTTTGCCAAGAGGTTGCTTCCAGGTAAAGCATTGAGAATGATTAGCCCGATCTCTGCTGTAAGAAGGTGCCTCATCCCAAACAATCTTCGTGTCAATCTCCGACATGTGCCCTAATTTGGCAAGTGAATCCACCACCGCATTAGCCGTTCTCCTATTGTGCCAGAAAGTGAGACATTTCACGGCTTCCTCATAAACAACTGAACATCATCCAAAATGTGAGCAGAGGGGTGTGTATCTGCCCCCTATTTGTAACAAGAATGACCACAACTTCGAAATCCACCTCCACTTCAATAAATTGAAATCTCCATTCCCAACCCAAAATGAATCCCTCTTGGAACGCAAGTAATTCCGCCACATTATCCGAACACTCAGCCAATATTTCAACAAAATCCCAACACCCTATTTTCCAAAAGTCAAAAGGAAAAGTGAATTTAATTTTTCGGTTCAAATATTGCAACAAATCCTGCCGCCATAATTCTCACTTCTCAGTTCTCAGTTCTCAGTTCTCAGTTCTCAGTCACCCTATTTATTACATTACACCCACACTATCTAAATTCAGGACGCTCAACAAACAAAAGCCCTAAAACAATTCCTCATTTTATTTCGAAGAATATGCCACCTATGTATGAAGGAGTTGATCAACAGGGTTCACCAAGCAACAATCGGTCCTCAATTTTTTTGGGTAATTTCTTTTGCTGCAAAATCACGCATAGAGATAAGAGATGTCATTGCCTTCTCCTTTTCTGTCTTTCTAACTATTTTTGAGTTTGAAAAATTGTGAAAAAAAAAATGCTTATGATTAAGATTTTCTTTTTATTATCAATCTAATATTTTTTATTATTATAAGATAACTTTTTTTTCTTCTTAATAATAGATGCCTGTGATCTACTATACTACTGATTTCTCTTTTGATTTTGGGTATATATTCCAGAGGAAGAGTTTTGTATGAGTGTGTCATTGTTCTTTATGTAACATGGAAAAATGCATTTAACATGTAAAATAGAAAAAGATTTGTAGTTATGAATTCAACTGGCATTATTATATTACTGCCTTTTTTTAGTACAAACAAAATTTTCATCTCTCTTTTTCAATTTTATTGCCTAATTTATGCAATAAGCGGCTGTCAAACGACTGGCTGTGTAAGGGTGTTTGAAAGCAGTGCTTTTATACCTTAAGTTTTGATCAGATTTAGATATTACTTTGTCATTTTTATATTCTTAATTTGTATGTAATTAGTTTGTTTATTTTTCCATTGACCAAATAGATCAGATTTTGATTTTTTTGGTCTTAATTCCCTGATGTGGTACTCAAAGTTTTCTCGTGTTTCATTGTTTTAGCAGGCTATATGGGACCGGAACTGGGACGCGCCCAGAATGAACACTTGCAAGACCAGCACATTCACAATCATCCTCATCCTCACCCTCACCCTCACCCTCACCCTCGTGACATGCAGACAATTTTGAGAGAGATTGAAAGGGAAAGGATCAGGGACGAGATAATCTTGGCAGAGATAGCACGAAGGCGTGCTATTGAGCTGGAGGTCAGGATTGAGCTGATGAGGCAGACTGAATCTGCTCTGCAGAGAGCCAGCAATGGTTTTCCATTTGGCTCGTCACATGTGTTGGGGTTGGACTATCTTCTGGCGACAAGAGCAGAGGGAAGGTCTCTGGAAGAAAGAATTTCATTGTCAAATGAGGAGAGGCCTAATGGAAGGCGTGAGGGTGGAGGATTTGAGATGCCATTTCAGAGAGGCACTGCTGATTTGAGAGTTTTAGAGGCTAAGCCTGTCCAGGAGGAGGGAAAGAAAAAAGAGAATATTATTTTGCTGGTCTGTGTATTTCCTCTCTGTATCTCTCTTTTTGTGTATGTTTGTGTGTATGGATTTCACGTGTGTGTGCATGCTGTGTTTTGGACAATAAAACAAATTTGTGGCCTTCAATTAAACTTTAAATCTGGAATTTCTCTTTATGGAGAAAACTATGAAAATAAATGAACTTTTTTTTTGTATAGGCATAAATAAATTCATGTAAATATATATTTAGTGATCTTTATATGTTTTTTCTTTGCTAGCCTCTATGTAAATATATTTAGTGATCTTAATATGTTACTTATCAATTAAGCTAGACTGTGTTTTGTGTTAATCTGTTTTCTGCCGATTTTTGTTTGTAAGGTTTCTTGTTCGAGTATAATTTGCTTGAGTTGCTATTAACTGCTGCAAGATTAGTTTTGTTTTCAAATATTGCACATTCCAAAGCTTTTTATACTTATTTGAATCTCCATGCTATAACAAATTAGGAAAAATTGGGTTATAGGATACTGAATCTGTATTTTTGAAGCTGTGATGTTGTAATGTGGACTAGGTATAACACTATGTTCTTTTTGGTGAAGACTGTTTTTTTTGTCCTGTTATACACATTATATGGAATAAATGGTTCTGAGATTTAGATAGAATATTTTTTTACTAGAGAAATGAAAGAGGATAATGAGTAAATTCAATCAATTTAGGGAAAATACTTTTTGTTTCTTAACCTGCTGTGCACATTTTTCTTAGTGGTCTTTCAATTTTTTTGGGGGATTACTATCAGGGTTATGGAAACTAGGTGATCAATGTATCACATATGACCTCCTTACATCTATAGTAAGTTCTTACGGGGCACTTGTTTATATGAGTTTTCATTCTATGTTGTATCTCTGTTCAACATTAGTAATGGGCCACATAGTTAATCATCCCCTTATTTGATTTCTTCTTTCCCGGTCATAGTTTATGCTCAAGAGCTATTGTGTAAATGGAAAATATACTAATGCTTCAGAGGAAATACTCTATTTATTTTCAATTCTTGGTTTCTCGTACGGGAAGGGAATAAACAGTTTATCAAGTAGTGGGAAGGCGTTTGGTCCTTTTACCATTTACAAGGCTGACTATAATATCTTTAAATGTATTTTGTTTGAACCTTGTAGGGAAAACCCAACGTAAATATGTCTGGATCAAAGAGGAAGGCCGAAACTCCCTCAGAAGTAAATGTATCTGGATCAAAGAGGAAGGCTGAAACACCTCCTGAAGTGGATGTTAGTGAACAACCATCAGAAGACATCTTAAAGAAGAAAGCTAAAGAGGAGTGGAATTGTGGCCTCTGCCAAGTTTGTGTCACCAGTGAAAAGTGTCTGACCGAACATTTGCTGGGAAAGAAACACAAAGCAAAGGAGGCTGCGTTAAGAGCACAAAGGGCTGGGAAGAATTATGGGTTAGGACTCTTTCCAAAGGAAGATACCGAACCCATCGAGGTTGTAGAAAGTAGAAACTGTTGATCCCGGGAGAGATGATGGAGTAAAAATTGTAGCCGACGACCCTAGCTTAAAGAGAGATGATCTCCCACCGATGCAGAGAAACCCCAACTCAGATGACGTGAAAAACCAATCAGAAATAGTTCCAAAAGAGCAAAAGAATGGTAAACCTATGGAAAAAAAGTTTAGGTTTTGGTGCACCATGTGTCATGTAGGGACCTACTCTCAAAATGCTATGAATGAACATGAAAAGGGGAAGAAGCATGTTAAACGTCTAAGTGAAAGTGAACAAAACCCAACTGAGAAGATTGTTGTAGCTGTGAGTCAAGATGAAGCTGTTGCTGAAAATGAGAAAAATATAGCTTCTGGGACTGTTGATGAGGTTCTGGGTGAAGTGAATTCGGCGTATCTCGAGCTCACTGATGCTGCACTCAAGCCAGAAAATCCTGAACCTGAGGATGAAAGCAAGTCTAAATATATTGGAGCTTTGGAAATAATTGAACCAGAGCATGTGGATGAGACTAAAGAAGAAAATGGTGTGGATGTGGATGTAACCAAACTAGAGGAGTATGGCTCTACCGATTTAATTGAGACGATGAAGTAATTGTTTCTTGAGGTTCAGTTATGAGGCTATAGGTCTAAAATGCGAGTGCCAGAAAAAAGGAATTCTGATGATTTATCTGCTCTTCTCCACCAATGATATATTTATTTGTGCAGTCTATTCTCCAACATAACTAGTTGCAATTTTTTACATGTTCTATTGAACTTCAGGGTTGTTTTGGACATCAATATCTTTTAAGATTCTATGGAAATATATACTTCATCTTTAATGTCCTTTTTTCTGAATTTGGTGTTCCACTACTTCGTTTTTACAAGTGATAGCTGGTACTTGCTGGCTTCAAATTATATTTTCAACAACTTAATGTCTTAATTTCTTCTCTTTCCAATGAGGTATACATTAAAATTAATCTGTCTAGATTAACAATGAGACAAATTTGTATAAATTAGTGTTTTCTCTACTGACCTTGTTTGATCATAGTGAACTTATCGCACTTATTTTATTGTGTGCCATATATACTCATATATTTAAAGTGCATTTTAGCTCTTATTTTTACCAATGCATGTCTTACCATTTCTTCGATATATATAGATAATATCAACAATGCCACAACATCAAGCTATTGTGCATGGAAAATATCTTTGTTTATTTGGAGATCTTGTTATTGTTTAATTTCCCAAAGTTAAAATGAACTCCTCACCCCTTCTTGCACTAGAAATTCAATAAAGTTAATTTCCTATGAAAATTAAAACATATTTTCTTCATTTTCGTTGAGACTCAGACAATTAATGTATTTTTCCTTTGATTAACTAAAACTTGGCTTAAGGTTTCACCAACATCCCAAAACCAGTGCTAAAATTCTATAAATAGTGTTCTGATTTTTCTTGGGAAATCTTCTTATCAATCTTGATTTTGAAATTAGTAATTCTATTTCTATTACTACTCTTGACTTGTAAGTTCCCCGAGTATATGTGGTGGAGGAATACACGTGCATGTTTATCATTAAATTTTCTCATCGATTTCACCCTTTTTCACGAAAATAATTTCATTAAATTTCGAGATTATGCATGCCTTGATATTATTGGACATATTTTGCTTCTCTACCCAAATAAAAACTAAGTACTTAGCTAAGTAATGCATATTTTGTTCATTCATAGATAAGATGAATTCTACTTTTTTTTTGGAGTAAGATGCTATTTAAGAGAATTTGATATTTTATTTGTTTTAGAAACATAAATTATTCTCATTTTTCTACCGGTTTTACCCTGTTTTTGTTGGTTAAACTCGTTTCTTACTGATTGCATCCATTTTTACCAGTTTAACCTATTTTCACCTAATTCACATTTTTTCCACTAATTTCACATGTTTTTTCACTAATTACACTTGAATTTTCATTGATCTCACATGCATATTTTTACCAATTTTTCCCGTTTTACACAATTTAATTGCTTCGCCGTTTTCATCAATTTTTTTCACGAATTTCACCCAAATTTCATTGATTTCACGGGCATTTTTTTGACCGATTTCACTTGGATTTTCATCAATTTTACATGTTTTCACTGATTCCATAGATTTTTTTTTTTTTTTATCGATTTCACTAATTTTCATTGATAAAAGAATTTCACTGATTTCATTATTCATTGATAAAAGAATTTCATGAAAACTCAAGGTTATGCATGTCAAATATTTTTGAATACATTTTGCTTCTCTAGCCAAATAAAATTACATGCTTAGTTAAATCATAAGCATATGGATATTCATAGGTAAGAATAATTCATTTTATTTTGTATTTTCTTTTCTTCTTTTTTTAAGGCCATATCAAACTAAATCAATTAAATAAATTGTTTTCTAATTCTTTTTTTTAATGTCCAAATTATTCTCCTCATTTTTTTTCAGTCTTACAGGGTTTACATTATTCAGTTTGTAAAGATCAATATACTTTTAAGAAAATAAATCCTATGGATTGTAATGATATAATAATATTATGACACGTTAAAATTATATTATTTTAGGTGTTATAGTAATATTTAAGAGTTGATTTTTTTGTGAGTCCTAATCCAACTATATGTTATGACTCCTAATTTAAATTTTGCTTATTAAAATCATATAGGGGTATTATAGTTCATACAAAAACGTTAAGAAATATTCATGCTTTTATAATAGAGAGATAGAGATAGAGATTAAATAACTAAAAATAAAGAAAAAAATAATTAAAAAAATCTAATTACTAAGGAAAATAATTAAAAAAATAACATCGTAGTATCACCCATACGAAACCACTCTTAACAATACATATCATTATCATAAAATAAATGAATTAAGTAAATAAAATAAATGTTCTAAATGTTTTGTATAGTTGAGTTAATAACCATTATAGCTCAAAAATAAAGGTTTGTAACCATTAAATGAGCTATAATTTTTTTTTTTCTCAAGGGTACGAAGATCTTTAAACCTGGCTTAGTTCTTCTTGAGTTGTCAAATTTTTTGTTTAGATTCTAGGTAATGTTAGGATTATTTTTTGTCTTTATTTGTGAATTAATTTAAATTAGCTGAAGCATTACTGTCCCGAGTGGGCCTATTTATTTATGAAATTTTTGTGAGAGTTTTTAACACTTTGCACCTTGAAAATATAGAGTTTTGATACTTTGTATCTCGAGAAAACACTCCATCGGTAGATTCATCACATAAATACCATTGCAAGAGATAAAATTCACATTTCTCACGTGTATATCTATTCTAATTATAAAAAAAAAAAAAATAACACAAGAATTTATTAGATATTTAGATGACAAATGAAAGATGTTACTTCAAAATATATGTAAGTAAAAATTGATTAATTACGTAATTATAAATTTTTGTCAATCAATCCAAACATCTATGAATCTAACTATGATTTAAACATTAGAAATCTTCGAGAAATCCACATCGTCTATCTTATCAGTAATTTCAGGTAATTCTCAAGTCTCAGCTACTATGACTATATCGAAAGGAGTTGATCAACAGGGTTCATGAAGCAACAATCAGTCCTCAATTTACAATTTTTTAACAGAACACTCCCGTCAAGGTAACAGCCTCTTGATTCTATTAATCCTTCATTTTCCGTTCAGATTTTGAAAAGTGTTTCTGAAATTGTATGTATACCATCACGTTGGCATGCTTCACTTGTTTAATTAATTTATTGATTTCGGGTAATTTCTTTTGCTGCAAAATCACGCATAGAGATGTCCATGCCCTAAACTTTTCTGTCTTTCTAATTTTTTTTTTGTTTGTGAAAAAAAAATGCTTATGATTAAGATTAAGATTAAGATTAAGATTTTTTTTTTTATTATCAATCTGATATTTTTTATTATAAGATAATTTTTATGTTTTTTCTTAATAATAGATGTCTGTGATATACTATACCACTGGTTTCTCTTTTGATTTTGGGCTTATATTCCAGAGGAAGAGTTTTGTATGAGTGTTTCATTGTTCTTTATGTAACATGGAAAAATACATTTAACATGTAATATAGAAAAAGACTTTTAGTTATGAATTCGACTGGCATTATTATATTACTGCCTTTTTTTAGAACAAACATATTTTTGATATCTCTTTTTCACTTCTATTGCCTAATGTATGCCAAGAAGCGGCTGTCAAACAACTGGCTGTGTAAGGGTGTTTGAAAGCAGTGCTTTTATACCTTAAGCTTTAATCAGATTTAAATATTACTTTGACATTTTTATATTGTATAATTTGTATGTAGATAGTTTGTTTATTTTTCCATTAACCAAATCGATCAGATTGGATTTTTTTGGTCTTAATTCCCTGATGACCAACTTAAAGTTATCTCATGTTTCATTAGCTGGCTATATGGGACCGGAACTTGGACGCGCCCAGTATGAACACTTGCAAGACCTGCACATTCAAAATCATCCTCACCCTAGTCTTCACCCTGCATCCCACCCTTATGACAAGCATGAGACGATTTTGAGAGAGATTGAAAGGGAAAGGATCAGAGAAGAGATAATCTTGGCAGAGATAGCACGAAGGCGTGCTATTGAGGCGGAGGTCAGGAGGGAGCTGATGATGCAGAGGGAATCCGCTCTGCAGAGAGGCAGCAATGGTTTTCCATTTGGCTCATCACAGGTGTTGGGGTTGGACTCTCCGCTGAGGCTTTCACTTCTGGCGACAAGAGCAGAGAGAAGGTCTCAGGAAGAACGAATTTCATTGTCAAACGAGGAGAGGCCTAATGGAAGGCGTGAGGGTGGAGGATTTGAGACGCCATTTCAGAGAGGCACTGCTGATTTGAGAGTTTTAGAGGATAAGCCTGTCCAGGAGGAGGGAAAGAAAAAAAAGAACATTATTTTGCTGGTCTGTATAATTCCTCTCTGTATATCTCTGTTTGTTTGTGTTTGTATGTATGGATTTCACGTGTGTGCATGCTGTGTTTTGGACATTAAAAAATTTTTGTGGCCTTCAATTAAACTTTAAAACTGGAATTTCTCTTTATGGAGAAAACTATGAATTGTCACACTAAGATTTTCATATCATATCTAACAGTTGGAGTTCTTCAAAAATAAATGAACATTTTTTTGTATAGATATGATCATATGAATGAATTCATGTAAATATATTCAGTAACCTTTATTTGTTTTTTCTTTGCTAGTCTCTATGTTAGTTCTATCAGTTTTCTGTTGCTTATCAATTAAGCTAGTCTGTGTTTTGTGTTAATCTGTTTTCTGCCAATTTTTGTTCGTAAGGTTTCTTGTTTGAGTTTAATTTGCTTGAATTGCTATTAACTGCTGCAGGATCAGTTCTGTTTTCAAATATTGCACATTCGCTATAACAAATTTGGAAAAATTGGGTCATAGGATACTGGTTCTGTAATTTTTGAAGTTGTGTTGTTGTAATGGGACGAGATATAACACTATGTTCTTTTTGGTGAAGACTTTTTTTTGTCCTGTTATACACATTATACGGAATAAATGTGTTCAGAGATTTAGATGGGATATTTTTTGACGAGAAATGAAAGAGGATAATGAGTAAAAACAATCAATTTAGGGAAAATATTTTTTGTTTCTTAACCTGCTGTGCCCATTTTTCTTAGTGGTCTTTCAATCTTTTTGGGGGAATACTATCAGGGTTATGGAAAATAGGTGATCAACGTATCACATATGACCTCCTTACATCTATAGTTAGTTCTTACGGGGCACTTGTTTATATGAGTTTTCATCCTTTGTTGTATCTATGTTCAACATTAGTAATGGACCACTTGGTTAATCATCCCCTTTAATTAATTTCTTCTTTCCTGGTCATAGTTTATGCTCTATAGCCATTGTGTAAATGAAAAATATATGAATGCATCAGATGAAATACTCTATTTATTTTGAATTCTAAGTTTCTCGTACGGGAAGGGAATAAACAGTTTATCAAGAAGTGGGAAGCCTTTTGGTCCTTTAACCATTTACAAGGCTGACTATAATATCTTTAAATGTATTTAGTTTGAACCTTGTAGGGAAAACCCGACGTAAATATATATGGATCAAAGAGAAAAGCCAAAACTCCCTCTGAAGTAAATGTATCTGGATCAAAGAGGAAAGCCGAAACACCTCCTGAAGTGGATGTTAATGAAGAACCATCAGAAGATATCTTAAAGATGAAAGCTAAAGAGGAGTGGAGTTGTGCCATCTGCCAAGTTTGTGCCACCGGTGAAAAGGGTCTGAGCGAACATTTGCAGGGAAAGAAACACAAAGCAAAGGAGGCCACGTTAAGAGTACAAAGGGCTGGAAAGAATTATAACATAGGACTCTTTCCAAAGGAAGATACCGAACCCATCGAGGTTGTACAAACTGTTGATCCCGGGAGAGATGATGGAGTAAAAATTGTAGCCGAGAATCCAAGCTTAAAGAGAGATGATCTCCCACTGATGCAGAGAAACCCCAACTCAGATGACATGAAAAACCAATCCGAAGTAGTTCCAAAAGAGCAAAAGAATGGTAAACCTATGGACAAACAGTTTAAGTTTTGGTGCAATCTGTGTCATGTAGGGACCCACTCTCAAAATAGTATGAATGCACATGAAAAGGGGAAGAAGCATATTAAACGTCTAAGGGAAAGTGAACAAAATGGTGAAGCATGCTCCTCGTACAACCCAATTGAAAAAAATGTTGTAGCCGTGAGTCAAGATGAAGCGGTTGCTGAAAATGAGGAAAAAATAGCTTCTGGGACTGTTGATAAGGTTCTGGATGAAGTGAAGTCGGCGGATCTCGAGCTCACAGATGCTGCACTCAAGCCAGAAGATCCTGAACCTGAGGATGAAAGCAAGTCTAAAGATATTGGAGTTATGGAAATAGTCGAACCAGAGCATATGGATGCGAATAAAGAAGAAAATTGTGTGGCTGTGGATCCCGGGAGAGGTGATGGAGTAAAAAATGTAGCCGAGGAGCCAAGCTTAAGAGATGGTCTCCCACTGATGCAGAGAAACCCTAACTCAGATGACATGAAAAACCAATCTGAAGTAGTTCCAAAAGAGCAAAAGAATGGTAAACCTATGGACAAACAGTTTAAGTTTTGGTGCAACCTGTGTCATGTAGGGACCCACTCTCAAAATAGTATGAATGCACATGAAAAGGGGAAGAAGCATTTTAAACTTCTAACGGAAAGTGAACAAAATGGTGAAGCATGCTCCTCGCACAACCCAATTGAAAAAAATGTTGTAGCCGTGAGTCAAGATGAAGCGGTTGCTGAAAATGAGGAAAAAATAGCTTCTGGGACTGTTGTTGATGTTCTGGATGAAGTGAAGTCGACGGATCTCGAGCTCACAGATTTTGCAATCAAGCCAGAAGATCCTGAACCAGAGGATGTAAGTAAGTCTAAAGATATTGGAGCTTTGGAAATAGTCGAACCAGAGCATGTGGATGAGACTAAAGAAGAAAATTGTGTGTCTGTGGATCCCGGGAGAGATGATGGAGTAAAAATTTTAGCCGAGGAGCCAAGCTTAAAGAGAGATGATCTCCCACTGATGCAGAGAAACCCCAACTCAGATGACATGAAAAACCAATCCGAAGTAGTTCCAAAAGAGCAAAAGAATGGTAAACCTATGGACAAACAGTTTAAGTTTTGGTGCAACCTGTGTCATGTAGGGACCCACTCTCAAACTCAAAATAGTATGAATGCACATGAAAAGGGGAAGAAGCATATTAAACGTCTAAGGGAAAGTGAACAAAATGGTGAAGCATGCTCCTCGTACAACCCAATTGAAAAAAATGTTGTAGCCGTGAGTCAAGATGAAGCGGTTGCTGAAAATGAGGAAAAAATAGCTTCTGGGACTGTTGATAAAGTTCTGGATGAAGTGAAGTCGGGGGATCTAGAGCTCACAGATGCTGCACTCAAGCCAGAAGATCCTGAACCTGAGGATGAAAGCAAGTCTAAAGATATTGGAGTTATGGAAATAGTCGAACCAGAGCATGTGGATGCGAATAAAGAAGAAAATTGTGTGGCTGTGGATCCCGGGAGAAATGATGGAGTAAAAATTGTAGCCGAGGAGCCAAGCTTAAAGAGAGATGTTCTCCCACCGATGCAAAGAAACCCCAACTCAGATGACATGAAAAACCAATCAGAAATAGTTCTAAAAGAGCAAAAGAATGGTAAACCTAAGGACAAACAGTTTAGGTTTTGGTGCAATATGTGTCATGTAGTGACCTACTCTCAAAATATTATGAATGCACATGAAACTGGGAAGAAGCATCTTAAACGTCTAAGGGAAAGTGAACAAAATGGTGAAGCATGCTTTTCGTACAACCCAATTGAAAAGATTGTTGTAGCCGTGAGTCAAGATGAATTGGTTGCTGAAAATGAGAAAAAAATAGCTTCTGGGACTGTTGTTGATGTTCTGGATGAAGTGAAGTCGACGGATCTCGAGCTCACAAATGTTGCACTCAAGCCAGAAGATCCTGATCCTGAGGATGTAAGCAAGTCCAAAGATATTGGAGCTTTGGAAATAGTCGAACCAGAGCATGTGGATGAGACTAAAGAAAAAAATTGTGTGTCTGTGGATCCCGGGAGAGATGATGGAGTAAAAATTGTAGCCAAGGAGCCAAGCTTAAAGAGAGATGATCTCCCACTGATGCAGAGAAACCCCAACTCAGATGACATGAAAAACCAATCTGAAGTAGTTCCAAAAGAGCAAAAGAATTGTAAACCTATGGACAAACAGTTTAAGTTTTGGTGCAACATGTGTCATGTAGGGACCCACTCTCAAAATAGTATGAATGCACATGAAAAGGGGAAGAAGCATTTTAAACGTCTAAGGGAAAGTGAACAAAATGGTGAAGCATGCTCCTCGCACAACCCAATTGAAAAAAATGTTGTAGCCGTGAGTCAAGATGAAGCGGTTGCTGAAAATGAGGAAAAAATAGCTTCTGGGACTGTTGTTGATGTTCTGGATGAAGTGAAGTCGACGGATCTCGAGCTCACAGATTTTGCAATCAAGCCGGAAGATCCTGAACCTGAGGATGTAAGTAAGTCTAAAGATATTGGAGCTTTGGAAATAGTCGAACCAGAGCATGTGGATGAGACTAAAGAAGAAAATTGTGTGTCTGTGGATCTCGGGAGAGATGATGGAGTAAAAATTGTAGCCGAGGAGCCAAGCTTAAAGAGAGATGATCTCCCACCGATGCAGAGAAACCCCAACTCAGATGACATGAAAAACCAATCCCAAGTAGTTCCAAAAGAGCAAAAGAATGGTAAACCTATGGACAAACAGTTTAAGTTTTGGTGCAACCTGTGTCATGTAGGGACCCACTCTAAAACTCAAAATAGTATGAATGCACATGAAAAGGGGAAGAAGCATATTAAACGTCTAAGGGAAAGTGAACAAAATGGTGAAGCATGCTCCTCGTACAACCCAATTGAAAAAAATGTTGTAGCCGTGAGTCAAGATGAAGCGGTTGCTGAAATTGAGGAAAAAATAGCTTCTGGGACTGTTGATAAAGTTCTGGATGAAGTGAAGTCGGCGGATCTAGAGCTCACAGATGCTGCACTCAAGCCAGAAGATCCTGAACCTGAGGATGAAAGCAAGTCTAAAGATATTGGAGTTATGGAAATAGTCGAACCAGAGCATGTGGATGCGAATAAAGAAGAAAATTGTGTGGCTGTGGATCCCGGGAGAAATGATGGAGTAAAAATTGTAGCCGAGGTGCCAAGCTTAAAGAGAGATGATCTCCCACCGATGCAAAGAAACCCCAACTCAGACGACATGAAAAACCAATCAGAAATAGTTCTAAAAGAGCAAAAGAATGGTAAACCTAAGGACAAACAATTAAGGTTTTGGTGCAATATGTGTCATGTAGTGACCTACTCTCAAAATATTATGAATGCACATGAAACGGGGAAGAAGCATCTTAAACGTCTAAGGGAAAGTGAACAAAATGGTGAAGCATGCTTTTCGTACAACCCAATTGAAAAGATTGTTGTAGCCGTGAGTAAAGATGAATTGGTTGCTGAAAATGAGAAAAAAATAGCTTCTGGGACTGTTGTTGATGTTCTGGATGAAGTGAAGTTGACGGATCTCGAGCTCACAAATGTTGCACTCAAGCCAGAAGATCCTGATCCTGAGGATGTAAGCAAGTCCAAAGATATTGGAGCTTTGGAAATAGTCGAACCAGAGCATGTGGATGAGACTAAAGAAGAAAATTGTGTGTCTGTGGATCCCGGGAGAGATGATGGAGTAAAAATTGTAGCCATGGAGCCAAGCTTAAAGAGAGATGATCTCCCACTGATGCAGAGAAACCCCAACTCAGATGACATGAAAAACCAATCCGACGTAGTTCCAAAAGAGCAAAAGAATGGTAAACCTATGGACAAACAGTTTAAGTTTTGGTGCAACCTGTGTCATGTAGGGACCCACTCTCAAAATAGTATGAATGCACATGAAAAGGGGAAGAAGCATGTTAAACGTCTAAGGGAAAGTGAACAAAATGGTGAAGCATGCTCCTCGTACAACCCAATTGAAAAAATTGTTGTAGCCGTGGGTCAAGATGATGCGGTTGCTGAAAATGAGAAAAAAATTGCTTCTGGGACTGTTGATAAGGTTCTGGATGAAGTGAAGTCGGCGGATCTCGAGCTCACAGATGCTGCACTCAAGCCAGAAGATCCTAAACCTGAGGATGAAATCAAGTCTAAAGATATCGGAGCTTTGGAAATAGTCGAACCAGAGCATGTGGAGACTAAAGAAGAAAATTGTGTGGTTGTGGATCCCGGGAGAGATGATGGTGTAAAAATTGTAGCCGAGGAGCCTAGCTTAAAAATAGATGATCTCCCACCGATGCAGAGAAACCCCAACTTAGATGACATGAAAAACCAATCAGAAATAGTTCCAAAAGAGCAAAAGTATGGTAAACCTATGGACAAACAATTTAGGTTTTGGTGCAACATGTGTCATGTAGGGACCCACTCTCAAAATATTATGAATGCACATGAAAAAGGGAAGAAGCATGTTAAACGTCTAAGGGAAAGTGAACAAAATGGTGAAGCATGCTTCTCGTACAACCCAATTGAAAAAATTGTTGTAGCCGCGAGTCAAGATGAATAGCGTCTGGGACTGTTGATAAGGTTCTGGATGAAGTGAAGTCGGCGGATCTCGGGCTCACAGATGCTGCACTCAAGCCAGAAGATCCTGAACCTGAGGATGAAAGCAAGTCTAAAGATATTGGAGTTATGGAAATAGTCGAACCAGAGCATGTGGATGCGAATAAAGAAGAAAATTGTGTGGTTGTGGATCCCGGGAGAGATGATGGAGTAAAAATTGTAGCCGAGGAGCCAAGCTTAAAGAGAGATGATCTCCCACCGATGCAGAGAAACCCTTACTCAGATGACATGAAAAATCAATCAGAAATAGTTCCAAAAGAGCAAAAGAATGGTTTACAGTTTAGGTTTTGGTGCAACATGTGTCATGTATGGACTTACTCTCAAAATATTATGATTGCACATGAAAAGGGGAAGAAGCATGTTAAACGTCTAAGGGAAAGTGAACAAAATGGTGAAGCATGCTCCTCGTACGACCCAATTGAAAAGATTGTTGTAGCCTTGAGTCAAGATGAAGCGGTTGCTGAAAATAAGGAAAAAATTAGCTTCTCGGACTGTTTATGAGGTTCTGGATGAAGTGAAGTCGACAGATCTCGAGCTCGCAGATGCTGCACTCAAGCTAGAAGATCATGAACCTGAGGATGAAAGTAAGTCTAAAGATATTGGTGCTTTGGAAATAGTCGAACCAGAGCATGTGGATGAGACTAAAGAAGAAAATTTTGTGGATGTGGATGTAACCAAACAAGAGGACTATTACTCTACCGATTTAATTGTGACGATGAAGTAATTGTTTATTGAGATTCAGTTATGAGTGCCAGAAAAAAGGAATTCTGATGATTTATCTGCTCTTCTCCACCAATAATATAATGTTTTGTGCAGTCTATTCTTTAACAAAGCTAATGGCAATTTTTGAAATCGAAGGTTGTTTTGGACATCAATATCTCTCAAGATTCTATGGAAATATATACTTCATCTTTAATTTTTCTCGCAGTTGGTGTGCCACCACTTCGTTTTTCACCAGTGATAGTTGTTACTTGCTGGCTTCAAATTATACTTTCGACAACTTAATGTCTTAATTTATCTCTTTCCAATGAGGTATACATTAAAATTAATCTGTCAAGGTTAACAAATGTGACAAATTTGTAATGATCATAGTGAAGTGATCGCACTTATTTTATTGAGTGCCATTTATACTTATATATATATAGTGCATTTTAGTTCTTATTTTTATCAATTTGATATGTAATATAGAACGTATAGTACAGGAAACATTTTATTCCTCTATAATATTCAAGTATGCATCGGTTCAGATTTCATTTTTCATTTCGCCGGACGAATTCTTTATATACTATAACATTTACAAATGTATTCATGATACAAATTGAAGCCAGAACTTGCTACTCAAGGAGTAGACATTTCCATGTCGATGTTTCTTTATATATCATGTAAATAACTGTAAAACAATCTGCACGCACGCACGAACGATTCAAAACAGGTAAATATATACTGCTTGAAGAAATGTGAGAGTACTTTAAGGGTAATTAAGCATCATCCTCCAGCGCCTAATGAAGAGGGTGGTAAAGGTGGTAGTAGAGAAGGTGGCAAAGGTGGAGAATGACCAAGAACTAAGACAATATACGTAGATTTATTATGCTGCAAATCTAATAACATATGACAACTTTGATAAAGTTTTCTTGAGTTTGGAATTCAAAATGTAATAGCTCATTGTTTATCCTACAATGTTATACTCCCTAGACATCATATGACAGCAAAAGAAGCTACTGATGATTCTAAACTGCAGAATATATTCTTTACTTGTTACACCCAATTGTTTCTAATAGATAATTCCATATTGTATAGCTCTAATATACTATATATTATAACAGAAAAGTGCACATAACTACAAACTGGAAGACAATTATGGAAAATTCTTCAGTCGGGCGACGCTTCAAACTCTCAATGCAACTGGATCCTGCCATGAGATCTTCCGTTTCCCCACACGGGTCGAACCCTCCCTAGAATTTCGACATAAGGCCAACTTTAAATCATTTTGTTGCTCGTCGCCTAAACCTCTGATTAAACTTTTCTTGGCTTCATCAAAATTTACTGCTTCAACATTACTCTGGAAATCCTCATCCCCTGTCTATTAAACATAAATAAAAATAAAAATGCAGAATTCAAGAAATCCCAGATGTCAAAACTACATAACGAATCTAATTACATACCGAGATTTCATTTAAGTCGAATATCGGAGCTCGAGTTGGAAAATAAGTTTCTTTCCCACTAGGACTACTGTCTTGGTTCAAATCAAAAGCCGCTATATGCATTTTTTCCTTTTGGTTTAAATCAAGAACCGGGGTGTTCCAAGCAACACTCTCTTTTCTGATATTTATTCTTCCATATTGGTTAAAGATAGAACTCTGAGTCGAACTGCGAGGGTTAGTATCGTGTCCACCATGTAATGTTTTCTTATGAAACGGATCGAGTGTTGGGTATGTGCTAGGTGGGGGAAGTTCTTTATCAGTATAGCGTCTCTTCTTAGATTTTGGTTGTGAAACCGGAGGCAATCTATGTTGTTCTTTCATGATTTTGGTTTGTTTAAGCGATGACTTTGGAGGGTGTACAAGTCTATGTTCTTCTGATAACTTCATAGTCTTTGTTTCCACAAGGCACTTGTATTTTCTTCGTAAAAACCTGTCGATTACATTGAGAGAACAGCATAGCAAGAATAAGCAAGATTCGTGCAAATAGATAAGCTTTATTCACCTATGAACTTTACAAAGCTACAATCTAGGTGCAATTGTGAGTGTTTATTACAATTGCTCGCATGTGTGAATAGAACATATGATTGAATTTCATGGTCATTTTCAGAAGTAACTATTTATTTCAAATGGAAATAGCATTACCATGTAAATGCAGTAACCTTGGACGAAATCACTATTTAAACTAAAGATTACAAGAAACGCCAATTTAATCTTAGAAGCACAAGATGCTTAAATTATGGGAACAAACCAACATTTTTTACACAAGTAACAATTGCTGAATTTAAACCGTGTTCTAAAATATTGGCAGTAAATTAATAAATGTGTAACATTGCAAACCTAACTTCAGCAGCAAGAGTCAGCTTCCTCTGTTTCGCTGCCTCTAGTTTGCTTCTCATATTATAGGATTCCTGGAAGAAGGTAAGATTTTCATTTATTATCCAAATCTTTGTAGAGCAATTACAAAAGCAGACAAAATTATGAAAAATTAATGG
Source organism: Penstemon newberryi var. newberryi (assembly GCA_030819805.1). Lineage (NCBI taxonomy): Eukaryota > Viridiplantae > Streptophyta > Magnoliopsida > Lamiales > Plantaginaceae > Penstemon > Penstemon newberryi. Next base: position 6,364,230 of record JAUALY010000006.1, on the reverse strand, counting down.
CAGATAATGAAGCTTTTTCATGCATTATAAATTACTCAATTAGACAATGCATAACAAGCCCCACATCTATAAGAGGGCAATCATTCAGATTAGCTTAATTGACCGAGTCCGGGCCAAAACCATATATAGTCCCACCCCAAAATCGACCCAAACCCAAATCCAACCCATTGCTCAAACCCCTCAAACCTGCACTAAATACACAACATATAATATCATATCACAAAAGGCATAAAAATCGTTGATTTTGAGACCTATTACTTTACTCTTCCCCCCTAAAAAACCCTCACTCAAAAGCAATCCAAATTATATTTCGAAGTTTAAAAGTTGTAAAAGCCAACATCAAACTCAATCCAAATCATATTCAAAGGTTTGTCGAAACTACCCCAAACCATTTTGTGAAACCGAAACTTAACAATGTCGGGCCACTCCCGATTGGGAACTAAATACCTAGATCTAACAAAAGAAAATCCTAATAACAAAAGTCATAATTATTGAAACAAAAATTGTTAGTAAACTGAATTTCATACGCAAACAAAGCAAGTAGCAAAACACTAATTAAAAAACCCAAATCCTATTACTCAAGCCTACAGAATAACTAGAAAAGCACAAAAAACCTCCACCAACAGAAGATCCTTGAACAAAAGATCGACTTGTTTATTTTCGAAACAAGGAAAAACTCAGCCGATTACTTCAAGGAATTTATTGCACAAAAAACCACAAATATCACCAGAAACCAAATTAGTAAAAATAAGAAACAGATCAATCCCATAAAAACAAAAAAACACAAAGGAAACAAACCCAAATACCAAAATCTAACCAAACCACAGATTCAAGAGAAAACCCAGAATAAAAAATTCAAGAAAAAATCAGATCTTCAATATTTTATTTTTTATTTTTAAAAAAAGGGTACCTTTTCCAACTCAAGAAAATCTTGCATAAGACTCTGGTGCTTCAATCGAAACTTAGCGTCCTCACCATAAGGCGGCGGCGAACCCAAAATCACCCCTTTACTCTTCTTCGACATCAGATCACAAAATAAAAGAAACCCTTTTAAGGGATCTTGAAATTGAATATATGTGGATTAGGTTATCTTCGAAAAAGATGAAAACAAGAAAAGGTAAGTGTATGGTGGAAGAAATAAAGAAAGAGGGTTTGTACGTAGACAGAGAAAAGATAGAGTAGAGCTAAATAGATAGATGATACAAAAAGGAGAGAAAATAGAGAGGTGGTACTTTCCTCTGTGAAAAAGGAAAACTCTGACCAAGAAGGCAAAGGGCGAAAAAGCCCACATAATTCGGGTAAAAATATATAAACATATTTGTTTTGAAAGAAAGTGAAGTTGATGATGAAGATGGGGAATTTTTTTGGGGGCATTGCAGAAGGGTATTTGTGTCAACCAAAAATTCTGCCTTTTGGTGTTGTGTGTGAGGTGGGATTTTGGTTAATTTGGAAGATTATTGAAGACATCACCTCAATTTTTTTTTCTATTCTTTTCTTTTTTCGTTTCATAAATTTAGGTCCAGCTGGGCCATTGGAGAGAAGGTTTGGCGCTGGTGTGGACTCTATCTTTGTTTTTCTTTCTTTCTTTCTTGCTCTGCTATAGGAAAAAATATGATAAAGATTCCTATACATTCATAAATGTGTATTTATGTATATATATATTTTGTATATATACATATGGGATGAGAGAGAAAGTCACAGTTTTGATTTTCTAGAGAGAGAGATTGTAATTTTTTCTGCAAGATGGATAGAGAGAGAGAGAAATGGGGAATGCTGTTTTGCTTTTCAATTCTGTGATGTGTTTGTTTTTGCAGTAGTTGTTGGTAGTCTACCTTGTTTCTAGGCTTTGGACTTTTCTTTATTAATAATTATGAGATTACATTTATGCCCTTCTTGGCCTCTTCTCTGTTACTGCAAAAATCTTTTTTGAACAAAGTCAAAGATCCACAACTTTGCCATTTAGCCTGCAATATGAAGCCACAATCGTGAAGATTCCACCTTTCCACCTTTTCTTTTCTCCTGTTCCTTTTTTTCCCAGCATTAAATTCTTGTTCCCCATGGTTGAGGGTATGCTTGTCATTTCATGTTCCATATACATCGGTACACGTGTAAGTGTATATAGGCATATTCGTGAATGTGGCTTCATTTCCATGAATTGAGTTATGTGAAGTAGTCACAGCAGAGCAGACCCAAAAGTCCAAGTATCCAGAACTACCCTTTTGTAGTATTAATTAATTGTTAGTATTAATAGTAAATTATATAAAATCCATAAAATATTATCCTATCACATATATTATTTAAAAAAGAAAAAACAAATATGACCAAGCGAAGGAAAAACAAGAAAATGCTGACAAATCTTCAAGTTTGAGTTTCTTATTGTGGGTCACTCAACCTAATTAAACTTGTTACCATGGGCATTATTATTTCTAATCTACATATATAACATCATATCATTGTATGTACTTGTAAATGTAATGACTAGTGAGAGAGGTGGGTGGGGTGGGGTGTGGTGGGGTGGCGTGGGGTGGTAAATGACAATTAGATGTTTGCTGGCGTGAAATAAGAATGAGATGGACCAGTTGCTTTTTCTGCAATTCTTCTTATTTTATTAATTGCAAGTGCAGGCATGGCAATATGGCATGGCAAGGCAATGTGAGATGGAGATGGACAGGAGAAAATGGAAGAAAGTGGGTATATATCTTGCTATTTACTATTTCAATATTCATTCAACAAATATTATTCTTTTCCTTTTTCTGGTGGGTCCCAATCATACCATCTCATAGTTTTTTTTTTTCTTTTAAAATATTTGCTCTTATATTGGATAAATAAATGATTAAGTTTCGTTTTTGAATATATTTTCTAATAAAAAAAATATTAGAAAGTGAAATGCAAACGAGTAAACTTATCGAGTTTGTTAGAAACGTGGACCACTAGTTTGGATCCTCGCATGCATGATTGTTATATGATCGTAGGGAAAAAAAAAAACTCTTTTAATGATCTCGATAAATAAGTTCTGTGGTGCCCCATTATTTATTCAAGCATCAGTTATAATCAAAACATATCAACTCATATTTCAATTATTTTGTAAATATGTTAAACTTCAAAATATATATGCAAAATCAAACGGGCGAAATACATGTAAACGCGGTCAAAGTGCTTGAGCATCTCCCACCCTCCTTTATGTCTTCATGTATAGAGATTGTGGACCAAAATCCATCTCCCACCCACTTATGTGAATGAATAAATGGAGCGGTTCTTCCTTCGATCTCTACCTATATAGTCCTTTCAATTGTGTAATAATTTGATGAATAACAAAAAAAAATGTTTTGTTTAAATTTTAATAATATTAAATCGTTTTGCTTAAATTATGATAATATTCAATTGAGTAATAACTTTTTATGAAAAATGGGTAAGTGTTTGAATTTTGACTTGTCAATTGATAGACTATGATATTGTCCAATCTAGGGGTCCATTACCCGTCCAAGGCCCATTTGTGTGAAATATATTATTATTGTTTTAATTTAATCCCCATCTTCTGTCACATAATTGTGTACCACTTTGTGTCACATTGATAAAAGAGTGGCAATTGGCAAACACATTTAACCTGCATCACACATGATTATTTCCTTTATGTGTACCGTCATCATCACACATGATTATTTCATTTATGTGTACCGTCATCTCCATCTTTTCATTCTCCATTATATGGTGCAGAACATTAAAATTAGTTTCACCAAAAAAAAAAAATGAATCTCTTATGCCATTGCACTCCTTGCTGGATATCTAGCAACAAATTGATGTTGATATTTCAATTGAAGTTCTTATTTAATTTATGATTAATTGATTTCACTTGAAGAAATTAAAAAATCCCAGAAGTAGAATATTTCGATTTGTTCATTTGTGGTTTGGAAAAGAAAAGCACCAATGTGATTTTAATTAAATAGAACAAACCCTAATTAAAATGGTGTGGTAATAAATCAAATGCAGTAGGAAAAGAAATAAAGAAAAAAAAACCTCAGATCTAATTGAATATTATTAATGGCGTAGTTAAGGATGTTCATATTTTTTAAATGTAGGTTTTGTAAAAAAAAAAAAAATCCGTCTGAAATAGAGATGGAGAAGGCATATGAACTTGTTACATTTTGTTTGGATAAAGCCAAAGTGTAGAGATGGAGAGCGGATGTGGGGAGAATGGAGATGGAGGATGGTAAGCGAAAATAATCTTGTGTGGTGCGTTCTAATTAAACTTGACACATGGCAATACCTTATGAATGTGACACAAAATGGTACACAATTATGGGACAAGAGATCCTTAGCGCAATCAACCTAGTGCTAGTAGTTTAAAGATGAGGTTCTTTCTTAAAATCAACAAAGAAATTTAAAAGTATGACTTAGGAGCATTTATTATAGTTTATCTGAATACCAATTAGGAATTATAATATATGTATATATATAGTTAAATAAATAAATACAATTGAAATTGAATGAACCCTCCACTATTTTCTCCCATATATTCTAATTAATAATCCCTCTAAAATGCATCATATAATTAATTCCTTTGAAGATTTTGGCAAGTCTTTCCCGGACAAGAATGTCTGAAATAGAAGGAAAGCTCTTCGGGGCTGAAACATAGGAACCTCATGTCCAGCTCCTCTGACTGTAGCAAACGTTAGTCCATCATAAACCTCTGTCCATCCACCAACCTAGTAAATTATCATATATATTAATTAATTAATAAACGAACATTAATTATCAATCGTGTAAAATATGTAATTAAAATTAATTAATTAAATTTCTTTTTATTTTTACCTGGCCACTAGAGTACCAAGGATACCATGAAGTCTTGATTTTGAGATTTAGATGGCTCAAAGAGAACCTAGTTGCAGTCACTGGCACGACCGAATCCGTATCTCCGCTGAAGAATATAATTTGACACAAACAATTTCAATTATATATATATCATAAGCTAGTAAAAGATTGATGTGAAAAATAAAAAGTGGATCCGATTAATAGACAACAAATCCAATGCATGCACCCAAGTGTATAAAAAGAAAAAAATATTAGTAATAGTAATTTTTATTTATTTTTAACTTTACCTGAACACCCAAATTCTAAGGCCACCAGCTATCAGCTTCTTGTAAATAGGCAGGATTGAAGTTTCAGAGTCATTCCAGTTCCTTAAAAGTACATCACTGCACATATTACATATATATATATATATAGTTAACTTCTATTAACTAACTAACTAACAATTTTGGAAAAATTGCATTTTTAGTTATGTACGAATTGGCCCTCAACACTTTTGGTCCCAGTAAATATCTTGTGCGACTACAAATAAATAAATTGTACATAGACTAATTACCTGCAAGCTGTCCATTTGTATGGAATTCCGGTAGTATTAGCGTGCATCGCCTTCTGTACGTCGGGCCTATTGTAATATTTCTCGGCATAGCTCTCACTACACGGATCATAACCCGAGAATCGTGGGCGTAAAAGAGTGTTCTTAAGCCTTGGATAACTACTCTTTGTTTCATTAACTGATGGTTTACATGTTGGTGTGTAAATACTATACTGATCTATGTCACCAAATTCATGGTTCATTGCATAATTCACAGCATCATCACATTTCTTTGAGGTTTTTTCTGATTTGAAATCACATGATTTAAGAATTGATTTATAAGTTTGGTCTGAAATCATAGAATGGGTCCACCAATATGTAACAGTTCCAATGCTGTCGTAGTAGTTGTCTGTTACACCATTTCCAACCTGCACGTGTTGTACACATATATATAAGTTTCAAATTTTTTTGATGCATTGAACAAAAAAAAGGGAAATTATCTAAACAAAAGTAGTGAATTTGAACTTACAATGAATCCTTTTAGATTGATGATGGGATGAGATGATTTCTTGTTGTAATCATATATTTTCTTTGCTAATTGAGGTACATAATGCCCTGTCAAATAACAATGAATGTCTTGATTAGACGGATTAATTAAAGGGAGGTATATATTTTGCTATTCACACGAATTCAGACAATCTATTGTTAATTAGCTTGTTTAAGACTAACTACCTGCATAACTTTCTCCAGAGATGTAAAAGTCTCTGTATTTGTACTGAGGAAATCTAGACATCCATTTGATGATGAAAATCAATGCATCTTGAGCTATGTCAAATTAAAGAAAAAGGCAATTTTAATGAAAATCTTTGTTAGTTAAGATTGAAACAAACATAAGATATTAAGATTATATGTACCTGTCCTCTCGTCTCCCGAGTCCTTGAGATTAGAGCTCGTATTTGTGTACGAGTAACCAACACCAGCCGGTGATTCAAGAAATAGAAGATTTGCCACTGTAATTAAGCATGATCGATCACAATATATAGTGATTACATGTGAAGATTTGATTAGTAAAAGATTACATGTAAGAAATGTGTCTAATTGTGTAATGTGTACCTCTATTCCAAGAATATTTATTCAAATATAGAGATGAAGTAGTTTTGTTAATACGGAATGGGCCTATTTCTTCGGATGCTCCATATGCCACTGATGAACATCCAGGCCCTGCATGCAAAGCCCAAAATTATTGAGTTAAGTTACATGAATTAATTCATCAAATTAAATGTTTTATCTATATGTCATATTTGTATTGTTTATATCTGCATTATCATGGATTTTTTTTTTTCCTTTTTCCAATGATATTTTTTATTTAATTTAGACATCAAACCTGAGTGACTTATCTTTTTCAAACAAATTATTGATATGAATGATTTTAATGCAAGCATATATATATATATATATATATATATATATATATATATATATATGATGATGTACCAATTAATATTTGAAAGGCATTACACATAGTAATATAGTTTATGTATATTTACACATGCTTTGAGGAAGCCGCACATTGAATGAGTTCTCTTAAAAATCTGCATTGCCTCACCTACTCATTCATTACACACGCAACAGTTTGAATAGTCATCTTCAATTATTAATACATGCTCAAGACGAATTCTTATATTCAAAATTAATTTACTGAAAACTATAATGTAATTATTGTCTTAACATCAAGCAATGTTGTACCCATCTCCACAACCATAATGTTTCCCTCTTGCTTCTCATGGTAGTACCATCTTAACTAATTAATCAATTCCACTTTTTTTTCTTCTTTTGATACAAAAATGTAGATGAGATTTTAAATGTGGAAGACTTAAACGATGTTTTTTTTTTTTAAAAAAAAATAGTTTAAAAAAGAAGATGTAAGTAGTATTTGGGGGTTTGTTTAATGCCGGTGGCGAGATCACTGGTCTCTGTACAAGAATTGACATATATCCCGCGAAAAACACGTGTCAATTCTTGTTCTCACCCCTAGCAACAAATAATCCGTATTTGGGATAGTATCCCGTCAAACATATGCATCTACATCTGTTAATAGTTAGTAACTGTTCTAATTTATATTGGTGTGGTACATTTTGGAAACATTTGGATTCTAGCACAACCAAGTCAACTAGTATATGGTTTTCCTTTCATTTTCAAAGCACCTAGAGATATATATTTGTAATGTAGCTAAATAGAATTACTATTTGGATAGGACTTGAACAATTAATGGGATACCTAGCTAGACTATATAATTGGGCGTGGCTATTTTTATGTCACGCTCAAATTTTGATGACTTTTGGACATATAAATGTTTGTAGTCTTGTAATGTTTGGTACACGGTGGAGCCGCTGATATGACCTTAAAAGATTTCAACTTCAATAACTAACTTATAAACTAGAGTGTTAATTTAGTGTTTAATATACATAATTTTCATTCATAAATCATATTTATTCAATAATTATATTATCTACTATTCTGTCCCAAAAACTTTTAACCATTAACCTCAGCGGAGTATCAAACTTTTTAAATTTATTATGTTGTGTACGTTCTAAATATTAATTAATATATATGGTGTTATATAATATTATTGGAATTTATTAGGTTAATTATCATGATTTTTAAAATTTATTTAAATTGACCAGTCAGCTGCAACAAATAATTAAGGAACTATTGGACAAACCGATCATTCTCATTCCCAAACACTGTTTGAACAAAGAAGTTGGGAATGAGAATGATAATTGGTAGACATATATATATATATGTGCAGTACATTTTAAAGGTGTTTTTGTGCAAATATCGGCAAAGATAAAAGTTTTAGAAGTAGAAGAATATACAGCACAAAAGAACAAACAAGACACACAGTAATCACGAGCACCCAAAAGGGTTTTTTCTTTCTGCCACAAAAAAACACTGCACCTTTTTGCCTCTAAAGTTGGCAGTTGTGCATTTTTATGAAAGATTGCCCATGTTTGCTAACGTGCACAGTTGGTAGATGAGTTGGTTTCATTCATGGCCAAAAGAGTCGGTCAAGCGCGGAGAGCGACTTGTTAAAGGGCCTTACACGTGCAATGCAATTTAATTTAAACTCGATTATTGCTCACCTAATTTATTTTCCAAATATATATAATTAGTTCATGTAATAATTTATTTTACGATGGTGCAACAGACCAATATAATTGTCTGATATTGTAAAGTGAAATTTCACATTATCCATGTTCTGATCTTTGTTCTCAAAAAATATAGAATTGAAAATTGCTTTCACTTTAATACTTTTTCTTGTGAAAAACAAGAATTACTATAAATAGTTGGATTGGATAATCAAAGTAAAAATCAATTACATGTACAAATGTGGAGGACCCTACAACAACAAAATATTAGTGCTCCAATCGGGCTCGATAGAGTTCAATTAAAAACTATACGTAATTATTGCTCTTACAAATGCATTACAATTTACTTGTAAAAATTGTAGATTCATTTGGTGATGATAAACAAATTCGAAAAACCAATGTCAGAAGATGTAAGAGAGTGAAAATGCAAATACCGCTTATGTATAGTAGTAGTAATTACCAAAATAAGATCTTATGTTTAAATTAATTGCGATATTAAATACAATCGCGGTCAGCGGGGCCATTGACATTTTTCCATAGCGAGGTTTTTGCTAACATAATTTAATTAACGCCGAGGTTTTCTTAAGAATTAACAATTTTTTTTATCAATAGGAATTAAGAACTTTAAATTTTGCAGTTCAGGCGATATTATGTAAAATCATGAACATGCACATGTATTCTCCATAAACTTATGTAAAGCCTATATATATATATAAACTCTACATGACAGATTATCCATTGGTTCAAGGCTACATTTTGTATACTAAAGTTTATGACAGATATTCAATATAAATAACATCAAATCCAATTCTTTCCTTACTAATAAATTAACAACAATAGTTAGCAAAAAAAAAAAAAAGAAACACTGACCTCCATTGAGCCAAAGAACAAGAGGTTTTGTATCTGCATTGTTTGTACCCTCAGTCAACCAATAAAACAGCGCACGCCCTTGTTCTTCGTTCACGGTAACATACCCCGAATATTGCGAAAACCCCACCGGCGGCTGACCCGGAAGCTCCGAGATACGATCCAACTCTTGTTCTTTCAAGTGTACTTGTGCAAAAGTATTGGTAATTGAAGAAAAAATAAAGCAAAAGAGAACAACTCTTTGTAATCCCATTTTTGTTTTTGTTTTTGTTTTTGGGAGAGCCTGCCCTTTAATTTTTGGTTTGTCTCTTCCTTTATAATCTACTCCACTCTTTTTGTACTTGAAAAAACTTGACACTAATTCATAAAACTTATGCTATAACAATTAATAATTAATGATTTACCAATGATAAGGTTGTATGAAACTCTTCTATCTTTTGGTGCATTAATTCTCCTCATGCAGTCTGGTCAGAATTGTGGACCTCATTCTTTTTTTTTTTTTTTTTTTTTTTTTTTTTTTGTTAACCCAGGTTTAGTCCTGGACCACCCATCACTGGCCCCTCAGCAATGTGCGGAAGTAAATCGCGGGATGACCTCATTCTTTCAACTCACTAGTGTGTGTGCGTGAGAGAGAATGATGCAATGGTCCTAAGTATACATATATATGTATATATATATCATATATGTGTATGAACATAGATCTAAACTTGGTTAAGAGCTCATAAATGCATTCATAATCACACTTGCTTTATTTATGATGTGGTCCAATTTATGTGTAGGAGGAAAGGTGGAGAGGGTAACTAGAGTTGAATTCGATTTAAAAGATTTTATTACAAATACAACTGAAATATATATAATTACTATTGCAAATAAATTGTTGTCCAAGTCATATTGACATAGTTAGCTCAATTTATATATATGAAATAGTTGCCGATTTTTTTTTAATATTTACTGACTAAAACTTATGAAAAAATGAAATTTTAACCCATACACGAAAGAAAACCGATATATTTGCTTTTGTAAAATATCAGAACTAGTTATAGAAGAGTTATTAATCATAATATAAAATATAAATTTATTATTTGTTTTGAATAAATAATAAATTCGACTCTAATTTTCCCATTAGAAGATCTCACTAGTGAACGCTTAATTATAATATTTTGGATATTTTTCCATCTTTTAATTAGAAAAGTCTAAACAAGGAAAAAATCAAATTGTCGTATTTATTTCCTTGCTTTGTTATGAAGTCTAAAATGGAAAGATCTTGGGCCTGTTTGTTTGGCGTTTCCCAAAATTTTTTCGTGTTTGGGAAATGCCAAACAAACATGTTTTCTATTTTCCGAAATAAATTTTTCATCTATTAATTTTCTCAAACTACTCTCTCAAAAGCCAAACAAACAACAATTTTCTTATCTCTAAACAAAACCTATACAAACTCTACTTTGATTTGACATAAAGTAACATAACTCTTACACAATTTATCTCACATAACAAACATGATTTGACATAAAGTCTTACACATCTTACACCTACAACCCAACTCTTCCAAAAAAACCTACACCTACTTTATTTCTCAAACCACTCTCTCAAAACCCAAACAAACAACATTACGCAAATCGAGATTATTTCACAAACCTTCACTACTCTCCCAAACTACTTTCCGAAACGCCAAACAAACAGGCCCCTTATCTTTCCAAGATCTCCGCCCGATATACTGTTTCCATAATTCATCACTTATTACTTTGAGTTATAGATATAATTACTCCCCACGTGCAACTAGCTGCAATACTAATTGTTTCTATTATCTTCAATTAAATGTAACATTATAAATAACTGCATTTCAATGAAACTTCTAAATTTAGTCAGTTTTTGTTTATTTTTTTTATAAATGATTTTTAATTAATTATTTTTCTGTGAAATGAAGTTGATTTCTAATTTGTAGGCTTTTGTACAGAGTGGTGAGACATGGTCATCTTGAATTTAACCTGTGATTCACAGTTTAGAAAATTAAAATAAAAAATTCTTGTGATCAAACAAGTCCGTGAAAACTTATTTGTAGCATGTATTATATAGTGCCATTCATTTAAAGAAAATTATAACTCAAATTTAATTAAGTCCACCTAATAATAACAATATAAAAGTATTTATGGATTGTTGAATGCACTGACATAGTCATTACGGTTCACATATCCTTTAATATTACACCATCTTATATATATCGTACTAAATTGTATCGATTTTTCTTTCAAAAATTATAAGTTTTGAGAAGCACAAAACCATGCTGAATATTTTGATATGATGCCGGTTTCAAAAATCCCATACATAAAAGTTATACCATTCAATAATTAAAAATAGATATTAATACACATAGAGATTTATTTAATTTATTTTTCAACCTATAAAACTCTAATACACGGTTCATTATTAGTGATTATTTTATATTCCCTCCGTCTCACTATTTTCGCTCCATTTATTTTTTCACGAAGTTTCAATTAAAAGTTAAAAAGGTGAAAGTTTAGATATCTTTATATTTATGCCTTTAAAAGTAATGATTCAGAATCATTACTTTATGTGAAAGTGTAGTTTTTAGAAAAAATAATTCTAACTATAGGGTATGTAATGTTGGATCGGGACATTCAAAAAATGAAATAGTAAATCGTGCTTAGATTTAATTTCATCTACTAAAATTAGCTTAAAAGGTAATATTCCTAATTTTAATCACCAAATGGTAAGCTCTTCCACCAGAAAGAGTAAACTGAACAATTTGTTTTCCAGTAGTCTTTCTCCCCTATTGAGTTTGTGCCAGATTGCTATATGATTAAAAAAAAAAATCTATTCAATGCAAGACGCAATAATTTATACGAAAATCTTATGTTATTTCCTGCAAAATATTTGTAAAAACGAGTTTATTATCAACTCATTGATCTCTAGAAAATATACATCAAGCAACTATCAAAAAATAATAGGTAAATTGTACTATAATGTACCATTGTCGTATCATATGATGTAATACTTTTTTTGTCCCCTTTTTTTCTATTCTTTTCACGGAGTGTCATGTAAAAGTTAAAAAAATGAAATTTTTAGGTATTTTCATATATATACCCTTAAAAGTAGTGGTGATAATTAGTGATGTTAAATTATTACTTTATGTGAGAGAATAATTTTGATAAAATAAGTATATTTATAAAAATAGAGTGTTATTTTGGAACATTCCAAAAAGAAAATAATAGTAAAAATTTAGGAACATAAAAAGTAATATAAATGGTTTATATCATATAAATGGTATTGAAAATGTTGGATTTGTATTGAACATATTTAGATATATGGTTTACATCATATATATGAATTTGAAAATGTTGGATTGTGTTGAACATTTTTAGATTAGACGTAAGGTATTGTTTAAGATTTTACTAAATAAATCACAAATCATATCATGTGCTTTTTTTTTTTAAGTTAGTAGATTATGCAATGAAGAAATCGAACACTTTTGTTACAATGACAATAGATGAATCCGAATCACAAAAAAAATTCGTGGGATATGGGTAAGGGAAACAAATCCCTTTCAATTACAAGTTTACCCCCATGTTGCAAGATTATATATCGATTTGTTTCCGTGTCTCGGAAACTTCTTTACATTCCATTTATGCCATTTCAACAACAGAGATCGAGCAGCTTCGGCATCCGAAATACACGCCCATTCAAAGGAAGGTGAAGGGCTTAAGATCATAAACACAACACTAAGAGAGTCACTTTAAAAACAATGAAGGGCCATTTTGCAAGATCGATAATTAATACGCATTGCTTCTTTGATTGATGCAGTTTCAGCAGTCATATCATATCATGTACACCCCTAACGGTCATAATTTATTTTGTAGGGTTTTTTTTTTTTTATATATATAATAATAATTTGATTTCCATATAATTATTCATAATACTCAATTTGGTCATTTCAGCTTTGATTGGTCAAAAGTGGCCAATACAATAAATGATTTACCATTGAATATATGTTGGAAATGACCTCAGCACAGTATCCATCAAATCCCAAAGGCCATTAAAAAATTAATCTAAGGCCTTTGACCACTGTATGCGTAAGAAATTTAAATAAGTAGTATATATATATATATATATATATATAATACTAGCTAGTGCACTTAGATGAGAAATAAAATAATAAGTGAATTAGTGAAGAACAAGTCAAGGGTACCTCAGAATGATGAACTGTAGATCATATCTAAATTTCCTCAAAACAAAGTAAATAGTACTCCTAAGATCTAATTACTGATGACTAGGATCGATTTTTTTTTTTTTTTACTATATTTACAATACAAGTATATATACCAATACTCTGTCATTTTACAGACAAAAATCTTATTTTAATTGAAAATTGAAATTGTATATACTCACATATTCTAAGTACTGCATTAATATTCAACCTGCGCCGTAAATTTTTCTGTATTTATATCACAAATTTTATAAAATTAAAATGTTAATCTTAAATATCCATTTTGGTTGAGACTTAATTCATTACTTTTATAATTTAGTTGTCAATGTTATTTGGGTGGTAAATCAAACGTTGGGCCGTAAAGCATCTAGCAAACAAAATGATGACACTTTCTTGGGCCGAACGTAGCCACGTAAAATCAGTTCTATTACTTGAGGTCATGGATAAATGAACAATGACAAAATCATGGACTTGTTTATCTTATTTTTCTGTGCTCTCTTATAAATAAAATAAATAGTACATATATATATTTAGTTCATGATCAAAATTAGGAATATTGTCAATTGATTGTATTTTAATTACAATTCGATTTGATTTTATCAGATTAGAAATTTAATGAATCTAATTCGTATACGAAGATACATATATATACGAAACGTTTTATGAATCTCTATGCATTGATATGTTTTAGTATCAACAGAACGAGAAGAGAATCATCCATTTTTTTAGAAAAAAAAACAAAATCATGTTTAATATATAAATTATTATAATTAGCTAGTTTTGTCCGGGTGGATTTGGGGTGGGCTTAGTTGTATCAGGGCCACAATCTTTGGTGCAAATGCACTTAAAGGAATAACATCTGCCTGTTTCAAAACCCTCATGCTTGCAAATTATGGAGCAAATATTATTTTTGCATCTATGTCCTTTGTACTCTCTGCTTCTTGATTTGCACATTCTTGCCTCACATTGCACCACAAGCTTCACTGTCACATTAATTGAATTTAAATAATAAATTGTATTTTAATAATTAAGTACCATAGGACTTGATATGTTCAAAAGTCTCTCCCTTTTTCCCAATCGTTTTTATACATGTCATCCTTTACCCAATTTTCATCCATTTCTAGGATCAAAAGTGTAAATTGCAAAATGGAGATACCCAAAAAAACATGGAAAAGAGAAGTAATTAGGACGAAATTAAATTAATGTTCAGCTTGTTTTGAAAAAAATTAAGTACATACTTATTTGTGGAGTTACTGGCAATTTACCCCCTATAATATTTATAATGTTTAATTCACATCCCTAAGATTTGAAAAAAAAATAAATTTACCTCCCTATAATCTTATAAAAATTTCACACATCATCTATGATATTTTTATATGTGACAATTTATCCCCCTATGTTATGATAAATATGATAATTTACACCCTATATTATGAAAAAAATATGGCAATTTACCCCCCTATATTACAACCACACTTTTCATGCTCACTCTCAATTTCGACAAGTGAGTTACTCTCTCCGACTGAAGGAGGTGAATTACTTTTTTAAAATTTTCACTGGGGATAAAGTGTTCTTTCTCAAATCACTAGAGAGTAAATTGAATATTATTCATTTTACAGGGGGTGAATTGGTATTAGCTAATGTCTGTGTGTCAATGAAACAGCATATATAGAAAGATACATATACACTAATTCTGACTAATAGAGACTCACCAGAAGTGAAAATGAGAAGCAGTAAAACAACCACAAATATCTTCTTCTCCATGTTTAATAACTTTGCTCAGGTTTTAATATTCGGCTTTGTCATGCTCTTACTAGAAACATTCTTTATATCATTTCATTAATTAAATATATATAGTTGATAAACTCAGATTAATGAAGACCTAATCTTTACTTTTCGATTTAACTTGGCAAGATATATTAATTAAAGATTTCCTATTTCAAATCAATTGTGTGAAATTAAGGCTCGATCCATGCGTCGTCGTATCTTTTGTGGAACGTATTTTAGTTTGATTGGCCATAATATTTAGTTATGTTTGAAAATGTGCAAATATGCCATCAACTTTGTCTTAGTGGCGGAGTTGGGGACCAAAAACTCTAATGCTTCATTTGGTTAGGTTTTGATTCGATCTAGTAATTTTATGAAATTGGGGACCAAAAACTCTTATTCATAATACATCTTTGGAAATAAAACAACAAATAAAAAATTAGTGATAAAAGGTCCAAAACTAAATTCATATGTATTTTCTTGGGCTAGTTTATATGTCTTTTCTGGAATAGCAAAATTATTAAGATAATCATATGAAGGCCCAAAACTAAATGGATTAAGACAAATTAATTAACTCATAAGAAAATGAGGCATAATCTTAACATACCAAGTAACCATCCAGAAGGAGCCCAATTCTTCCTTTATGAGAAAATGTGGACCAAGAATAAAAAGGCCCAAGAATTTTGAGATTCTCAATTACCCGAGGCTAAATAGTAGGTCCATTAATTTTCATCAATAAATAAAATAAAATGAAAATCCTACTTAAGTATGATATTTATTTTTGTTCTCAATTACTCGAGCCGAATTTTTTGATCTTTCTTATCTTTCATTATCACTAGCTATTGAATTTTTGAAAAGATGAGATATGTTTCTTGTCTTTTTCCTTAAAATTTATCTGATCAAATTTGTACGCAGAATAATCGTAATTTTACCCGGCTTCAATTTTCGTACTAGTACAAGAAAGAAAACCTAGTTGTAAATACCATATACTTGGTTATCTTATCAACTTGGATGACATTGAAAAAATACCTTTAAAACATTGGATCAGCAATTAAGTTAATGAAACAGAATAGCTACATTACATTTCTCTTATACATGAATATTATCTTGAAATAATGAGCTAAATGAACCACCCCAATAAAAAGCATAAACGGCCAGAAGGGAATAGTTTATAGATAATTTTTATTCAATTTCAACCTTGAATAGTTTTAGTTAATTTAAAAAATGAAGGATAAAATAGGAACCATGTTAAACATAAACACTATTGCATAACTCAAACACTAAAATTCAAATTCCACGTTCTCAAATGAACTTTATTAAAAATATATCTATCTAGCTGACTTCTAAATCTTTACTCGGCGTCAATTTTTGAGAAATCATGCTTCTCCACCCTCTCCACCACCACCGCCACCGCCACCACCACCACCACCACCTTCTCCACCTTCTCCACCTTCTCCGCCCTCTCCTCCTTCATCACTAGGCGGCGGTGGTGGAGGATGTTTAACGACTCCTGGGCTATCACATTTCTTCGCGCAAAAGCACATTCCATGGAAGCATTGGCCGGTTTTGAAGTGTTCTTCCTTGCAGATTACTTTACAATTACTTATATGATTTCTGAAAAAACATCTACCATGAAAACGCCTACTCTTTGAATGACAATTCCTCGCATCAACTTCGATCATGAATTCATCTGTAGGTATATTGTTTTATACACATAAGCAAAGGGTTTGTTATGAAAAATGAAGAATTGAAGAAATCTAAATTCGAGCATTTAGTAGATTTTAGAGCAAAAATATTGACTTTAGAACAACATTACGGTTCTAAATATCATTTCATAGTAGAAATTGAACTAATTACATCATGTCGCGATTTAAATGAGTTCTTATAATTAATTTGTACATGATTAGGAGTTCTAGTCTACTAAAATAGACACATAAAAGTGTAGAGCTTACGAGTCAAGAATAGAACGACGAATAGAACAAGCCCCAATAGCTTCTTCTCCATTATTGATTACTTATTTGAGATTGAATGATTTCCGAAGAAATAATAACTCTATTTTATAGAGTTTATCATGGGTTTTGGGATATAAGCTATGCATGAAGTCACATATTGCACGGTAACAAATGGCACGAGTGTATACACAAGCAAAGTTTACTTAATTAAGGGAAAATTACATTAACTGTCTTAATTTAAGATATGATATTCAGATATTTATTAAAATTTAATGCAAGAAAGATTAGAAGTTCATTTATTTTGCAAGTGGAAAAATGTAATGTCCTCATGACCAAATAATATTTAATTTTCTAAATATATATATACTACAAGAAAATTGAATTTTTGTGACAATATATTAAGTGATAAGGTTAAACTTGTCACCTAGATTGCACGGATACGGATACGACGATACGATACAATACGGCACGAATACGGCGATACGGATTCTTAAAATTTATAGGATTCGATACGGCAAAGATACGCATATAAAATAAAATAATTTTATATTATGCATAACAACATAACTAATTTGATCATTCTATTATACGACAAAAACAAAAGATCATATTCAAAATACATATTGTCTACTAGTTTAATTTCGGGTTGGACAACATCACATAAAAATTTTACACTAAAATTGTCAAAAACCATTCAAAATACACAAAAGTTATGTATCAAAAGTTGGAAAAATTGGACAAAACCCTTATTGATTTGAAATTTCCAACTAAACATCACGAGTATTGATACCCGTATATATAGGCCATCTAGTATATATATATATATTTGTTTGCTCATACCAAAAGAAATACTTTCCTAAAGAACTTTTGTTATCAAACAATACTCACAACATTTTTATTAAGCTGATCTTTTTTTATAACATATCTACAATCGACTATGAAAAATAATATGAAGTGAACTGAACATTTTATTTGTGGGCAAATATGTTACGAAATCAATACCTTTGTTTTATGTAATCAAGAAAATTAAAAATCATATAATTATAATTATATATATATAGTTTAATTTTCCCTAGGACATGGCTTCAATTTTTTATTTCGCCTAGGTCTCCAAAAGGGTTGAGTCGGCCCTGCCTTGCACAACATATTGAGATTATCAAAAAATTAAGAGAGAATAAGATTGAGTTGAAAACTCACTACCCATTTTAGTACATGCTTGTATTCATTTAAAGCAAACAAAATCTTTAGTCAAACTTTTAGGTCACATTTTTGTGTTGCATCAGTAATATACAATTGACACATTCCATCTACCTAAATTATACCTATCATGTTAAAGTATAACAACATTTAATCAAGGAAAAGGGATCTCTTTTCCCTAATTCGATGCCAGAGAACAATGTGAGAAATTGTCAAACTATGTCTTCTATTTCTTTATACTCATGAAGATTATTGTTTTTCGATCATTGTTTTGGTTGGCCTCGGATCGATGGAAACTAGAAGTTAGCGGTGCATAATGCAGCGAAGTGACACGCAAAGGCTTCCCAGGGCAACAATGCAAAACACGCGCTTTTTAGACTTCAAACCAGCAGACGGTTTATTTTTTCACATTACTGTTTCAAATGCCAAAACGCTATAATGCAAATAACAGACATTATAACAGACATAGAACACATGGTAGATGGCATATTATAGCGCAAGACATTGCTGCGAATCGCGTTATTGGGGCAACTAACTGCACTATTATCCAAATATATAGTGCATTGTTTTAGTTGGAACGAATGTTTAGGTTCGAATTGGAACTGAACCAGTGGTGCAATGTTTTGCTAGAACAGGGTGCGAGTTGGATCATAACAGAGCTTATGTTTCGTTATTGGGTTTCAAATTTGGATCGGTTGTTAAATTTTGAAGTTGAATCAGAATATAAATTAAAATTTCTCTCACAAATAATATTCTTTCATATCCAAGCCAAGGCTATGTTGTGTCAACCGTTTGGCATGTGGTCAAACTCAAGCCTACCTAGCTAGGTTCTCTTCGTCCTTACAAAATATGAGTGCCTCGATGACTCAAACTCATTTTCAACATTTAAGTTGAAATATCTCATTTCAAGAGTAATCCATTTTGAAAATAATTTATATTTACATCATTCATGGTTTTGAACAAATGAATATTATGAAATTAATCTTACAAAGTTCAACACATTTGAATTCTAATTGCGAAATATTAAGTTATGGGACCCACTCAAATAATTGATTAAACTTGACATTTATTCATGGCCCTAAACCATGAATTTCCAACAATCTACCATGTTTAACTTACTTTGAGAATAGTATTGCATCCAGATAGGTGAATTTCTTTGAACGTTTTCTATTTAGAATTGTCGGACTTGGTCAATCAAGTGAACGAGGTTATGATTTACTTATGACTTGATGATACATAGAAGGGACGAGCTGAAATCTTCAATAGATGAGTGTCGTTTTGGTTTTGAATAATACGGAGTGTGTTGATCTGACCCAGTTCGAATGCACGACCTGGTCAGAGTTTGTATCATATGAACCAGGTATATATCAAGATATATATCGTATTATGTATGATTCATAAGATATATGTAACATATTGTATAAGATACATGAGAATGTGTGATATGTATCATTCAACCTCTATATATTTTGCATCAGAGCGCATGTTTAGTATCATGATTTTAATAATTTTTGTCTCTAGACCAAACACTGTAGTTAAACTTAAAAAACTAAGCAAAATTTCCACCCTACTAATTTTCAGCCCATATTTGGGTAGAAAGATGTTCAAACAATTCTACTTTCAGGCAAATAATATCGAACTAACAAATACAAATAATTCTCAACCAAAAAAACTTATATAAACTAGAAAACACCCACACATCTAGTGAGATCGAACTCAATACTTAAAAATTTTGAGACACCAATTATGCAATAAGGACAATGACTCGTCGACAATCATATTTAGAGAGATGGTATTAATTTTTTGATGATTTGTAGTTTATTAATTTCACAAATTGCATGATAAAAGTTTGAATGATCTAAAACAATGATATTGTTATGTAGTTGGAAAAAATATGATCATACAATTCGAATTCCACTAACTCAAGATAATTTTATTGATATTGTCTTGTTTTATTTGCTCTGCAACATAATCTATTATATCTCATATCTTGAGAGACGAGGCACCTCCAGCCTCACCACCTTCACCACCCGCATTGCCGTCGCCGCCGCCTGCACCTCCACTTCCACCGGCATCTCCACCCTCTCCACCTTCACCACCAGTACTACCACCACCCTCTCCACCATCATCAGCAGGCGGTGGAGGCGGTGGAGGAAGTGGCGGAGGGGTGTCACATTTCTTGGAGCAATAGCAAGTTCCACGATAACATTGGCCGGTCATGAATTTTTCTTCCTTACAAATAATTTTACAATTTCTTATGTGGTTTCTAAAAAAGCATCTGCCATGGTAATGCATACTCTTAGAATGACATTTCCTCGCTTCAATGTTTATCAAGAATTCATCTGTAAATATATTAAATTATTTTCACAAAATAAATAATATGTTAGGCTAATTATTTAAAGAATAAAATACTTTATAATCCATGAATACGTACATGTTAGAGAAGAAAAAATATTACGTGACTTTATAATTAGATAATATATTGGAAATCGAAGTTATATATCGCACGATAAGTAAAATAAAATCTAATAGTATAACAATTTGAACAAATGAATTTATAATATTTATACATATGCAAATTCACACAAATTATAAAGAGAGCTTACGAGTCAAGAATAGTATGAGTAGAAGAAGTATCCCCGATAGCTTATTCCCCATATATATTATTATTGATTAAGTATTTGAAATTGATTATGCAAGAGATGATTTTCCAACAAAAAATTGTGACACTCTTTTATAAGGATGGCAAAGCCTGAAGCCATCCACTGCATGGTTACAAATGGCACAATTGCATAATTTTTCAATTTTTAGTTAATCAGGGAAAAACTCATTAATTTTATGAACATGAAGATATGTCTAGTTATCTGTACTTCAACTCCTTTTTTTTCATGTGTTCTAGCTTTTCTTATTTTCTTTCTCCTGAAAAGCTTAAATTAAATGTGACAGATAATTAAGGAACTTAAATAAGAAAATTTTAGCTGAAATAATTCAGCTTGATCTTATCATTGTACCCTTATTACAAAAAATATAAAAACAGGTTTTCTTACATGTGACTTATAATTGGTAACTCTCATGAGAATGAGAAAAATTATAGTTTTAGTCTCAGGACTAGACCTTCAACTCTTTGAGTCCTGTACTTTACAAAACTACATATTTTTTTGCAACTTCTTAAAATATTCAGCATTTTTTGTTTCATCACATCCTCTCCGTCCAATTTGGGAGCGAAATTGTAAAATCAAGACAATCTTATAAGACCAACAATATTAAACAAATACTACTATGTGGACCATAAAAGCGCAAAATATAAAAAAAAAAAAAGGAAATGGGACCAAAGTGTGAATTTTGTTAAGCACATGACCAAAAGTGCGAATTTTTGTTAATTACATGACTAAATGTGTTGAAGGTCAGGTATTTTGAGACGAAAATACAATATTGTCCATAGAAGTATTATTTAAACAATGGATACGTTTTTTTTTTCTCTCTATAAAACAATAAATCAAATTAATCAATCTAGATAAACTATAAATTACGTGTCTAGTTTACATTTAAAATCATACTCTCTTTTTTAGGGTTACATTTAAAATATTATTTAGTCAATTTATTATTATTTGCCTTTTCTTTTAATTTTTGTATCATTACTTATAAAATAAGTACAAAAATTGAAGAAAGTTTCAACCAAAATAATTCATAGGTGAATATATAAGACAATTATAATAAAATTCAATTTATTTAGCCTATATATCAATTTGTAAAATATATTAGATCCAAAACTCTTAAATTTGTCACTCAAAATAATAAAAAAAATAATAGAACAAGTTTCTCTCTCTGGAATAAAAGAAATTTAATGAAGATCAGACAAATGAAGAATAAGAAGATTAAGAAAAAATATCCAAAAAATATATTGAAATTAATAATTCATTAAGAATAACCATGCTTAATAATATGTGAAGTTAAAATAAGAAAACTAATTCATGATAGATTAAGCTATGATTAAAAAATAAAAATAATCCTATTAAATATAATTCATGACAATTGCATTTCTTAAAATTAAACTGGATGGAGGTAAATTAAGATTATTTAATTAATTAAGTTGATTTTTGTGGAGAATATATCATTATAACATAATTAATTAAAATATGATATTAATAATATTACACTTGATTACATATAAAAGTTAAAGAAAATAGATTAGAAATTGTAAATTAATAATTAAATAAATTGATGGAGCTAAAATAATACTCTGAGCCAATGAGGCTTTAGCCAAGTAGTTAAGGATGAGGCTCCATGACCAAGAGGTCGTGGGTTCAACTCCCACGAATGTGGGTACTTTCTCTAGTTTCATACTAGCCTTTCTCTAGTTTAATACTAGTAATTAGTTTACTTTAATATCATTGTAATAGTTTCGATTCAATATAGTGTTTGATGTAACAATGTATTCACCATCTCAAAAAATAATACTCTGAATCTCCAAATTATATGTGTGCCAGAGTAATATTTTAAATAATTAATTTTTTTTGTATAGCAAAATTTATTATTTGTTAGATATATATTCTCTCACCATATGAAAGTCTCATTAGAAATGAATGCAAAACCTCGTGAGAAATAGGGTGTATGGTGCATTTTATCAAGAAAACATGATTTGAGGGTGAATTTCACTATTTTTAAAATTTGAGGGTGCAATTTGCCACATTTCGACACACTATTAATATCAATGCATGCATATGCCCGCTTTCACACAATATATATGCTTCCTCGTTGTTTGGAAAAAGATATAAACATAACTCATTTGAGTATGTCATCAAAATTTATGTTTATTTGACTTCGACATTGCCTACTTATAATTCTATTCATGATTACACAAATAATATAATTCATTTGTTCCATTTTTTTTTTAATATTTTCTTTTTTAGATGTCTCAAAATAAGACTCGACTTTAAATAAAATATTTCTTTTAAAAAATAATCTCTTATGCCATAAACTAATGATTAACATTAAATCTCAACCACTAGATATGTGGTAATAATTGTAGAATTATCTATAAATTTCACTTTTTTATAACTGAAAGTAACAAAAATATTGGAATATAGGGACTAAAAAGATGCATGTATGATAAAGTAACAAATTATTTCATTCTGATGGATTACATAACTATTGTTGCAACAATCAACAATAAAACTAACATTATTGAAAACTATGTTTGATAAATATTCTTACTATGTTGTATCATACTTGATAAATTATTTTCTAATATTTTAACACCACATTGGAAAGACTATTAACTAGTTGTTTAGACCACCTTCATTAATTATTTCAAACTTGTTGATTACCACCATTTTCATCACCGGGAGGATTATAACCACCATCTTCAGGAGGAGGATCATCACCACCTGGAGGATCTTCATGAGGTGGAGGATCACGAGGAGGCGGCTTATGACTACCACATTTCTTGACACAATAGCATCGCCCACGCTCACATCTACCATACTCAAAACCTTCATGCACACATACTATTCTGCAATTTCTTGATCTGCGGAAGCATCTTCCTTTGAACTCACGACTTCTTGATTTGCACATTCTTACTGATTCACTCACCATAATCTCTTCTGTTTTTAAATTGCATCACAACATCGAGAAGAAAAAATAAGTGTAATATTAGTGATAATATGATAAGTTAAAACATTAAATTGTCACTCTTTTTATGCACTTAGTGGCAACAAGCTTGCATTGACAAAAATAATTTTTTTAAGTTGTCACTAGTAGCTTTTTATTTTTATTTTTATTTTTTGGTTCGTCACTAATAACTACTAATGATAAGTATCTAACAATGTATGTTGTCCCTATTGGGATCTAGTGACACATTCTTACCATCTATAAATATCATCACGTGATTTAATGATGAATTTTTGTATCACTAATTGTTAATAGTGACAAACTGATTAAAATTATTGTTGAGGTGTGACAAGTTTTGGTTGAACTATAACTTATGTCAAACACATGTGCATGATGTGCCTTAAAATTTAACTTTGTAAGAATGTATAGCAAGAAAGAATACTCACGAGCCAAGAAAAGGAGAAGCAATGCAACTCCAAACAATCTCTTATCCATTTGTATCACCACTCTATGTTCAAGCCCTGAACTAGTTTGATCAGTTTCTATTGAAAACAAACAATTCCTAGCATGATTATATATTTAGGAGCAATACTATTAGGTTGAGCATTGGGGGGATGATCTGAAGAAAAGTCGGTATTCAAATGTGTGACAAGTGTTGAAAATGCAAACATGACTTTTTTTTACAATATTAAATTTTCCAATTTCTCAAATCAGAAAATTTGAATCCGTACTTTATTTGGTCGAACCAATCTTATGTATATATTTCACATGCATCATGTCATATTATTTGGTTAATATCAATAAATGTTATTAATAAAATCATAACACAATTAGCGTATTTATATGTTTCATAAATATTTCGAAGGTCGTCGGCGTCAGAGTCAAACCAAATGAGATTTGATCTATAATTCCTAGATTTTCATGTTTGTAACAACCAGTTCGGAAATAAATTACGTGAGTTACTTCAAAAAGAGTTTTGTTTTTTGTTTTTTGCTTTGCGCTTTTGCTATATTTATTTACTATATGTAAAAGATGGACTTCAAATTGAAGCCACTCATATTTAATTTCCTTTAATTTATAACAGATAATTTCACATTAAATAAATTAAATGAGCCGACACCAAATAATGTGAGATTGCATATTTGTTTAGTCTTAAATATAAATAAATATAGAAGTTTGATATTGCTTTTAATTTGATATAACGAGTGAAATATAAGTTTAGTATTTAAATTTATGAACCAAAAGTCTGATTGATTACCTGATAATTAAAGTAAGATAGATAATTGAGAAAGGGTCATAAAGCCCAATATTGATCCTTTGGCGAAGCATAATATAAGCCCAAAAGGTATCCCTTTCGTTCGGACTCCAATTTCTCATGAATCACGTTTTTTAATGAAGCTTTAACCAGCATAAAGTTAATGTTAGGGGGGTAAATAAGCCAGATTTCAACTTTATCTCAAGTCTCACTTCGAATTCCAGATTCAAGTTTAAGTTCGATCAGATTTATTCTATTTTTTTATCGAACATTTGGTAGACCTAATCCAATTAAAAAATTCAATAATTCGAAGTGCATGGAGCGAATCTGAGTCTAGGTAAATCCAACCATTAATTATCTAAATTATTAATCAAAAAATTATATAGACATTAAAATTTATTTTTATAAATTAAGGAAACATTAATAAAGCATAAAAGACCTACTTACCTAAAAGTCAGTGGCACGGTATATGATACCACCATTTTAACAAAATATAAGTTAATGTTTCAATTATGATTTATTTTTATGCATGTGTTAATCTAACAACATGAATTAATTTTTATATATTTTTACCAATACCACTTTTTAACATCATCAGTTAATCATTTGAAGCAAGTGATTAATTTTTTCAAAAAGTGATCTTCAGTTTTTATGTTGGAGCATATTGAATTATGAAGACAATTTTAACTTTTAACACATGAGCTTAGTTGATGAAACCTATAATTTTAACAAATTCGTTGTTGAAAAAAGATATTAATAAGATTTTAAAAAGCGAAAATTTTATTAAATCTCGAAAAAAATTCCAACCGAATTCAAAGAAGATCCAGTGGGCTTTTAGATCTTAGGATTCGTAAGAATGGGATCTGATCTAAATCTGACTCGATATAAATAGGGAGAAAATATGGAATCAACAAGAATTTAACCTTTAATAGCCTTAATATATCTCAATACTCTCATTTTATGAATTTGAATTTGAATGGAATTTTCATATATTTAAATTTTGATTATGTTCTAGTATGTCTAACAATTACTTTTGATCGAATTACATGTAAAATATTTATTCGGTAGAATATCTTTCAAAATTTTGTAATAGGTACAATATATATAGACCTTAACATACCAGGACTTTCACAATCGAAGTCCTGTTGCAACCACTAATGGAAAAGTCAAATAGAAATGATTCAAAGTGGCAACTCATGATTAACCAAAAACATATACTCCATATGTTTCATCTTTCATTTTTTACTATTTTCTTGGTAAGATGTCTTAAAATAAAACTATTTTTATTTAAATAAAAAAAAAATCTTTTTAAAAATATTCTCACACATAAAATAATATTTTGACAATATTAATTCACACCACAACTTTTGAGGACCAATATATGAAGCCATCTAAATGTTTCTTTTTTCTAAAAGTGAAAAAGAATAAAAATATTGTGACGAAAGGACTAAAAAGATGCATGTATGACATTATGAGAAAATCACAAATTATTTCATTATGATGGATTACATAATGAATGTTGCAACAATCAGCTATAAAACTAACATTATTTAAAACTATGTTTTACAAACCTTACTATGTTGTATCATAATTGATAAATTATATGTCTAATATATTCTAACTCCACGTTGGAGAGTCTATGAATTATTGTTCACCACCTTCATCGGGAGGATTACCAACATCTTCACATTTCTTGACACAATAGCACTTGCCACGCTCACATCTCCCATATTCAAAACCTTCATGCATGCAAACTATTCTGCAATTCCTGGATCTACGGAAACATCTTCCTTTGAACTCATGGCTTCTTGATTTGCACATTCTTACTGATTCACTCACCATAATCTCCTCTGTTTTTATTTGAATAAAATAAATACAATTAATGTAGTTACTACATCTAGAAGAAAAATGTGTATTCGTGAGATAATAAGTTACGACGTTAAAGTTGTCACTCTTTTTATGTATTTAGCAACAAATTTAGTCTAGTTCACAATAATCATTGTTACAAATACGCCAATGACAACAATAATTTTTGAGTTTTTATTAATAACGGGTATTTGACAAAGTAGGTTGTCACTACCGACATTTAGTGAGAATATCATTGTAAGATTTAGTGATAAAATTTGTGTAGCACTAATTGTTAATAGTTAAAAATTAATTATAAATTATTGTTGAGTCGGGATAATTTTTTATTGAAGTAAAATTTATGTCAATTAAAAGTGGGCTAGAACGTGTAAAATTGGTCACTTAATGAAATTCACTCAATTAGGTTAAATGGGTTAAAAAAAGTACTCAATTAAGTAAAGTAGTTTAGCCTACAAGAAGGACCTAATCGGAATATTATGTCGCGCCTTTCTAAACCCAATTTGCTGAATTCAAACCAATTTTAACTTAAAATAAATTAATTTATTTTCTAAATTAATGTAAGTTCTAGTTACACAAGAATCATGTAATGTATTTAATATGAATATTTGAAATTTTGTTTAATATTTTCTTATGATTATGATGCACGTTAATTTGCTTAATGTATCATTAACAAATTATATAAACACAAAGGGCACCGGACGGCCACGGTCCGGTTGACTAGGGCTTATAATTACCCGACCTTTTTCATCCGCAGAGAAATTTACTCATTTATAGCTCTATTTGTTTTTTACTCGCTCAAATTTAACCCAACCCACCAATTGTTTGGACTAAAATTGCTTGTTTAATAGGTGTAATATGGAAAACACGTGTTCATGATGGATGTACCTTAAAATATATGTATGTAAATATAAGTATATATAGCAAGAAAGAGTACTACTCACGAGCCAAGAGAAGGAGAAGCAATGCAACTCCAAACAATCTCTTATCCATGCTTTGTCTCACCACTAGATCTATGTTGAAGCTCTAAAATAGTTTAACAAACAATTGATAGCATTATTCTATATAGGAAGCAGTATTATTAGGATGAGCAGTAGGGGAGATATATTCTGAATAAAAGTCAGTCATAAAATGTGTAACAAGTGTTTAAAGTGCAAACATGGCTTTTTAAAAAATTTAAACTGAGTTTTGTCTTCATTTTGCACTTTTTCTATATTTATTATGTTCATAGTTGTTTCTCTTTAAAAAAAATTATTTTCGCACCTGCTCCATGTCTTCAAATATAGGAGATAGCCTTGTAAGTAAAGCCACTCAATTTCATCTTCCTTTCTAAAAGATAATTGCACATTAAATATATGAGTCAACAACAATTAATGTAAAATTAGGATATTTGCTAAATTTTATATATAATAAATAATTAAATTTGAAATTACTTTGAAAATAACGAGCCAATTATATGACCTATTATTTGATATTATGAACCAACAGTTTGTCTCATCTAAAATTATTAATATAAGAATTGGTCATTTAGCCCAATAGTGATCCTTTAGCAAAGTTGTTATATAGTTAATTAGGGCATAGCCTAGTGGTAATCACGGACAAAACTGATGCCTCATGATCTCCCAGGACCAAGAGGTCATGAGTTCAACTCCCACTAATGTGGATTTTTCTCTAGTTTAATACTAGCGTTTGGTAATGGTTTATTATTTGAAATTACTTTATACTTAGATAGTTATTGAAATAATTTATAATAAATGTTATCTTAAAAAAAGGCGAAGTGTAATATAGGCCCAAAATGTTTCCTTTCGATTGGACTCCTGTTTCTCATGAATAACATGTAACTTTGTTACTTGTTAATGAAGCTTTAACCGGCCCAAAGTTAATGTTAGGAGGTAAATGGACCAGACTGCAACTTTATATCTCAATGAGACATCAATTCGAATTCCATATTTAAGTTTAAGCTCGACCTGATTTATTGTAAGTTTTATTCGATTAGATATTTGATAGACTTAATCTAGTTAAAAAATATATATTTCAAAGTACATGAAACGAATACAGGTCTAGGTCGATATGACCAATGAATGCTAAATTCGATAATAAATTGATCAAAAAAATATATTGACATTAAAATTTTATTTCAATAAACTTAGGAAACATTAATATAAAAAAAAAAGACATAGTTCCCTAAAAGTTTGTGGCACGTTTCATAATATTTTACCATCAATTTAACAAAATATAAGTTGATATTTTAATCATGATTCATGAGTTCATTTTCATGTATATTTTAACTTAACAACATGAATTAGTTGATATATTTATATCAATACCATTGTTTAACATGATCAATTTACTCATTTGAAGCAAGTGGTTAATTTGTCAAGCATTGATATTCTTTTTTATGTTAGCACAATGAATTATGAAGAAAGTTTGAACAAATAAACTTAATTGAATGAAATATGTAATGTTAACGATTCGTTAAAAAAAAAAAAAAAAAAAAAAAAAAAAAAAAGAAAGACATCAACGAGATTTTTTAAAGTGAAAATTTTGTTAAATTAAAAAAAGAATTGAAATCTTCACTCTAAAAAAAACTGAAATCTAACAAAATCGAATTCAAACAAGATCTAGGGGCTTGTAGATCTTAGGATTCAGTAAAGATAAAGATTTGGATCTAATCTGAATCCAACTTAGAGAGAAGTTCGAATATGACCTGATTCGACACTGAATCAGATATAATCGTGAAATCGGTTAAAGGAAAAAAAAAGGTTAGAAAATCGAATTTTATCAGTACTAGGTAACGTCCGAAATGTACTAACCGCACACCAATCTTGGCCGACCATGGAATCTTAGTCAAACCCATTTTACCTATACTATAAAAATCAAACCCTAAGTTTTTAAGTTTTATTTTTTCTTTTTCTTTCTCTTTCATTTCCGTTTACGAGTGGGATCTCTCACAAAATTCCCCAAGGAAAAAATAATTCAGGTGATCCCGTTATTCTCTCTATTAATCTTGATTCATCGGGTTCTTTTAATTTTCGAAAATTTTGGTACCTTTTCTGTTTCATGTTTACTTGATATTTGATGGGAATTTGAATTTGTTGATTTTTGTTGGCTTTAATTGTGCAGATTTAATGTTTTTGTTTTGAGAAAGGTTGTCTATTGAAATCTTATTGATATATATAGATTGAATTGAATAATTTACTATGATTTCGTTTTAGGGATTCATTAGGATATCTTTTTAATTCATTGTGCTTGATCTATTTCTGGCCAATTCTGATGTGTGTTTATCCTTGTGCTTTGCTTTCATGGAAATTTCGGCAATTTTAACCCACATCTTGTTTTGTATTTAAAGGCCCGGATGGTGTTTTTTATGTGCTCAATTAAAGATCTGTAACTTAGACAAGATTATGTTTTCGACACGGATATAGTATGATATCGTACATGGATACGTGACACAGTAGCTTCTCGGGATCACCGATTAATGCATAAATGGAAATCTGTGGCAAAATTCTTGTGGTGTTTATTGGGGTAGTATTAAATGGCTAGTTGGCATCATTTTTATTGCTTTATGTGACTTCTGAAATTAGATTTAATTCTTTGAAATTCTAACAAGATGTTTATTCATTTGGCGATTCTCTATATGCAGGATATAGAGTTTTGAGTTTTAGAGATGTTAGAGCAACTACTGATATTTACAAGAGGAGGTCTAATCCTCTGGACATGCAAAGAGCTTGGAAATGCTCTTCGAGGGTCGCCCATCGATACTTTGATTAGGTCCTGCCTTTTGGAGGAGCGATCTGGTGCTGCGTCATACAATTACGATGCCCCAGGTGCTTCATACACTCTTAAGTGGACATTTCACAATGAGCTTGGCCTCGTATTTGTAGCTGTGTATCAGAAGATTCTCCATCTTTTGTATGTGGATGATTTACTTTCTATGGTCAAGCAAGAGTTCTCTCAGGTTTACGATCCTACACGGACTTCGTACAATGAATTTGATGACATATTTCAGCAGCTTAAGAAGGAGGCTGAGGCTCGAGCGGAGGAGATGAAGAAGGCAAAGCAAGTGGGAAAGCCTGTGAACAATAACCTCGGTAGGAAGCAAGGGCAGACCCAAAATGGAATTGCGAATGGAGGCAATAAAAAAAAGAGTGGAAGTGATTCTGGGAATGATAGTGGAGATGGCGACAAGTTCAAAGATCAAATTTTAGAAAATGGAAATACTAAAAATAATAATACTAGAAAAGGGAAAGCACCCATGTTGGTTAATGGTAATGGTAAAGAAGATGGTTCTTCCAATGCTGGAGCTTTTGATGTAAATAAGCTACAGAAGCTTAGGTCTAAGGGTGTAAAGAAGGCCGAAACTGTTGTTAACAAGGTTCCTACTTCGGAACCAAAGAAAAAGATAACTAAAAAGAACAGGGTTTGGGACGACTCACCTCGTGAAGCAAAGTTGGATTTTACTGATCCAGTGAGTGAGAATGGGGAACAACATGTCGAAGTTGTAGCAGCAGATGAAGGTGAG
The DNA here is from genome assembly GCA_030819805.1 of Penstemon newberryi var. newberryi. Lineage (NCBI taxonomy): Eukaryota > Viridiplantae > Streptophyta > Magnoliopsida > Lamiales > Plantaginaceae > Penstemon > Penstemon newberryi. Next base: position 6,332,488 of record JAUALY010000006.1, on the reverse strand, counting down.
AGTATGATGGATAAAGAGGAGATTTTCAGTAGTGATAGCGAGACTGAGGAAGAGGAAGAGGACACTGGGAAGGAGAATAAGGTTGTTGCTAAGAAGAAAGGCTGGTTCTCATCCATGTTCCAGAGGTATAATTTCTATGTAAAACTCGAAGTTATAGTGAAAATAATGCTCTCCTAGTTAACTTTAATTTGTATTTTGTAACTTTACTTTATTTTTGTGAAGTATTGCTGGAAAAGCTAATCTGGAGAAAGCCGACTTAGAACCAGCTCTTAAAGCTCTCAAGGATGGGCTTATGACTAAGAATGTGGTATGTTAGTCTTTACGAGTTATCTAGTTCTTTTTCCACCTTTATTCTAAGATTGGATCACTATGAAGAAGTAGCATTATAAGCTTATGAATAATTAGTCATATGTTTGCGATGATTTCTTGAACAGGCTGAGGAAATAGCTGAAAAACTTTGTGAATCAGTAGCTGCAAGTCTTGTGGGAAAAAAACTAGCTTCTTTTACTAGAATTTCTTCAACAGTGCAGGTACTATTTAGCATGCCTGAGCCTTTAAAGAAATGCATTGGGGATTTGTATATATGATATTTCAGTTGTTCTATAATCATTAAATTTGATGATTTTAGGCTGCTATGGAAGATGCCCTTGTTCGCATATTAACTCCTAGACGCTCCATTGACATTTTGAGGGATGTTCATGTTGCCAAGGAGCAAGGGAAACCATATGTCGTGGTTTTTGTTGGAGTTAATGGAGTTGGGAAATCTACCAATCTTGCTAAGGTTGCTTACTGGCTTCAGCAGCATAAGATCAATGTTATGATGGCTGCTTGTGACACTTTCAGATCAGGTGCGGTTGAGCAGTTACGAACCCATGCACGTAGGCTCCAGGTATATTTACCGTGCCATGGACTTTTTTTTTATATGAATCTTGTGAAGAGGCACTACTAACATGATTGTGTTATGATCTGCAATCATTAGATCCCAATATTTGAGAAGGGTTACGAGAAAGATCCTGCAATTGTGGCAAAAGAAGCAATTCAGGAGGCCACTCGTAATGGTACTGATGTTGTTTTGGTCGATACAGCTGGAAGAATGCAGGTAATTAGAATATTTGTAGTTTCCATTATGCATCTTCGTGTAATATCCCTGTTTGTAGCTGTAAGTCAACAAAATATAAGCATATTTAATTTTAGAATCTTTTACCACATAGTCAAGGGTGGCAATATGGCCCTCGACTTATGGTTTTGCCCCGACCCTGCCCTAACATGATCTTTTTGTAATTATGGTTCATGTATCCTAATGTTTAATTGAACACAAATACATATCATTAACAATCTCTTCTAGTATTTGTTTTCTATGTCAACTGCATGTTTATAGTTATTAATCTTTTGCAGGATAATGAACCACTAATGCGAGCTCTATCAAAGCTTGTCTACGTGAATAGCCCAGATCTTGTTTTGTTTGTTGGTGAAGCACTTGTTGGAAATGACGGTGTTGATCAGTTGTCAAAGTTTAATCAGGTTGGTTTTATTTATATTTTCAGTTCATATTCCGTACTGTGCTTTATATCCTTCCGTTTGATAAATCTTTTTGAAATTATTATTACAGAAACTAGGTGATCTCTCACCCTCACCAAATCCCCGATTGATTGATGGAATCCTGCTGACTAAGTTTGATACCATTGATGATAAGGTAAGAACCTAAGACTATATCTTTATCCTTTTTCCATGGTCCTTAATTAGTATATTTAGGAAGTTACTTGTGGTTCGTTTAACGTTGTTGATGGTTATGGTGTAGGTGGGAGCTGCATTGTCTATGGTTTACATTTCTGGATCACCTGTTATGTTTGTGGGATGCGGTCAGTCGTATACTGACTTGAAGAAGCTTAATGTCAAGTCCATTGTCAAGACTCTCCTTAAATGATGAGATGTGCTGCTGCTGTGGTTTAGAACCCCTTTTTAAGTTAAATTTGGATACATTTTGTTGACTGTGTTATCTTTGGTGTGTTGCACTTTTCCCATCTGTGATCTCACTACTTTTGCTAATAAAGGTGAATTGTTTCAGTTAATTTGTTATTTGCTGAAAGATCAGTTCAGCTATTTTTGCTCTGCTTTTTTTTTTTAGTGCCTACTCTTTAGGTCACCATAAGGTCCTGATAAATCAACAAAAATAACTAATTTACTCGAACATAACTGATATTAGTTGGATCAAGTATCAAATTATCAATAACAGCAGCTTATTGTCAAAAATTGATCTGGTTTGCCCAGCTTTTCAATCGAGAAGACAAGTGTATTTGTATTTGTTAGGTGATTGAACATTCTTTCGAGAGTGATGGTCAATCGTCAAATAAATGTATTGTATTTGTTATTTAGATGTGTTAGGCTCTGATGAACCATTTTACACAACAATTATCCTCAAGTAATTTGAACATAAGCAAACTGGTAAAAATTGCCCATGTCTTTTCTGTTTTTGGTTTTACTACGGACATATTAAGTGACAATCTAAATTGACACTCTTATCTTGTAAGTTGGGGACGAGCATTTTGGGTGTTACTCTATTTCGAATCCTCCTAACCTTGTCTTTTTTTATTATCAAATTCTCCTAACAATCAGTATGCAGTAAGAGAATTAATAAGGGACATTTAAGTGTATCAAATTTCAATTATTTCTATATCAAATTCAGCGACAATTTCTCTTTAGTTATCAATATCATTTAACAGTAACGAGAAGAAAAATGATATTATGAAACGGCTCGATTTTACTAATTATGAAGGAAATAAAAATGTATTTCCACACACGTGTATCTCACGTGCCTTCATTTAGCCTCGGGAAGCCCAAACCAAAATGCTGATGTTATAAATGACAGATGATCACCAGTGTTTTCATTTCTGTATAAAATCCCAAAAACGTAATTTTCATTTCGGCATTCGTTCAAAAATGGCTTTACCAAAAGCCCTTATCCCCTGTTTGGCTCGTGTGCTTTTGCTATCCATGATTTGTAGTTTCTCTGGAGCAAGAGAGTTTGTAATTGATGGCAACAACTCGTGGGAATTGCTCAACATATGGGCTCAAAAAAATCGATTCGAAATTGGAGATTCCATTGGTAATTAATGTTTTGTTTTTCATTGATCATCATTTTTATACTGTTTGTGATTCATGGTTTTTCACTTTCTTTCAATGTTTGTGTTTTTTAATAGTTGTTTTCATGCATGTAATCTGATTACCTTCTCTCCATTTTTTCAGATTTCTTTACTTGCATTTAGAGCTTAAAATTCTCCTGTTTTTGTTTCGTTTACGATTTTTGTTTGAAATACCATTTTTTATTTTTACAAAAAAAAAAAGTTCTGTTTTTTTTCTTTTTCCTAGTTGTAACGCTCGGAATTTCTGTGTTTTTAACTTTTCCCTTATGTTTCTTGCAATTTAATTTCTTGACCTCTACTGGATCAAAAAAAGAAAAACCTGACCTTTTTCTCTTGTTTGTTTCTATATTTTTTTATTTTTCACAGTTCTTAAGTACGATGCAAAGACTAATTCTGTGCTGGAAGTGAGTGAAGAAAATTACAAAATCTGCAACAAATTAAACCCCATTAAATCACACAATGATGGAAATACCAAAGTTGCCCTCGAGAAATCAGGCCCAGTTTTCCTAATCAATGGAGTTGAAGACCGCTGCGAGAAGGGCCAAAAGCTGGAGATTAAAGTTTTGTCAACCAAACGCGGCCATCATCATGTGGCTCCGGCACCTTCTCCGGTAGAGAACCACCAACACATTACTCCAGCTCCGGTTCCTGTTCCTTCTCCGGCGGAGAACCACCTTTACCTTGCCCCAGCTCCGGCACCAGCTAACGGTGGTTCTCCATTAATGAAGAGAGGGTTTATAGGAACCGCTGCATTGTTGGTGATTTGGGCTCTGTTTTAGGGGTGTGTGATTGTGAACTTATTGAAAATATTGGGGTGAAAAGTTAATATTACAGAACTTGCATGCTTTGTTGTGTTACTCACCTGGAATTACATTTTGCTGTGGTTATTGGTTAATTAATTAGCAAGCAGATTTTGTTACTTTTCTTGATTGTGTGTTTGATTATGTGATCCTATTTTATTTTTATTTTATTGGTTAATGAGGGCAGTAGCATTAATTCGATATATTTTGTGATAAATGATAATCAAGATATGAAAATGGATCTGAACATAATATACATGGAAATATATAATTCAGTTTTTTTTGTGATAGTTTGGTTTTTACTTCATATAAATAAAACATGGAGATGGAGAACAATATCATTAATGCAAAACATTTTGAATACTAGTGAACTTTTGATGAATATATATATAGATCCAGTGAAAAGAGCTTAGTGTATATACAAGCTCAGATCAAGAATAGTGACTTTAAATTAAATGTACTTTTGCTTGCAGAATAGATGTAAATTGAAACATATGGTATATTCAATACAGTAATACAAATTGAAATAACAATAAGAACCGCTTCAACTCTACAGATTTTATATTCCTTGTAAAGCAAATCAGGGGGATTTTGGCACTTCTGGCAATTCGGGTTTAGTCAATTCTGGAAACTTTGGGAGTTCAGGCAGCTCTAGAATCTCGGGCTTTGTTAGTGGTGGCAATTCTATCTTTGTCGATGTTGGAAGCTCGGGTTTTGTCTATGTTGGCAGATCGGGTTTGGGCAATGTTGGGAGTTCTGGCTCAGGTAGTGTTGGCAGCTCGGGTTTTGGCAGTGCTGGTACCTCGGGCCTAGGTAATGTTGGGAGTTTGGGCTTGGGAAGCTCGGGTAAGGTAGTTTCCAGGAGGCGGCGTGCGTCTGCTTGAATGGTTTTTCCGTTTATTAAAGATAGCAAGAAAAAAGAGGAATGCCTATTAAATGCCGGCATTGTTTGAGTAGGTGATGAGGACTCTTGTCTTGAGAATTTTCTTTGATTGTAGTGTTTGATCTTTTTAACTGATGAGTGATGCATTGGGTATTGGTGTTGTGGTTTATATAGGAACTGAATCTACAGAAACTTCATTAAAAAAAAAAAAAAAAAAAAAATTGGTTGATGGGAAAGAAAGTTAGTTCAACTTGCTAATGTTATTTTTTTCCACGTACGGATTAGAAATATTTTCTTGGTATCATAAGCTTTATGATTTTGTGCTTATGATATTCATGAGAAAATGTTAAAAAAAAAATCTTGTGAGGAAATCTTGGTCTCGTTGCTATATTGTGCGAACAAGATTGTATGCTAATTAGCATAACAGAAGGGTGTATTTTGCTAATTTCTAACAACATAAAGGTGTGATTTGCTAATATATAATTCTTCTTTTTTTTTTTTTTTAGCTCCTCACGGATATAATTCGAAATCAAGAAACTCCATATGGTATCATTGGGAAATCAAGAAAATATAATTCTACACGTGTTAAAATAATCAGGAAATCAAAATGTCTAATAATTTATACGCGCCTTTCAGTTTTCCTATTTCCTTCTTAAATAGTTGATCATATTTATCTCCTTAATTAGTCCAAGGTTTAACATTAAAGCCCAAACATTATGTCAACTGAATCTATATATGCAAGGACCAGGGTTGCATATCTATCTATATATACATAATACGTACTTGTGTCTTGAAACTGATCAAGAATAGTCCTTCTTTGCATTAAAAAAACCAGAAATTAACCTAGGCAATGGACGTGGAAGTGATCTTCCGTGAGGCATTTTCGATCAAAGAATCCGTAGAAATCTTACCTCTCATGGAGGCCGTGATCACTGTGGCGGCCTTCAAGCACCCCTATGAACTCGTGAAACGAAGATCAAGAATCATTGAAACTCTTCTCAATATCAAGCCAAGAAAAGTACTTCAATTGTCGGAAATTGAAAAGGGTACTTGTATTTCGGCTATGATTGATGATCATAATGAAGGTCAAAAGTGTCAACGACGAGTGATCAAGTTTCCTGCAAGAAGTCGGTGCAAAGTAATCGAAGAAACCAAAATAAAATCAAGAAAAGAGAGGAAGATCATCATGCATTGGAATCGAAGTTGGCATCGAGTAAAAGGAAATTGCAAGTTGAAGGATCTTCCTAAAGCGCCAATTTTGTCGTCGTCTAAGTTTACATCTCATGGAAGTCGAATGAGACGCGGAATTAATGTGTAGATAAAAGTTGATGGAAATTTGTTTTAGTTGTAGTTGTTGAATGTAAATTTTCTTTTGTCCAACCAATATATAGAAATTCTTTTTAATGGATCCTTGATTTCTTTGTTTCAATTTGATAATCCACTTTGTTATCCTTTTAAGATCCATATATTTGACCAACTATATATAACAACTCTACAAGGGATATAAACTGTCAAATCTGATCAAACTTGCAAGGAAGTTCACTGGGTCAAATCCAAAAATTACAGGGGTCAAAATTGAATAGTAAAAAGTAGTAGAGGCCAAAAATTAATTAGCAAAAAATGGTTGCAGAAAGCCAATAGAGAAGGAGAAGAAGCATAGATGGGCTGGAAAAGTATCTATATATGCAAGCCCAGATCAAGAATAGCGATTTTAAAATGTTCTTTAGATTGCAGAATATATAGATGTAAACTGAAACATAAAGATATATTCAATAATACACTAGTACAAAATGAAATACACTCAGAAACTAATTAATACAATAAGCTGTTTGATAACACAATAAAGAACAGGTTCAACTGATCACTGGAAAACTAGAAGACAAGCAACACGATTACGACAAACTACACGAAAAACAAACACTCTTCACTCTGTAGATTTTCATTGTAAAGCAAATCAGGGGGATTTTGGCACTTCGGGTTTAGGCAATTCCGGAAACTTTGGGAGTTCAGGCAGTTTAGGCAGTTCTGGTTTAGGCATTTCTGGAAACTTCGGGAGGTCAGGCAGTTTAGGCAGTTCGGGCTTGGGGAGAGTTGGCAACTCGGGCTTTGGCAATGCTGGAATCTCGGGCTTTGTTAGTGGTGGCAGTTCAGTCTTTGTCAACGTTGGCAGCTCGGGTTTTGTCAATGCTGGGAGCTCGGGTTTTGGTAATGTTGGGAGCTCGGCCTTTGGTAATGTTGGGAGTTCAGGCTTTGGTAATGTTGGCATCTCGGGTTTTGTCACTGTTGGAAGCTCGGGCTTAGGCAATGTTGGGAGCTCAGGCTTTGGTAATGTTGGAATTTCGGGTTTTGGCAGTGTTGGTAGCTCGGGCTTAGGCAATGTTGGGAGTTCAGGCTTGGGAAGCTCGTTTTCCAAGAGGCGGCGTGCATCTACTTGAATGGTTTTGCCAGTTATTGAAGATAAAGCAATCAGAAATAACAAGAAAAAGGAGGAGTGCCTATTAAAAGCCATTGTTTGAGAAGGAGTAATCTTGAGAATTTGCTTTGATTGAAGTACTGTTTGATCTTTAAACTGATGAATGATGCATTGAGTTAATGGTGTTATGGTTTATATAGGAACTGAATGTGGTCATGTGGTTCATTCTAAAAAATGTGGCCATGTAAAAAAGAAAAAAATTCTTGGTTGTTGGGAATGAGTGCAAGTTAGTTCAACTTCCTAATGGTATTTTTTCCACGTATGGATTTTTATCTTTTCTTGGTATCATAAGCTTTATCATTTTGTGCTTATGATATTGATATGTTTGGAAATAGGGTCGATAACTTCAGAATCGGACAAACGTGAATCTGACTTGTTTAAAGTTTGTTCGAATTTAATTTCAAAGACAACGAATTAAAGTTTGAAAAATTGTTCAAACCTACGCAATTTTGGTGGGAATTGTTAAGCTGACAAACAGTGACTTGTAATTAAAATTGTTCAAGCTCGATTTAGAATAGTGTTTCTCCAAAAGTTAATAATCTTTGTAAAATCATTTAAGGTAAAAACAATTTTTCATTGTGTTCCGGTCATGAATTAATGAGTTGAGATTGGCCAACCTATAGTTGAATTTTTATTTATATACATAGTCATCTATAGATTAGTGACCACATCATGAATTCCTGTAAGGAGTCAAAGTTGTAGGTTTGAAGATCTATTTGACAATGAAATGCGTTTCTTTTGAATATTAGTAAGAAATACGTAAGGTTAAATTTTAAGAATATAAATCATGTAAAAAAAGATAGTGAGATTTGAGAATGTCATATACTTTAGATTTTGAAATTTGGAAAAAAAATCTTTTGATTATTAGACGGTGGTCGAGGAAAAATTATTGTCCAAGTCTGACTTGGCCAAACCTATCAAGTCACCAAGCAAGTGTATTGCACTTGTTTTGTGATTGGTCAATCTTTTGGGAGTTACATCCAATTATTGCACTTACCATGTGGACTATGTAGTTACTTTGGATTCGGCCATATCCGGTCTGAGTAAGAATTTCCCGAACAAGGAATATTATGTGCTATTGGGGTGGTTATTGGTAAAATCTCCACTAATTACCAAGGTTTGAAAAGAAAAGTATCGGTCGCGACAAATCAAAATATATAAAATAATATTATATTGTGAACTGTAAGAACATATTTTGATCAAAAGATATTTATATTGGTCGAATAAATTGATATTCTTAATCTTTCACTTAATTTATTTCAAATATTTGATTGAAGAGCAAAATGTGATCCAAATGGAGCAATATTAATTTAATAAGTAGTATTTTTTAAGAAGAGCTAAGCAATATACCAAAGCGTACTCAAATTTGGTATGAAAACAATAAGGTCGTCCACCAATATTAAGAAAAAAAATACTATTATTCAAATCAAAACCATGCATTTGATCATGTTTCATGCCTGTAATGGGAGACGAAAGTCCTCCAGAATTAGGATTAAGAAGATTCCACTCCCACTACTGAACAATATTAATGATGTTAGTCTAGAGCAGCTAGCAGACCTAATTGACCCAATTGAACAAGTGGAAAATTTGAGCTACGAGAGCATGAAATTGGGTTATTAGCAATTTATCGTAAGATAAATAATTTAATGGGTAATTTATATTGATCAACGTAAAAAACGATATGCACATTATTCAATTTCCTAGGAAATAAGAAATAGGTGATAGGTCTCCTTAGTGCGTATAGGATTATCCTACATTTTTTCACGTGTACGTAACAATGCAACTTACAGTAAACACAATTTATCTCCCTGAAATATATCTAATGTGCAATTTATTGGTCGTTCGAAAATATAAATATGCAAGAGTACACATTTGTGAAAGTTAAAACGAATGAATAGTGGTGATAAATTCATTTATCTTACTTAAAATTATATAGGGGTGTTTTCAGTCTTATAAAAAAATGTTTGAAAGACTAAGGGAGACGGTGAGGTGAACCTCTTCTTTAATATCATAACAATGAGTATTAATAAATTGATTCATTGTAAGAAGTTAAATTGTCTTTTTTGAATATCACAAAAAGAAAAATTGCTATAAATTTGCTGGAAAGTAGCGTGCAACTTTTAGTGTCGATTAAAACATACCCAATATGATTTTACCAAGTTCCGCCTTCTTAAAATTGTATTTTTAGTAAATTAATTGATTTCCACATGGAAGTATCAAATATTTCGATACTAATTTTGGATCAAACATGCACTACCCCTATTGATCAGCAGACTTACATGACTAGCTGACTATAGAGTCGGAGAAATTTTACATAGAGGACCATTAGAACTCTGTCAAATGTAAAATATGATATTTAAACCTATAGAATCTAAAGATAAAAAAGCTATTTTCTTCCTAGGTCGAAAGTTAATAGGCCAAATCTAAATCTTTACATCATGAATTCTAACTAAGTTATGTGCAATAAACCGGCCCATTTATCCTTCTAATTAATAAATACAACTTTGTGTTAATTTGGTTGGTAGATTTTCATTTGTGTTCTACTATACATTTGTTAGTCGTCCAATCATCAAATAATAAAGTAACATAAAGATACACTCACTAATTAGGATGAACATAGACACACATTGAAAATAACCTCATCAATCAAGCTTTTTTCATATTTTTTTTTTGTACATCCTAAAATAGAACACGCCCATAAAAATCTACAAAGGCGCTCAAAACAGGACATAGACCGATTCATCAGATTCATGTGTTAGAATTAACTTAGAACCAGACAACATTCCAACTGTCAAAACTTGTCCCATTTTCACTCCTTACATTCCACTTGTCAAACATTTAACCAACTTAATCCCCCTATATCTTCAAATCCTTCCACCACTGTACGTAGAAGTATTAAGAATTCGTAAAAATCAAAACTATTTATTATTTGGATAAAATAAAAAAATGGTGGCACCAGGAAATGTGAACCCAACCAAGATCCAAGCACCACCGCCACCAGGGCAGGGGAGGCATTCTATTAAGGCGGCCGGAGTGGCGGCACCAGCCATGGGACATCAGGCTTCAGAAGGAGGGTACTAATTAATTAATAGATCTATAATTATTATAGTTTGAAATTATAAAGTTATAGTAAAATCTAATCCTTCTTACTTGAATTTGTTTAGTCAAAGTTATCCATTTCAATCATTATATCCATAAATATTTTTACAATGAACAGTTGAGTGTGACATTTAAAATTCTTTTGTCCCATATTAGATACCAGGGCACTCCGCGAATGCCTTCGGGTACGCAACATAGCACGAATACGCTCCACCAGCGGAGCAAGCTGCCCATCTGCCCTGCAAGAATGGCGATTGGTGGCTTTGCTTTGGTGGCGACTATTGGTTTTTTTACTTTGTACACGCAGAAGAAACCGGAGGCCACCGCATTGGACGTTGCAAAAGTTGCTACTAATACTGCTGCCCCGGAGAACACCCGTCCCAGAAACTAGCTAGACTCATCCAATTTAAAATCACGAGAAATAAAGATTGTAATATGTGGAATTTATAGTGTTGTGAAGATTATGAATCACGAGAAATAAAGATATATTCTAATAGTTGATATAGGATAGAAGATTTGATTACACTTTTTATTTCCCCCATATAGATGGGGAATAAGTTCTTGTGGTATAAACTTATTAGGTTGCATCCATTTAAAATGTGGTGTATTTTTACTATTTTGTAATTGATTGTTCTTGTAAAATATTGTTTAAATAAAAAGAGTATGCATGTATTTATGTCCGGTTTAATAAAAACTTTGAAATGTATATACGTCTATCGTGTACAATGTTCATGGAGTTGGTTTTGGCAAGCATTGGTTTCTACACTTGCAAGTGATGACATCACAAGTCATCACTTCGAGCAGTGGCAGCGCGAAGATGGGGTTCCAGAGAGTTAGTGTTGGAAGAAAGAAGTAACGATGTATTCACCATCTAAAAAAAAAAAAAGTGAGTGGTTGAATGCACAAATGGAGGAACTATCACAATTTTTATATTTTTAATTGTTTTCTTTTTATAATTTTCAATGATATAATATATAACTACTTTAATTATCTCTCGGATGAAAAATTAATTTGATAAATAAGAAGATTGATAAATGGGTATAATAAAAATAATTATTATTGAGAAGAGTCTTACGTGAAATTTTAGTTTTAATTAGGAAACTAAGTTTTTTCTTCCAGAAAAATATCCTTTGTTTAGTATGTTGGAAAAGGAATATAAGATAAAATTTACAAGGGGCTACCGTAATCGGTAAACTTCATATTAATATTATTATATTATTTTGATAATTAACTTCATATTATTATAAAATGCACTAGGAAATGCTATGGCATTATCACAATGAATATATATATATATATATATATACTTATTTTATTAAATCTCATTCAAAATTACATATTCATTATACATCTAAACCTATGATAGAGTCTTATATTCTCTATGAGGGTATAATATATATACCTAAATTAGCAAAAGGAGGACTACCTTATTGTTTAGGATAACTATAATATCACTAATATACTGAATCTATGATATAATTAGATGATCATTTTGTACCCCTTGTAATTTTTCAAGTGACGAATCGAACCCACCTAGATAATCTTACTATGGCTTGTAAATGTTCTAGTATGTATGTTCCTTATCAAATAATTTAAAATTAAGTAATTCCTATAGCATTAAACAGTCATTTTTTTAAAGTTAATTTGCTTCTTTTAATTAATCTATTATCTAAAATATTTTGTAATGGGCTCTAACTCCATTACAACTATGGTCCAATAATGGCCAGGCTTCTTTATAGGTTACATTGATATTCAAATCGCATGAGCCCAAATATACGCCTGTATTTTTATGCAACCTAAATTACTTCTCAATTACTCTCTCTCTCTCCACCGCCGCCGCCGTTGCTCCGCCTGTCAGGCCGGTTGTCAATTTCTACTCCCGACCTGTAGTATCAGGTTAGTATTCTATACTACGTTCGTATTTTCCTACGCAAACTCTCCATCACCCACACACGCATAAATTGATAAAACCCCTGCTCAAATTAGGACTCCATATTCAAATAGTGTAGTAGTAGTTACATCAACAATTGAAATTTTTCAGAATGGCTGAAGAAAAAGCAGTGATAGGGCTTTCATGGCAACCCAAAGTGCCTTCTTTCTCATCTAACCAAAATGGAAGAAGCTCTGCCTCCGTCGAAAAGAGCATTGCCTTCTACAAACCCGATTCTCAGCTCATCGACGGCCTATATCTTCCTCCAAATGACCCCAGGAAGTTGAATAAGTTGTTGAAGAAACAAGTTAAAGACACTGCCGGCAAGAATTGGTATTTGCCCTCTTAAATTTAATTTTTATCAATTTTGTTTTGAGTATTTTCTGGAAAAAAAAAATGAATTATTGTATTGCGGTTGGGTTTTGTATTCTAATAGGTTTGATATGCCTGCTCAAACCATCACCCCGGAGCTGAAAAAAGATCTCCAGCTATTGAAGGTAGTTTTTTCTTTTGCATTTTGATAGTGTTTCCACCTAAGAGATCATAACATGTTTTTAATTTGCCCGTTTAACTGCAATTAGGACGAAATATCTCACAATCGTACAGCAAAGTGATTCCTTTTATTACTTGATGTGTATTCTGAGATACACATTATGGCTTAGGAGTTGATTTTTTAAACTGTTTAACTAGGAAGATTAGGCACCTCTTTAAAAAGAATCATATTTGACATCATTTGCTGTTTACATGTGGATGTTTCTTGTAGGATATATACGCATCCAGGTACATTCTGGAACTGGTTAATGATTAAAGTGATTTTGCAGAATTCATAATAAAAAGTTTGAGATTCCCGTTTAATTTGTAACTCTTAAAAGTTTTGGGTTTGTTAGAAAAAAAAACCATCTAGAAACAAGACTTGCTGTTTAATGGAAATTTGGCAATTAAGAAGTTCATTAAATTCCTTCAATATAAGCGATGATTTATTTATCGACAAATATGAGGGAAATAATTTGAATACGAAAATATATGAATAAACGAGTTGGAAAAACTGTCATATAATGATACCATTATCGTCTTACCCAAATATTGAGTTTTTAGTTTTTGTAAAATTTTAGAGTATTATGTTGCTGTGGCGGAATTGCATCATTCTTTACTTCTACTAGTACCCTCTTGATAAGGTTTCCCATGTTCATTTTGGGTGATGTTTTGTTATATGATTTGTACAAGTTCCTGAACCAAAACGATGGGATGATGAGGGCTTTTTCATTCCCAACTTTGCTTACTAATGTTTTAAATGAAATTGTTGGATCTAAATTGAATACATAAGCATAAAACCAAATAGATAGGATCCGGTTCAATACCAAAAACCTTATTGCCTAGCCATGTCTATTATAAAGAGATCAAAGAATAAGTCTGAAATATAATACAGTGGAAACTTGCCTTAAGTTCATGCCACTAGTCTTGATTATTGGTGATGATGGGTTTATGATCTTCCACTTGATACACACCCTTAACCTTAATACTCTTGCAGAATTACTCTTCCAGATAGGGATTGCAGAGGATATGAGTTTATGACTCTATATTGTGTTGTGTGTACAAGAGGTGATCATAACCCTTTTATAAAATAACCTACTAGGTTCATTATATTTTCCATTGTTTCCAATTCGGCCGTTTATCAAATTGAAAATCACAAACTAGTATCTACACATTTATTCCATGATAAATTTAACACCCTTAGTCCAAAACTTAACTTTATTAGACCACAATAACTATGGACTTTATAATAGCTATATACAATAAATTAACATGTTAGGCCCACAAAACGTTGAAATTTTCCAAACAGAAATTCAATATAATTGCATTTATTTTTATATATATGTGCTAATCCTGCAAGAGTATAAATCATTGAAAAGTGCAATGTGCTGATTGTTACAGTTGAGGAGCGCCATAGATCCAAAGAGACACTATAAAAAAGGAGATTCCAAATTGAAAACACTTCCCAAGTATTTCCAGGTAAGTTGGTCACTTAACTTGATTCCTAGAAATACGACAGCATTTGGTTATTCAAGATTGAGATTCATTTGGTAAATCATCAGGTGGGCACTGTGATAGAATCGGCATCAGAGTTCTACGCGAATAGACTTACCAAGAAGGAGAGAAAAGCAACCCTTGCAGATGAGCTTCTTTCTGATAATAACTTTGGTCAATATAGGTACGTAATGGTATTGCTAGAAAACACACTTAATCTTCAATGTATGCAATCGATTTTTTATACCATTGTATGTTGATATAAAAAATGTGATATTGTTTTGTGAATACTGCTAACACGATACAATGAATCAGTCATTAAATCAGATTATTTATATTATGATGCAGGAAACGCAAGGTTCGGGAAATTGAAGAAATAAATCGGCCAGGTGGTGTGGACAAGTGGAAAAATAGCAAGTCGAATAAGAAGGGGAAAGGAAAGAAAAGTAGGCACTGATATAGGCTAAAACTATACATTTCCATCATGAATTGCCTCTAAAGCAACGGTTGAGCTAATGCATAACGATATAGTCTTGGAACATACAATTTTTGTAGAAAACAAAAAAGAGTTTGTAACAAGTTTGTTGTATTTAATTACAACAAATTATATTTCTGCATTAGGTAAATGTTTTCTTTTGATAAATTGGAAGTTTGTTTGTTCATGAGCTTTTTTAGTGGTCAATTGCTCAATATTATGTTGGCTGGTAATGGACAGTATTAGGTATTAAGAAGAAACATGTGAAAAGGAGATTTGACCGGATTTTTCTCTAGCATTAGCTATTCTGCTCTGGCATTATTAACAGCACACAAGCATCAAAATTGAATATTCCATTAAGTTGTAGAAAAGTTTGTAATTGGAATGGTGTTGTGCCTCAACGCCCAACCCCTTATACCCCTCATGTTTTTGTGATTTTGGTGGTTCAAACTCTGATGTAACAAACACTTTATTTCCTCTTAATGATTAACTATTTGCTTATAAAAATAAAATAAAAAAGGTAAGATTGTAATCAAGTTTTGGTAACAACCAAATGACATATTACAAGTTTCCCTAACTATGAAGTTGAATCACTTAATCAAATCATATGATCGTGTAAATGAGTCGAAGTCGAACATTATTTTAAATTGGTGAGTTTCTTTAAGTTTGAGGTTATATTTAAATTGAATTTCACAATAATCGAACCTAATCAAGTTTTAGTCGAGTTTAACATTGATTTTGTCAATTTTAATTTATTGCATCGAGCTCAAATCGACTTGTAAATATAATAAATGTTGCTCGGATTTGATTTGTTGTGAATAAAAATCCATTGAAACTAATGAGAAACAATAACGAATTGTATTAATTACAAAAGAAATTTACAATCATAAGGGTCATAAAAGTTTACTTCTTATTCCAAATAAATACCTCCTCAAAAAAAATCCAAATAAATACAAACCAAAGAAAAGGGCATGTCAGTCATTTTCTAACTTGTGCTCCCCCACTTTATAAAGATGTACTGTTAATACTCAATTCGATAAGTTTGGCTTCATTTCTGTAGACATTAAACAAATCATCTCTCTATATAGTTTTTGTACTGGAATTCATGACTTAATCCTAAGATTGATGTAAGTCTCTCCCTTTGATATATATTTTCTAATTTTCATGTATATAGAAAAGTGTTGTGTTGCATAATGTTTGACTTGGTCTTTTTTCTTGAGAATTTAGGTGGGCATTTTTTTTTATGGATATTGTACAATTATCTTTCGCAATATTCGAAGTCTTGATGAATGATGTGATGGAAACTGGTTTTTGCTTGAATTTATGTGTGTATTATAGGTAATTAAGGCAATTTTTATGTATGATTGGAAAAAGAATTAAATTATAGTCTGAAAGTTGATTGAGCTTACACCTTTTTAGATGATCGTGAATATTGACTGATGGGATAGTAATGTAATACGTAAGGAGGAATCTGCTCTTTGTTTCTTTAGTATCCAAACTAGCTTTAAATGCTGATATGTTTTATGTATGATTGGAAAAAGAATTAAATTATAGTCTGAAAGTTGACTGAGCTTACACCTTTTTAGATGATCGTGAATATTGACTGATGGGATAGTAATGTAATACGTAAGGAGGAATCTGCTGTTTGTTCATTTAGTATCCAAACTAGTTTTAGATGCTGATGTGTATAGAATGGGCTACTCATTAGTTAATCTTCCAAGAAAAATAATACTGGAATATCTAAGAGGAGATGCATCTTGACCTAGAAAGATGGAAATGTTAGTTCAAGGAGACCTCTAGACTCCGGGCCTGCTTTTACATGGAGAACTAGGGGTACATATGGAGTTGGTGGCCGCCCAGTTTTGTTGGTTTTGTTTCAAAAAGTTGATTGCGGTGGTTTCGGTGTACCTTTGGAACACGATTAGATTGGGTTTGGATGTTGAATTTTGGGGGGAAAATGTGAGGTAGTAGGTGTCAAGTTTGAGAAATGATACTATTTTGTGTAGGTTTGGTGTAGCTTTGAGGGGATGGGTCAGGACCTAGGTTCGGGCCGGTTTTGGGGTGAGACTAGATGCACATTTGGCCTAGTCTTGGTGAAGCGAGACCTGGGCTAAAATCAATCATAAGAGCCCTATGGTTTTCTTGTTCCAGATTTTAAAAATACGGTATTGGGGTATTTTAATTCAAATGAGATTTTGAGGCAGATTTTTACTTACCTGGAGACTCTTTAGTTCCATTGTGGAAATGGATTTGTCTTACTGGTTAAATCTTGAGGTGACTAATGATTTTTTTACTTTTCTTAGGCCAAATTTTTAAGATTTTTTCCGTAGCCTAATTCAAGAACGTGTGGAATTTAGATGAGGGAAATGAGTTTCAAATTTTGCAGAACTTTTATTTTTTAGGCTCTTGCTCGTTGCAGTTTTTGCATAGGGAATGGCTCTATAATTGTTTGAGCTTTTGTAATCTGATGTTCTTGTTCATAGTTCTGCAATCCGGTAACTTTTCAAATAGTGTGATGATTTATGAGAATTGGCTTACTTTAGAGGGGAATTTGTGGTTATTGTTTCCAAATATATAATGAACATGAATTCAGTGCAGATGGATAAGGTGATTTTTGGGACAAGTGCTTTCACATTTGAATTATTTGCATTGTTGGTATACTTAAAGGTAAAATGATGCTAAATTGGCAATATTCTCTTTTGTATGCCGTGTTAGTGCTAACTTTTATTGAGACGATACTCTAGCTGTATCAATGCTTGTGTTTCTTGTTGACCCACCGCCCACCTAATATGGTTCTCCTCCTGTGGACGAACTTGGATATGTTGAATATGAGGATGAGTTCCGAGACTTCCAATGCTCAAAACCAACTTATACATTTGTCTATTTGGGAGTTTTCGAGCTTTGGTTGGCGAATCCAAGGGACATGGGCTTTTTGGTGATATTTTATGTTGACAAGTAAATTATCTATTTTCTATACTATATTGGTTTGTATTCGATATAAATATAAAGGTTAAGCATGTAGTTCATACTTTCTATGTTGTACATTCACAGTTTTGGGAGAGTAATGTAAAATTGGGGTAAACATCGAAGATGTTGAAAAAACTTAATATATTTTCCAACAAAGAAAACTAGAATCTTTTAGCATATAATACTTCCTTACAACATAATATCTTAATTTTATGTTTTTTTGCCTGCAGTTGAATTTACATTGATCATACATAATGTTTGATTGTGGTCCGAAGACTCAGTTTATCACTGGACAGCGGGATAAGTTTGTAAGGTATCCTGTTCTCTTGCTTATGGTATCAAATCAAGGTTTTTAAGGTGTCCTATTCCTTTGCTTAGACCATGTTGAAGTGAAAATTATCTTTTATACTGGGGTAGAGAATGTCAAGGCTTAGTCTTTTGGTTCTATGCTTGTATTGATATTTGGGTAACTAACGTAATATCTATTTGAAAGCCTTCACTGGGTTGATTCCTTGAAGAAAAAGAAAGGTACTTTGTTTTATAATTTAATAAAGGCAGTGCTAATGCTCGCTAGATTAAGTGGAGTGAAGTAACCAGAAATTCTAAATTCCAGCAACATTGGCTATCTATGCAAGGATGACAAAATTGCAATTTTAGTCCCTCAAGACTGGACCCTCAGCACTTTTGGTTCCGCGATTTACAAAATTGCCCTTTTGTAACTAATTTTTGAAATATTTTTACTTTTAATCCTATCTCCACTTTCCATTCAATTTTAGAGCGGAAGTGCAAAACTTTGATGGAAAAGTGGGAGTGATAGGACCAGAAGTGCAAAACATTTTGAACTGGGACTAAAAGTGCTAAGGGTCCAATTATGTGGAACTAATAATGTTATTTTGCCATGCAGGAACAATTAAATTAAATAGCAGTCTCAGCTCTTGATGTCTAAGTATTAGATGTTCTTTTCTTGTTTCTTCTATTTGATATATGATGGATTGTTTTGATGGTATTAAGGTTGGACGACCTCGATTCTAGAATGTCTTCCCCGTCAGCTTCAGCGGCAGCAAACAAATGTGGCTTCAACATTGATGGTTTGGGGCGTGGGAATCGTACAACTCCTACTCCCTCAAAGTCCTTTAAGAGAGGAATGAAAAAAGGTTCTCAAGGACTAAAATCCATTGGTCGGACTCTTGGAATTGGTGTCTCTCAGGCAGTGTTCCCGGAAGACCTGAAAGTGTCCGAGAAAAAGATATTTGACCCACAAGACAAATTCCTCACACTTTGGAACAAGCTATTTGTCATGTCATGTATTCTTGGTGTATCTGTGGATCCACTGTTCTTCTATCTTCCCGTTTTTAATAAATCACCAAACTGCCTAGATATTGATCGAAAGTTAGCCATCACAGCTACAACACTACGTACTATTGTTGATGCTTTTTATCTTATTCACATGGCTCTCCAGTTCCGAACAGCTTATATTGCACCATCATCCCGGGTTTTTGGCCGAGGCGAACTTGTTATTGATCCTAAACAAATCGCTAAACGCTATTTGAAGTTCTATTTTATCATTGATTTCCTTGCAGTGCTTCCCCTGCCCCAGGTCTGGAGAAAGTTCGTTTTTGGGCATGTTTGTTTAGTTACCCTTTACTCTCATTTTCCCCTTTCTTGGATTTCCTTTTTAAATTTGTATTATCTTTTTTTTTATTTTTGGCTAAATTTTCATCACTATTAGTCTTATTACTCATTAGTTGCAGAATTACTCAAACTACCCCTGAGGTTTAGTGGAATTTAAATTTTCATTTCTGGATTTCTTTTTATTTTTGATGAAATTAACGTCATGAGGTGGCAACTGTAATGAATCTAATACCTCAGGGGTAGTTTAAGGAATTTCCCAAACATGGAGGGTGGTCTGTATACTTACACTAAACCTCAGGGGTAGTCTGAGTAATTCCTCCTATCTTAAAACTATTTTGTCGTTCGTTAACTCTAAGTGTGATTGAATTTGCAGATTGTTGTCTGGAGATTTCTACAGAGGTCAAAAGGCTCAGATGTACTCGCTACTAAACAAGCACTACTATTTATCATTTTGCTTCAGTATATTCCTAGATTTGCCCGAATTTTGCCTTTGACTTCGGAATTGAAAAGGACCTCAGGTGTCTTTGCTGAAACTGCTTGGGCTGGTGCAGTATCCTATTTGCTGCTATACATGCTGGCTAGTCATGTACGCGTGAAAAGATTTAATTTTTTATTAACTTCCCATCTTACCCTTTTCCATTATTCCTTCTGTTTCTCGCTCTCTGTGCTATCTGGCATCAGTACTGTGAAATTTCTGTGATTTGTTTGGAGATGTTAGCTAGAAAATATATTTCCAATTCCATGATAAATATTTCTAAAATAATTTTTTTTTTCTGAATGATCTCTTTGCAGATAGTAGGGGCTATTTGGTACGTTTTATCTGTGGAACGTAATGATACATGCTGGCAGAAAGCTTGTAAAAGTAGCGGAAGATGTAAGACTGATTTCTTATATTGCGGTAATCAGAATATGAACAACTATAATATATGGAACAATATTAGCGATTCTGTCTTAAGTTCTTCCTGCCCTGTGGATGATGAGAGTAATCCGCCATTTGATTTCGGAATCTTCAGACAGGCTTTGTCATCAGAAATAGTTTCATCCAAAAGATTCTTATCTAAATATTGTTACTGTCTTTGGTGGGGGCTGCAAAATTTGAGGTAACATCATTTTTATCTGAATCGAATCTTAGAATGCCAGTCATTTAATCTTTCCTAGTACAGTACTCTTGGGCAGGGACTTCAAACGAGCACTTACCCTGGAGAGTCTTTATTCAGTATCGCCCTTGCCATCTTTGGACTCATTCTTTTTGCACTATTGATTGGAAACATGCAGGTAATAATAAAATTCTGAAGTTCTAATCTTAGGTACCTGGATAATTAATGATGTTCTTAAATTTGAATTTTTGAGTATTTTTTTGCTTTGCTTTTTCTACAGACTTATCTTCAGTCACTTACTATCCGACTTGAAGAGATGAGAGTTAAAAGGCGTGACTCGGAGCAATGGATGCATCATCGATTGCTACCCTCTGATCTCAGGGAAAGAGTCAGGCGCTATGATCAGTACAAGTGGTTGGAAACACGTGGAGTGGATGAACAAGGTTTGGTTCAAACTCTACCCAAGGATCTCAGACGAGACATAAAACGTCATCTTTGTATTGCTTTAGTCAAGAGGGTAATTTACTAATCAAGTGATTGCTTTTTTACACTCAAAATCAACATTTTTATCTAGTAGTTAATTAATTAAATATAATATCATACACACCATGAGGTATCAATAATTGTCACGATCAATGAAAAGGGTAACTTAATACTAGTCAAGATTGGCTTTGAATATGACACTTAATAGAAGGGTGTATATGTAATTACAATAAACTTGAAATGGATGTATACAATCTCAAATATCCATCTAAAATTGCATAAATAATTCCTGATCTTTGCAGGTTCCGCTGTTTGAGAATATGGACGAGAGATTGCTCGATGCCATTTGTGAGAGGCTAAAACCGTCTTTGTTCACAGAAAACACTTACATTGTTCGAGAAGGAGACCCTGTAGACGAAATGATATTCCTCATACGTGGTCGTCTTGAAAGTGTGACAACCGATGGGGGAAGAAGTGGTTTCTTCAACCGTAGTTTACTAAAAGAAGGCGGTTTTTGTGGAGAGGAGCTCCTAACATGGGCATTGGATCCAAAATCCGGTTCAAATCTACCATCTTCTACTCGGACAGTAAAGGCTCTGACTGAAGTCGAGGCTTTTGCCTTGACAGCGGACGAGTTAAAATTTGTTGCCAGTCAGTTTAGGCGGCTACACAGTAGACAAGTGCAACACACTTTCCGTTTTTACTCACAACAGTGGCGTACTTGGGCCGCTTGCTTCATACAAGCTGCTTGGCGTAGGTATTCTAGAAGGAAAATATTGGAGCTCAGGAGGAAGGAAGAAGAAGCAGAAGAGTTGGCTGCTGGGAAAAGTAGCAGTGCTGGTGGAGGTTCGTATAGTATTGGTGCCACGTTTTTGGCATCGAGATTTGCTGCGCATGCTATGAGGGGAGTTCATAGAAATCGGAATCTTAAGAGTGCTAGGGAGTTGGTTAAGTTGCAAAAGCCCCCGGAGCCTGATTTTACCACTGATGATGCAGATTAATTTTATTCTAACATAGTTTTTGTCTACTTTTCCTCTGGTGTAAAGTGTACAATGTTTGATTGCTATATATAGTGTCGAGGTATAATTTGTGTAACTAATATGCTTGGCTTGAGTATTTTATTTATGACATTAAACTTATTATATCAATTTGGACCATAGATCTTTAATTTATTTAGGTCTAGATATATGTAAAGAGTTGTAGTCGGGCATAAAGTCCGATTTATAGAATAAATAAGAAAAAAATTCAGTGTTTATATTCATTAGTAGACTTCAAGGCCTGTTGAAATGATGCTTTGAAGCTAAATCACAAATTTCATACAATAGTAGTACATAACTTTCAAAAGTTAAAAACTAAAAATCAGTTCATGCTTTTGCAAACAAGCCCCAAGTCAGGCCTTGAGAGATATGAATCCAAGAAATGAGCGGAAATGATAAGGTATTATTACATTACACAATTCACCAGTAAAGTTCACTAACAAGGATTATCCTAGTAAAGGGCAAGAAAAGAATTGTTCCAAAAATGTCTCAACAAATGGAATAGCAAGAAAAACTAAAAACAAAACTATAGTGGCTATTATGAAAAACATACAACCTAGTATCAATAAGGATTTTGCAGCTTAATTCGACTACGGTAGATGGAAGTAACAATGTCAGCATACACTAATCCAACTTATACGCTTTCTTCATAGCACCTACGTAACGCTTTCAAGTAGCAATATTTTTTAGTCGATCTTCACGGATGAGTATATGAGCCTTGTGAACCAGAAACAAGCATAGAAACCAATTGTACCGGTCAACACAAAGAAGGCATATGATGCAATAAGCATGTACCCAAAATATAGAATCCCTGACACTGGTTTTGTGATGTTAAGCTTTGTGAAGAAGTAGAACGCTGCATAAAGGAAGAGGTAGAGTGCCGATGACCCAGAGGTCAGGTACGATCTCCACCACCATAAGTAGTCTTCACTGCACAGTTGGAAATAGCAAAGCACGATTGTAATCTCAGCACAGGTCACAATCAGGATGATGAACATGAGGAAGAGGAAGCCGAAAATGTAGTAGAATTGATGCAACCAGATTGAAGTCAGGATAAAAAACAGCTCGATAAATACTGCACCGAATGGGAGTATGCCTCCAATTAAGATTGAGAAGACAGGATTCATGTACCAAGCCTGCTCGGGTACTTGCCTAGGAATTTTATTGGTTTTTACTGGATCTTCGATAGCTGGTTTCCTGAACCCAACATAACTACCTACAAAAACAAGTGGAACCGAAATTCCAAACCACAAGAGAACTAATGCAAACATGGTCCCAAATGGCACAGCCCCTGAGGATTCCTCACCCCAAATTAGTGCATTCAAAACAAAGAAAATTGCAAAGAGAACTCCAGGGAACATGAAAGCTGTTTGAAGAGTAATTTTCTTCCATTCTGTTCCTTTGAACATCTTGTAGAGACGAGCAGAGGCATATCCAGCAAACAGGCCCATGAACACCCAGAGCAGAAGCATAGCGGTCATTAATCCTCCCCTGTTAGAAGGGGACAGAAACCCTAGTGCTGCAAAGATCATTGTAACTAGGATCATCCCAAAAAACTGAACACCAGTTCCAACGTATATACAGAGCAAATCTGAGTTCATTGGAGGTCTGAAAACATCCCCATGAACTAATTTCCACCCAGTTTCTTCTTGAGCTTCTTCCTGGGTCTCCAACTGGTTGTATTTGGAGATGTCGCGGTAGAGAGTCCTCAACATAATCATAGCCACCATTCCCGATAGGAAAAGAACAATCATCAAGGAATTGACAATTGAGAACCAATGGATTTGATCATCAGCCATGTAAAGATAAGTATCCCATCTAGAAGCCCACTTGACTTCACTCTCCTACAAGGCAATTAACCGAAGAAGGTAAGGGAACGTGAGAATCGATTCCTACTTCATAAACCATATATCTATCCACAACGAGAGTAAAAGCATTACCTGAAACTCCACATCATAAGTGAAGATGATTTCCTTTTTGTCTTCAACCTCCTGAGGTGATTCAGAGCTAGTTACAGTGCGCTTTGCATGAGGATCACATGTTGATAACCGTGTTTTATCATCCCATTTTCCATCATATTCATGCTTAACACTGGATGCACGACAACAGTCAAATATGAGTAACAGGTCAACATAGTTATGGAAAAGCACAATGTTGAGCATCATTAGTAAGAGCTCAAAAGGATGGCTCATATTTGAGAATCAGCACCACATTACCTGAATGCTTGGACCTCAAATCCGACAATTCTTGCAGCATCAGTTTCTTCATCCTTATGATACCTTACGGTAAATGTCAGGTGATTGTTGATAAAATACTTCTCCTCTGGTCTCTAAGGAAAAATAGTTCAGGGTAAAAGACAATTAATCAAGATTTTAACTTTGCGTTTAAAAGAAAGATCTCATAACAGCAAAGCAATCTAATACTCACTCCAGCATACTGTCCTTTCAAACCAACACTGTAACCATGTTGATAAACCAAGGAGTCTGTATCAGGTCTCCTATAAGGCACAACCAGAGGGAGATTATCCAGAATCCTGTTTAAGAAACCATAAAATAAAGGTGAGTGTATTTTGAGGAATTAGAAAAGCATAAAATTTGTCAATGAGGGAGCATACATGTTAACTCGATAGTCATCAGCAATCTTCTCTTTAAATTCCTTTGCAGCTTTGGCATTAAGTGTAACACGGCAAACAACATTGCACATCTGCGGTTCTCGCATCTTAAACTGCATACATGAACTCCAATGAGAAGCTTGCTTGTGAATTGTGACATGATTTTGTTTGACAAATTATCAAATGAAAGAAGGTAGTGGACTGAATTGAATGTCCAATACATGAACTAAAATTTAATTTGGAAAAGGTTTAACTGAGGAAGGATTGCAAATAAGACTTACCACGTAGGGGGAGTTCTCAATACGATCACCGCGAAGAACTTCCCCAAGATTTTCAGCACTGTCCACAATTTTCTGTGGTTTACAGTGAGGAAGGGAATAGTAGGAGTATGGAAGTTGAGTTTTTACAGAGGTCAGTTTGTTGACTTTCACCTTGAGAAGATCACCCTGCATCACAGAAACACTAACTGAGACTATTCATTTTACACCAAACCAACTATAGACATTTACATATGTGGAAATGCATGTATCCAATACTTTTGTTAGAGAAGGTTGAGAAGTGTGCCACACACACATATATATATATATATATATATTTGTTCAAACATGTTTTGATATGTTTGATTGGCAATCAACAGCAACTCAGCAATATCATATTTCACATTTTGCACCCTTAAGAACCGTAATTCTAAATTTCAGATTTACTATCATACTTTCTTTTTTTAATATTGAAAAAATAAAGTGTTAGGTATATAACAATCACCATAGAGCATTAAGCTACACGGAAAAGAAAATGAGAAATCGATAGAGCAAAGTTACACGTCAAAACTTGGAGTTCTATTTATGCAGTATATCAAAAAATTTACTGCATCTGTAAGTTTTTGTTCACTTGTGCTATTAAACATGTATTCTCAAATTGTCCAGATCAAATGTGATGCAATTTGACACTCACAATAATACTCTTAAGAGTGCCTTTGGCACAAAGATGGGTTTGGAGAGGGGAGGGAGATCCTTTACTTGTTTGGTAGGAAGTGAAGCAGTAAAAGAAGGAGGATTAGTAAATGCCTCTGAATCACATTATTCAATCATGCTTACTCTGGAGGATTTGAGTGAATCCATACCTTCTTTCTACCAAAAACATGAAAAGATTCTACCCATCCCCTGGGCAATTATTATGGTACCAAACTACAGCAGATTCTCCACTTTGAAAACATAAAATACTTTATATATCCAATATCTTCACCTTACACAATTTGCTTCAAAATTCTAACGGATAAGAAATTTTATCAATAATATTGATATATTAGCATATTTTATATAGTCCAGATGGACCTTTAATTATGCTTTAGTAGCCAATCAGAACGATTAGAAAATTAAATTACCTTTAAATTCATATTTAAGTTGTTGGTCGATGTGGTCCAATCCTATGGTCTACGTGATCAATCAGCAGGTCAACGTGGCCCGATCATGACCGCAGGATCATAGTGGTGTGGCCCAAGATCGGTAGCTCATGTTATCGACCCGGAGCCCTCTATAAAAAGGAAATCCGACGGGTATAAATTCTAGCTTACAGCTTGGGCATTTAATGCCTTCAATCGACCAAAACAACCACAATACAGTCCAAGATCCGACACTTTTACCCAGGTTGATGCGGGTAAATCCAACTTACCAGATCGTAAACCGGTAATTATCCACCCATAAATACCCCCACGTAAATAGAGAGAAGCACACTTACAAATGAACTCAACTACTCAACTGTCATTCCATTCTGCTTAATTATCTCCAACCGACCTACTCTCAGACTCAGCATCTGAAGGATTTGGTCAGGAAGATATTGCTAGATTACAGGTCAGGTTCCACTTTAGAATAGAAGAACAGGTCGAGTTTCAATCAAACTTGGATTTGACGTGGAAAAAAATTTGACACGTGGACGGATCCCATTTGATCGGTAATCTTATCGAAATCGGTCTTCATCAAATAAAGAACCACTGATTATATATTGAACTTTGCCATTTACTTTACTATTTTACAATTTATGGGACCACAAAGGTTTTAGTTGTATATCGTTTTAAATATTCAAAGCTGAAATGTCATTTGTTATGAATTTTTTCTTTTCTGCAAGAATACCAGATAAATACCAAATGGAGTAAGCTCAAACTGTACAAATTAGAAGCCACATTCAATCATAATCTAAACAAAACTACAAGTATGCATGATGCAAATAGCATTTACTGGATCTAGCAAAAGAAGCCCTTAACCAACAAAATCACACTCCAGAATATCCTAACTCTAATGAATTAGTCAAATTCAATTTTTCATAAACACGTAGACATTGTTGTCTCTCATTCATATACAACTTATTCACGTATACACAAATTCGTAGGTATAATACATCGATCGATGTACATTTAAGAGAAAAGTGTATGGATATACCTTGAAGAAATCTTGAGGAGCAACGCCGGGGAGGTAGAAGGAGTGACCGGTGGTGACGAGGAGGAGGAGCGTGAGACTTACGCACATCCGAATCGCGTGAGGCCTTCTCCCCACGAGCTCCATTTTTTTTTCTCTACTGATTATTTTTTCACCACTGCCTAAAGTTCAATTTACAGATCAATCTGTAATTCAAGATCTAGATCCAAACTCTGTAACTCTGCTCATATATAATAAATATTTTTTTTTATGTATGTTGATTGAAGAACACGGGAAGAACGAGGAGGAAACTGGAAGCAAAGTAAAAATCCAACTGCAGAGAAAGGGGGCAGGGGAAGGTTTCACTACAAATTGAAAAATGAGTGCATTATGACCGTTGGATTTGTTTCAATGGTAATCTTTTACTTTACTTAATGATGATTTAATTGACTGAGATATTTAATTAATAGATGAGAGAAATAAATTGTCACATGCTAATGAAGCTTCTCATGTGTTTGGTTAATTAATTATTAATAACTTAGATTTTCTTATTTAGATTTTGGTATTAGTGCGAAACATAAAAACAACCCCTTATGTTTTGTATAATTCTCAAAAAAAACTTGTGTTATTTTAATTTTCAAAAAATCCCTGTATTTTTAAGTCAGTGACAATTACATACCCTTAAAAAGAAGATCGTGTGATTCAAATGCGAAAACTACGAATAATTATTCACAATTTGCTTTTAATATAACAATTTTACTCAGAAACACTTTGGTGTACATACCCTAAAAAAGAAGACCGTGTGATTTAAATGCGAAAACTACGAATAATTATTCACAATTTGCTTTTAATATAACAATTTTACTCAGAAACACTTAGGTGTACCCTCTGTTTTTTAATTAATTAAACACATCATGGAACATTGACGCTTGTCCATCTTTGGCCATCTCCAAAACCTCATGACTTACCCCCTGCTTCTTAAATAAATTAGCAATAACCCCTCTAATCTTTAATAAAATTGACAATATACCCTCTATAATTTGAATAAATTGGCGATATCCCCCTGTTTTCTTGATAAATTGACAATATACCCCCTTCACTTTAATATAATTGGAAAAAAAATTGATACATATAAGGTAATCTTATGATTCGGCCAATTAAAAATAAAATAAAATTAAAATATTGTTATGTATAGGGTAATTTTGTTATTTCGTCAAAAGTCAAAGGTTAAATCCAACTTGAATCAAGTGTGATAATAAAAACAAAAACACATGGAGTTTGGGAGTATAAATAACATGGGAGTTTTTGAAAGTTCGACAAAGTATAGGAGTTGTTTTTGTGTTTCGCTCGTTTTTTTTATTATAATTTTTGTCTTTCGCTAGTTGGTTATACCATCCTTTGACTTTGGTGGTATTTAAAATCGTCCTAATTGTGATTATACAATGATTATGAATCAGCCTTTACATTGGGGTTCAATCATTTCATTAATTAAGCTAAAGGTCTAAGATTGCCTGTATTTTTTCATAGTACTAGCACCCCTGAAGCGTGTAGGAGAGCACATGGTGTTTTTGGTTAAGCTTAGGCTGTGGAAGGCTAGGATCTTGTCTGATCTGGATCTAACTTTTACTAATTTTATTTGATCCAATTCGTATTGGAGCTGAATTTTGTACAGATCTGAAATTTTGAGTTCGTCATATTTTGTTTAGATTTGGTTGAATTTCGATTTTATTATCCAATAAAATTTTCAGTTTCAAATTTAATGTCAATCTTTTTTTCTTTCTAGAATAAGTTTGTTAATATTACATGATAATTCAACTTAGCTCGTGTAACCAAACTTTCTTCATAATTTAGTTCCAACACAAAAATGATCTTCATAATTTAGTTTCAATACAAAAAAGATCAACTCTTCACACATTTGACTAATTGCTTCAAAGGATTTAATATGTATTGGTGAGAACCAGTGTAATAATATTAATGTATCAAAATTAATTTATATTCTTAGATGAAAATATGTGTAACAAAGAACATGTATAACTCATCTTGTGAAACTAATGGTAAAACATTATTGATATTACTTTGAGAAAAATGCACTTTCCCCCCTAAATTTACAGTCCAATTGCACGTCACCTAAACTTATTGTTTTGCATTTTTCACCTCAAACTTATATTAATGTTGCACGCTTACCCTGAATTCTTTTTCGAGCACTTTTCTAGCCAAATTAGGTCACGTGAGAGGCACATGCCAGTTTTGTAGGATATTTTTTCCATTGAATTAGGGGGAAAGTGCAATATTGAATTTCAGGGTGAAAAGTACAACAAATGTGTTAGTTCAGGGAGAAATTGCAACTTTGATGAAAGTATAGGGGGCAAAATATTTAAGCATTTGAAGATTCAGATTAGGCCTCGTGTAAAAAAAAAACATACCATTTCTAGATCATATGTTGAAGTAGAATATAGATCTCTTGCAGTAGCATCATGTGAATTGTCTTGGATCAAACAAATTTCGAAAGATTTTGAGATTAACACTTGAAGCCGCCGCCCCCCCCCCCCCCCCCCCCCCCCCACACTTACTTTTACATCCAAAATTGATGGGTTAATATGGAAATAGTGTGACTGGGTTTGGTCTCAATAATTGGTTTCAGAGATTTCGGCGAAACCTTTGAAATTCGATTTAGATAATGGTTTCAATGGAATATTGAGATTGTAAAATATTATTAAATAATAGTTAGTGAATTTTGAAACTTTGAGATATGACTTGGATTAAGGTTTAGTTGTTGGGGTTTGGAGAAGAAAAGTAGGTGGTAGATGCCAAATCAATAACTTTGTGTAAAAAATAGATGATAGATGTCAAATTAATGACTTTATAGGTCTCAAGTAGGATTGTGTAGGTTTTGATTTGTCTGAAACTTGGAGTTTCGCCTGAGACCTTTTCAAACTCTTTACTTGATGGGATTTGACCCGATTTGAATGAAACCAAACCAAGACAAACTAGATCCATATACAACCGATTTGAATCCTAAGTTTAATGAAAACACATTGAAATTGATTGCCACTATCTTCGGGATCAAGTAATAGGAGGACACATTCGACTCATGCCTATACGTTCTGAAAATCAACTTGCAGATTTATTATCAAAGGCTCATCCATTACCAAACTTCGATCAATGCACTCACGTTCAATATGTACTTTGAAAATGTGTATAGTCCTTATTGAGGGGGGCTATTGGAGCTATTTATCAAAGTTATTAAAGATATAATTATTAGTTCTATTATTAAAAATTGTACGCTTACTATTCAAAGTAAGTTGTTAAATATTTAAGTTGTTAAGTTTCCCCTTATAGAAAGTACTTTAGGCCGCCTCTTTATTGTGGAGTATATTTCTGTATATTTTCATTATTCAATCAATCAATTATGAAATTTTTCATTAATGTTTCGATTGATGCTTATTTTCAACATATACCTCAAGTTGAAATCAGAACTAAGTATTGTGATGGAGGTATCAGGTATGCATTCGGGCGAATTAGGAATTCTTAAACTTATTGGTATATATATATGTAAACCTTTTATGAGACTAGTCCTTCAACTAAATCATAAATTTTGACTATAGGATGATTTACTCTATAAGAGCAATTATGCAGGGTGTAATTATTTGTTTTTGGTTTTACTTGAAAAAAAAGTATGATACCATATGTGTTTTAGGAAACCTTTTTTATTCTTACAGCATAGAATCCTCTTATGTTTCACAAAATGTTGCACAAAATTCATTTTCCGTCCAAAGCATCAGAGATGGTCTCCCACTCACTTTAGTTTTCATTAATTTAAAGGATTAATTACAGAAACCTCCCCTGAGGTTAGGTGTAATTACCGCCCAATCACCTCCGACTATCATAATTACAGGGACCTCCCCTGAGGTTTCAAAAGAATTACATCCATTAGGGTTCAGTTAGTTTTTGCTGACATCATCGCCAATTTTTTATTGAACTTCCTATTTTACCCTTAGGGTTACTGTAGCTATTTTTTGTGGACAATTATGCCCTTGTTATGTTTAATTCATATGAGGATTTTCTTTGGAATGTATATGTATAAGTATGGGTTCAAATGTTATAAAGTTACATGAAACTTATAATTAGTTTATTAGTGTATATAAATTCTTAAATAAAAATATTATAACACGTCAATATTTTTTCATAATACTTTTACAATTAAAATACAAGGAAAAATTAAAAAATTATGATTAATTATAAGAAAAATATTGTATAACATAAATAAAAATGTAAATACATTCAACTTTCACATTTAACCCGAAATTTTAATAATTTCAAAAAAAATTCATAATTTAAATACAAAGATAAATAAATGAATTACGTATAATAATGAGAAGAAAAAAAACTTGAACATAAGTTATTAGACATTATAAAAATGCTCACATGTTCATAATTAATCCGTATTAAAAAAAAATCCTAAAATTTTAACTAAAAATTTATTTTTTGTACAAAAAGTAAAAATATTCATTCAATTACCTGATTTAATAAAATAATTATTATAAAATCATAAATATTAAAAATAATTATTATAAATCAATAAAAAAGATTAATATATTTTCAAGAAAAAATAAAACCCCACCCACCCCCGACCTACCTCATCAGTGACGAAAGATATGAATGAGGATCGAGGGGAATGTTAAAACGAAGTAATGGTCGAGGGACATGAAAGGATAAGCGTTTAGAAAAAGCCGCCGGCGGAACTGGTGGTGCGATGCCTGAGCGAGCTGCCCGGTAACACAAGAGTTTGCCGTCGCAGGCCTGGAAGGAGCGGTGGTGGTAGGGGCGGGGGGTGGGGGGTGGGGGGGTGGGGGGGAAGGGGTGCGGGTGGGGATGGGGATGGGGTGTTTAGGGATTGAGAATTTTTTTTTATGTATAAAATTAATTTTCTAAAAGTCAGAGATTAATGTGCAATTATGATTTTTTATTTCTATTCAAAATTAAATTTTGTAAGGGTAGTATGATAATTTTGTGCATTATTTCAAGGGTAAATCGGACAATTCATTAATCAAGTTTTTTACTTTTTTCTTTAAGTAAAACTAACGAGGGCAACAACGTCATTTCACGATTTCCGTCCAATTCCGTCAAGGTCCGTTAAGGTTTTGTAATCCTTTTGAAACCTCATGGGAGGTCCCTGTAATATAATTATGATAGTCGGAGGGGATTTGGCGGTAATTACACCTAACCTAAGGGGAGGTCCTGTAATTATCCTTAATTTAAATTAACAAATTGCCAAAATATCATAAATAAATTAGAAAAAAAGGAAATTGCCATCTTCTTCATGTACCGTCATTAGTTTTCCTAAATTGATGATGAAGTATCAGTGATTAAAATTAAATTCAAGACCAGAATCTCAACCCACAAAATTTGCTCTCATGCTTGGAAGATTTTTGGTCAACTTAAATCAAATGAGAATTTAATAAGCTTCTTCCAAAAATGTCCTATTCAATGGTACGTAGTAAAGCATTTGCAAAATGCATTTAGGGTTATACGATCTGGTGCGAACCTAGGTCCCTTGCCACCATGGTTCGGGACCGACCAACCTGGTTGTTACGGGGGTGTGTGTTACGGTGGTGGGGTAAGTATTTCTTTCTTCTCTTTGATATATTTACTTATATTATAATTTTTTTATTAATAATATATAAAATTTATTATTTTAATAAATATCAGATATTAATAATATGTATATATTAGATAAATTTAGAAAAAAAAATTTACTTTTTTTAGATTTTGTATTAAAATTAATACTATTAATTTAGTAATATTATATATATAATTAAATTAGTTAAATAAATATTTAAATATAAGAAAAGAGTAATTTGTCCAGTTTGAACTCTGAAGAGTTAAAAATTAAATACGGCTTATGTTCACTTGTAAACTCATAATAATGACGATTATGGGAATCATAATTATCGAGTTAATAACGTTAAGTGGTAATCTTTCCTAACAAGGATTTGAATCTGAGTTTCTTGTGATATACATAATGTTCAATTTATCAATGTAATTTGGAAAAGAACACTTTACTCCCCCCCCCCCCCCCCCCCCCGCGAATATTTTAAAGGATTTGTTTACCTCATTCCGTTGGATAGTAACTCACCTCCTCGAAATTTAATATGAGAGTGAAAAAGGTTGCGTAAAAAAATAAAATTAACTTTGATCATGTAAAATAATATAAGTGGTAATGTGATACATTTGTAAGAAAATATGGGTTAAACTAATACATAATAAAATAATACATGGAGTGAAGTGGTCCATATAATATAACACTGGGGTAAAGTTCTTTCATTTTTTTTAACATGTTTAAATATGTCTAAATATATAGTACATGATATAGGGTTATTTTGTCCCGGGAAATAATGTGAATCTCAAATAAGAATATAGAGCATTCTAAGTGCTTTAAAATCTCACAAAAGTAAATTGAATATTATAAATATTACATGGGTAAATCGTTATTAACTCGATGATTATGATTCCCAAATACTAAAAACTCTGGCAATATAGCAACATATGGAATTTATAACTCTGAAAAATGAAAGCGAACAAGCAATCGAAATATCAAAGCAAAAATGGAGGAAACTATAAAAATTGTAACTACAAAAGAAAAACAGTGGTAACTAGCTAGAAAGTAGAAATGAAAAACAAAAACTTTCAAATTATACTTTAAAAAAAAAAAAAAAAAAAAAAATTACTAATACATTAGTTGTTTACTACTTAAAGAGTAAAAAATGGATGAATGAAGTTCACAATAACTTGT
The DNA here is from genome assembly GCA_030819805.1 of Penstemon newberryi var. newberryi. NCBI lineage: Eukaryota > Viridiplantae > Streptophyta > Magnoliopsida > Lamiales > Plantaginaceae > Penstemon > Penstemon newberryi. Next base: position 6,298,635 of record JAUALY010000006.1, on the reverse strand, counting down.
ACTAAAACATATCTGAAGTAATTATTTAAAAATTAAAAAAAAAAAAATATATATATATATATATATATATAAGCGAAACAAATTAAAGAAGGAAAAAAAAGGCAATAGGTCACCATAAGAAACACCTTGCATTTCAAAGATTTATGTCCATGAGAAACTAAAAGAATTCTATAACTCAGTTTTATCCAAAAAGTATTAAAAAACTTCTGAATTCAGCGGTGACATAGAAAATGAAGAACTGCAATTACTTAAAAGAAAAATTCTCTAAATAACCTTTTTATATTACTTTACTCGCATAATGTATAAATAATATATGAAAGTTTGATTAATGAACACAAATAGATATGTGAACGTCGTATCAAGCTTAGTGACATTATATAAAAGATTTCACAAAAGATTAAAATAGTTATATTAATAAAAGAAAATTATCACAAATTATAAATATTGATCATACTCTCTAGTTTCCTCTATAAAAAAATATATCATATTATCTAGGAATATATTTATATTATTGTAACACTTTATAATGTTACTTTAAGTTAGTGACATTTAACATAAGTCACACCGCTACAAGTGACATGTTGAAAAATGTCATTATACATAAAAGTGTCACTATTAATATATCACTTGTAGCAGTGTGGTTACATGTATCAATGCCATTATCATAGATAAAACTAACATAGAAAAATATCCCAATAATACAAAATTTGAATAAACAATATGATTAACATTATATATATATATATATATATATATATATATATGACTATATTAATTTTTTGTGACATTTTTTCATAGCGACAATAGTGTTGATGCCACTAAAGACTATTTTTATTGTAGATATCCATCACCTACTTTTTACTCCGAAATCTTAATATATAAAATATTTTCAAATTACATTTTGCATTATCAAATTTCATTAGTTTTAATATTACATGATATTATTTTAAAACTCTAAGCTAAAATATATACATTCAGACTATTTTGAAGGCCTATTTTGAAAATTGCTTAGTTGTTAATTTTCTGGAAAAGTATTAAGTCAATTTTTGAGATAAAATTAAATGGATTCAAAATATAAGGGCATATGTGGATGGGTTTTGACCCGGTCTCACGGGTTTGCGATATGGGGCCAAACTCCTTCCAAATGAGTTTTCGTCAGACTCGTTAAACTCAGCACAAACATATTCAAAAATCCCCTTCAAAACACTTAAAACATATATAAAGCTTTGATTTGACACCTACAACCTACATTTTTCACTCAAATTCTATAAAAAAGAAATTGATTTGACACCTGCCATCTATATTTTTCTGCAAATCTCAACATCCAAACTCAATCAAAGTGGAGTTTCAGTTTTTTCAAAACCACAAAACCGAACATCTGGAATTTAATCAAACGGTATTTCAAAGGTTTCACCGAAACGACCCAAACATTTTTTTAAAACTGAGACCCACGACCAAAACTCTTCCAACTAGAGTCTAACCCTTATATAATAGCCCCAAATGTTTCTTTCAAATACTAGGTAAAATTTAGAAAACTCAAACTAAAATTGAAAATACACAAATTAACCTACCCAAAATTGATTCAAGTAAAATTAATTAAGTAACCCAATTCTTTGGAAGAAAGAGGCAAATGGATGAATTATCAAAAAAAAAAATAGGCAAATGGATGGATGGGCATAGAGACTGAGACTCCCTCTCATATATAGGTCTTACATAGGGGCACAGGCTAGCTAGTATGTATGCATGTATGTATGTATATACTCCGGTATTTAATGTATGTATGACATGAAGCAGAGAGTAGGCTAGACCTAGACCTAAACCTAGATCTAGGCCTCACCTGACCTGGGACACTTTCTTGTTTTTGAAGTTCCTTTTTATGGGCACGTCTGCTTCAGTGTCAGAAAGTTTTGTGTACTTTGTCTGAAACTGATATTTGCAATAAGAGATGATGACAAAATGCAAATTTCACTTCACTGCTACTCACAATATTTATTTATTTGATTTCAATATTCGAAATGACTGAGCTTGTTAGACCAAAGCCTTTGATTAGACATTAGCATGCCATATTTCTGGCCCTACCTTCTCCTTCCCCATAGTCAAAAAGGTACTGCTCGCTCTTTAATTTTATTTTATTATTACTCCATCAACGTTATACTACTTTATAGATATAAATATTAATATATGTATGGGCATAAATTCCTAAAATTAAATGTAAGTTGAACATAACGTGTCGCTTTTTAGAGAGCATATCGGTATTCTATGAAAAGTTAAATAAATAGTACTTTTTTATTATAAAAATAATTTCGTTCTCTCTTAGTTTCTACAAATAGTTTTATCTTAAATTATATATTTTATCTCTTAAAATTCGTAAACAAACTCTATTTTAATTTGATTTAAAGTAATATATTTCTTATATTATTTATGTTCTTTTCATAAGTTAATATTAAATATATATCGTCATTTTTTTTATTAATATAATAATAATTAAAAGTCATTTATTAAAATGTAAACGAGATATTGGAGTGCAGTGGTGTAAAATCTTAAAATATATTATATGGTGCATTTACAACCACAAAGTCAGTGAAAATCTCAGTGTCTATTTGAATGGGTTTTTGGCACAGTTTCGCGGGTTTCGATTTAAAAAAAATTATTTGGGTGGTTTCGATTAAATATTTGAGACCTCATTTGGATGAGTTTTGGTTGTTGGGTTTTGTGGTTTGACTAAGTTGAAACCCCACTTTGATTAAGTTTGAATGTTGGGGTTTAGGGGAAAAAGTATGTGTTAGGTGTCAAATCAATGTCTTTTTTAGTGAGATTTGAGGGAAAAAACATGCAGTAGGTGTCAAGTCAAATCAATGTTTTATAGGTTTGAAAAGTTTGAGTGTGAATTTCTGAATAAGTTTTTTAAGATTTTATGTGTTTGGAAAAAATTTATTTGAAAGGGTTTTGGCTCGGTCTCACGAAAAAACCCATCCACATACACCCACATAGATAATGTGTATGCAAGAATTTTTCGATTTGACAAAGGAAAATGAATGGATAAGTAGGACTTTGTTGTCTTTTGAAAATGAGATAAAACTAAACTAAAAGTTATTAATCTCAAAATTAAATACATACCTTTTAGATATGCATGTCATAAATTAGTATGTATCCGCATGAGATACACGTATCATTCCTTAATGAGATGTTATGCTTAACGTATTATAAGTTGTGTTGAACATTCTATTAATTGAATTGTTATGTTAAAAATCATCGAATCGAAATTAATTAAAAAAAAAAAGCATTTTATCAATTTTTATTTTATTGAGTCGAGTTTGAGTCAAACTTTAAATGTTATCGAATGAAAAATAATGTACAAATTGTTTGATTAGTGTGACGAACCAAATTCAAACTATTTTTTATCAAATGAGCTTGAATCGAGTATCGAGTAAATTGATTTGATTTTTACCCGTACTCATGATTCAATATAAGGAGGAATTTTTTAAGAGAAATATAAGAAGAAAATTCATTTTCATAAATTGATGGAAAATTGGACTTTATCAACCTAATTATTTTCATTGTGTATTGATATGTAAAAATTTATAAAAAATAATCTTATTTATTTATTTATTGCACCACGTTATTTATGCAATGATCAGAATACAAAATATTTTTTTCTTGCGGAGTTGTAAAATGAAACCTCATTTTTGTTTGCGCACGCGGAAGTTGTTTTTTGTGTTTATTACTATAATTACCAATTAGTATATATAATTAACAATATAAAATTAATTAGCAATTGGAGTCTCCCATATTGTAGACACACAATCTTCACACACTCAAAATATTATTAAGTGGTCCCTTCAGTTTTGTGTCTACATCTTTCTCTCTCTCTCTCTCTCTCTTTTTCTCTCAACTTTGTCTCCATATCTTACGGTTTCTTCCGTTACACCTGAGAGAAGTACAACACACATGTCAACATCATCATCATCATCTGAACAAGAAGTTGGCGGAGGACGAGGCGGCGCCGGTGGTGGTGGTGGTGAGTTTGAAGCCGGGCCTTCATCTTCTAGAAGTAGAATGAGGTCTAGCAATGATGTTTGGCCCGAACCATTTCTTGAAGCTCTCGCATTTCAAGTGGCCATTGATGCTTCTCGTACTCTTGGTCGCCTTGCTGCAGCACAAGCCCTTTTCAACATTTTTCAGGTTCCAACATTTTTCTTTTATATATATATATTTCATTCATTTTTCACAATCAAATACATCCACTGTGTGTTTTCATGTTGAGTGTGGGGGGAGAAATGGGATTGGGTTTTAATTATTTGAATTGAGTTTTGTAATGATTGGAATAAAACACAAAAGATATCCATTCTTTATACTACTAAATATTATATTACTTGCTCCATATCTTTGACCAAATCACGTTTAACAAATTTCATCCGAAATGTGCTCCATAATTTACATAACTTAAAATTGAATAAATCTTTTCAAGTATTTTAACTCTCTTTGTTTTCTATGCAAGATTGACTAGACTGCTGATTATCAATTATAACTAATTATAAAGGTGTTTTATTTCAAAATTAAAATCAGGAGGTCAATATCATAATCACTTTTGTGATATAATTAAAGGTGTTTTGTTGTGCTTCACCAATAAATATCATAATCACTTTTGCGTAATGTCAAAAAGTTTTGTAAAATACCACTATAGTTTTTCCATAAATATTATTATTGTCAAAATAATTACTATTCCATAACTCTTTTATTTTGTCGAAATTGATTTTGGTAAGATTTCCCTTAAAAAAAAAAATGAAATGGTTTTTTTTAGTCTACCTTTAACCAAACATGATAATTTTTTTTTCTCTCTATATGGCAAAAATGTAGAAACTGAAATACTCGTATATGATATCAGAGAATTGCCTGTTTTTGGTACTAACTTTAATTTCTTCCAATCTTAACACGAAAAAGGGTTCTTTTGGTTATTAGACTTTCTTTGCATGATCCCTTTTCAGCTCTAAAAAATTATCCCCACATTACTTTTTCACTGAATCCATCCCTTCTGTCAAAAATAATTAAATTTTAGACCTAAATTAGTATTTCCAATTAGTTTGCAATTTAGCTTTCTATTTAATTGCATTAATTAATTACCTCATTATCCTTTGGGTTTTCTGTATCATTCATCACTAAAGAAATTAAAATCCCCCCCTTTTTTTCCCTCAATTAATAAAAGTAAACCATTTATTTTTAATTTTCATAGGAGTATTAAAGTTGTCTCTTTTTATGTTGTCGGGATGTGTACTTTACTGTTCAGCTGTAGCTTATCTTCTTGACAATTGAAGAGGACAGCAGTAGTACAAGTTTATATAGCTATAAGACAGGTCTGGGTCGAATAAAATAAAATTTGAATTTTGATATATACACATTAATTATTTAGTCGAGATTTGTATTCTCTCTCTCTCTCTCTCTATCTAAAAATACATACATATGGTTGTATCTATCTATGCATGTATGTATATGCACAGATCTAGCAGTTAGCATGCCTGTCTAGTATGGTGGCTAATTTGACCATATTGGGGGGACTGTATTATAAATTACTATATATTATGGACTAGTATTATAAATTACTATTTTATATATATGGGGATGCACAAATTAAGCATGAGATAGGGGTTCCTTCCCAAGGTTTGGCAGCATGGGAAAAAGTTTAAAAGCTGCTTTGCTTTATCAGAGTATTCCAGCTCGGTATATCTATTTTTTTAATAAATGGTTGCAAATTGCAATTATCCATAAGGGTCTCTGATCCATGTCAGTGTATGTTCAGTTTTCTATGGTTTTAGTTTCGAAATTGGGGTATGAGTTGTTTTAATTGAATTTTTAGAATGCATTTTCAATAGAGATTTGGGGCATGTTTGTTTGGTATTTTTCAAAAATTATTTCTTGTTTGAGAAATGTTAAATAAACATATTTTCTATTATTTGAAATAAATTTTTTATCTCTCATTTTTTTCAAACTATTCTTTCAAAAGTTAAATAAACAACAATTTTTTTTATTTCTAAATAAAATATATACAAACTCTACTTCGATTTGACAAAAAATAATTTTATCTCTTACACAATTTATCTCACATAACAAACATAATTTGACATAAATTCTTAAACATACAATCCAACTCTTTCAAAAAAATCTACACCTACTTTATTTTTCAAAATTCAAACAATCAACATTACTCAAATTGACAGTATATCACAAACCTTCACTATTCTCTCAAACACCAAACAAACATGCCCTTGATGTTTGATTTTGTGGATTTTAAAAGTTTGAGATATTTGGTTTGAATTACGTTTTGATATAGTGAAAAAATGTATATAATTAGATTTCAATCAAATCAATTTTTAGGGTAAAGTTTAGGCATTTAATAGATTTTGAAAGATTGACCAACATCAAGTTTAAACATGGGGTGAAATAGGACCAAATACAAATGAGTTTTGACCACATCTCACTGCAACTGGACATGGAGCATACCAGTTCAATCTATTACAAAATTATAGTTTGATGGCCGGTTTTTCCCCTATAAAATATTATTTCTGCAATTATTCAATAAATCAACTTGTTATGTACTGATAATACTCTTTTATGCTAGATGTGACTTTATAGGATGAAATTTCCTTGTTTCCGTTTCCACGATTTTATGTGACATTATAATAATTTGAATTGCTAACCTCACTGAATTTAATTTCTTTTCTCTAATTAATTTCTGAGACTAAACTGCAGGTTTGTTCTACCTGGCGAGCCATATCTCGTTCCGAACTCCTATGGCAGAACTTAACACAACAAATATGGAACATTACACGTCGTATCCGCAACACTTGGCGTGACGAATACATATACCGTCACCAAACCGCCACCAATTTCCGCACAAGTAGATGCATACACACGATCCTTCACTTCGTCCCTACAGAAAACAACAACAACAATAACGACGGTCTCGCCTGTCGCCGTTTAGCCTTATCAACTCACCACCTTGCAGCTGGTTTTTCTGATGGTGCTGTTCACCTATTCCACATTCAAACGCGAGTCCACCTCTCGACCTTCTACCCTCAACATCGCGATCGCCTAGGACGCTTCTCTAGTGCCGTATCAGGGATCATTTTATCGGATATTAACCTTGTTTTCGCCACTCTAGATGGTGACATTCATAAGACCGTCATTAATGGTGTGGCTCCTTTACGTAGAGCTCATTTGGGCGACGTTGTGAATGACGGGGCCTTGGTCGATTTCAATGGATGTAACCGGTGGTGGGTAGGCCTCTATGCAGGTGCGTGCAGTAGTTATGAATTAAATTTTTTTTATAAGTTTTCATTCAAAACACTTAAAAGTTTCTGTTTTTTAGTCTTTCGAAACAAAAATATTAGTCTTTGTATCTACAATTTTTCGGGAAGTAGTTAATATTTAAGTAGTCAAAATACCAAGGAAACGAATATTGGAATTTATTTGCTATTATAAAATTCTAATATTTTGCCCCGAATGTTTGATTTGATCCTTTTTTAGGTGTTCCGGGCCGGGCCTTTCACATATGGAACAGTGAAACTGAGGAGCTACTTTTTGTAGGAGGCACATTAACTGATCCAGAAGCAGTAATGGGTTGGCATTTATTGACCGAGTTAACCGATCTTATAGGCCGAGTTAGAGTCACCAGTCATGAAACTGCAGTGGCATGTACTGGCCTAAGGGTTCTCGTATTCGATTTACGAAATCAAGGAGTTGTTTTAAACGAAGAGGAAGTCCAAAGAGGTATCATTGTAGGCTCATTCGATGCCAATGACAAGTCCGTGCTTATACCCGATGGTCGTGGGCGGGCCAGCGTGCGTCGTGTGGCTAATCTAGAGGAAGTTTGCAGATTTAGAGCAAGGGGGGGTAGGGGTATTTTGGGGTGTGTAAATAGTGGGTATGGATTTATATGTGCAGGGGGGGTGATTAGGGTTTGGGAAATTGAGCATGGACAATATTTGTATAGTCTTAGGGAGAGAGTTGGTGAGAGCTATGCTCTTGTTGCAGATGATAGGTATGTGGCTGCTTGTTCTGCTGATGCCAATATTCATGTATGGGACTTTGGAGCTCAATAATCGAGATCCTCTGCACTTAAAAAATACATCATTTTTGTACTTTGCACCCTAGAAATGAAATATTTGACATATTGCATTGTTTTTGGCAATGTGTACTCTTCTGGTGGACTAAGAATGTACAATTCAATAGTGCAATGTGTCGAGATTTTAATCTTAGGGTTGAAAGTGCAAGTACGATGTATTTAAGGGTGCTAATTACTCTGATTTTTTTTGTAGAGCAAGAATTGTACGAACAAAAAAGAGGGTTTTTGTTTTGTAGGCAAAGGGTAGGTATGTATTTGTTGTAGGTAAATAGGGCCATTTTGTTTTTGTAGGGTTTCAGGGTGTAGTCAATTTGTTGATTGCAATATGATTCTCAATTTGATTGCTTTGACAGTCTGAACTTCTGCTGAATTAGATTGCTTTTTAGGTGGGAGCCATATTGAATTTCTTGACTTTTGACCCTACCAAAGGGGCCTTTTCTGTATTTCTATTTCCATGTTGACAACAAAAAGAAAAGAAAATGACTTATTTCTCCCATAATTTTCATTCTGTTGTACTTTGTACCCGAAAAAAAAAGGTTGTACAATCTTTGCTTTGTACGTGGATAATTTTACTTTCTTTCCGCTGTACTTGCATCTTTTACTATGTTTACACTTTACAGGATCTCAAAATAAATAATCATATTTTTTATTTATTTAAAATTTGGATCTAATTACAAGAGCCACCCCACTTGTTTGTGGGGATGGATGCAATGGGGTCCGTTGGGGGTGGGGCCGGCACCCCAAGGCTTGGACAACTCTTTATTGGTTATAACTTAACTATATGTCAGTTTATATAATTTAATAAAATAATCATATTACTACATAAGGCTGTGCAATTAATATTTTTAAATGATTGTTTTGGATTACTTAAAATTTGTGATACAGTTATGTTTTATTTGAGACTAGATCTGGATATTTCTTAGTGGGATACTGGGATGGATGGGTTTGTGTGCCCTTTTGTTTAATAATATATTGTGGGTTATAATTTTTTAATTAACAAATATCTTAACTTAAACATTAATTCTGTGATTCGGTGTGGTGTGTGTATAAGACGTAAAATTTTCACAAATGATGTGATGGTCGAAATGAGTATTTTCATTTATTTTTATAAAATAAATAAGTTTAATAGTGGAAATGAAAAGTTGGACATTTGAGTTGTGAGTAGGGTTTGGTCGGGTCGGATCGGATCAACAAACAAGATGTTGCATTCAGTTTAGTCAAGTTGGATCAGAAGAGTATTTTATATGATGAGTTGCATATCAAAGGAATCTTTATAATATTATTAAGGGTAAATTACGAATACCCCCCTCAGGTAAGCCCTAATTATAAAAATCACCCTCACGTATTGGATATTACAAAAAATCCCCCTCAGGTTTGTCACCTTCTTACAATTAACCCCTTGCCCATAAAATATTCCAATTTTGCCCTTGGATGTTATTTGTATTGTTTGTAATGTCTTATAAATGTTAAAACTTGGGATCTAATTATTATATCTTTTTAATTAGAAAAGAGATAATTATATATTTACTACCAGAATAATTATTAAAATTTATAATTGTCCATAAGTTTTAATAAATATTGCAAAAGAAAAGGTATTTATATATTTATTAGCAATTTAAATTGTAAAATATTAAATTAAATAGAATTTTAATAATATATTTTATAAATATGAATTGTTTACACATTAGTTAAATGAATTTATTTTTTAAATTAGTAAATTTAATAAATTATATTGTATTATAAATAAGATATTTTAATTTATTAAAGTTTATATTGTATTATAAATTGAAATATTTATTGAAATTTATGCGAAATTATAAATTATATCAATTATTTTGGTGGTAAATATATGATTCTTATTTTTATATTTACAAGATAAAACAATTAACACCCAATTTTTAAAATTTATAACATATTATAAACGTTACAAATAACTTTCAAGGGCAAAATTGGAACATTTTAGGGACAAGGGGTTAATTGTAAGAATGTGACAAACCTGAGGGGAATTTTTGTAATACTCAATACGTGAGGGGGATTTTTGTAATTAGGCCTTACCTGAGGGGGGTATTCGTAATTTACCCTATTATTAAATGTTAGGGGCGGACTTGTACTTTCTGTTTAAGTTTAGTGGGAGTGTGACCATCATAATCCCATTTTACATGTTAATCTCTCCATTTCATTATAATTATCGCTTTAGACTTTTGCACAAGTATTAAGGCTGTGTTCGTTTGCCAAAACTATAATATGCCCAATTGCTAGTCAGGGCAAATTTAATTCTCGGCCCAACAATTGAATTGGACGTTCGGTCCCTAATCCGAGGTGAAATTACGGTCGGCCCAATTATTTAATTTTCAGTTCGGTTTGACCGATTAGCGCGAAATGACATTTTTGCCCTCTAAACCATAACATATCTGACCGTCTCCATTCCCCCTCTTGCTTTTTGTGCCTCACTTCCACCATTAGTAAATCAATTTCTTTGGGTTTGAGCTCCTAAATCCGTAAGATCTACCAAGTATGCATTTAATCAGAAACTAATAATCACATAAACAAACCACATGGAATTTTACCAAGTACTTGCAAATTTAATCAGAAACTAATAATTACAAAATCCGAAATTGAAAAACTAAACCATAGTACATAGAAATCACACAGCTTCACAAAACCCCAAATTGAAGAACCACAATTTTTCATTAAAGAACTTATGCATCTCCCCGACTTCAATCCAAAAATACTCAATCTAAAAAGTTGATGAATCCTTCGAACTTATTTGCTGCAAATCCGTGTCCTGCTGATCTCGAACCATGAATGGATGAGGAAGAAGAAGTTATTAAACCAAATATTATTGCTACTTTATGAAACTTGAAGAGTTGAAAATGGTGGGCTAGGGTTGGGGAATTTACCTGTACACAATGAAAGGGGAAGTGAAAATAGGAATGGAGCGAATTATAATTTTTATCTGACTTCTTTTACCAGTGGCATTTTTGGTGTAATTACTTTCAAACTCCAGGGGCAAGTATGAAAGTTTTTATCGAAACTGGGCCGGATTACCTAATTGCTGGGTAGGAGAAGGAATTAGAATCGGTCAAATTAAGGGGCTGGCCCACACATATCCCAGATAACTACGGGCTGCCCGTGTTTTTGTCAGCCCAACCGAACTAAATATACAATCCGATTAAGTGGCCTGATTTTGCTAATTTGGGCCTAATCTTGACAAACGAACACAGCCTAAGGAAGTTAATAATTAACCTAAATTTTAGAAAAAAGTTAAAGTTATACCTAAAATACCCCTCTTCTATTCATACTATTGAAGTATATAATGTTGCATTGAAATCCTAAAGCGACAATTAAAAAATGGAATGGAGGAAGTATGGTCCAAGGACGAAAATGACCACTATAATTTGCTTATTTCTTGGATTTAACATGTATTATAGTGACCTAAAAATCATGCACATTCATTATGTTGATCATGAGGACCTAAAATTAACATGTAAATTGAAGAATTTTGCATCATTAATCAACAATGAAACAATATAATAATCCCTCATTCCCTTTCAAAATGAATTTATTCCATTATAATCTTACATGTTTATCAAATAAATTTCCAAAATCTGTATTCTCTATTTGATTCAGATAAATAGTATCATCATCTTCCCTCTAACTGTAACTAAGAAGAGTTCTTTAGCACCCACTCGACCAGAGTCGAGACACCAAATCCTGTTGCGTTTTTCTTCTTGTCGTTCCAAACAGGGCCAGCCAAGTCAATGTGCATCCACTGGACTTTCTCATCAACAAACTGTGCACAGAAAGATAAAACAAACTTAAACAATGACTAGATGTCGATTTCAGCAAGGGCAAAAATGTCCAGAAAAATATTTTACCTGCTTCAAGAAAAGAGCTGCGGTGATGGCACCACCTTGACGACCACCTGTGTTGACCATATCGGCCACTCCTGATTTCATCGACTCCCAATAACTATCCTCCATCGGCATCCTCCAAAGCTTTTCCCCACTAACCTCTGAGGCTCCGAGTACCTCTTTTGCAAGCTCATCACTCGGTGTGAAAACACCTTTTTTTTTTAAAAAAAAAGAGTTACAAAATCAAACTTTTCATTAATATGTTGTCCAGTGGAAACCAATCAAAATTTTTTTCACAATGTAAATAAAAAGAAGACTCGCATACCAGCAATAGAGGGTCCAAGAGCAATTATACATGCTCCAGTCAGCGTAGCTAGATCCACTATCTGCACATATTATTGAATAAAAGTTTGTTATATCAAAAGGTTTTTGCCTGTGCATTTACCATCAGTTCTTTGGTGACACTTAACAAATATTGCTTATTTGGAGAAGACACTATGCTTGGTTATAATACATATGATTTTGGATGGTTATTTAATTAAAAGAGTTAGGTATTTTCTCTCCCGAGAAGATGTGGCAATTGGATACATCATCAAATGTACCTTATCGACACCTTGATTGCAAGCATACACCAAAGCATCTGCAAGTGTAAGTCTACCTTCAGCATCAGTATTGTTTACCTATAGTATTCATCACAAGAAAACTTTTATCGTTACAAATAACAATTAAGAAAAAATTACTCTATGCGTATTTCTTAGATTTAAGTAAGGATTTGAAAAATGGGGGCATTTGCAAATTACGCCCCTTATTATAATTGACAAATGTTATTTTTATTAGCAAATAACACCTTGTGTTCAATAAAGTATAGCACTATAATCACTAGTTCATGTTAAAACTAAATGATATATGCAATTATCCATCTATAAATTTGTATAATATTTCAATATTTCATAACAATGAGTTGGGAGAAAACAATTAGACAAAATTATGACTTTATTAGTGAAGAAAAATTAAAAGATAATCTATTTTTTCAATGTGATACTAATAATTTTATTTTTTATTCAAAAAAACTTCCATCTTATACAAACAAACAGTTTATTATGCAGTTTGGGTCTTATTCTTAGATAATCTTGATCAATGCTTATAGATCAACAAGACCCCTTGATCCATCTAAGCATAATGTATAACAGTTTATTATGTAGTTTGGGTAAAAAAACATCATCTTATACAAACAAACAGTTAATTGGAATAAGGGGTCTTATTCATATTATTCGAAGTTATTTTACAAGAAAAATGTAATCCTTGATCAAGATTAATCACATGACTATTAATGCTTAGATGGGTCTTATTGCTACATTTTTACGAACACAAGGGAAAATTCACTATATAATTAACACTGGGACGCAATTTGTTAATTGGAACCAACATAGAAGTGTATTTTGCAAACAACCCGAAAAATGAAGCTTGATGTTTTGATGCAATTAAAACATTTTTCAGGAACCAACATAACCCAAGTGTAGAGCTAATCAAAACCAATCACAAAAAAAAGGCAAAAAAATGCCCACTGGCGTGATCTTGTTCTGATTTTAAAGATCTAAACAAGCAAAATTTATGTAGGATATATTAGTGTCGAGAAATATTGTTTTGCAAATATGCTACAAAGACTTCATGCTAGGTGAGGTAATGAACTTTAATCGGATATGCGAACTAATTAAGTTAGTGAAGCTTGTTTACATCTGTAAATATGTGTTAAATACAAGAACATTGATCTTCATATTAATTTCTTATAAAACTGACTAAATAGTACAGTAACAAAATATATTGAGAAAAAAGTTAAATGAAACTAAAACCTATGCCTCTGCATAAAATGGAGTAGTTACCTCAATTGTCTTTCCATTTGATGCAGTGACAACATCTCCAGGTCTCATGCCAGTTCCACTAATCATATTCTCACAAGCCGCAACAATGAAGTGAACCTGAGCATAAATCATCATCAATTATCAAGTTTTCTTTTAATACATCTCTAAAACCTTATGGAAAATTAAAAGATAAAAAAAGTTCACCTCCACTCCAAGCGGCTTGATTTGAGCAAGAGCTTTGGCTGCACCAAGGACTGCTGCTGAGCCTCCCATATCAAATTTCATGAGTTCAATCAAACAGCCTGCTCCTGTCTTGATATTGTAGCCACCACTGAACGAATCATTAAGGAAAATTTATTCAATGAAAGAGCTCATGAGTAGGATTGAAAATCAAAACAAACTACTAGATACTTGACTCAAATCAATTGGCTAAAAGCTTGTTTTGAGGTAGTTCGTTATACATATCAAACAAACTTGAACAACATCAAAAATTCGATAGCTTTTTAAAGTCGGTTTTGAGTCATGTTCGCCTCAATTTAAGCTCGTTTAAAAATCAAAAACCAAATTCATTGACAAGACCGAACTCAATAAGATAATAGAACTAAGCTTCAATTCATACTGTTTGACCAAACTCAACTATCATACAGCCATACACCCCTACTCATGAGGAGAGGGAGGTTATATATAAGAAACTCGCCTAATCTTCATTTAAGTGAAACACTCTCATTTGCAATAACTATATATTCTTCACCTGTCAAAAGTCAAGCCTTTGCCAACTAAGGCCAGCTTGGTTTTGACTTCTCCACTAGGAGGCTTGTAATGTAAATGTATGAAATGTGGAGGATTCGCAGATGCTGCAGCAACAGCTAAATACGAGCCCATTTTCAATTCTTTGCACTGCTCCTCATCCAATATTTTTGCAGAAAATACATCACTGTATTCCGAAGCAATTGTCGCAGCTTCTGCTGCGAGTACACCTAAAATTTACAAAAGCCCCAAAACAAATTAGGTCACATTGCTCCTCGAAATTGAAACAGGAAAAGGTAAGAACAAAAAATTTTAAAAGATAGACAATGCAACATTACGAACCCGGGGTGAGAACATTAGGCGGAGCATTTACAAGCTCTCTTCCAAAGATGATCCCGGAACACACATCTCCTGCATATTTGAGCTTTTTCTCTATCTCAGCTCCGGTACCAAGACCAAGAATATCGACCGATTCTAGAGCTGGTTTCTTTGATTCTAAAGACCTGAACCTATTGTCATCAAAAGTCCCCAACACAGCTCCTGTAGCATTTCAAATTCCAAGAATGAGCAACAAACAATAGCTCTTCGTTTAATTGAGCTAAAGGCAAAAATATCCCAAGAGCTTTGCCTAATTGGCAAAATCTCCCCTGTGCTATTTTAATTAGCAAAAAACCCCTGTTTTTTTGTATTAGCAAAAAACCCATCTGAAATTCTTCATAAGTCAATAGGGAGGTTGTTATTGTCAATTTTCAAGTGAACAGGGGGGTTATTGCCAATTTTCAAAGTTAACAAGGGAATTATTGAGGGGTGTTTTTGCATTTTAGTGTGGGGGTAAAATTGTCATTTTTCCTGCAAAATATGTATTCCGGCATGGGAGGGTTTTTTTTTTTGCTAATTAGGAAAAGCATAGGGGATATTTTTGCATTTTACTCTCGTTTAATTCATATATTGAAAAAAGCAAGAAGAAAAGAGTACCAATAGCTATTGCTGAAGCAGTGGTTAGCTTTGATATTCCTTCAGAAGAAGCAAGTGTGATAGCTACATTACTTGCCTTAGCTGACTTGGCAGCCGCAGCCACAGCCTCGCCAAGACTACGATAAGCCACTGGTGCTGATGCAGCTGATCCGATTCCAATCAAACCAACCCTTTTGGAACCAAGACCTGGAAGTCTAAGAACCGTTGATTGTCCTGCCTTTCCAGTAAATTCCTCCTCAGATGAGGCTTCGGATAGCAGTCCACCTAGCTGAGAATCTAGCTTTTGCAAAATGGAATTCTTGAATTTTGAGTTCTCATCTTTTGCCATGTCCTTTTCTGTGACGCCTACGGCAAGTATGTCTCCTTTCCATTCTACCAAATCAATCTCTTTTGCAGCAAATGAGATCTAATGCATCATTACAAAAACACACCAATTTAGTATTGCCGCAAGTATTCATACTGGCAAAAAGAAAGAATGGGCCACACATACAATTCAAGTTGTGTGTGTGAATTACATAAAAGTCACAAAACACAAATTATCCCATTTGCTCAAGTAAGGTGACAATAGGTAAAAGTAAAATACATGAAACATGTATATACATATACATTCCAAAAATATAATCGGGAAATAAACAGAAGGTATGACAAAAATCCCAAGAACTTAAAAAGAGAAAAGGAACAAAGAGGAAAAGTTACACATATTTTAGAAGAGGCCCGTCGGACAATACAAATTTCATCACTTCACAGGAAAGAAATTCAAAGATACAGTCTTTATGAATTTATTAATAAAACCCAATATTCCAAACCAAATATCACATACATACATACATACATAACTAGATTAAAAAAAATCGAAATTGAAAATCCCAGAACTCAGCATATCAATAAACAAACTATAATTTCCACAACTAAGTATATCTATGTGAATACATTCTCATGTAAGTCACAGACAAATCCCATAAATCTAAATGCGACATAAGTCCAGCTCATATTAAACTTTCAACCATAAAATTGTAAAAGCATTGTTAAAAAGAATAACCTTTGGTGGGTCGATTTTGTTGGGTTCAGTGAGTCCAAGTGTGGCCCGACCAATGGAGTGAGCCATTCGCTTTGCTCTTCTGGAAGACAAGGGTGTAATCGCAAATGAAATATCACGGATGGGGGTAAATCTGAATTTCGTGAAAATCGAAGGTCGAAAATGGAAATAACAAGACGAAGATGAAGTGGAAGCGAGTAGAGTAAGGGAAGTAGAGGATACTCTAATGGCGGCCATTGTATTCTGATATTTATAAATTGTTAAACGTATCTGTGACGGTGGAAAACAGAGAAGGATGCGGCGTGGAAATTGTTAGTTGACAATATTATTATTAATTTATTACTTTATTTAATACCACTAATATTTAACTCTTTTTACATTAAAATTTATTTTGCTTTTTCAGACTCTTGTTTTAGATTTTCTTTATAAGTCGCCATGAATGAGAGTAAAGTACCTTTATAATCGAAAGTAAACACTGTTTTGAGCAGTAGTTATTAAAATGTACTGATTCTTAAAATGGGAAATTATTAGCAAAGTTTCTATTTATACTGTCAATCTCCATAATATTGGAAGATCTCACATTTAAAAACTACAATATATATGGTCAATATTGTTCGAGAACTTGCCAAGAAGTAAACAAACCAAATTATTTTTATGTTTATGACTTTATTCTTAGAAAGAGATTCCACGAAATCTATTTTTTATATTTTAAAATGAAAATTCAATATTTCATTCATGATATGATTCAGAAGTTACAATATTGTGAATCCAAAATAGGTAAATCATATTAAACATACGGATATTTACTAGATAACTTAGCCACCTCAAGACAACTCGGTTCCCTTATATTAAGACATGACAAATTTTAAACCCAGCTGTTATGAGTTTGTTGTCATCATTAATAGTTTCATAGCTCGCTTGGGAACTCGAATCTCCCTCAATAGCTATATGCTTATAACAAGTCGAGAACCAATCTAAGCACTGTCAAGTACCCGATCTTGTCAATCCCTCTAACCCACATTGTCCATCAATAAGATTGGTTGAGGCGTCAAATTTTATCTTGGTTTGGTCTACTCCAAGGGAGCACCATCTTGTTATGGATCTTGTAACAATTACAAATTTGGTTCACTGTAACACGTAAGTAATTGGATCAAATATGTTTGATTGAAATTATAAGTTAAGTTAGCGATGAAAATTAAATCTATTACTTGAGATACAACTATAATTTGATCGATGAAAATGATTTCAGTTCAATTTATAATGATTAAAACTTAAAACTTGATTTAAGTTCAATGCATTTGTATGTAAAACACGGGTTTGAAACATATTAACTATAGTTGTTGCAATTCAACAATCTAAAAAGTAATTAAAATTACATAAAATATTAAGTTACTCGAGTTTTATTTAATTTATATTCATTTTAATCAAATTTTATTTAAAATTGATTTATTTATATTTAAATATAATCTCAAGTTCGACAAAATAATAAAATTAAAATTGAATAGCTTATTGTTCAATCATATTCTACTCGAACTGGCCATGTTTTTCTCCACAAGGCCCATACTAACCAGCCCACTTTCTTAGCTAATTGACAATACCTTATGGGCCTAAAAAGAAATTGACTTAAACCACTTACCGACTTAGCCCCCCAATTTAACTTTAATTATACATCCATCATCTTTGTTTTTCTACAAGTATATTTAAATTGCAAAACCTAGTATCCTTAAATTTGCAGAAATTGAAAGGAAAATCTGAACAATCAAGGGAGATAAAGATGGTGGCAACGAATCTGAAGGCAGAGACGATGAAGCTGATGGAAAAGAGGACCGGAGTAGAGGCTGAGATGAACGTTATTATCCAGCGCCTCTGCCTCCCCGGTGGCCCTGGTCTCTCCGGCAACCTCGTCGATTCCGAGGTTTGGTACCTATTTATTTTACCAGAAAATTAATACTAGTTATTAAAAGGCGTTGAGTTTATTGTAGGGTTTAGTTTTGATTTTGAGGTTGTGCAGGGGTTTCCAAGGTCAGATATTGACATTCCGACTGTGAGGGCAGACCGACACAAGCTTGCTGGTAAAATTTAGTTTGGTATTTTTCCTTTTTTTGTTATGTGAAATTGAAGTATTGAAAAGTATTTTATGATAATTCTGACTGATGTTTGAGAGAAGTTATTATTGCATAGCAGTGGAGTTTAGGTGAATTTAGATATATTTGATTTTATATAAGTATGAAAATGGAGCCTTTATATATATCATTTAATATTACTTGATCTTTTCAGATGCTGAGTATTTTTCTCCTTAACTTGTTGATTTGGGAAAATGAGTTAGCTTTTTAGCTTGATCATAGCTAGGGGGGTAGTAGCAGTGCCATTAGTTGAAAAAAAAACAGAACTTCATAGTTATACTTGCCATTTTTACATTGCTCTTTTTTTTTTGTTTGAACACATCTTTACTACTAATATAAATGAATGTTGGGAGATGAGAACTGGGTGACATCTGTATTTGTGTGGTCAGAGAAGGCTGAGCAAAGCCTGACATCCATCTAAACCAGCTTCGGTTTATAAAGTAAATTGATTTGCTATTAAAAAATATATTGTTAACTTGAATCTTGGTCTGGTTAGCTCCTTTACTACCTTCTCTTTAGTTGCCATCCCTATTAGTGTTGGACTTATACCTACATTTTCTCACTGTACTTATATGTTTTTTCTTGTCAACATGGAGATCTGCAGCCATTAAACAAATTAGTTGCTATGATTACCTAAAATTTAACATCAGGCCATTACGATTCTACTGTTTCTTAAGCAGAATGTCCATGCAGTATAATTAGCTTCCACCAGTAGTCTTTCACTCGTGCTGAAAATGTATCAATGTTGGAGTAATGTTCAACCTAAGTTTTGGGAGATTCACATTCATGACCCCCTATTTGAAGTTTTTGGTAAATAGAATTAAATGGATATTATCGATATGAAAATCTGAGTTTTTGTTTCTGTTGCTGCAGAACTTCGTAATGATCACAAGGATATTACAGAGAAAATTAACCAAAATATTGAACTTCTTCATTCTGCCAGGCTTGCACCTACTGCTGCAGGAAATGATTCAGGTTATTAACTTCATCAAATCCATAACTGTATCTTACATATTTGAATTTCGTGGAAATGAAGAATTTTTAGTTAACTTTGGCATAATCCTAAATCCTCAATCATCTTCTTCATTCATGTAATGTAATTTGCAGGCCCAAATGCTGAAGTTGCAAATATTAACACTTCTTCACCTTTTAGCAATTCTATTACTGGAGGCAGTTCCAGTGCCATGGATGTGGAAGTAGCTGTCAGCAAACCCTTTGCAGTGGTTGACGAAATCAGTGAGGCGTCTCCAGCAGCTGAAGATGGCCTACAGCTCGGAGATCAGATTGTGAAATTTGGAAATGTGGAGATTGGTGATAACTTGTTGCAGAGGCTTGCTGCTGAAGCACAGAAAAACGAAGACAAGGCAGTCCCTCTGGTGTTGATGAGGCAAGGTGCTCTGGTCAACACGACAGTCACACCTAGAGCATGGTCGGGTCGGGGACTACTGGGGTACGTTACAATTTCTTGACATAATTATAATATTATACAACATAACTATTACTGTGATGTTATTTACTCGTGCAAATGAACTTTTGGTTATCTTGTACTCATGCAGGTGTCATTTTCGAATCCTATGATTGTCATATGTTGTCATTCATATCTCAAGCTGATTTTCGGACATGGAAGCTGATGCTGAAAGGTGACTTTCTGTTTTGTTTTGAAGGGGGGCAATTTGTAACTTTCAAAGAATCAGAATTGATAGTATGATGTGGTAAAATACATTATTGCGGCTTTGCATCTCATATCTTGTGATGCTGGTATGTTATGTGAAAGCATATGGATTAACCTATTTCCTTACATTAATTGCCTTTTAATGAAATTCTCTTTGAGAATTGAGGAAATTTCCTTTGGTTACATTCATCCCATTCGTAAAAACAAGCGACGACTGATGGTTCCTACCCCAAAGGCCCGATGACAAATGTTCACAAGGAAAATTTAACTACCTACTATTTTAATTTAGTACTTGTATGTAGAATCGATCTGGTAGGATTGTGCGTCTTTTTATTATATTCTATAAATAGCTAATCCATTAATTTCTAAAAGTGAATTGAGCATCCAAATTCCAAACCTATTCATTTTCATTTTTAAAATCAATCGCCAGTGATAATATTCTTAACAGATATACATGTTTCCGAATTTTAATCGTTGTCTGTTTGAACCACTAAACTTGACAGACTCGAACAGATAGAAAGTATTTCCAGGAACAGAAGAAATGAGAGGATTATAAAAAACAAGGCAAATAATATGTTCGAATTGAATTTTAATACATAAAGTATTTTTAGAAATAAAATAAGGGAGGAGACTATGAAAACGCTGTAAAACTCTTGTAGGACAATTCCTCTCAATCTTTGTCAGAAAAGTAAAACTGTATCATAAAATGTTATTCTCTCTTGGAACTCCAAGTACCACCATTCCCTATCACCTATATTCTTGGCCTCCAACCACCACCACATCCCACTCGGCCAACCGATCTACCAGCCCCGCCATCAGATATTTCCCTACCACCTATATATCTATCAATGGAGCTCCATGCCAAGATTTGCCCCTGAATTCATGACGTTGAATATAAACTTTTGTTTGCTCATTTCGCATTTAGTCGAGCAGAGGCTTTCGAGGCCTTTTGTTTTGCTTGACAAGGCTTTGTTTTCATTTTGGAATGTCACCTCAGTGATGGTGGCACCGGATGTATTTTTGTTTCGGTTGTTCTATTTTCATGGTTTTTATTTCATGGTATTGGTGTTTAACATCAAGCATAGTGTTTGTTTTGCATTGAAGAGAAAATCAAGTTTTGGGATGTTTTTGGGTAGAAATAGTTTTTGCATTTATTGTTATTCACTCGTGGGAACAGTTGGAAGAAGTAATCCTGATTTCCTATTAGTAGGGAAATCATGCTAGCGCATATCTTTGTGCAATAGCTTATTTTCTTCTTTAAGTTGTTCCTTCATTTCTTTTTGTTTCTCTCTCCCAAAATTTGGTTTGGTTTTCATGTTGTTCACTTCTCTCTTAGCTCATTATAAATCTCATCAGATTTACTTGTAATGGCCTTTTTTATTTTAGTAATGATACTGATGTTTAATTATAAAATACAAAAAAAGGATTGAGTTATCTAAAACGACTTCTTAGATGGTCAATAATAAGATTTGAAAATGATGGTTATGAAATTTCTATTTTAGATATATATTTCGAAAAAAATTGACGCCTATCTGTTTTACCACACATGGAACACTCAAAATTTTAAAAAATCCAAACAAGGCATCATATTTGGCATTTAATATCAAGCATAGTGTTTGGTGAAAATTTATTAAGAAATTACTTTGTTGAAGCAAATATCATATGTTTGTCCATTTTTCCTGGAAACCATTTTTAGCGGTATTGGGTCAAAGATCAAAATATTAGTCCCCAAGATGTTTCTTTCTTTTAAGCTTTCATGGATTTCAGTGAGAAAAATGACAAACAAAATGAAAATGAACAAGAAATAGAGCTCGATGTTGCATCCTTAGATGCAAGAAAAAGCATTTTACTTAGCTTTTTACTCACTGAAATTCAAGAACCAAGCATAGCCTTAACGTTTTTCTAACATCAATTGCGAGCCATAGTGTTTCCTACAAATACAATGAAAGGCAAAGGCCAAGGTAAGGGCTCATACATGACAAGGTTAAAGGGCTCATAATTTTTACAAAGATTCATTTTTTGCTAATTTGGTCAGATATAGTAATTCCAGAAGTATCCAAATCTCAATTATCATTTGCTCCATTAGATCCACATTATTTTACACAAATGACTGTAATACATGTTACAGTCTACCACTACAATCAACCTAGTTTAATAACTTAAAGGGTCTGCATAGAAATCACCTCTAGCTGAAAACTAAACCTAGAACTACAACAATTAAAACATACAAAGAGACAATAAAGGGGAAAAAAGATCCAGATTAATTATTAGAAGATACATTGCTCCGAGAACGCGCACCATTATTCAATCTCTTGAAGCTGCATTGTCAACCCTCTAACTTGAAGTACATATCGGGTTTCAGCAAGGCTTGATTTCGAACCCAATGCTCAAAAGGGTCCGTTTAGAGTCCGATGCTTTCTCCGCACCCGGATTCAATGCCTCACCGGTCAATTCGCCTTCTTTATCCACTGACCATTGGGTTTGACTCTGATGTGTTTCGCTTTTATTAGTAATTTGCGAATTATCCGCAGAAACAGGAGAAGTAGCACTCTTTGGGCCATGGCACTTTCTTGGTACTGGCTTGTCATGATCATGTACTCCCTTGTATGTTATTACTACAGCACTTGTGTTATCTACAGCCATCTCGATGTGCTTTCGAACAGGACATCCAGCTGATGTACATCGGTAGTAGTTTCTGAAGTACATTGAGAGGCAATTAAAACAGATAAAGCCAAAAATAGGATAATCTGTAAAAAAATCTTGATTTGTATCTCAAATTGAATAGAGAGACTTAACCACTCCTGGCATGTAGAAAGAAGGTCAAACAAGGATTAGAAATAGTGGGATCTCTGCACAAAATTTAAAACTTTACTTTCAAGTGTTATAAAGTTCATTTTTTCTTACTATTATGCATACTTGGCTTTCTATTCTTATAAGCTTCAAGGACAGTTTCACTATTGCTGTACAACTACCCTACATCTCGTGCTAAATTAAGACAGACACTGTCTTTTTAGCTGATGCTTCCACTGCCAGCCACCTTGACCTGGAGATCTTTCATCACCATCACTTCTATAATTTAAGATTAAAAGCTTGGCTTATCACAGGCAGCACAAACGGTTCATACTCTAAGTCAGAACAGAGTAAGGAGTCCTACCCATATGCTAGACAGGATTTCACTGCACCATTTGTACACAATAAGTCTCCCTCTCTCTCTCTCTCTCTTTAATTTTCTTAGTTCTATATTCTAAAGTTATTAGTCTATAGATATTGTATAGATTAGACATCTACTTAATCAAATTAAATAAATAGTAAGGTAATAATTGGCCATTCTTCATGTTCAATGATTAGGTGATCATAACAAACCTAAGGCACCTTGGGAACCATAATGATATTTGCTGGTCTGTTAAAAATAAAAACTCATAGCAATTTAATGAAGCTCTGAAATACGAAAAGGAAAAGAAAAAAGAAATATTTGAAGGAGACTATATGCACACACAAATACATGTGTGTGGGTGTAAGGTGTAAGCGAAACATTTCTTCTTCCTATTTCTTATTTTTCTCTCCATTTCCTTTTATTTTATTCTTTTTCGGCACGGCGGGGTAATATTCCCGCTGGTATCAGACATGTGAATTAGTTTCTTCATTCTTGTTTGCATGTGAACAATCTAAGAAGCAAGAGAACCATGACAAAGACACAACTGCTGCATGAATTAAAGAGCGCAATATATGAAACATTAGCTAGGATTTCTAATACCACAAGGTGATGCAAAAAGGAAATGTAGAGGTCAGTGACCACGATAATCTCATTAGATATCCAGATTTTTGCAGTTCCTAAAAGTTGTGTCTAGTCGGGCCAATGATTAAATTAGAATGAGGCAAATTAGAATTCAACATTCTCTAGCACAAACTGAACCAGAAGTGCCCCTTCTTTCAAAGAGAGGAGGATGGGTTATTCACTCTCCATTTGATGGTCAGAGGCATATTAAAAGCTATGCAGTCGGAAATCTAAAGATTCCCTGGAGAAAGTTAGAGATGTCTCCTACGTTTGTAAAGCTGAAGTTTACCTAGGATTTTGATTCCCCTTCACCATTTTCTGCCCATACTTGCGCCACCTGTAGCCATCTCCTGATATGCCCACATCACCAGCAGCATGAACAACAAATTTAGATTTATTTGCAGGTTTAGGAAGGGACCCCGATTCACCTGTGGAAGTTGTCTTTTGCCTGGAGATTTGCAGAGGTGAAACAGTATCAAATTAATCTGATTTCAACTAAAAAGTTGAAAAATATCATTACAGAAAGATGACGAGTATTAATGTATTACTATCTTGCCTTTTTTTATTTTCAGGTCCATCAACATATTCCTCCTTGACATTAGCTTCGGTAGTCTCATCAGAACCACTTGACTCCTGCTGTTTCGTTTCAGGTATCTGATCGATTTCTGGTAAAGGCTCTTTCGAAGAAGCAGGTGGCGTTATATGAACTCTGGGTGAATGAGTTATATCACTACTCCCACTAACAGGTACAATTGGTAATGCAGGCTTATTTTCTCTACTGCAGTTTAGTTTTTGGGGAGGATCATGGTTGTGGTGACTTCTATAAACAGTCTCTACAACACGATGAGAACGATCACAGCACTCTATCTTCTTGGCACTACAGTCAGAGAATGTGCATCTGTAGTAGCTTCGAGAACCTTCTGGACTCTTCACTTGCTTCTGACCATACTTTCGCCAGTTGTACCCATCTGAAGGGGTCTTTAGTAAAGACACGACAGATAAAGGTTTCGGACTGAGAGAATTATGTTGTTCCTCTTCCATAATGCATGCCTTGTTCCCGTTTATCACTGGCTGCAACTTTTGTTCTGGTGGAGTTGGACTCAGATTGGAGGAGATGGACTTTGTAACAGATATTGGTGATAGCTCCATTCTCGATGAACCATCAAGTACCTGTATCTGATGCTGTGTGTGAAGTTGGGGAGATTGACCAGTAATACCTTTCAAAGGTTCCTCGTGGATTACTCTTGTTTGATCCTGAGATGATCATCATAAAATGTGAAATAACTAAATGGAGTTGAATTTTTTTTTATCAGTGATATAAAATAGTTGACCGCACACATTACAATGGATTTACCACATTAAAAATTCACAATCACTGTCCCCATCAGCCTAATATGGCGTCAAGAGCAAGCTAATTTTTTTTAAATGTGAACAATAATTTGTTTTGGTGAAGTTGGTTGCTGCTGCAAAAGCAAGTGCGATGACACCATAGACTGAAGTATACCGTATAGTAATAACATATTGATTCACTTGAGATCGTAAGGATGGACTGATGTCAAAAAGTACATTCAGAAAATGTCACTACACAATGGATTAAATGATACCATTCAGATCCTGCAGCTGAATGTATAATGAAAATGAGTGCGTAGCCAGATTTATTATCCAACTTATGATCAAATATGTAAAGCTGAAGTTTTTAATTTAATCAACACCTATTATGCAAACTTAAACATTTTTTATATGATCTGACACTGACCTACCAAAAATGTAGAATCAGTTACGTAAGATTCACATGTGGATTAGATGTCAAAAAAAGGTAAATCTTCATCCCTTGACATGAAATGAACTCACTAAAGAGAAGACCACTTACATATAGGTTAATCTTGCTAACTCACTATGTATGTCGGCGCTCAATTTTCAATGCAAACATCTAGCAATTTGATTAAAAATATATATATATATATATATATATATATATGTATTAACATAAAGTAAAGACCATTCAATATATGTGTCTCTTCCAAACATTACTTACTGCACAAAAAGAAGGAAAAAAGGAATACTTAAATACTATCTTGGAATAAACTACTTATTGCAACGACCTAGTTCAGAGATGTTAGTCCCTATACATTTCAAGAAAATGACTGAACCTTTATAGATTTTCTGGAAGCAACAAAAAATTTAGCCAAAAAAAACAAGGAAACAATCAGTAAATTGTATATCTGTATAATGACAAATTTACTAGTCATATAGTATGAATCAACCAATTGATAGCAAACTCTCAAATCAAATTACATCTCCAGTGCATATTGCGATTGATCATATGTATTAAAAGTATAGAGGCTAGTGATAATAAAACAATTTTTACTTTGCTTCACGCAAGATTCACAAAATTACATTAGCATGAGGCCCAAGAATTCAAACAGTCTCAAAACTCAAAAAACCCTATCCTAAAAATATTCTAGATAAAACGAAAACCAAATCAAACAACTTAAATATTTAATATGTATTTATTAACTTAAACTCCATAAAATTAAGAAACAATTGTAGCAGCAAGACAGATACAGTTACATGACAAGTATGACAACCATAACATAAAAATTTTGAAACGAAAAGTAAGTGCTTTTAAGTTTTTTCTGCATCAATAAGGAAGGTTCGAGGTTTTTATTCAAAAAAAAAAAAAAAAGGAAGGAGGTTGTATTCAAATCTAAGTTCAAAATTAGAGAGAGAGAGGGAGAGAGAGCAAGTGAATTATAACCTTAAATTCTTCCGACTGCAGTGGCTGCAGAGAATATTCTACCGGAACCTCTGCAATATTAAAAATTGATCGCAATCATTAAAATTCACCATTTTTACTCGTCCGTCGTACGTACACATGCACAAATATATCTCAGAAACATACATATTCAAATAATCTATCTCTCAAATTTTATATGCATAATTCGATTTCTGAGTTAAAGCTAAAAAGGAACATACCTGACAGGAGGTGAGACGATCCATCAAATTGGAAATCTCCTTCGGATAACTGTACGGATGCTAGGGTTTCCGAGTGAGAAGCTCTTAAATCTCCTCTTTCTCCAGTTAAAGCGTTGTCTACGGTACAATCACTGTTGTTATTACTACT
This sequence comes from Penstemon newberryi var. newberryi, assembly GCA_030819805.1. Classification (NCBI taxonomy): domain Eukaryota; kingdom Viridiplantae; phylum Streptophyta; class Magnoliopsida; order Lamiales; family Plantaginaceae; genus Penstemon; species Penstemon newberryi. Next base: position 6,271,351 of record JAUALY010000006.1, on the reverse strand, counting down.
CACTTGCCTCTGTTCGTCCTTTTTCTCGAATTTCTCTTCACGAATCTCTTCTTCTACCTCGTCCGGCGGCTTCGAATTATCGTTTACCGGTTCTTTCGGAGCTTCCGGGCTCCGATTGCTCTCTTCTTCCATGGCCGAATTTCTGCACACAGTCAATGTGGTAGTGTGTGCTTTTGTGACTAAGAAAGGTAAAGCCTCTTTTTCTTTTTCTTTATGAACAGTTTATAATTGTGATGATTATAGTTGCTGTTTCAATGTGCTTGAGAACTGTTGAATGAAATGACGATAATCTTCCTTGTTTAAAATGAAACTGCGGAGACTGAAGGGGTAAAATCAAAGGGTTTTAGGGGCAGATTAGTTATTTGTGGTGAGTGGGAGTGGCGTGAACTGTTTTGGAGTATTAGTAGGAAAATTAATTATAAAATTTAATTTATTGTCCGAATCTGATTTTTTTATTAGAACATGACAATTATACCGGGTTTGGGATTTTGTTTGGTTATTGGATTATTGCTAGTTGAGTGTTTACTTCTCTTGACTCCTCATAATTAATTTCTCAATATGCCCTTGTGTTGTGGCAATATTTATTTAATTTTATTATTGGATGATGTACAAGAAGGATGAGTGTTTATAAAATTCCTTTCAGGTAAAAATGGTGTTTAGAATTTTGGAAAATGCATAAAAAAATTGGTGGTATAATATGAGGTTTTGAAAATGTTTGAATTCAGATTTTATAGATAATAAATAAGATTATAGATTATAGATTTTGTTTGTCGTTACAAAATATTTAAAAGTTATTTGAATATTTAGTGATTGCAATAATGACAAATACTATGTCATATAATCTAGTAAGATTGTCAAGATGATATATGAGTAATAATTAATTTCTTTTAAACCGAGTTGCTTAATTATCTAACAAAGAGAAATTTAAGTAGTATCTTTAAATCATGTTCATATTCTAGTTAATAAACATATTAATCTATATGTATCTCTTTAGAATAGTCCAGAATTTTATAATTAATTAGAATTTCAGTAGATCTCAACCAGAAACATTTAAGAGTTTATGTTTTCGATTAATTAAAACGAAAAAATAGAGTAATTTATATTTCAAAATATATCTTTGATTTATAAATTTACAAATATTTCTTGAAATTTTTCAAAAGTTTTTTTTAAAGTTTAATTGATCGAAACAAACTATGAAGATAAAATTTGAAATCCATGATTTCGATTAGGTGGCTAATTACTAACAATAAAAAAATTAGAATTACAATAACAATTGCTTCTAAATCCATAGGTTTCAAAAGAAGAAAATGATTAATTAATTATCGGTAGAGGGTTTGGTTGACTGGTGTTGACTGTTGACTCAGGTGGGGTTTTGTGGTTTTGAATTGGTAAAACGTAAAAGTAGCAACATCATTATTATTTGATTGTCCGTTACTTAATTTAGTGGGTGAGATCGTGAGATAGATCACGTGAGTTTTATTTTTGACCCCGATTTATTGCTCATATTTTCTTCTTAACGCCTTCCCTATCTTCACGATTTTCCAATCAAATTATTCATCAAGTAAAAAAAAATATGAAACAATTGCTTAACATGAAATTGTTATTGGTTTTATTATTAACATTTATGTAGTGCATCTGGAAAACGGAACTATACGTTTATTATAATGCTAGTTTTTACAAAGTCTTATCTTATTATTGATAAAAAAAAAAAAAAAGAAGAAAAAAAAAAAGATCAATATATATTTTTACTACCACTTACTTTTTATGTTACTAAATTTCAGGGGAAAATATATATCAACCACTTCTTGGTGAATTAGGTAATCAGAATGCGATTGGTAAAAAAACAATGACCCTAATTGGAAGAGTTATGCCTCGGTTTTGTTGTCATGCTAAACTGAGCTAGAACTCTTCCAAATCAAGTTTGCCAAAACACATGAAATTCAATCCAGAATCTTGAAACTTATAAAATATTGATTTGACACCTATTACTTACGAATTTTTTTTGCATAGACATGGTCTATGATATTTTTATAAACCTTATGGTTGTAAATCCACATCATTTATTTTGATGATGTCATGTTCTCATAATGAGTTATGTGGTGCATTTACAATCACAAAATCTATGAAAATCTCATCGATCAGGTTTATGCATGAATTATCCACCACTTAACTTAATCAAAATGAGGTTTCAAATATTTCACCAAAATCATCCAAACCATTTATTCAAAACCAAACCCACGAAATCAAGTCAAAATTCTTCCAAATAGACCTTATTTATCCCCATTTTTTTTTATGTAGAATAAACCTTTTAAATAAAAAAAAATGAAAAATAAATGAGTATTAATATCAATATTCAATTTGAAATTTGTAAATAAACACTCGTCTGAACTCAACTCAGTGTTAAAAATCGAACTTGTTCATATAAAGTTGTTTTGAGTTCAGAATCACAAACATAAATTAAAATGGTCGAACTCATATTGTTTAAAAACTAAGCAAGTTCAAACATAATATGTTTTTCAACTCAATGTAACTCATGTCACTCATATCATATAATTTACTCAAATCTTCCTATTACATATAATAACACTTAATCCCATCTTTCCAACCAAACACATTCTCAATTGATTTTTCAGAGACATTTATACTTCACAATGCACAACATTTAGGCTTGAAATCATCATGAACCAACCAACATTATACATGATATACTGATGGCTGGTTCACTACTACATACATTAATTCCAGCAAGGCTCTGAAACAAACCCAAAGATTTATTAGCAAAATTCAAGCATAAAAACCAGAATCCACTCAACAAAAACGAATACGAAATACCATAAGTTTGTTGTATGCAAACTGAGTTTTGCCGGTGAATAAAGTTATTTCCCTAGAGGGATCATCGGCTTTACTGTTCTATATAAGGTTCACACACATGAGAAATCCAGATTAAAAAAAAAAAACTTAGGAAGTACATCCTCAAACCATTTAAATGGGAATTCTTGGACTGGTTCTATAGACAACGCAACATATTTAAATTACTTAGGACCGATATCCTTGAGGGCACATATCTGCTCTTCTCCCATTGCAGACATGACAGAAACCACGAGGTCCTTTCCTTCCTCGAACCCACCTTTAATCTGCATATCATAAATAACAGGAAAGTTGAGTACTCACGAAATTGATCATAACATAAACATTATTGTCTTGTGTAAACATAATATGGTGGTCACCTGGCTAAGAAGATTGTCATCGGTAGGAAGCTTCAAATCATCTTTGGTGTTTCCATTTTCAGTCAGAAGAGAAACCTTTAATTTGGCAAAATAGAAGAATAGATATTAACTCAGCAACTCTATTTTGGGTTGGTTTTCCATCCATTTTAGTAATAAAATTGTCATGAATTCAGATTATTCATCATTAGGCTAAGATATCTTCAAGACGCCTTAAAAATGGGTTAAGAGTTACAAAAAGATTTGAATGACCGTGAGTAATAAAAGTATTCACAAATTGTTAGTAAAAAGTTTCCAGCTTTTTTCAGCATTTCTACTTACAAAACCATCTTCAGAGATGTCAATAAGCTGATAATCAGTACGATTAACATGAGGCACCTGTTAAATAATGCAAGAAAACATCAGCAACAAATTTTAAATAATCGGATATAAATAGTTTCTGCTTCGGATAAACTAAGAAGAAAAATGAAATAAACAAAAAAAATTAATAAAAGATTACATCACAGTTGTGGGAGGATGGAACAATATCCTCGAGCTTCTTCCCATTGAAGATGTCGATAGCCACAAAGTGACACTTGGCGTGACCGTGCTTGCCGGTTTTCGAGGTGGAGACCTCAACAACCTATTCAAGTATCATAGGACAAAATAACGTATATAAGTTATTTGACGTCATAACAGCAATAAAAGTTCCCATTGCAAATTTTAAACCTCACATGCTCTAAAAAAAGATATTAACACAAAAATGTTTCTATAAATAGTTAGATTGACACATTCAAGCTATAAATCTCACTACTTTAACCAAGATTACTGGACCAATTGATGAGAACAATATAGAATTCTAAGTTTGCTTTTTACAAAAAAAAAGGATGATTTTGCAGGCAACTCTATGTTTTTTAGTGATTCATAAGCTTCCTATTTCAGACATAAGTTTGGAAGGGTGATTCTAACATTTAAGAGGTGGAGGATTTTCTTTTGTTGTTCTTTCACGAGGATTTCGTTTCCACAGCCAAGTGTTGGAACAGGAAAGGTCACCTGTGCCACGATTCAAGGAGAATTGGACAGAGTACACATTGACGTCCAATTAGTGTACCAAATACGCCCAAATTTAATAAGGTTTCTGAACCCGACACACAAAATAAGGTCAAACAATATTAGAAAGAAATCCAAATATGAATAACTAAAAACATCAAGAACTAGATTGAAATTCGGGATGACCACATATACAAAATATCACACAGAGTGTCAAGGCCTTTAATTCAAGAGGAACATCGCTTATTAGATCTATCAAAACCTTTTCGATAAAAATAAGATCACATACTCAGTTATTTACTCGACCATCCCATATTTGTGGGCAAAGAAACAATTAGTGGTCAATTCTTTTTCTACCTCCAATAAACAATTATAGAAACTTATTACAAATCTAACAAATCATAAGCTTCAAAAAACCCTAATACCCACACAATAACGCCCTTCCACAGTCTTTGAATAAATCAATCTCACTGAAACAACCAATTAATAATAATAATAATAACAAAATTAACAACCTGTACAAAATCCAGATTAGAAATCAAACAAATCACACAAGATCTAATCAAATTTACACAAACCCAATCCGACATCAACAACAAATCGAATCTCGGAATAAAATCCAACAGACTTTATTTAAAAATAAATAAAATTACTAAGATTTAACCTTGCAGGGTCTGCCCTTGATGACTATGTAACCATTTTTGCGGATGGTACCAGCTTGCTGTGGGTAAGTCTTTGAGGCACCGGCGTCGGCCTTCGATTCAAAGTGATGCTCCTCGTCCGACATCTTTTCTCTTTCTCTCTCTCTAGAGTTGTTTTCGTTTGTTGTTTTTGGAGAAAGAACTTGTGATTTTTTTACCCCTATTTATTTATTTATTAGAGGATGGCAGCTAATGCAATGCTGAAGATATATATTAGTAAAAAATTAGGGTACTACTACTACTTGTTTATTGTAATTGGTAAATAGTAAAACTCATTTCCTTTTAATTTTATTTTATTGGGTAGGGTAAATGGAAATTATGATTTAATTCCTTTTCAAACTCTCTCTCTCTCATTGTCACCAGACTCACCACACCTCCTTTTTTTTTTATCCTTATAAAATCAAAGGAAAATAATATTTGAAAAATCAACTTAACTATTTAAAATTTTATAATAAGAAGAAACAACTGTTTGATTTCAATTCTTTTTTTAATAATATATATATATACATATGTAGTAAGATAATAAGAATAAATATTTTATAATCGATGAACATAATATTTAGTAAAATCTTAAATAGACACGCTGCATCAAAAAGAGAAGATTAATTTGAAAAGACAAGTTATAACAAATTTATTAAAATTATCCGAATATACAAATAGAGATGTATAATTTATTAAAATTACCCGAAATATACAAAAGGTGTCCAAGTTATTTAATGTATTATTATTATCGAGACTCGAGATTCATCTAATGCATAAATAGATGTAGTGTAACATACCAATGCTGATATTTCAATTACTATTAAATTGTGAGAAGCCCAAAAAAAAAAAAAAAAAATATGCTACTATTTTTTTCTTGTTTGACTACCTGTATAGCTTTAGTTTACCCAAATCCTCGCCAGTTAAGATTATTTTAATATAGAATTAAAGATCAATATCTCATTTTTCATTTTTTAAATTTAATGGATATCATTTGTAGCATCCACTCTATGGTCATAAATCCATAATATTCGTTGATGCTTTAGTATGAAAAGACTAGGCCCACCATGTATGCCAATTCGGGGAATAATTCCATCTCCAGAGCCAAGTGTTTTTGGGCCTAAGTTAGGAAAATTCAGCAGAGTCTAATATATGGATGAGATTAGGGTGTCAATGGGGTGGATTTCAATTCGGATTCGATTCGATTTATTAGAATAATTGTCCGATTAATGATTTGATGGACCTGATCCGATTAAGAAGATTCGTAATCCGAATTATATGAAGTGAATATGGATCTAGTCTGATCCAATCCATTACAGTCCGATATATATTACTATATGTTATTTATATATTATGTATTTAAATCAAAATAAAAATAAAACTATCTATGTTCCACTAAAATCTTTTACTATATTAAAAATAATCTTAAAAAGAAATGCATGAGAGGTGATGTTTGACTGGTAACTAATTGGGGCCACAACATATTAATTTATGCTATTTAATAAGAAAAATTAATACCCTAACCATTCATCTATGTAGAATCCGCCATCTTCCCTCTACTTTTTCCTTCAATTTTTGTCTTCTCTTTCATTTATCAATACTGAGTTTTCTTCTTCTTTGTCCAAGTTTCTAACTTTTTTTATTTAAATTTTTGTTTATTCATTTGTTCTAATTTTTATCTTTTATATTTGTCTACCATATTCCATCTTCTACAATAGTTTTGATGAAATAAGTAAAATATTACATTTTTAATTCATGATGGTGGAATCTACAAGTGATTTGGAGGAAAATGAAAAAAAAAAAAAATTGTTAAATATGCTAAACAGATCCGGATCCGGTTGCTATTTTTCAAGATTCGTGCTGATCCGGATCCGGATAGAAGAAATGAAAATCGAACTCAAATCCGGATCTGCTCTAATCCGATCCGAGTCCGGCCCATTGACAGCCCTAGATGAGATTATTAGATATCTGTTGTATAATATTATCTTACCTCATTGATCATGGGGGCTCTTTAGGTTCTCTCTTGCATGACATACACAATATATTATTATACTTTTTGTTTAAGCCAAATGGTGGCGTGTTCAATCTTAATCGGATTGAGGGAAAAAAAATGCCAAGTTCCACAAATATGGAATATGAGGATTTGGGCTAACCATAGCCCAACTGTTGCCAATTATAGGTCAGTTTTGTTGCCCATTTGTTTGGGTATTGTTTGGTTCGTTTTGGGTTAACCAAGCCTAATCCCAAAATATGGCGCGTGAGTACTCAATCTTTCACACTTCTTTTTTTATCTGCCTCAATCTTTTCAGCCTGAACTGGCAAGAGAATTTGATTTATCAAAAAAAAAAAAAAAAGAATTCAAGAGAATTCTCTCTTTCACTATATAGATAATATCGGTGTTTACAAAGAGAACTCGTTCATTTCACATTCAAACACTAAAATAGCAAAAAAAGATGTCGCTCTTACAAGAGAACTCGCTTAAAAACATCATCAGTGAAGTCTCCATATGGAGATTGAAACTAGTATGAGTTTAAAATGTTCAAAAATCATATCACTGAGGTAGACAAATAGAAGAAAAAAAAAGGTTAATTATTTCAATTCATACATAATATCTAAATTATTCTGCAATGTTAAAAAAATTTATAATTCAATTTATCTATTTTTAATTTAGTTTAAAATTACTTTTGATTGTATTTTTAAATATATTTTAATTTAAGTTAATTAAATAAATTTAATTTAAATTGATTTTAGATGTGGACTCCCTTTTTTATGTGTGTTGCTGTAGATTTTTTTTTTTTTTTTTTTCAGGAATTGCAAAACACTGGGTCCAATTTTTAGAGACTCCATTGGTGATGTAATACGCACTCGAACTTAACAACTTGCTCTTCCCCTTACAATTGATTCACGATTAGAAAGTATGTTACTTAATCGAATTTCACACACCACCAAAAAGCTGTATATGATAATTGATAAACGGGAAAATTGCATATTTGATACTATATAACAGGAAACTTTGTAATATTAATATAATTTGGTATGCAAATGTATATTTACTACCACGATATAAATATTGGTTACACTGTTAATACAACCATCAAATAATTGGATCAAAATGAATGCGATGGGCCACATGCACTATACATGGTCGTTATCTCGTCTTTTGGAGTGAAAATTATCACATTATAATGTTATAACCTATGTTGCACGGATACGGATATAGTATGATACGAATATGGTGATACGGATTTTTAAAATTTATTGAATACGATACGGCATGGATACGGATAAAAAACTATAATTTAAATTTATTTATAAGCAACTAGATCATTCAATTTAAGTCCTAGAAGCAAAAATAAACAAAAATTGTATAACTCAAAAAACAAACATATTCGTTCTTAACATGTCGCATCAATGGAAGGAATTCATTTTTGAGATTTCATGACCTAGAAGATAGACTTGAATAAAGAATAGAATAGTGAAACTAGACGTTTATGTTTAACCCTAGAAGCTTTATCATTTTTAATAATTTAAATATGACCCGAAATATTACATAAAAAATATATCGGTGTATCCTTATGTCCAACTAGTGTATCCGATACGTATCTATTTTAATTTTTATTACCGATATGCCATATGTATCCCACGCGTATCCTACACGTATCGGTACCCCCCGTGTATCGAATACGATACTTTGTCTTTTTTCGGAGTATTCGTGTATCATAGATGATAACATGTTATCCCTCAAAAAATGAGCGAAACATGATAGTTTTCCTCCAAAAGACGAGATAATAGCCACATGCGAGGCACTCCGTGGCTAATTTTGTCCATTTTTATCCAATTACTTGACAATGATATGAAAATTGCAATTAATATTTAGATTATGAAAATTAATGTGCATTTATATATCCAATGGTATCAAGGCTGGAAAGTATCTAACTGTGTTTATCGTTTATATTTAAATTGTGTCATTTATAAATATAGTGTGCCAAGAAGTACTACTTCCTTAATGGATTTGAGGAAAGATTTTGAGAACATTACCATTTGGCGTATTGAAGATAAGAGTCCAACAAATGTGAACCATAACTCAGTGCTAGCATTAATAAACAGAAATCAATGATTACAATAGTCTAATTATTCAAGTTTCCATTTTATTCCACTATTGCATTATTGTAACAATAACATACTAAAAAATGTGGTTAGTTTAATTTCCTTATATATGGCTTAAAATGAATATAAATCATCAAAGAAAATATGCCATCGTCTCGTGCTCGTGCTAGAATGTTTAGAAGATATTGTTGGGGTAGATACGTCATTTGCAAGGGATATTTTCAGAAGCTCAAGGCTAATGCTGGAACATGTGGCTAGCAGTTTATTACGAGAAGAAATTGATTGAAGAAAGAAAAGGAGAAAGAAGCATGACTTTTAAGTGTTAATAAATAGAAAGAAAGAAGATCAAGTGTTTAATTGAAGGATGGTACAGTTTACTGCTGGGTCGGGCCGCCTAAAATCTTCCTTCTTCAGTGGTGATGGGTTGCTGTTTGTCGGGTTCGAATCCAAAGATCCATTTCACCACCGTCGAAAATTAGCTAAAGCTTTTCCCGGCGGTGGAGGTTTGAGATTCACCCAATTGCATTCTATTCGAAAGCGCAAACTCAATTTTACAGTGGATGCCACACCCACATCGTCGTCTTCTATGAGTAATTCTGATGGAATTTTGGACGAAATTATAGCGGAGGAGGAATCAGAATTTGATATTGATGAGCTTGCTAGTTTCAGAGGCTTGGTTTTGGACATCTCATACAGGTTTCGAAATTCATCAATCTTCTCTCGCATTAATTAATTAATTCCTCCTTTTAACTTCATTTATTAGTATAATTTTCTTTCAAGCAGATGATTTGAACTGATTGAATGGTGATTTAACTTTTTTTCAATTTCTTCACAAACTAATATAGAATATTGTTTCCTCTAAATTGAAATAACAGCATCAACAATAGATTAAAAAAAATAAAAAAATCAGGAGTACTGAAGATTTCCGGGATTTTTTTTCTTGTTTAATTTATGGGGTTGTCTAGGATGTAGTATTAATTTTAATTTAATGGACAAAGTTAGTACTGAAGATGGGCCTAAGAAATTAATTTCATGTAGTTTTGATGAAATTGTAATAAAAGTATAAAACTAATGTAGACAAATCATTTGTCATGCTAGGCCTGTTAATGTAGTCTGCTGGAAACGAGCTATCTGTTTGGAGTTCATGGATAAGGTAAAAGCTAAGACAAGAACATATATATGGCCTTTTCCTCCAATTTTGCCTTTTAGTTTATCTTTTTTATTTCATCCATTACTACAATGCCAAAATTTGATTTTTATTTTTCTCTGATGCGTACCCTGGCCCTCCTTTCATTTATGAATACCAAATTGTTTGCTATACTATATACTATTTTATTTCATTATTTTCCTCCTAAATTGCTGCAGGCCGATGTTTTAGAATATTATGACCAAACTGTAAACTCTCCTAGTGGTTCCTTCTACATTCCTGCTGTTTTGAGGGTGAGTGTTTTATATGATCGTATATTTGTTCCAATTCCATTTGCTTGAATACTTTTCTGAATATATCGTCCTTGTACGTACTAACCAAGTCATATTGTGCAGGTTCCTCATTTACTACAAGTTGTCAAAAGGAGAAAAGTGAAAAAAGGCCTCAGTCGTAAAAACATTTTTCATCGTGACAATTTCACGTGTCAGTAAGTTCTTCAACTTTGCAGTGTTAGGCTCGATTATCTTTATTTATCAATCAGCATTTGGCTCCTTTAAAATCAGACGTTGTCATCCGTATGCTTGATAGATACTGTTCTTCGACTGAGAACTTAACGATCGATCATGTTCTGCCAATTGCACGAGGTGGAAAGTGGACATGGGAAAACCTGGTGAGATAACTCTCATCAAAATGTGTAATTTATATATTTTACCTTAACGGAATGTTTGGTAGGCGAGTATTTAGCTATATCTACACGAGAACTGGTCTTTGTAACAGGTTGCAGCATGTGCCAAATGCAACTCAAAGAAAGGCCAGAAAACCGTGGAGGAAGCATATATGAAATTGATGAATGTCCCTAAGGTATATCCACGTTATATCACATGTATATATAACACGATTTCTTTGTTGAAAATTGATATAAACACGCTTTCACATTAGAACAGAAATGCGTAGAGATTAAAGTACGGAAACAATTGAAATCACAAGGTCAATTATTTTAACAAACCTATTTTTGTTGATGTAATTTTGTATTGTAGGCTCCCAAGGACTACGAAATACTTGCGATACCCTTGACAAACCATGCATTAAGGATGATGAAACTGCGGAAAGAGTTGCCAGACGAGTGGAGGCAGTACCTCTCCATGCCGCATGCAGCCCCATGATGTATTTAAAGTGATATGTCATTCTTGATGGACTTGATGTTTACTAGAACAAAAGCTTGTTTGTAAATAGTATTACTTACCCAAAAAAAAATAAAAAAAAATTGTCCGTAATTGTTTGCCTACGGTTCTACTTCGAACTGAGTTTCTCCAAGCGCAATACCTATGCGCGAAATGTGAAAATATTAACCATAATGAGGTTGATGAAGTTTGTGGGGGGTCTATCACTACTGACTGAACTTGACTCTGCATACGAGCAATCAAGCAACGACAGTTAATTTAACTAGCTGATGTTCTTTGCATCACTATATTGATGTAAAGTTCCATTTCCTTAATTAAAACTTGTTATATTATGATTCCAAAATTTTAAATTCAACTTAAGTTCTCGATGAAAGTTCATTAACACTCAATTTGTCATACGGAAAAAAAAAAAAAAAAAAAAAATTGAAAATACAATTCATTTAATAAACTTTGAAGCTCAGTTCGGCTCAGTTCAATTAACTTAGAATTTATTGTTTAATGAGTTGACAAATGCCTTTCTGGCTATATGTCCTTGAAATCAAGTTATTTTACTTAAGAGTTATAACTGTCATTTTCCCCACAACTAAAAACAGAATATCTATTAATGCAGATTCTCTTCATAATAGGACATAATCCATTATCACATAAAACTGTAAAAGAATTCCTTCATGGAGAATATACTTTAAAGCCAGAAATGGAGATAAATCAATACTCAAATCCAACTACTGCATATTTGTCAAAAGTCATTTTTACTTGTTAGTGAATGTGTTTCTTCACAATATAAGCAGCAGCATTCACAAATTAGCAAGCAACTAATGAAATAGATACAGACTTATGGACCAAAACAGAGGAACACAAAATAAATCCAACAATTAAACATTTTCTTTTTTCTTCGATAACTTCATTGTAGTGCACTCGGTTCAATATCCTTGAGTAATCCAACTACCTGTTGCATACTAGGCCTCTTAGAAGGAACTTCAGCTGTGCAAAGATACCCAATCTTCAAAGCCTCGACTATTTGAGCATCGGGTCCGGTCCCACGGATTTTCGGATCAATAGCTCGTAAACCTTGACTTCTCCTCACTAATCCTCGTACCCAACTTACTAAATTCCCTTCCTTTTCTTCCGGATAATCATCTCCAACTGGCTTTTTCCCAGTAATTACTTCAAAAAGGACAACTCCAAATCCATATACATCGGATTTCGGCGTCGGGGCCGAGCTACCTTCTGGCTCGAGAAATTCAGGTGGCACATATCCATGAGCAATCTCTTCCACGACTCCGTTTCCAAAAATCTTAGCCAACCCAAAGTCCGATAATCTCGGCTCTAAGTTAGAGTCGAGATAAACACTACTCGCTTTCACATCTCGGTGAATAATTGGAGGCGAACATCCGTGGTGTAGAAACGCAAGTGCACGAGCAGTGCCGAGTGCAACTTTGTGCCTAAATCTCCAACTTGTTAAAGCCCCCTCGGGCCCCACGTTTTGTATTCCGTCATTTTCATCTTCCCACGTGTCAGTGCTCCAATCTTCAGTAGTGTGTACACCGAGCGGCAAATCGTATAACAAGTTTTGGAGGTTCCCGTTTTCCATGTAATCATAAATTGCAATCCTTTGCTCGCCAGCTAAGCAATAACCGGTTAGTGGTACGAGATTTGGATGTCTAATTCGGCCTAGATACTCGAGTTCTAATGCAGCTTCCTCGTCTGTCATTGTGGATCCATGGACTAAAACTTTGAGAGCTACGTGGATACCTCCCGGCAAAAGCCCACCATAAACGGGCCCAAATCTCCCCTCGGCCAACAATGTGTCTCGATCGAAATGTGAAGTTGCCGATAAAAGGTCGGCAAATGTGAAATTCAGCAACGGCTTCTCAAAAATAATTACAGGTACGGACGTGGCTTGCTTGACATCAGCTACCCAAGTGGTGGAGTCGGTCTTAAACGAGAAGGGTCCCGAGATAATTTGTTCTTCTTTGTAAGAATCTTTTTTCACTGCCCACGTTCTATTTTTTCTTCGACACCCAAAGGCTAGAAAGAGCAACCCCACAAGCAAACAAATCATTGATAGTGTTAGAGCCAAAGCGAGCTTTAGTCCTCTATGTTTCGGAGCTTTTCTTCTAAAGAAGGCTGGATTTGCAGCAATTGGACAGCTGTTAACCGATCCTACAAAAGATTCTTGAATGATTTCACGGGAAATGTTTGGTGAACAAAGACTTAGGTTGTTGTATGAGAAGTTGAACCTTTCCATCTCATGGAGTTCATCTATTAGGGAAAAAGGGATTTCTCCTGTAAGATTATTGTGAGAGAGGTCGAGAACTTTAAGGTTCATGTTCACAATCGGAGGAATAACGTTGCTGAGATGGTTTTGAGAAAGATCGAGCGTTCTCAAACTATGTAAACGTGAGATATTACTAGGAATTCGACCAATCAAATTAGTTCGAGATAAGTTCAGATATACTAAATTAGCAAGCATACCAACTTTCAAGAACTTTTGTTTGGTAAATCTATTGTGTGCTAGATTAAGGTGTTTAAGATTACAAGCACGGCTCAAGTCATTGAAAAACTCTCCACTAAACTGATTTTCTGACAAATCCAAGTACAGCAAACTCGACCATTTGAAGGTGGAGCTGAAATTTACCTTAGCAATATGGCCTTGAAATTGGTTTCTGCTCAAATCAATCACCTCTAGAGGCCCTTCAAAGATGCCAACAACAGAGCCCTTAAACAAGTTGTTTGAAATATTAAGATAGGTAACAGATTTCATCCCTGAAAAGTCCGATTCACGACCCAATATTTCATTTTCAGCCAAGTTCAAGAATTTCAGCTGAGGGAATGCATAGCCAAAATCAAAAGGAAGAGAACCATTGAGCTTGTTTGTGGATAGATTAATGGAAACCAAAGAGCGGCATTGAGAAATCCCTGATGGAATCTTTGATTCAAACTTATTATTACTGAGATTTAGAACTCGCAAATTGCCAAGGGAGCTGATTGATTCAGGGATACTTAAAGAGAAATTGTTGAAAGAGAGGTCTAAGCTTTGAAGTAGCCCGAAATTGACTATGTTACTAGAAAGACTCCCGGAAATTTGGTTAAAAGATAGGTTAAGATTCTTGAGTGAACCCAAACTCCAAAAATCAGAAGGCATATCAGTGATTTTGTTATTGCTAAGATCCAAAGTTTGAAGCTTTATCAATTTCCCAATGGAGGTATCAGGAATAACACCAGATAAACCCAAACCAGAGGCTTCCAACTTAACAACATATTCACTATTTTCATCACAGGACACTCCTCTCCATGAACAAAATGAGCCAGAAAAACCATGATCTTGAAATTCATTTAAGCCCATTTTTTGCAAGAATTCAGAAACAAAGGACTCATCTGTATTGGGTTTTTCACATACCAAAGTCTCAAAGAACAGAGATAGAACCAGAAAAGAAGCCAAAATTCCACAACCCATTACTAATAAGTCCCTTCAAAGAAAGAAAAACAAACAAATAGCATCAATAATCTTATAATCAAACCTCTTCAACTATTTCCAAAGACAAACAAATATGCACCATTAATGCTTCTGAAAACATTTTCTGGCACCTGTAACACTAATAAATCCACAACCACCACCTCCCAACAGTTACTTCAAGAAAATATTACAGAAAAGTATTTAGTTTTTGAAAAACCCCATTGTACCTGGTAAAGGTGGGACATTATAGCACATGGAGTTGTAAAACAGAAGAATGAAAGAATGAATGTGAGGAGTATACCTTTGTACCCTGTACAAATTGATAAGGTTCTAATGAAGCCAAGAATTGAAACAACCCAACTGGTATTTTTGTCTCTGTGACAAATAAACATGAGAAAAGCTCAAATTTTCAGCAAAAAGAAAAAAAGAGGTCTTTTTGAGTGAGGTACAGTATCAGAGGTATCAGTTTTTAGTGTGTGTGCGTGGTAAATATAAAATATAAAATATAAAATAAATTGACAGTGGTGGTGGTGAGAAGTTGGGGTTCATAAATGACAATAATATGAAGATGTTTTTCTTGGTTGTTGGAATAAAATTGAGTGAGATGTTGGGTGGGAATTCAATGATGTTGGTGTGCGGTGTGCCGCTCATAATTTGGTTTTCTCATAATTTCTGAAATAAAATTCAGAAAGCTATTTAGTTTATAGTATGGATTTGAAATTGATTTGATGTTGAAGATAATGAGTTTACACGAGTTTTTATCCAGAAATTTAAGTTGAATATCGAGTACTTCATATTTATACATGTATCTTATTAATTGTTAATTTATCGAGTTGAGAAAATAGCTTGCTGATTTTTTATTTTTATTTTTTGTTGAGAAAATAGCTTGCTGATTTCATCAATGATAGAAATGGATATTCAATTCGCGGTAAAATATTAATCCTCAATTATCACATGAATTTAGTGTAGTAGTTGAAAAAGGAATTGTACCGTGATTAATTTAAAAAGGTTGATTTTTACAATAACCTATTATGATAAAAGTTTATTATAGAAAAAACTGATTTTATTGAGTTGCGATTGTGTCTAGAAATTCAAAAATTAATTATAAGATTGAGAGTCAAACACCACAAAAAATCACATTTGATTCAAAGTTGTTTTTCTTTAGGAGATCAAACACTCTTAAAATCATGATAATTGTATCTAAACGTGATTGTGTCCGCAATCAAAGGGGTCATCACTTTTAGTCTATCTTTTTATCCTTTTTTTAAAAAAAAATCAAAAGATAAAAGATTGAAAATATCAACCAAAGTGTTAGTCAAACGGAAATTTACTTCCTGAATTGCTTTTGTATTTTTACCTTAAAAAAGTGCACAAGTTACTTTCACCGTTTCACGTACACTTGTTTTGGCTATTTAACAGAACAATAGATTCAAGTTTCTTTTGTTGTTTTCCTGGATTATACAAAACAGTTTGGTGCGATTTGAAGATCTGAGCATATGAAAATGCATTGGGAGGAAGGACATATTTATAGTATTGGATACTTATGGAAATTACTCTAGGCATATTTTGTTGGCTGTATGTATGTCCAATTTTCCTTTACAGCTTTGGCCTGCATTTAACCAAATTTAACATGGACTTTTATTATATATTTCCCAGAGAAAAAATAAACATGATTTTTTAAGAATGCTAACACACATTTTTACAAACTCGAGTTTTAAAAAAAAAATTCAATAAAAAACTCTCATTTGAAGTAGAAGAATGTTGGCGATCGCAATTTCATATCCCCCCTCCTTAAAAATGACAAAAATGTCATTTAACGTGTCAAACTATAATGAACAAAAACACCTACATGAACTCAATAGAAAGTTTTTCAGTCCATTTATAAATTTCAAATAAATTTAAATAAAAATAATACATTTTTATAAATTGAAAAATAGCAAAATGCCCCAACTCTACCCCAAATATATCTCCACCCAAAACAATTGAAATTATTTTGTATATCCGCTATACGTATGACGTACTACATGCACATACAAGATCAACTTACTTTCTAGCTTTTAGGGATAGTTGTACTCAAAGATCTCATTTCAACTATGTAATTTATGCAAAAATGAAATTGATTGCACCACGTCATATGCAGTTGTTGCACTAAATAATCTATCCTAAGCAACATCCTTAACCCCCAAAACCAACCCTCCACCTTCATCCTCGGGCCACCCCACAACGTGGTGATGAAGTAATTAAGCCAATCTTGCAAGACGACGTTTGCGACGTCGACCAGAGGCCGACGCTTGCTTGCATTGGCTCGTGCGTGAGGAAAGTTGTTCTTGTTGGGTGGGTGTTGGATGAACATTGAATTTCTATAAAAATATTATTCAACTTTAAAAAAAATCATAATAACAATAAGGGTTTATTTTATTTTATTCATTGTCAAAAAGTCAAAATCTATTTTTTTAAAAAAAAAAGTCTTGGTTTAAATATAATTTTTTTATATGGAGTTAAAATAAAAAAAGTAATACTAGCGTTGGTTTGGAAAAATTACTTTTCGTTTTATACTTACAAAAGGTAATAAAGGTAAATTAGAAAACTATAAATATTTTACTGTATTTAATTTCTATGCAAATAATTGTAAATATTCTATTAAGTATCAAATATCTTACAATAGTTAACTTAAAAAATACTTTATATTAATAATAAATTATGTAAGTAAAGAAAATAATATATTTATTTATATAATGTAAAAAATCTTATATCATTCTATTATTATTGATTTTAAACTTTTCATCAAGAAAAGTGTATTTTAAAAAGTTTGCATGTTAATTTTAATCTCATATACAACTCTATTAGAGAAGGATATTTACGTCCTGAAAATTGGTGAATTCAAAATCAAGATCAAGTAGAGATAAAATTTTCATTTTATTAATATCTTCTTAAAGAAATTCTTTGCCAATGAGGCCTTAGTTAAGTGGTTAAGGATAAGGCTGAGGTCATGGGTTCAATTCCCACTAGTTTGAGTATTTTCTCTAGTTTCATATTAGCATTTCATCTAGTTTATACTAGCATTTTTAAATATAGTTTATTTTGATACCAATGTAATATATTCGATTCGATATAATGTTTGATGTAACGATTACAGTCTTTCACCATGTTAAATATACTTGTATATTTAGTCAATAAAAATTATCTTATGTTTTGAATTTGAATTTAACACAAAATCTTGCTATCGTCTAGTTTCATACAAAATTACAAAGTAATCATCACTTACGGTGAGTAATTATATATCCACCCACTCTTATAGTTAAATGAAATTAACTACAAATATATTGATAATGTTTATATAATTACCAACATTTTTCCTATTTTAATTAGTCACAATTTTCTTGCAATGTACAATAGTAAAAGACAAGAAAACACGAAAAATTATTGTTAGGATAGTGACATTATTTCTTACTGTGAGTGATAAAACTAATAATGTAAAAGAAAATAGACAAACACAAAAATATAAATTTATACGAAGTCCTGTCGCCTTTAACGGAAAATTCTAACCTAGACCAGGTCTAGGAGCTTAGTGGTAGACCTTGTGGTCTAGGATTTACCAACTCATTTATAATTACTTAAAATTCAATTATTAGATTTAACTAACCTAACTAGATTAAACTAGAGTAAAGTAGAAACAAATAATTAAGTGTGAGCAATTTATTTAATTATCATTAAATTAAGATGATTTAGAATTTAAAAATTTCAGTTTATTTTAGATGAATAAAATATTCGAGCCTAATTTATTTAGAATCCCATCCTTCATTATTTTCATAAAATTTTTAAATATCAATTAGAATCTAACATCTTCAATTTATTTTAGATGAATCTAATTTCATTTTTCGTGTGTTATCATTTTACAACTTATGTTCAATATACATAATAATGTTAGAATTAGACAATATTCCCAAAAAAACTATAATTAATGCATAAGTTGAAATAAAAAATAATGAACGGCTCCAATTTTAGTTTTGAATAGCAGAAAAATTGCACGAGAGTTATCCAAAAAAAGAAAAAGAAAAAAAAGGTTTAATTTAACTCTTCCTACACATCGATTTAAAAAAATTCCAAAAAGAAAAAAAAAATATTTAGATTAAATGATGGGTATATCCCATCTTCACTTGATTATACTAGGTTGTTTTAGTATAGTTTTATCTTATACATGAAATATTTGTTGTGTTTTATATATTTATAGTTTATACATATTGCACTATAATTTTCTTGGGTGATTCATGAATTAATAGTGAGTCTACAATATAAAAGATTTTCCTTAACACTTAATTATTTGTTATTATTTAACTCTAGTTTAATCTAGTTGGGTTAGTTAAATTTAAATCTAATAATGAAATTTTAAGTAATTATAAATGAGTTGATAAATCCTAAATCACAAGATCTACCATTAAGCTCCCAGACATGGCCTAGGTAAGAATTTTCCCCCTTTAACCACAAAACCAATCATTATACCCGTAATCTTTACCGTCATGTTTTGCTAAATTTATGTGACTTTTGTTGTCTTGCATGCTATCGTCTTGTTTAAGTTTTCATACCTAAGTTCATGTCATGATTTCATTTGATTTTTCTTGTGTAGTGGGCCCTTGAATTTGGAAAGGTATATGATCAAATCAAAAATTTATTCTAATTTTAACTCAATCCCAATCCAAGTCTGGATGGTCCATGGGCTGTGGCTGCATTTACCAACTCTATATATAATTATAAACAATATTGATCACTTGCACCTAAGTTATATAAAGTAACATGTTTTTTCAAAAGCAAACAAATGGGAAAATAAATAACAAAACTAAAACTAGTAAAACATCTTAAGTACATCAAAAATAAGGAAAATGGAACCATCAACAATTACAAATTGTTTGACAGAATGATATAATAATTAGACGGCTCAAAGAAACGACAATCTCATATTCGCATTCATTATCAAGTGAAGGAATATAATTATGAGTTCAACAAGTCTCATCAAAGAACTAATGTTCATGGACCAGCATATTAAAAATTAAATGATTTAATATATCTTTAAACTTAAATAGTACAAAAAGTTTAATAATCCAGTACAATATATCCATCTCTCTTGTGTCGGCCCCATGCCATAATAATTTTGTAGTGCATGCAATGGGAGTATTGAATTATAGATTCGTTTTCGTGGTTTATTTTCGTAAGTGAAATATAGTGTTTTTAAATAAATTAAATTTATGACATCTGAAAAAAATTTAAATAAAAAATTATGCGTGAGTAAAACATATCGAAAATTTGATTTATAAATCCATGTCGAAAACTTTAAGTCATAGATCTTGATGGTCATCTTAATTTATGTGTCCAACTTTCATTCAAAGAAATGTAGAAAATTACAAATGAAAATAAAGACACAGTCATTCAAGATTTGATCCTAGGTCGATTGATTATAACAAATTAATCATTATCATTAATATTGCCCAAGCTTAGTTTGATTTCAGCTCCATAAACAAAAAATGACAAGTAAATGTATATAAACCAAATCAAATTGAAACACAACCTCAAGCTAGGGGGAAAAAAATACTTGAATGACAATAATCTGATTCAAATCACCATAGTCACACCCTAAAATAAATTGAAATTTAGCTCTTTAACACACTATTTTTTTTCTGGCTAATACAATTTTATTACAAATATTGTAGATAAAATATAGTGCTGATGGCTTATTCAATTTTTTTCTTCTTATAGAGGTGAATATATTATTACATTAATCACTATATCAGAAAATCTATTCGAATTTATTTAAGGTGCAAAGATAAACTAAATACGAAGACTAATATTAAACTAAATAGTGGGGAGTTGAACTCATAACATTTTAGTCATGGAGCATCAACTTTAGCCAGCATGCTACCGTCTTGGCGTCTCTTGCTTATTCAATCTTGTAATATTTTCACTTATTTCCTCTATTTGTATTTGTATTGGCATAAATAAGTATGTCGTTTTAACATTAATGGTTGGAGCACAAAAGCCAAAGGGCATCTTATTCATCAGCAAATACCTCTAGGAATTAATTATTGTATTAAGCATTTAAGGTGACATTATTGAACCCTAATTGATGTTTCAAATGTTCAAATATACGATTTCTTTTCTATTTTTTTTTTCCTGGAAATTAACGAGGTTAGATTATATTCCATTTTTGAACATGTTCGAGCCTTGAGCGCTCATGCCCGCCTCCTTCTTGGAGGCTGCATTCTATTGATTTTTTATATGAACATCAATAATATGGTTATTTAATTATATTTTGTTTGTCAACAACATTTTATTTATCTGGTAAAAATCAACTTAGAGTGTATGTTCAAATTGGCCAACCTGTTAAAAAGTATAGGGCCTGTTTGTTTGGCGTTTGGGAAAGTAGTTTGGGAGAGTAGTGGAGGTTTGTGAAATAATCTCGATTTGCGTAATGTTGTTTGTTTGGGTTTTGAGAGAGTGGTTTGAGAAATAAAGTAGGTGTAGGTTTTTTTGGAAGAGTTGTGTTGTAGGTGTAAGATGTGTAAGACTTTATGTCAAATCATGTTTGTTATGTGAGATAAATTGTGTAAGAGATAGGTTACTTTATGTCAAATCAAAGTAGAGTTTATATAGGTTTTGTTTAGAGATAAGAAAATTGTTGTTTGTTTGGCTTTTGAGAGAGTAGTTTGGGAAAATTAATGGATGAAAAATTTATTTTGGAAAATAGAAAACATGTTTGTTTGGCATTTCCCAAACACGAAAAAATTTTGGGAAACGCCAAACAAACAGGCCCATATTGTTTTTCTTCAAAATGGTAGGTTTGAGTATATGTGTAGATTTATTTATGAAGGACGGACAATCTCAAAGTAAAACCTCAGAACAATGGGATGGTTCAATCCAAACTTTCACAAACTGGGCCAAATAATGTAATACCCAAGCAGCTCATTACAATATATGGGCTTCTTTACCGGCCCATATCTAAATTTCATATGCTCATGGCTTACCCTGCAATATAATGACAAGTGTAGATACACTATCCAATCCAATCATTTCTTTTTCTGGAGATCCATTATACTGTTTCTGAAAAGAACCTAACGTTATATTTCTCATTAAAAATTTGAGGACTTATATTATTATTCTACATATTTTCTTATATTAGGACAATAATAATGGTAAAAAGTTTGGAGTTGACATCAAACTGCAAAATCACCTTTCAAAAAAAATAATTCAAACTGCAAGATCACTTACCTTTTTTACTTCAAATGAATTTAATAAAAATAACAAATTAATTATGTAAATTTCAATAGATACTATTTGGATTAGAAGACCAAAATTATTTATAAAAAAAGATGACGTAAAAATCAACACTAGGATATATTTAAACCATGTTTGCAAACGACTATGAAAAGCATTTTATATTTTCTTTCCCCTGCAAAAGTAATTTTTAAGTGTTTTGTTTCACTGTTGCTATTACTTCTTAGCAGAAAAGCAGTTTTTGAAGAAACATGTATGACCCTGCTTTTGTGGGTGTTAATAGCATTTTTGTAATTAAACATAAGTTATTTCTGAACATATTTGTCCCCATAATTGAATTAAATTTCAGTTACCATTCATTTTTAATCTCATTATTAATTTTTAAAATTAAATATGAAATGTATAAAAATATTCAAAGTAAAATATATCCTCCGTAACGGCGCAACCACATATTCCCCAAGTCTTACTGCACCTGAATTACCTCGTGTCAAAAGGTTTCGTCGTTTTAAAACCTCCAATCAAAACAAAACCTCAACGCGCTCATCTTATGCTCCTGAACACGCGCGCACACACTTTGTAGGGTTTAAACGCTTCTCTCATTCTTCTCCATAGCCGAAAACACACCCCTCTCTTTCTCTCATATCACACGCACAAACACCACCCTCTGTGTGAAATCTAAACAAACATATATATATATATATATATATATATATTTTTTTTTTTTTTCAGTACTATGTACTTTTAGGAACAAGAGAAGAGAAGAGAAGATAAGGGTTATTGTTATTCATGGCGGCTCTGATGAATTTGGAGAGGTCGGCAGGATCCGAGCCTGATCCCGACGCGGCGTCGACGGTGTTTCATCGGAAAATTGAGTTCCATTTAGCGAGGAAGTCGTTCAGTGGATTCGGAAACAACAAGAGGGATAATGGGTTTAAGCTGGTGACTTTGAACCCTAGTGCTTCGGAGCCAAATAAGATATCCGCGTCCGGTAAGAAATCTGAAAAATCGGAGCTCTCAGAGACTGGTTTGGATCCGGAGCTCAGCTTCAGGATTACTTTCCGCAGAATTGTGAGTTTTCTTTTTATGGACAATGCATCAATTTGTATATTTATATGTATACATATAAAATAAACATGATCTTGTTGATAGTCTTTTCAAATTTGATTTTTTTTGACATTTTCAGAGCTGGATCACTCTTCACATTTAGTTTTTTTTTTGCTTTCCTTATATCCTGTGTTTTATTTTAATTAATTGCAGTAAAAATAAGTATCTTTTTAGTAATGATTCTAATAATTTTCAATACAATCTCTTGGTGGATTAGTTTCTCTCTTTTTATGCATAATTATGCTTGTTTCAACTTATTCCCTGGGGTCGCCTTATCTAGTTCAAAGTTTCATTTGTGGACTAGTAAATTGTGGGATTTTAGTATTCTGAAAATTTTACTCTGAATTTAAACCCTTGCAGCAGGTCTTGTGGGTATCGTAGTTTGATGTTACCACAATGGAACTCTTAGCCCATAGTGGACAAACTCTTCATTCTTATTGGAATATCCAACAAACTATACGCTCCCCATCCATAGGTTCCTATTTTTGGGCTAAAATCTCCTTAATTAGTCCTAGAATTGTACCTCTCTTGATCATCAATCTTGTCTTGTATATTTTGAAAAGAAAGTCTCACCATTTCCTCTACTAAATCTTCAACATTTGGATACCTTCATGATTTGATTAGCTTTGGGAGGCTGTGGGATAAAATTTCTGGCAGGTTAATGCTAGACCAGAAAGCTAAATCAATTGATTGACTTACCTATCTTTACTTCTAACTTTTGCGTGTCAGGCTTCCGCCCTGTTAATTCAGCTCTCCGTGTGATGGAGTCCAATTAATTGGTCTTTTGTGGAATCAATGAATCTACCGTGCATTTTGTTTGATCAATTTTATAGTTTCAACTATTTCGTTAATGATAATATGTGCACTGAAGTTTTATTCTTTATTTGCTTTTGAGGAATCAAATAGAATGGTTAAAATGCTCATATAATTAATTTCAGGGTGCTGGTCTGCGCAATCTCGGAAATACTTGTTTCCTTAATTCAGTATTGCAATGTCTGACTTACACTGAACCATTAGCCGCTTATTTACAGAGTGGGAAACATCAAAATTCTTGTGAGTTTTCCCGTATCTTCTTCTCTCTTTTCCCAGTCTCATTATTTTCAAATTAAAATATTGAACTGAATAATGGATTTGGTTATGTTCTCCTGTATTAATTATTGCTCCCCTCCATAGGGTCTTAAATAAGATGCTATCTAAACATGATGCTTATCATGTTACTTAACTTTAATTTGCTTTCTTGAATTGGGTATCTTCGTGGAATTTTCACGAGACCTTGTAGTTTTCTTGCTGGTTTTTAATATAATTGGTGTTCATTTGTTATGTTATGCATCTTGAACAGTTTCATGATGGAAAGCCTAACTTGTTCTGTAGCTATCTCTATTAATCATATTTTGGAGATTTCTATGTTAACTCTCAAGGATGAAATATGATTAAACAAATAATTTTGTTTCTGTTGTTGACCAAAATTTATCTGAAACTCATTGTAAGTACATTCTTAATTTTCACCAAGAAAATATATTTTAAACCATGCTCTTGTTTCATTAAAAATGTCATGAGCTCATTTGATTAGCATTTCAAGAATGAGAATAATATGAATAAAAAGTGTCATCCTTTTGAAAAGCCAGGGATGCTGTATGAGGATGAGAGAAGTAAGGGTGTTTATTCCTGAAAATAATCAAACCAAGGATTAGAGTAAGATAATAGATATTCTCAGAAATCAGATGAATCAAGATATCTTACATTGGACAACATAATCCATAGGTAGAATAGAAACACTAGGTGTTGGATGATGTTGTAGCGACTTGGATGAGAAAATCTGTTGATGCCCAAATGATTTAGTGTCTAATGGAAGGGACTTGTTACTACAAAGTAGCGATCTCATGTTCGAATCCCTGTTGGGAGAGGTTCCCATTTAATGTGCTCGACGCGCCTCGAGGGATTAAACCCTTGGGGAAAAAAAAAAAGGAAATCCGAGGCCTTATTTTCTGCTGGAGGGCACTGGAGAGAAAGGCTTACAGAATTCATGGTCTTTCAGAGGTACTATTAATGGTTTAATGTAATGTTCAACTGTCTGAGAATAACCAGCTGTTTTATATGTGTGGGCGCAATTCTAATGTGCAGAATATTAAGGAAAATGCGGAAAGAATAAAAGAAGACTACACTTTATTAGTGCAAACCTCTTTGAGTATCCTCTCGAACATATATTTCCTGGACCTCTAATTAATATAATACCTCTAATTAATATAATAACGTGTAGTCAGGGTTAAGAAGACTAATTTGAGGCTGGACTATCCAATAACTTCATTGAGGGTGTGTTACATATTGATCTGAGAAACATGTTGAAAAGTTCAATATTTTATTTGCCATGTTTGATATTCTATGCTCACTCCCAGTGCTTTCTTTTTTAACTTTCTTCTTTTGTTCAGCTAAAACTATGTTTTAGTCTTTATTCTGATTATGGTTTCATGGTTTATGAAGGTCGCACTGCTGGATTTTGTGCTCTATGTGCCATCCAGAAACATGTAAGCCGCGCTCTACAATCAACTGGGAGAATTCTAGAGCCTAAAGATCTTGTTTCAAACTTGCGTTGTATCCTATGGAATAGAAATGCTGCTCAGTTTACTTTTCTTTGAAATATTTGGAAATAAATCCTTTCATCATCCTTACTCTACTCTGTTTATGTTTGGTTATTTATTTGTTTATAGTCCTCTTCCTTGTCATTTTAAAATAAATTGAAATGCAAATCTCTGGGTAGTATAATGTGCAATACCATGCACACTTTTCTGATTGTAGGTTACTAGGTTAATCCTTTGGCTTCTTTTCAGTGTAGAAACTCTATAGATGTTCTAGCTGGGAGTCATTTCTTTTCATTCTTTTTTGTAATTTCTTCTTGTGACGACATTGTGATTAAGATGATGCAATTCTTTAAATACTGATTCAGATTCTCCATGCTTTGTATATTAAACCAATGCACATCTTCTTCTAGCATTTTGTTTCGTTTTCAAGATTGGAATCCTTGACAATGCATTAGGTATATCTCGGAACTTTCGAAATGCCAGGCAAGAGGATGCTCACGAGTATATGGTGAATTTGCTAGAATCCATGCATAAATGCTGCTTGCCATCAGGAGTGCCTAGCGAATCACCTAGTGCTTATGAGAAAAGTTTAGTCCACAAGATATTTGGTGGTCGCTTACGGAGTCAGGTAATTTGTTGTGTCAGAAGTATCTAGGTGTAAGAAAACTTTTTTAGAGGTTATCATTTTTTGTGCTCAATTTAAGGGTTGTTGGTTACTCTGCGTTTGTTGTTTCACTAACGACATTGGTCGTTTTTATAGGTGAAATGCATGCAATGTTCCTTTTGCTCTGACAAATTTGACCCATTCGTGGATTTGAGTCTAGAAATTGTTAAAGCAGACTCATTATACAAGGCTCTGTCTCATTTCACATCCAAAGAGCAGTTAGATGGAGGTGCTAAGCAATACCAGTGCCAGCAATGCAAACAGAAAGTTAAGGCTCTCAAGCAGCTAACAATTCACAAGGCACCTCATGTACTTGCTATTCACCTAAAGCGCTTTGGTTCACATGTACAGGGGCAAAAAATTAATAAAAATATCACTTTTAGCCCTACCTTGGACTTGAAACCTTTTGTAACTGGACCCTACGTAAGTTTTCAACTTTATTATGTTTTATAAATACTCTCTTTCGTAAGTTTTATATATTATTATTGTTCTTTGATTATGATCAATTGTAGAAACTTGCTCCTTATACACTTGTGGCTCTGCTGTGATGCAACAAACGTGATGTAGTGAGCTGAGTTCATAAGTTTACTCTAGACCTCTATTGTGTACCTGGAACGTTAACAAACAAAGAATTGTTTGTTCTTTTATGTACCAAAAAAAATTGTTTGTTCTTCACAAGTTTACCTTACTCAGAATTTTTATATATAATATATTTGTACTTTTTTTTCCTGATTTTGCTTGACATCCATGTTTGACACTTTGCATTGTTGCTTATCTTGGCTTTACAATTTCCGTTTCTGTTTGGTGAACACTTGGCATTTATGTCTTATAATAAATATAACAACTTGCAGGATGGGGATCTCAAATACACCCTCTATGGTGTTCTTGTTCATGCTGGTTGGAGCACTCATTCTGGCCACTACTACTGCTTTGTTCGCACATCAAGTGGCATGTGGTATTCCCTTGACGACAACCAGGTATTAGGAAATAACGTTTGCCGTAATTGCAAGATATTCCAAATAATATGTTCATATTTTTACTCTGTCAGATTAAAGTCATATTGATAATGCTTCTGAAAGTTCTCTACTAGTGATTTGGCTCAGGTGCAAGGAATTAGGTTTTTTCAAAAATTAAAATCTCTCCAGTTTGATCAAATCTTATATTTAACAGGTCATCCAAGTTAGCGAGAAGAAAGTTCTGGAGCAGAAGGCCTATATGCTGTTTTATGTACGAGATAGGAAAGAGGTTTGTGTAAAAAAACCTCTTGTCAGCCACAAAGAAAATATGGTGATGAATGCCATTGAGAAAGCTACATATTCGAAATTCAATCCCGAGTTAAGAGAAAAAGTCCAAAATGGATCGACAGAGAAAAGATTAGACGGTTCTTCTGTTGCATTATCTGAGAAAGCACCAATCACCACTGAGCCAAAGGAGACTCCTTCAAAAAAGATTCCTTTTCAGAATGTGAATGGCACAATGGCTGTTGATTGCTTGGACCTTAAGACCGACCCTCTGTCAGAATCTTCTTTAGTGTTGCCACCAAAGAAGGTTTTAGTGGAGGACCGTTCCAATGCGACTATAAATTCTGTTGGCCATCAAGGCTCGACTGTTGAGGCCTCTGGTGATAATGTTGACTCAGTTGATGCTGCCAAATGCTATAATGATAGTGCCAACAAAAATCCAAGTGAATCAGTTGACCACATCAATTCTGAAATGGTATTTGACTCGTTTAGCCTATTGTTGTATGGTCTTTTCCACCTGACTTTATGAAGTTCCCTTTTCCTTCTTCCCTCCTAAATGCTCAACTTTCTTTTCTAGGTTACATGTTCCTCAAGGAGTGGTGATTCGGCTGTTAAAGTAGACCTCAAAATGTCATCAGAACTACCAGGCACCACAAGACGCTCTATATGTGGCATAGGGAAAAACAAACTGTCGCAACTAAAAGTGAAAAGAAAGCTCTTCAAGTGTCAGGTTGCCACCATGCAACTCAGCTCTAACATCATATTTGGTTCTGCATTTGGCCTGCGAAAGAAGAAGCTCAAGCGAAGAAAATCTCACTCTCTAGCGAAGAAAACAAAATTTGACTCAGATTATAAAGATAAAAAATTAAGTGTACAAAACATCAGTGCCAATGGAGTTGTATCAACTGATGCTATCAATGATGAATTTAGACAGAAAGTTATACCGAATGGCACCACACTTTCAAGCGAAAAGCAAGAACACACAAGGCAGTCTGTTATACAAGGACCTAGTAATTCTGAAGATCAGATGATGGAAAAGAGACAGACTGGCATAATGAACATCCTTACTAGAGGCTTAGAAGAGACAACTGGCAAGTGTATTTCAAGCTATCTTTTACTGTTTGTAAGATAATCTGCCTACAAAGACTTTTATCTATCTTCTTACTTTATTTTTGTTTGCTCGAGTGCAGTTGCTCGCTGGGATGGCACTGGTGTTTCTCTTTCAGAAAACGTCGAATCCCAAGGAGTAGAGAGTTCCCAAATTGGTTATGTTGGTGATGAATGGTGAGTTACAAATATTTATAGATGTTCTTTCCTAAATAAAATCACAAAAATAAATTGCAACAAATCATCAAGTAATTTTTATCTTTGCTAAGAAAGTAATGGTTTATACTGTTTTTGTTTTTGTTTTTAAGAAATGGTTTATACTGTTTGCCTAGATAGTAAAGTAATATTCTCTGACCCAAAAAGTCACATCCAACCACATACTCAAATAGCAGACGGCATTGTAAGTTGCCTTGTCCAAACTAAAAGTCCAGTAGGCTGGATCTGAGGAATAATGAAATGCAATTTGAACATTTTGATACATTAATTTCCAATTTGAAGGCTATGAATGCTATTTAGACCCATTAGATACTAACTAGATCAGGTTGTAATTATTTGTTATCTGAGATATTTAAGCAACATGAATCACCACAATCTTAATGTGTTTATTGCAGCCGATAAGTTGTTATGAACTTATGTTAATTTTAAAAAAATCTTCTAATCTGGTCAACAGGGATGAGGAATATGACAAAGGAAAGAGGAAGAAGATAAGGTGCTCCGACATTACCTTTGGTGGGCCTAATTTATTCCAAGAAATCGCAACGCGAAAGAATGATAAAAGAAAAAGAGCGAAGCTGAACAAATCTCGCTCTGAAAACCTTCCATTTAGGATATGACCGATCCTTGGGAAAAGCCAGTGACTTTCCATGGAGACAACCTTATATTCTCAGTAGCTGCTGCTGTTTGTTTACTTTTGATCTTGTTCCATTTGTTTTACCCCTTGTAACATGCTTTCTTTACGTTTTTTCTCTTCTCCTTGCGTTTGGGCTTCATTTTGAGAAGAGGCTGGAAGAGTGTAAGGCTAGGATGGAGATGTGTGCAAAACTTTGAATTTTTGTTCCAGATTTGTTAGCATATAGTGATTGTATTTTGGACTGAATGAGAGTGTAATCATAGTTATCACTGTTTTACGACTCACAATACTTGACATGCAATAAATATTGGAGCTGTTTCACCTTTTAAAAAATGAAATAACAAATAATGTTTGTTTCTAAACTAAAACAAAAATAAACAAACTAAATCTAACGAGTGCCAAATTATCACTCTTTAATCTTTATGGAAGCTTCTTACTATAACAGTTTTAAAGACTTGTGAATTAAGAGGTTTGTCAAGATTTGAAATTGATGTAGTTTTCGTAGAGGTGCAAGGCAATGGATGAAACCATGAATAAGATGATGGATAGCTTCTGATAATTTTTGGATGAGTCAAACTATAATTTTATCCGATAATTTTTTGATTTTGTCTTTTCTTTTAAGTGCATTCGTTATTTTTTGAGAAGTTGTTCCTCCTTCTCAAAGTGCAATTCTATTAAATACTATACTTTGAAATCTTAATCTAACCCCAATCGAAAATTCAAAAAACTTTTGGTTTATAATTCGATCCAGGCCTAAATTTCTTGGGCTCCAAGTCGGCCCATTTCTACTTGATCCGCGTATAAAAAGTTAAAATGAATTAGTATTAACAAGAGTTTAAAATAAAGTCCAACAACAGAGACCAACCTTTTTTTTAACTCTATTTCTTCGGCACCAGTCCCCGCCAAATTACGCAGATAAAAACCCGACCCGAGTGAAATACGTTCAAATTTGAACCTCAACTAACTTACAAGAAATATACAGCTACACAACCACTAGATTATGACAATTTGCAATTAATTCTCTTTACATTTTCTTAATATGCGGTTTATCTCAGAGAAAAAGCAATTCCGTTTTACAAAACCTAGATTCAGAACTTGGCTGAGTTGCCTCTCGTGCAGATATTAAAAGTAAGTTTTTTTTTTTTCTTTTTTCAATTCAACTTTTTCAGTAAGTAAATCAGTGTTCATTGAATTAATCTTGTTAGTTTGCACATTTATCAATAAAATGGAGGCTGATTGTTAATTCTTATATTGATTGAATGTTATTAGTATTTACAATGATTGATTTAGTGCTTATGCTAGCTAGAAATTTCTTCTTTATAACTCTCGGTTGTCAAATCGTTTTAGCTCATTTATAAGTCAGTAAATCTTATTAGATTGAATGTTTTCTGTATGAATTTTTTGCAAGGGGTTCAGCATACTTGTGTTGGTTTCAGGTACAAATGGAAGGTATTGTAGTTAGGAGAGTTATTCCTTCTGATAACAGTTGCCTCTTCAATGCGGTCGGGTAAGATTTAATTCTTAATATACCTTAAATTCTAGAAAAAGGAATATGTGTTGGACCTTTTTTTTTGTCGGGATGCATTATTTCATTTGGAATGTGGACACGTGTGAATGTATATAGTTAGTTACTTAGTGTGGAATTTTGTGCTGTTATGTCATGGATCACGACAAAAACAAGGCGTCTGAGCTGAGACAGGTTTAATTGGATTTTGTCATAATTGCGGATGTAATTACTCAATTATTCCACGTGTAATTCATCATGTAGGCATGACGTATTCCCATATTTGGATGATATGAAATAAATATTTTGATCTATATTCAGATCAAAAGGGCTGTCATATAAATGATTTCCTTTTTTGTTCTTAGCATCAATGTGCAGCATGAGATTAAACAATAGAGAATAAGAAGACAATTATTTTATTTTATTTTAATAATGACGGAATTATCTTTGATGTTTAAGTTTTGTCGCAGAGGAACATTTGCCTAGTAACGCAGACATTATACATAATGTAGTTCTTATCCTCTAGTTATAAGCTACTTGGATTAACATGAAGAGTATGTGGTTTTTGTTTTTGTTTGCTCTTTTTTTCTTCCATATAACATTTTACGACTTCGATGAAGGTTATAGCAGCAACTGTTTTGAGTGATCCAGAAACGTATTCTGAAGCATTCCTTGGAAAGGCTAATGAAGAATACTGTGCATGGATTATTAACCCAGAGAAGTGGGGAGGTCAGTTCTTACCTTTGATTACCTTCTATGTATTGTTTATCACAATCAGGGATTTTTGAAATTGTTTATGTTGTGCATTATGATGAGTGAAAATGTTAAATCTGTATATAAATAGCGCGCTATTTAGGGGGCGTAGCTTTTTGCGCTATGTGAGCTTTAGTGCTCCACTTGTGCGCTAAGTGAATAACGTGTGCTCAGGGCGCATCAACGCTCAGGGCATGGGCTATAGCGCATAATGAGCGCTTTTGACTACTTTGGCGAAATGATTATGAAATTGGAGTGTTTCTTAATATTACGTCTCTTAATATGATTTAAATTGTAAAATAAAATGATATACTGGTGTTTGAATTGAAGTCCTTGACTTGTTAGATTTATCACACTCTAATAAACATGGACCCCTTTCACTTAAATTTTAATTTTCATTAGAGGGGTCCATTACAAAAGAAATTACAAATTATACTAAAAGTGTATATAGACACATAAATTTACATATATATTCTACCTAAGATCAAAATATTAGGGGGGTCCATGCACCCCCACTACTTATAATGTGGCTCCGCCAGTGCTTATTTCGTAGTAATGTGTCTCTCCATTGACTAGCCAACAATCCCGAAGCTAAATTCCTCTTGTGGGTTATAATCTGTTGGATTTAGTCATTGTTTTAAAGTTTGTTGTAGAGCCTTTAGGATATTTTATTAACATAGTATTGCTCCAAAATTTGTTGAAGCTTGTTCACTAAAATGAAGGTTGATCTTTTTCTTGATTTTTTATCATAAGGTGCCATTGAGCTCGCAATATTGGCAGAATATTATGGGCGTGAGATTGCAGCTTATGATATACAAACCACAAGATGTGATTTGTATGGGCAGGTTAGCATTAATTTCCTGTTATATATCAGTTGTTTGGTATTATTGTCTAATTCTTCATTCTTTGGATTGTATCTGCAGGATAAGAACTTTGAGGAAAGAGTCATGTTGATTTATGATGGGCTCCATTATGATGCTTTGGCAGTATGGATTTGTCTCTTCACCTCTTTCTCTATTGATATGTGTGCACGTGACATTGTGTTTGAGTTATTAAAACATGTTTAAGTAGACGTTTCTTTTTTTTTTTCAAAGGAAACCTGCTCATGCCTTTAGATAGACTTTTTAGAGAGGGTTGTTACACTTAGCAATCCATTGATTGAATGTTATTTACTCACTGTGCATGATATGTATGCGTGCATTACACGTGCATATATATAGGTCATTTAGGAGAATTTTTGTTTAATAAGTGGGTTCTTCTTTATTTAAATGTTACTTTACCTTCTTACGCCCTTAACCAAAAGTTGAATAACATAGAACATCTAGTTTTAGTAGGATTTAGCATTCTCGGTAAATAGAATGTACTTATTGAAAATATCTAATTAGGCAGACATATGTATAGAGTGATTGTGGTAGCTTGATAAAATAGCAACCAGTGAACACTTAATCAGACAAGAGAGCTTTTGGTATATGACCTACCAAATCTGTTTCATTATATAATTGAGTATGATCTCAAAAACCTGTATTTGTAGGAATCATGTATGTTATCCATAGTCTATTTACATTAATCTAACATCTTCTTTTTAACAGATGTCTCCCTTTGAAGGAGCACCGGAGGAATTTGACCAGACAATATTTGCCGTGCAGAATGACAGAACTGTGGGGTTAGTTGAGCGACTTGCCCTTAATCTGGTTAAAGACCAACAGAGGTAAAATTTTAAATTTTTAATAACAACTACTTATCTGACTTTCATCTTGATTCAGATCAATGACTTGACTTCCATGATTGTATATCTTTTCTAAAGCTAAATAAAAATCTTCTTACTGACATAATTTTCTTGGAGAATAATATAATTCTTAATCCAAAGATCAAGGACATGTGGACAACTAGTTTCCCTTAGAGTTTAATAAAGAACCCTTTTTAATGCTTGTTTAATTGTTTTGTTGGTTATTATAGGTTTTCTCTGTCACCTTTCGCCTAGGTTAAAAATTTAAATGTTTTCCAGCTCAAACAGCGATAAAAAAAAAGCTTTAACTCTGCTTGATCCCACAATATTAGTGTCTAATGTTACTAAGAACTACATGCATATATTCTAATGAGATCGAAGATTTCCAATATGCAAGGAAATGAAGCTTAAGCCACTTATAAGTGACTTCGATTTTAGTGTTTTGGTATTGGATTTTTGCTTTGTTTTCAATATTTCTCATTTTCAGTCATATGTGACACATTTTAACATTCTATGGCTGGTTCTTTGCTAATTTTTAGGAAAAGGAGTTACACCGATACT
This sequence comes from Penstemon newberryi var. newberryi, assembly GCA_030819805.1. NCBI lineage: Eukaryota > Viridiplantae > Streptophyta > Magnoliopsida > Lamiales > Plantaginaceae > Penstemon > Penstemon newberryi. Next base: position 6,237,177 of record JAUALY010000006.1, on the reverse strand, counting down.
TCCAACTTCACTTTGCGTTGTGGTGCTTGCCAAATTGGGCTTATCGGACAAAAGGTTTTATGCCCCTCATCTTTTCTCTTTGATAGTCTCATTAGCTTTTGAATCCCGAATTTATTCCGTCGATTTTGCAGGAAGCTGTGGAGCATGCAAGAGCAACTGGGCATGTGAATTTCCAGGAATACAGATAAGAGATTGCATGACTTATCTGATTCTGTTGTTGTGACATTATATCATTGAAATAATTTATTTGGTTTTGGACTTTGGTTAAAAAAAATAATGTTCATTGATGCTATAAGCTCTTTATAAACTTATCTATAACAGAGCAGTTTTTCTTTTTTTTTTTTAGCTTGGGTCACTTTGTCATGGTGTGATGAGGGTCACTGCTTGTGTTGTTTTAATTGTAAGTCTCAAGGTAGACTGATTAGTTTTATAATGATTAATTTCATGGAGTATAAGTAAATCATGGTATAATCTTTTTTGTGGTCACTCCTCAATAATTATAATTTCATAACATGTTGAAGTATCACCAAGGATTAATGATGATTTTTCTTAAATAATACTCTTCTATTAAGTTAAATAATTTGATTGATTAATAAAACAATGAAATTTACTATTTTTTGGACTAACTATTGATTTTAAATGATGAGTAATATATATTTACATGTATTATCATTCAATTTTATGTATTTACAACAGCTATGGTAATACTAAACATTAATAGGTTTGGGGTGAAGTACCAAAATTCTAAGGAGCTGAAGTGTATTAAAAATAAAAAATTCATTTCGTGTGGTAGTGTAGTCACATGTATAAAATTAGGAAAATTCTTGTATAGATCAGGCCTTTCATAGATCATACTAAAAATCTTGTAAACATGTTTAGTGGATGCACTAATTTTGTTCATGGTGTTTGAAAGACTGGTCTACACAAGAATTTTCCATAAAATTATGTCGGAGTCTGATTGGCATGTTTGTCTCACATTTCAGAAAAAAAATTCGTGTTTGGGAAGAGTGAGATAAACACATTTTTTATTTTCTAAAATAAATTTATTTTCTCTCAGTTTTTCCAAATAATCTCTCAAAAGTCTAACAACCAACAATTTTTTTTTTTAATCTTATACCAAAATTCTACTTTGGCATGACATAAATAATCAATTTCTTATACAACTTATCTCACGTGATATATATTATTTGACGTAAAGTTCTTACACAACTAACACCTAGAACCTAAATCCTTCCATAAATTTTATTTTTGAAACCACTCACCCAAAATCCAATCAAACATTTTTATGCAAATCAAAATTATTTCACAAACACCCAATATTCTTCCAAACAGTATACCTAACAAGCATACCCAATATCCAGTTAGGAATATTGCTTATTAAACATTTCTATGAACACTATTTTTTGAAAATATATAACAGTTTTATTTTGATTTTTATATATTTGATTATGCTTTATACTAAGTATAATAAACATCGAAAATTCCAAGTCGATATATATAGATATACAAGAAGATTAAAGTCATAAGTGATAGACTAAATTGTTTGTATTAAGTTAAAGTTGGAATCTTTAAAATTTACTACTTGTACGGTCCACCAAAGATTAAGAATTCAATGATCTCGATTTGAATCCTTGATGTTGAGACACTAAGGGTGACAGTGTCTTATGTAATTTGATTAATTTAGGACTGAACCAGACGTGAATTAAAATTTTATATTAAGGAAATTATATTATTATTTTATAATAATAATAATATAAAAGTTATATATGTGATGCAAATATCTAGAAGGGATGAGATGAAATCCTATTGATTTTATGAGAAAGTAGTTGAAAGGAATTAGATTTTTTTTCTTCTTTTGACATACCTATATGTATGTGATATACTTCTTTCTATCAAGATACACAACTCATTGCATGAAAGAAACAAACAATTTTTCTTCAAAATTTCCATCATCAATTTGAGTTTAATTTGTCTAAACCTTTATCGGTTGGTGTCCACATACTTAGTTAAAATGAGAACGGGATTGAAGACCAAGGATTAAAAGAATCAAGAAAGTATGTTCGTTCATCAAATTTAGAAAAAGTCTGAAATCAAAAGTTTAACCTAAAGAACGAAAGAGTGAAAACTTTTGATACAATTTCTTTTCCCCCTCTTTTTAACTAAAAAAAAATTAATCATCTTTATATGATCCTCATTTTTATGTAAATAAAGCATAATATCCACTAAGTTCCATAATTGAATTGAATTTAGTTTATCATGTTTTATTCAATCGAATTGAATGACTATATTGGATTCACCACGCACATGTGCATTGCCGCTGTCAATCGGCACGGGCCCAAGGGAGAGGACCTACATGACCCACATATACTCATTGCCGCCGCCAACCGGCACGGGTTTGTGTTTGAGCTTGGGCCGTGTGGCATATCCGAATTGATTAAGGTCCGCATGTTGATTGTAAGAATTGATTATGGGCAAGGGGTTAATTGTAAGAAGGTGACAAACCTGAGGGGGATTTTTGTAATATCCAATATGTGAGGGTGATTTTTGTAATTAGGGCTTACCTGAGGGGGGTATTCGTAATTTACCCTTATTATTATTGTTGTTATTGTTACAGTTTCCAGTCTAGATATGCTCTATTTTCATAAAACACTCTTTATCACACGTCTTTTCTTTTTTAAATTTGGGATTAATCTCTTTACCACAATTTTATAAGCATTTAGTACAAACATTTTCTTCTAATAAATTATTAAAATATAGTCAAGTGAGTGTTACACTCCAAATATCTTTTATGAAAAAAGAAAATCTATAAATCTTAAAATAATACTCAACAAATAAACACCTTAATACTACAGTATATATAATTTGAGATGCTAGACCAAATCTTTAAAATTCTGCTACTTAATCTTAAACTGGCTCTATTTATTTCCAATCTCAAATCTTGCGACCTATCTATTAAATACTTTGAAATCTTAATTAACCCCGATCGAAAATTGAAAAAGATTTTGGTTTATAATTCGACCCAGGCCCAAATTTCTTGGGCTCCAAGTCGGCCGTTCTATTTGATCCACACATAAAAATGAAAAATGAATTAGTTCTATATTTCAATTTTCTATCGTAAGAGAGTAAAATGATGTCCAACAACAGAGACCAACCTTTTTTTTAACTCTCTTTCTTCGGCACCCGTGCCCGCCAAATTACGCAGATAAAAACCCGACCCGAATGAAATACATTCAAATTCAACCTCAACTAACACTCAACAAATGTACAGCTACACAACCACTAAATTATGACAATTCGCAATTAATTTTCCAAAAGATTCCCCTTAGGCTCTTTGCTTTTTCTTTATTTGCGGTTCATCTCAGAGAAAAAGCAATTCCGTTTCACGCAACCAGATTCAGAACTTGCCTGAGTTGCCTCTCGTGCAGATATTGAAAGTAAGTAATTCTTTGTTTTTTTTAATTTTAATTCCACTTTTTCAATAAGTAAATCAGTGGTAATGGAATAAATCTTGTTAATTTGCACATTTATCGATAGAATGGAGGCTAATTGTTAATTCTTATATTGATTGAATGTTATTAGCATTTACAATGATTGATTTATTGCTTATGCTGGCTAGAAATTTCTTCTTTATAACTCTAGGTTGTCGAATCCTTTTAGTTAATTTATAAGTCAATGAATCTTATTCGATTGAATGTTTTCTGTATGAAATTTGAGCAAGGGGTTAAGCATACTTTTGCTGGTTTCAGGTACAAATGGAAGGTATTGTAGTTAGGAGAGTTATTCCTTCTGATAACAGTTGCCTCTTCAATGCGGTCGGGTAAGATTTAATTCTTAATATACCTTAAATTCTCGAAAAAGGAATATGCGCCTGACCTTTTTTTTGTCGGCATGCATTATTTCATTTGGAATGTGGACACGCGTGAATGTATATAGTTAGTTACTTAGTGTGAAATTTTGTGCAGTTATGTCATGGATCACGACAAAAACAAGGCGTCTGAGCTGAGACAGGTTTAATTGGATTTTGTCATAATTGCGGATGTAATTACTCAATTATTCCACGTGTAATTCATCATGTAGGCATTACGTGTTCCGATACTTGGATGATATGAAATTAATATTTTGATCTATATTCAGCTCATAAGACCTGTCATGTAAATAATTTCCTTTTTTGTTCTTAGCATCAATGTGCAGCATGAGATTAAACAACAGAGAATAAGAGGACAATTATTTTATTTTATTTGAATAATGATAGAATTATCTTTGATGTTTAACTTTTGTTGAAGAGGAACATTTGCCTGGTAACTCAGATATTATTCATAATGTAGTTCTTGTCCTCTAGTTGTAAGCTACTTGAATTAACATGAAGAGTATGCGGTTTTTGTTTCTGTTTGCTCTTTTTCTTTCTTCCACATAACTTTTTACGACTTTGGTGAAGGTTATAGCAGCAACTGTGGTGAGTGATCCAGAGAAGTATTCTGAAGCATTCCTTGGAAAGACTAATGAAGAATACTGTGCATGGATTCTTAACCCAGAGAAGTGGGGAGGTCAGCTCTTACCTTTGATTACCTTCTATGTATTGTAATCAGGCATTTTTGAAATTGTAAATATTGTGCATTATGAACGAAAATGTTAAATCTGGCTTTTCTTGATGGAAATCCGAATCGTTGTTCCTATTCACGTATACTATTGTTTTCAGTCGTAATATGCTTATGTATGCACGTGTATAATTGATTAAGGGAAAAATGGATTACTTGTATTCACCTTCTCCTATATATGCCTGTCCGTGAGTGCATGGATCAAAATTTCATTTCGAATGTATGTTTCGGTCAGCCAAATATTGGAAACTTTTCGAGACTCTTCGGAAATGTTTCGGAAACACTAAGGAAAATTTATAAAAAAAAATAATAAATTAAGAAAAATAAGAGAGTCACAGGCAAACAAATAGTTTCGGAATTACATTTTGTTTTCGTTTCGCTTGATTCAAAAATGGAAACTTTTCAATCTTTCGACGGAAAAGATGGAAATTTTGATCCATGCGTGTGTGTGCATAATTGCATCAGTAACTGTTGGATGCTAATCTGGCTGGTGATGGTGGTTAAAATTCAGTTATGTTTCTGATTTTGGACTTACTTCATAGTAATGTGTCTTTCATTGATTAGTCAACAATACCGAGGGTAAATTCCTCTTGTGGGTTAGAATCTGTTGGATTTAGTCATTGTTTTAAAGTTTGTTGAAGCTCATGAATTGTAGCCTTTAGGATATTTTATTAACATAGTATTGCTCCAAAATTGTTTGAAGCTTGTTTACTAAAATGAAGGTTTGATCTTTTTCTTGATTTTCTATCTAAAGGTGCCATTGAGCTCTCAATATTGGCAGAATTTTATGGGCGTGAGATTGCAGCTTATGATATACAAACCACAAGATGTGATTTGTATGGGCAGGTTAGTATTAATTGTCTGTTCTATATCAGTTGTTTGGTATTATCATCTAATTCTTCGTTCTTTGGATTGTATCTGCAGGATAAGAACTTTGAGGAAAGAGTTATGTTGATTTATGATGGGCTCCACTATGATGCTTTGACAGTATGGATTTTGTCTCTTCACCTCTTTCTCTATAGATATTTGTGCATGTGACGTGTGTGTTTGAGTTACTAAAAAGGGTTTAAGAATGTTTTTTTTCTTTTTCAAAGGAAATTACCTGCTCATGCCTTTAGATAGACTTTTTAGAGAGGTTGTTACACTTTGCAATCCATAGATTCAATGTTATTTACTCACTGTGCATGATATGTATGGGTGCATTACACGTGCATAAATATAGGTCATTTTAGGAGTATTTTTGTTTAATAAGTGGGTTCTTCTTTTATTTAACTTTTACTTTACCTGCTTATGCAGTTAACCAAGCTTTGTATAACATAGAATATCTAGTTTTAGTAGGATTTAGCCTTGTTGAATAGAATGTTCTTAATTAGGCATGGAGTGATTGTGGTAGCTTGATAGAATAGCAACCAATGAGCACTTAATGGAAAAGAGAGAACGTGGTATATGACCTACCGAATCTGTTTTATTGGTGGTACTAGTTATAGTTCATGTAGAATAAAATCATTGCATAACTGAGTATGATCTCAAAACCTGTACTTGTAGGAATCCTGTTACCTGTATGTTATTCATAGTCCATTTGCATGAATCTAACATCTTCCTTTCAACAGATGTCTCCCTTTGAAGGAGTTCTAACACTTAGCAATCTTTTGATTGAATGTTATTTACTCACTGTGCATGATGTGTGTATGAGTGCATTACACGTGCATATTTATTAGTCATTTATATTTGTTTAAGAAGAGGGTTCTTCTTTTATTTAACTGTTGGTTTACCTGCTTACGCCCTTAACCAAGCTTTGTATGACATATAATATCTAGTTTTAGTAGGATTTAGCTTTCTCGTTGAATAGAATGTACTTATCGAAATTATCTAATTAGGCAGACATATGCATAGAGTGATTGTGGTAGCTTGATAAAATAGCAACCAATGAGCACTTAATCAGAAAAGAGAGCATGTTGTATATGACCTACCAAATCTGTTTCATTAGTGTTTCATTGCATAATTGAGTATGATCTCAAAAACCTGTACTTATAGGAATCATGTATGTTATCCATAGTCTATTTACATTAATCTAACATCTTCTTTTCAACAGATGTCTCCCTTTGAAGGAGCACCGGAGGAATTTGACCAGACAATATTTGCCGTGCAGAGTGACAGAACTGTGGGGTCAGTTGAGCGACTTGCCCTTAATCTGGTTAAAGACCAACAGAGGTAAAAGTTTAAATTTGTAATAACAGTTGCTTATCCGATTCTCATCTTAATTCAGATCAATGACTTGACTTTCATGATCGTATATCTTTTCTAAAGCTAAATTAATATCTTCTTACTAACATAAATTTCCTGGAGAATAATATAATTCTTAATCCAAAGTTCAAGGACAACTAGTTTCCTTAGCGTTTAATATAGAGCCTCTTTTCATGCTTGTTTAATTGTTTTGTTCGTTATTATAGGTTTTCTCTGTTACCTTTCGCCTAGTTTAAAAATTTAAATCTTTTCCAGCTCAAACAGCGAAAAAAAAGCTTGAACTCTGCTTGATCCCAATATTAGTCTCTAACATTACTAAGAACTTCATGCATCTATTCTAATAAGATCGAAAATTTCCGATTTGCAAGGAAATGAATCTTAAGCCACTTTTAAGTGACTTCAATTTTAGTGTTTCTGTATTGGATTTTTGCTTTGTTTTCAATGTTTCTCATTTCCAGTAATATTTGACATGTTTTAACCGTCAATGGCTGGCTCTTTGCTAATTTTTAGGAAAAGGAGTTACACCGATACTTCCAACTTCACTTTGCGTTGTGGTGCTTGCCAAATTGGGCTTATCGGACAAAAGGTTTTATGCCCCTCATCTTTTTTCTTTGATAGTCTCATTAGCTTTTGATTCCCGAGTTTATTCCGATCGATTTTGCAGGAAGCTGTGGAGCATGCAAAAGCAACTGGGCATGTGAATTTCCAGGAATACAGTTAAGAGATTGCATGACTTATCTGATTCTGTTGTTGTGACATTATATCATTTAGATAATTTAATTGGTTTTGGTTAAAAAAAATAATGTTCATTGATGCTATAAGCTCTTTATAAACTTATCTATAACAGGGCAGTTTTTCTTGTTTTTTAGCTTGGGTCACTTTGTCATGGTGTGATGAGGGTCACTTTTCACTGCTTGTGTTGTTTTAATTGTAAGTCTCAAGATAGACTGGTTAGTTTTATAATGATTAATTTCATGGAGTATAAGTAAATCATGGTATAATCTTTTTTGTTTTCACTCCTCAATAATTATCCTCACGAGTCCTAACATGTTGAAGTATCACCAAGAATTAATGATGATTTTTCTTAAATAATACTCTTCTATTAAGTTCTTACCAAACAATTAATCATGATCAATTTAAAAATTATGATCTTCTCCCAAGGTATTTTAATAATATCCTTTGAACATAAATGTTAAGGGAGTGTTTGGTTGGTAATCAAAATTGGTATATAAGTAGAACTGTTACATGTTTGGTGGTTATTCTGAATGAACTTCTCAGACATGAAGGAATTGTTTGTTTGGATTATTTGAAGAATTTTCGATGCTTCCGGAAGACAACTAAACACATCAAGTTTTTGAAAACATTCCCGCAAAAAAGTATCATCATTCTTCAGTTTTTACACCTTATTTTTGAAATTTTGACAACCCAATTTTTCAAAGAACCTTCATTCTAGCACACTTATTTATAAAAGATCTCATTGTTACTCAGTGCTCTCTGAGTTTTCCAGAAACCAACCCAAATATATTACACGTTCTAAAAAAAAAAAACCAAATATATTACACCATATGTAAATATTTTCAAACAAGCCATCATATCCCAAAAGTTCATTTCTCAAATTTAATATTTGGTGACTTATAAGATGATTTCGGTGAACCTTACCTTTTCTCCGAACACTTCTCAAGATACAAATGCAGTATTTACAAGTTGGTATTAAAAACTTCCATTCTGCTAGAAATGGATTGTTTTGTTCGAGAATTAGCAAAAAAAAATCCAAAAAAGAATATACTCCTACTACTAATATATAAAATAATAAAGGTAAATTTAACTGAATTTGCAAACACCCATCCCACAATACACGCACTCTTTATGGCAAAGGAGCTGACTTCTACTTAACCACAATTGTTCAAACAACTACTACTATTCCTCTGTAGGGGTCCCATACCGTTGGATTAATCATCAAAACATCTAACGGCCTAAAAGAAAATAAATTTCTGCTGCAAAAAGAAAGGTAGGACACCTCTGCAGACAAAATTGAATTTTATAAAACCTTAAAGATTAGTTGTAGTATTTCAGACGACCCAAAAGCAAAGAGAGAGAAAAAATTCAATTACAAAAACAGAGTCAATTTTTTTGAAACCCAACCGCTCATAATTCTCTCCATTCTCTTCACCAAATCCTCCAAAATTAAAAACCCACCTCTGAAATGTCGAAAATTTGGATATAATTTCAAAGTTTTACGAATTTTCATGTATCTCGTTGTTTTCGCTGCATCTTGTTCATTTCCCCTGTTTCTCCTCTGCCCTGTGATGCAGTTTTATTAAACTTAAATCGAATTTGGGCCTTTTTTGTTTGAAAATCATCCAGGATTAAACATGTTCTTTTTGCGTTAATCTCTTCGTAAAAAATATGTGTATGTGCCCTCGATTTCAATTTCTGTTGTGATCCTCCTCCACCCAAATTTCCCTTCTATTCAAAATTTCTGTATAAATCTGTAGTTGTTTTTCAATCTCCCCATATCTTACTCAATTTTATTTAATCAGGTTTCCCTTGAAAAAAATTTGTTTACTCGTACGATTTCAACTTTGTTTTACTGGCTTCCCGATTTCAAAATCCTCCTTACTTTCTTCTCATTTGAGCAATGGGAATTCAGAAAGATAGGGTACGGTTTAATGTTGGTGGTAGAGTCTTCGAAACAACATCCACAACACTCGCAAACTCGGGTCGAAATTCGCTATTCGGAGCTATGTTTGATGAGAATTGGGATCTCCAACCCAATATCACCACTACCGAACACTTCATTGATCGAAACCCAGATTGCTTTTCAGTCCTTCTTGACCTTTTAAGAACAGGGGAGCTTTACATTCCATCAAATATCCCTGAAAAGTTACTCTACAGAGAGGCCCTATTCTATGGCCTCTTGGACCATGTCAGGACAGCAAAATGGGGCCCATTTGATGGAAACAGGCTTCAATTAGCCCGGTCTATAACGGGCCGGGCTCCTGGAGATGGTACCGCTATCCGGGCTGGGCCGGATGGTGGTTGTTGTGTGGCTCATGGAAGTATGGTTCATGTGTATGATTGGATGCTGGAAGAGCACCCTCCTATTACTCTCGATTATCAGAGGGTGAATGATGCGATTTGGGTCGATTCCGAAAGCATTGTGATTAGTGCTTGTGAGAGGTTAGGAAGAGATGATGGAGGAATGGGATTGTTTAGTTCATCAACAGGGGAGTTAAGGTATAAATTTCATGTCTCACATGAAAATCAAGTGAAGAGCTATACAGGTGGTGCATTGAGTTTTAATTCGGATTATAAGTTGTTTTCGAGTTGTAAAGGTAGAAGCAATGAGTATGGTGTTGGTGTGTGGGATCAAGTAACGGGGAAACAAATCGACTTTTTTTACGAGCCTCAAGGATGGTCGCTAGGCGATGCCGATAAGTTGCAATGGCTAAATGGGACTAATTGTTTGTTGGTTGCTACTTTGTTTCCTAGGAAAGATAATTGTTACATTAGTTTGTTGGATTTTAGGGATAAGAGCATGGTGTGGTCTTGGTCGGATATTGGAGCGCCTATAGCAGATGAAAGGAGGGTTAGAGACGCGATAGCTATGGAGGAGACGAATTCTATATGCGTTGTGAATGAGTATGAGGATTTGGGGTTTATGGATTTGAGAAGTAGTAATGGGATTGTGAGGTGGAGTTCGAGAAGTCGATTGATGAAGGGGAAAATGCCAGATGAGCCGTGTTATCCGAAATTGGCGTTGCACGAGGGGCAATTGTTTTCTTCGATGAATGATAGTGTGTCGGTGTTTTGTGGTCCTGATTGGGTATTGACATCGAGGTTGAGAAATAGTCATGGTGGTTCGATTTGTGATTTTTCGATTGGGGGAGATAGGTTATTTGCGTTACATAGCGATGAAAATGTTTTTGATATATGGGAAACTCGACCCCCATCAATTATTTAAATGTTGATCGATAGATGATTGAGTGAGATCTAATATACCGTTTTGATATTGTGTTTGTAGATATTGTAATTTGAGTTCTTCTATGATGATATATATATATCATGGGTGTTAGATTGCATAATGACAGAGAAAATTGATTGCTGAACTCCCATATTTTGAAATTTGTCTTTGATTCTTGTAGATGCAATGGAGAATAATTTAGGTCTTTTAATAGAATATTGTACTTCATATTGTGCAGTTATATATAATATCTGGTTTGGGACCACTAAAAGAAGTAATTTTCAAGTCTCTTTTGAACAAATCCTCATCAACAATGTTTCTTTTTGACCTTTTACTTTTCTAAAGATGATTCTTATCCTTGTACAAACATGTTGTAATCCAGTATAACTACTTTTTGTAAGATTCCAGATTGCTCAGGTAAGACGTCCTATGCATGTGAACGGTTAGTTATTCGAATTTGATCCATATTGAGTAATTTTAGTTTGATATACAAAATGAAGTTATTTATTTTTTGATGATATATGAAACTCGTTGAATTAACAATGACCATATAAGTAAAAACTATCGACCTGTTAAAACTCAATAATATAATATAAAAGATAAACCAAATTCAACCATAATGAGCTTCCCTAGGGATAATCTTTTTCAATAATTGTCAAATTCTGGCTCTTGCATTTTAGCCGCTGCGGTTAAGGAAGTCTGAAGCTGGACGGCATCCATTAATTTAAAGGCTCTTCTATCTAACTTTGTTCCAAGTCAATAATGCTAAGTGCTAATTGATTGGCACTAATCTCCATTTCATTAATTTGTGTTACATATTAGTATAATCTGCATTTCAATATTAAATAATAGTGGAGCAAATCCCTATTAAGCTAACCCCACAAAGATAGATATATATTAATTTGTACAAAATTGACTCTGGCCGGCATTTAGCACAACAAATGAGATAACTAATCCTACTAGTTTATAACAACTTTTAATTAGTGCTTCATTAGTATAATAATATCAAAAAAAAAGACGTGACAGATATTACAACACTAATAATAACAAAACCTAACTTGACCGGGAAAGGACTCAAAGGAGTAAGATTTTAAAAAAAAATTGGAAATGGGCCCCTAAAGAAACATAAAGTAAATTTAAATTGAGCATTAATATTTTTTTAAGAAAAAAATAAGAAATATTGAGATACATTTTTAAGGACATGGGTCGAGACTTGAGAGTCTGCAGGGGCAACTTCGTCGAAAGGGATGTGGTTTTGCACTTTTGGTCCTTCTCGTGTACATGAGACAGTCAATATTGTCATCGTCAAGAGCCAATTCCATGTAGACTCATTCATGTACTATGGAAGAATTTGAAGGAATGTTATTAGATTTTTTTTTTTTTTTATCTAATGTTATTTGAAATTCATACAATATAAAAATACTCTAGTTAAATTCCTTTGATCATATATAGCCATATTATGTTGCGATCGAAAAATGCTGAATTTTTGTGCTTGAAGATCCCAAAAGTAATTACGATATTGGATACAAAAATCACAGTAGAGCAAAAATGATTCCCATTTAGAAGGGTAATAAAAGTGATTATGCATCTTCATATCTAGCTTAATTCTCACTTAACAAGTTTATATGTAGTTTTATTAGAAGAAAAATAAATTAAAGAGTGAGGAAATGGGAAGACATAATTATTAACTTGGATAATCGGTCATCCGAAGATTTAAACGGTAAATGAGGAGCCGTGTGATGCTGGGGAGCTAGACGGATTTAGTTGGGGGCCATAATTTTTGTAACAATACACTACATAAAGAAAATAATAAGGAGACGAATGTATTATTAAGGCAAAATTGCAAAAAAGGTCCCAAATTAATTAGTGATTTTGGATTTTCGTCCTAAACTATATCACTTAGCTAAATTCATCCTGTAATTTTATATTCTTTTGGAATATCATCCCACTTGCCACATGGATGCTTACGTGTCATGACGTGGTAAATTTTAGCATAATAATTATATAAGATTGCAGAATTCGTCCCAAACTAACTACAAATTTTGATTTTTCGTCCCAAACTATATCAACACGCCAACTTCCGTCCCGTAATTGGAATGACATGGGAAAATAGAATTTGGTCCAAACTAATTATAAATATTTATTATTTATTAATACAAAAAAAATGCACAAATTTTTCCTAATAGAATTTTTTTTCTCAAAATCGCACGGGAATTTCAAAAATCCATACTATATTTTTCTCTTAAAAAAAAAGTTAATGACAATTTACTTCCATGTGATAGTCATAATGTTCAGTTTACCTCCCTGTGTTATGCTTTAACGTCATCTATCTCGAAAACCTTTCACATAATTATCCATAAAAAAAAAGGTTTAAATTATGGCTCTTAGTATTAAAAAGATGATAATAAAAAGCTCTTTTCCTAAACAGAATCAAGATCATCTTTCTTTCAGGTGCGTAAATAATAATTATGATCTTAGACAAAGTACGTACCTTTTTGGGAAGTGTACGTATATCAATCATGTCTCTCAGCGTCACATTATATAATAGAGATCGACATATAGTATAATTGTTCTCTTTGATCAGCATGGAAATCCACTGCTTTCACAATTCTAAAGGTAAAGGATATTATAAGACACGGTTTCAATATTTCGGTATAGTTACATTACAGACTAAAATGAGTGACAAAAGATTCAGCTGATGATTTTGAGGGGCGGTAGAAGAAGGGTTCTAATACAGCTAACAATTTAGGATTGGAAGAGTTCTATTCTAATACTACTAGGAGTAGGACTATAATATATAATTTTGGTGGTTTCTTTTTATCTATGTTTGGTTAGAATTTTGAATCCATTACATAAAAACCCCATCAGATAATCCTAGTTTTTATTTCGACCAATTTTTTCTTCAAAAAAAAATGTCCGACATACTGCCTTCGGAATTATTCTGGTGGATACTCAGCCGTTTGCCGATTGAGCCTCTACCGCGGTTCAGGTGTGTCTGCAGCGAGTGGCGGCCGATCCAACCTTCATCCGATCTCATCTCCACCGTCGATCAGGCAGCTGGCGCAGCGGGTAGTACTACTAAATTTTATACCTTGTCACTAGAATCCGTTTGTAATTTTGAGATAGAAAGAACAATTTGGGCAGAACCCATCAGTCTTGACGTGCCACATATTAAAACTCGTTCTCCCCTAGCCTATGGCCTGATCCTCATCTCCCCGGCCCAACTATGATGAAAATATATGTCTGGTGGAAGTCCATTGAGTTGCCCCCTTATGATAATGATGACATCACATGCGGTTGTAGTCATCAGTGTGGTGGGCTTGGGCATGACCGTGCTACTAATGACTACAAGGTTGTAAGAATCGCACAATTTTATGATCTCAATAACGAAGTTTATATGTTGGAAACCTTGATTTACAGTCTAAAGTTGAATTGTTGGAGGAGGATTGAGGATTTTCCTAGTTGTTATATTCATTGGCGGAGTAGACATGGAACTTTTGCCAAGGGTGCATTGCATTGGATGACCAATGTAAAGCGGAGAGGGCAGGGTTAGGAGATGGAATGGATAATTGCCCTTGATGTTGGGACTGAAAATTACCGTCTGCTGCCACTGCCGTCAGTTCTCTATGCACGAAATGAGTCTTGGATATCTGGTTACAAGAATTTGAATTTGAATGTGATGGACGGATGCTTATTCATGATATGTCACTCCTCAAAATATGGATTGGAGGGGTGGATAATGAAGGATTACGGCTCATCGTGGACCAAGTTATTTTCATTCACACAACTGCGTGAAATCGATAGTGGAGAACTAAGGTTTGTGGCTTGTTCAAAGAACAAAGGGCAGGTTCATATCCATCGATCATGTGAAGAGTTTTAATTTGTTGCTGGATTTGGAGAAGAAATCTGTAAAGAGAGTTACAGTTAGAAATGCTCCTTATAATTTAACTTCCCAAGTTTTTCCTGGAAACCTTGTTCGACTCAATAATAATAATAATAATAATAGTTGTGGTGGTGATCAAAAGAAGATTAATTCAATGAATTGCAAGAAAACAAACTACATGGGATGGCAGAAGGAAACGAGAAGGAATTTATATAGTACGTGTTTGTATTATAGTTTAGGATTCCTCGAGATTGTATAAAAGTTAGATGATTGAGTTTAGCACCTAAATGAACTAGATAAATAAGACAGACAGGCAGAAGCATCTAAAAATCAAACCTGCATTATTTGTTCATGATAGATAATGCAATACGAAATGAGAAAAGTAGAAGAAAGAAAATCACCACCATCATGAAAGATCCTTGGGAATTTTGCACTTGTGGCTCATTTACCCAAAACATGTATAAACACCAAGTCCATAATGCAATCAATCATATCCAAACAAAATTCATATGCTTATTCCTTCAAATAAACATGAAGCAAACTGGATATTAGAATACTTAAAAAGGATTACCCGAGCCACATTAACAAGAAATATCGACAAGATTTCCAATGTCAGCGTCCACCCTCTGCAAAAAGGTTTTCTGCTTTTGTGCCGCCACCAGCTCCACCTCCCATGCTTACTCCTCCTCGTAATTCATTATAATTGATAGTAGTGCTGATTCAAAATAATTTGTAACTCATAAGCCTAAATTGATTCATAGGAGAACAAACAATTGATTCATACGAGAACAAACTGAAAAAAGGGGAAAATAAATCTTTTTGAAGGACTCATTTTTTCTCCTTGCAACCACAGCCTGAAATTTTAAGTTTCTATGCTTTTACATACACAACAATGAATAATTTAATACTAGTAAATAAGAAAAAGTTAGAAGAGAAAATCCCAATTATTGATACGAGCACACTTCCAATCAGCATATGGCTCTCATTTATTCCAAATAAAACAATACACAAACTGAAATAACCATTTCAAAACTGGACTGTGGAAAATGAAATTTAATCAAATTGCAGAGAAAAAAGAAAAAAAAAAATTTGGACCATTTCTCGATTTGTGCGTGTCATCCTTGCGCAGGGGCCATGCTAATCTTCTCTGTATCGTTCCAATTTTATCGGATGTCCCCGAAGGGACAATAGCATTTGTTGACAAGGAGGTAAATAAACAGTAGAAGAATATATAGTCTGTTCAATGTGGGAGATGAGAACATGAAACGCTATGGGCTCTCAAGTAGTTACCTATTTAAGCCCAAATATAATTTAATGACATGGCCCCCAGTAAAGTGCAATATATATTTTATATGGGCCTTTAAAAGTAATTTAGGCTTTAGCATCTATCTTCTATCAAGATTTGTACTGCGTAAACAACTTAGGGCCGTTTGCTTTAGGCAAGCAATCTACCCAAATACTATGAATTTTCGTATTTCTTTTGATTTTGATACGATAGTTATATGTCTTTTATCAAATATAATCAGATTATTTACAATTAAATTATAAGGAAAAACAACAAATATTAAATTTTAAAGTAGAAAAAAAAATCAAACTAATCGAAATCAAACATGTGAAGCCTTGCTCCATCCTGGGACCTCGGTTTTGCCATACAATATGGACTCGTTGACAATGAATATCCGTATTTGTTATGATAGCTTTCTTTAAATACTTGAAAAGAAGAAAAATCAACTTAAGTAGAAATAAATGAGTCATATTGATAACCGCATTTGGTAGTTATAATTCAAAGTGAGATAATAATTTTTTTTTATATCATTTGGTACAGTTTATAAGTCAACTTGACTATATTTATAAAATTTATAGTAATAAAAGTTTAATATACCACAAATATAAATAATTTAACATGATAAGTCACTTTAAAGATTAAAAAATTTGACCGGTACTATAGCTAATGAGATGGGGAGAGTACTTTTGATGTCCAAAAATAGTATAATATTGTATATTAGCATTAAACTTACTAATAATAACTAGTCTATGACAAAGACTATTGATATATTTATAGATAAAAATTATGGGCTTTGTGGATTTTTGAATTATAGTACAAATATTTTTCCTGAACAATTAGGACAAAATCCTTTTATTCAATTCATTGAAAACTCTCACATTTTAGCAAACACTCATATGACATATCCTGGTTCGTACTAACCAAAACACCACGCCGCGATCGCAACACAAAGACACACTCCGGCAGTTACATCGCCGCGTCAACGCCGTTACTTGGCCACCGGGGGCTGTTCACTTCGGTAATTCACCTCTCTTTTATATTTCTATATTTCAGTCCTCTTGTTGCTTTAACGAAAACATGCAAAACAGCCAACTGATTTATAGTTTCTCCATCCAGTCGAGATTCTGGTATATTTTCTGTGTTTATGTTAGTTTTAAACTAATGTTGAAACGAATTATTAACTTCTTTTGGACCTTTGTTAATTCAATTGATCTAATTGTTGTGCTGAAATTTTATTTGTCCGGACCTAGGGTTTCTAATTTTGCACTTGAACCTACAACACGACCACTGTTACCTTATAGAAAAAGTGACTAATTTGATACTTAAATGAAAAGCGTGCAAATAAGTTTGTGTACATTTCTTCTTGCGTTCTGCTTAGAACGCAGTGTGTTGTACTCAAGGTGGATATGTAAAACATAAAGTGATAGAACTGGAAATTTCATGTTTGTCTAAATAGTTTAAATCTCATGTTCATGGTAAATTTAGAAAAATGTGACGAGAAGTATCATTTATGATTTGTTTGAAAGGAGTTTTACTTTTGAGACGATTCTTGTTGAGTGGAAGAGAGGATCCAAGGATTGGACCTCATTTGTAGACGTACTGGTAAGGCTCTGTTCACATGGGTTGAGTTAAGCTTTCTGTTGTATATCGGTGCCTACATTGCTTGGTCAAGTTTTTCTAGGTAGAGTTGTTTCTAATGAATTTAGTGGATAATGTGCCAGATGAGTGTAGTGGCCGACTCTCCTCCGCACTCGTCAAGCAGTGACGACTTTGCAACACTTCTAGAGGCAGAGTTGGATGCTATTTCTGATGCATCAGCTGATCCAGAAGAAGTTGCAGAAGGAGAGGATGGTGGTGGTGGTGGTGGTGGTGGTGGTGATGAGGATGACTGCGACTTGAATTTTAAGAGGTATGCTTAAGGTTTTAGATCATTATGCATTGGTTCAAGCGTTGGGGGTCCAGGTATGGTGATAAATACTCGATCTATTATTCAAAGGAATCCCTGTCAAAATGCACTATGATACTTGAAAAACCGAACTTAAAAAGTTGTGATATTCAAGTAATCATGCTAATATTTGAATATTCTGTGAATTGTTGAGATACTACTGCTTAAAAAATATTAGATCCCTTGAAAACTACTAGTGTAGTGGGTCTCCACAAAATGTTATAATTATGGTAACTTTTATTTGCATGTGAATTTGTTGAAATAGATCACATGACTAATTGCCTCTACTATTCTTAGTTGTGATAGGTATCCCTCATCTCATAACTTAGTTTATTGTTGTAGTGTTAAAAGGCGCAAGGTGGAGTTATCCGATGATATTTTAGAGACACCGAGTTCCTCGTCTCAAGGAGAACCGGCAAAAACTTCAGGTGTACGATCTTTATTAACTGTTTTTCTTTCAATGATTTAGTATGTATCCTAAAATATTCAATGTTTTGTTCGCATCTGAAGCATAGTGACTGCAAAAGTTTGATAGGCACTCACTGGCCTTTGCTCTAATAAAAGGAAATAATAAATGGATATTGGAACTGGTCTTGGTAGGCATTTTATGCTTGCTGCGTTTTTGTTCTGGATCACTAGCAAATGCGTCTTTCTTTCACTAATTCCCCTTTTATATGTTCCCCACCACTAGACGTACCATTACACTAGCATTCTGAGTTCTGACACTTTCTTTGATTCTTTTGTTTTTATCAGTTCATTATTTTCATGTTCTATTTGAAATTATATGCATGTTGTAGTAGTATTTTTTTTTAAATGTATTAGTAGTTTGATCATAACTTTGCAAGTACTTCCTGCCTTAGAGTTTCTATTGCATTTAATGCGCCATTGTTTTGATCATGCTTTAACCTGACATGAACATGGGGCCACAATCTGAATTTTTTTTGTTGTATAGATGTTGACATTCTCTTGTGTTATGTGGGCATGAGTCCGTTGAAAGGCTCCTTTGGCATTTCCCCCAGCATGTCTTCCCTCCTTTTACATCTGGTTTATGCATTTCAATCAGACATTTTCAAATCGTTGTGCTATTTCTAATTTTAGCAGAGTCTCCTCTAAATCTTTTATTTTGTATCTTTTAAAACAATTCTTTAGAATACTGGTGATTCTGTTGGATCTTCATTTATCCACGTTTTACAACTTGAAAATTTATTCATCTGCTTTCTATTGTGCAGGATTGTCTTTAGAAAAGATTATGTGTCCGCATCCTGGTGTTTATGCAGGAATGTGCATGAGGTGTGGGCAAAAAATGGACGATGAATCTGGTGTAGCATTTGGATACATACACAAGGTTACTTTCTTAAAATGTTACATCAATTTTTTTTAATATATTTTTCCATAGTTTTCTTCAAATTCTGAAAAATGAAAATTGTCTTCCTCTGGTATACAATCTTAAGTTATTGTATGCACGGGATTAGTTATGTATGCTCCAGCAGCCTTTCTTTCTGCTCATGGACTAGCAATCTTTAGGACAGAGAATATGTAAGTATGCCTAGATAAAAAAGGTTATAACTCCATCCTTTCCTACCACCATCATCTTTTAGGCCCTTGTGGGGAGTGGCGGTGGAAAGAAGGCATAAACTAAATACCCACTCCCTTAGTTCCACTAATAGGAATACAGAAAACTTAGAAGAGGATATCAGTAAAGTTCTGGAGTACCAACGTGGGCAGTGGATGGAAGTGGCAGTTGAGGAAAATATTTTTCACTCTTTATCAAAGTTCAGGTTTTAAGGGAATCTGAAACCTTGGCAAAATAAATACACTCTACAGAATGGGGTTACACTCAATTAGTCTAAGTAAAAAACAGGGAACGCTAATGAATTAAGATTACATTGCTTTGCATGTTTCATTTATATTGTGCTAATAACCCTTATTTTGGGCTTCTAGAAAGGAAGCATAATAGTATTCCTAGAGCTAGGAGGGTGAATAGATAGATATTAGGATAAATTCATAAACGAGTTTCATTGATCTCTTTCTCATGACATTGTATGGTGCGGTCAGAGTGCAGCTTACTCTATCTTGCGGTTGGTCACACGAAGTTAGGATTAGCTAACAATGTATGGGAGATATCATGGTGATATCTTACAGTTATATACTTGATAAGATGCATCTAAGTAATCCTATGTTGCTTGTAGAATTTGAGGCTTGCTAATGATGAGATAGCTCGAGTGCGTGACAAAGACTTGAAGAAGTTGCTCGGACAAAGAAAACTTTACTTGGTTCTGGATTTGGATCATACGCTGCTCAATTCAGCTCGTCTACTTGATATTACAGTAGAAGAGGGATACTTACATGGCCAAGGAGATGCTTTGCCAGGTATTTTCTCCTTTTGACATTTCTATTGTCTTTGGTTCTATAATCATATTCGTGTTGTGTTTACATTGAACTGATGAGGTATCTTCATGTTTCCAGCATATTTTATCTATGTTTTGTCATGCCCTTTCTCTCTGTGATGTTACTGAGCACTTGCCATAAATGAAGCCATTATGTAACTGAGAATTATACTGCTTGATCCATACGTTTTGAATGAATAAATCTTTATACCTTTGGAGGGCTGACCCTCCAACCACATCAGACAATTACATAACTAAATAAATAAAATAAATAAATGAGAAAATTCAGATAATTTTCATGGATATAAGGAGATCTAAGAGTTGCAGAAGATAGTCCATTGTGGCCTTTGAACTGAAGAAAGTATTTCTCTTTGTTGGTAGTTGGTAAAGTGTTTCTTTAATAAGAAGTTTGTTCCAATCATAGTTGTTTGAGGCGTAAGGCGAGGCGAGGCGATGAGGGCTCGCCTTGCCTCAAGGCGAGGCGATGCAAAAAGCGAGGGCTTTTTGGGGATAAGGCGCTTGTGAATAAAAATTATTAGTAATAAACTAATAATATGTAGTTAATATATTTAAGAAAATGTTGTTAAATAAAAAGTTAGGATTGATTATGTATTTAAGTATATAAATATGTATATATAATCTTATATAAAACTCATACATTAATTTATATAAGTAATAAAATAAGTACATCAATGTATTAAGTAAATACTAATATCTAGTTGAATAAAATGCATATATTTATGTATTTAAATATAATTAAACAAAATTATTTAGCTATTTATGTAAATAAATAATTGGAATAAATAGTGTCTATGAATATATCAAGTAAATTCAAAATATGCATAAATTATTAAATGCACAGATAAATAAGAAAGTGACAAACAAAAAATAAACAAATAAACTTAAAATGTATTAATGTGTAGACAAAGATAATGTGTTGACAGACAAGTGGGGAAAGTAAAGTGGTGGACCCATGTTCCCACTTTGTATAGTAATATATGAGTTTTATATAGTATATAATAAAAAGAAAAGTAAATGAATTACAGAGGTAGAAACGGGGTGCTTCTAGACCTAATTCAGTCTGCAACTATCATGGCCAATGACGGTGAGGCGGCGGCGAGTGTGAGAAAGGCAGGATAAGGTTTCTAGAAAGAGAGTCAGGCAAAACTGGTACTTTACTTTAATTTTAAAAGTAATAAAAAATAAAAAATTCAAGGACCCCCCAAAAGGCGCCGCCTTGCACCGCCTTAAGGCGGCGCCAAAGGCGAGCAAGGCGACGCCTTGCGGGGCTTTTTGGGGATGACCGTAGCGAGGCGAGGCGAGGCGATGAGGGCTCGCCTCGCCTCGCCTCGGGCAAAGGCGAGCGAAGCGCTCGCCTTTAACAACTATGGTTCCAATATCTTCCCTTATCATCTCTGTATTTAAGAGTGAAGTTAATTGTGTTTTCTATTTTGCCACATGGTAAGCAATGGACATATGAATAGTTACGGATGGATCTTTTCTAAGGTCTTAGTGATATTAGATTTCTCTGGATTGTGTTTTCTAGTTCCTTGGATACCAGTGCATCATGCAGGATAATTTAATTTTTGGAGGATAATCTGCACAGGGTCTGATGACTCTGATGCAAACCAATTTTCATATTAAAGTAGTGTTTCAACTGCCATGTTTATAGAAGCTTGTGCAAAATTTGGTATCATATAGACAAAAAGAGCTTAAATCATATGTCTGTAGCTGATTACTATCCCCAGATATAGTACTCTTGATTTTCAATTTGCAATGACCAGATTCCTTAAAGAGCAGCCTATATAGACTGAACTGGATGCAGATGATGACCAAGTTGAGGCCATTTGTGCACACCTTCCTGAAAGAAGCGAGTAAAATGTTTGAGATGTACATATACACTATGGGTGAACGCCCTTATGCTTTAGAAATGGCGAAGTTACTTGATCCTGGGGATATTTACTTTAATTCCAAAGTTATTGCACAAGGGGATTGCACAAAGAGGCATCAAAAGGGTCTTGATGTTGTTTTGGGGCAAGAAAGTGCTGTCCTCATCCTTGATGATACAGAAGCGGTAATTGAATTCTGATATTACTTTTGTTGTCTGTTATGTGGTGGTTGTATTCCATTCCGCTGCTTTTCAAGTAATTTTAGGTGACAAACTGTGTTGTGTTGGACTAGCTATGCCTCTTAGCATGTTATTTTTTTCCCACGCCCTACATTTTATGATGAATTCTTGTCTGTAATAATCCTTAAACTGTGGTTATTTGAAATGTTGACATTTATAAATTTCATATAACGATATATGTTAAAGAAAAACTCTATGAAAAAGTCTACATTGGTTATTTTTTCCCCATAAATTGTTGCTGTAGGTCTGTCGTAGTGTTATATTGCTTAGACTACATGATATGAAGAGTGACCATTCAAAAGGAAGGTGAAGTGCCAAGTGCAGAGTGCTCTGCCTGCTAGTGTGGTTTGGTTGGTTGACCTGCACGTATTAGACAGTTTAGTATATTACTTTTTAAATAGGCCAAACTTACCAAATGTTCCTTCTTTTTATTTTTCTTTTTTGAGTTCAGACCTCTAGGTAGGTGACCTAGCTATATGTGATTCTATTTTTCAGAACAAACACTTAAGCACTGCAGGAAGTATACATAGTTTCAAGGATGTTACACTGAGCCCTCATGTACTAGGAAAATGTTCTGACATTATTTATTATAATTATACCAAATCACCTTACATTTCTTTTTATTAATGATCATTGACTGAATCTTTTCTAAACGAAGTCATTCGGCTGAAGAAACTCTGTCTGTGCTTGTATGGTTGAATATGCCCTTGTCAATGTGTATCATATGCATTCACGGTGCGTGAAAGTTCACTTTCTGCGATGATATAGAAAGAAAATCATTTAAATACATGATGAGCTTTCATTGAATTCAAAGTTTGCAATATACCTTTTTTGCTCTTTATAACTGAGTGTATGCTGTGATAGCCAGAGTCGCGCTAAAAAAATATGTTTACTTCAGGTATGGGGGAAGCACAAAGAGAATTTAATATTAATGGAAAGATACCACTTCTTCTCTGCAAGTTGCAAGCAGTTTGGCTTCAACTGTAAATCACTTTCTGAATTAAGAAGTGATGAAAGTGAGACTGAAGGAGCACTGGCTAGTGTTCTTAAAAGTCTTCAGCGCATACACAGTTTGTTCTTTGACCCGGTATTTGCCTCAACACACCCCTCCCCATAAAAAAAGAAATCATAGAATTAATAAATATTTTTGTAGTTGTTTCTTTTCAATATCAATTTCTTCATAGATGTCTATTCTTTCAGGAGCGCAAGGATGGTCTACTGGACCGAGATGTAAGGCAGGTATATACAAAAACTAATTTCGCCAATGTTTAAAATATACCTTTATCTCTCTCTCTCTCTCTCTCTCTCTCTCTCTCTCTCTCTCTCTCTCTCTTTTTTTTTTTTTTTTTTTTTTTTTTTTTTGTGTGTGTGTGTGTGGTCAGTTCAAGTGTTGTGGTATTTGATATTTAGAAGTTCTGCCTTGATTTATGCTGACTAGATATATCTTTCCAATCAAATGACAGGTGTTGAAAACAGTTCGAACTGATGTTCTAAAGGGTTGTAGACTTGTCTTCAGTCGTGTCATTCCAACCAATTCCCAGGCTCAGCACCATCACCTATGGAAAATTGCAGAGCAACTCGGAGCCACATGCTCAAATGAACTTGACCCATCTGTGACACATGTGGTCTCTATGGATGCAGGAACTGATAAATCCCGTTGGGCAGTGAAAGAGAAGAAATTTTTGGTCAATCCAAGATGGATTGAAGCTTCCAATTACTTGTGGCAAAAGCAGCCTGAAGAGAACTTCCCTGTAAATCAAGCAAAGAACAAGTGATCCATTATGCATCTAACCTCCATTAACACATTCATTTAACCAATTTTGATTCAACTCCTCCTATACTGGATTAGTTACGATAGATCTACCATTACTTCTAGATTGTTAAATTGTAAAAGGTAACCTAAAACTTGTCCAAACTAGGAATTTTTTTGGGGAAGGGTGACTTTGCAACATTCTGTAATGTTACTAGTGATTAATGTGAGAGTCCATAGTTACAATGTATATAACAACTTCACGAATTTATCTTCACAGCTTTTTTGTTTCTCTAATTGCTGTGGTATTTTTACCCCTGAATATGTAGGATGATTTTTTTTTTTTAAAATCATTTGTGTTTGATCGTAATGGGCCGAAGTGGAACTTAATTTTGTGGGAAACTGATCCTATAAGAAGTACTATATAGGAGTCCAGCCTCCAAGTTGTCTCTAATTGATCCTGTGCAGCCCATAATTTTTAGCCCATCAAATCTCAGTGGGCGAAAATCTATTGGATTTGGTCCATTGGCTCCTTGCTTTAAACATGTTTCATAACAATATTTGGAAATGGGATTGCTCAAAATTGTCATGCCCGTTTGTGTATTTATTTGGAAAACGTGTTAAAGAATTTTTTTGTTTGAATAGTTTTTTTAACACCACAAATTTTAAGAAAAAACAAATTATTAAGAAATAGAAAATGTTGCTTCTTTGGATTTTTAAGAAGTGTAGAACACTTACACTATGAAGCTCTTTAAATTTAACGTGTAAAATATTAAGGAAAATATATTTATTGCATCAGTTTAGATCACTAAGATCCATTTGTCGTTCTTATTCATTTTCGTTATAGTTTTATTCACTGAGTCCAAAAAATAAACATATCCTTAATAAATACCCAGAAAAACAGGGTTCATTATTCTTATTCATTCTGATATTTCAAGATCAGTGAAATTGAGCTCACTTAACTGCAAAATGAACTCTACTAGTATATGGTTTGTGATTGATAAAATAAGTGTACAACATTTATCTGTAAATAATTTGGGTATATCGAATTTTTATAGAATTTCGCATGTGGGGGTTGCACGTTCTTTATTTCTCATTTGATTTTCATCTAGATGAATTTAGAAAAAAAATATATATGAATTTTTAGCTTAAGAATGGTCTTTGTACTGCATTTCGTCGGAAATATAGCAAATTATTTATCTTTCCGCACTTTCTGATTGATTATAATATACTCCAATTTACCTCATTTTACTTTTCTTCTCTAAAAACTTAGAATGTAAGAACACAAGCATGAAGTGCTTTCAATTGCTTCTAAGTATAATTTGAGCCGCAATTTATTCTCTTAGTTACATTAATTCGTCCCACAATATTCAAGAATCCATAAAACCAAAATATAATCATTGACCAAATTTGGTTTATATGATAACGTGTTGTGTATTGAATCAAGGGAAGTTAGCTCTACAATATAATGACACATAGTATGTGGAACAGAACGTGAGTCTTTTTGATTTTCATTTATGAATTGAAACATCTCCAAGAAGTCTGTAAGGACGATAGTTACATAAAGGACATATGAAAACTGGCGTCGGTTCATTAGTTATTACTATTACACGTATGAATAATTCCTTTTTTTGAGATGGTAGCTTTGATTGATTTCTTTAACGAACACGTAATAATGCACATATTTAAAAAAAAAAACTAACACTGCAAGCATAGGGGACAGGAAATAGGAAATGTTTGGATGTGCTAATCTGAAAATGAATAGATGAGATGACACTGACATTTACATGTGAAATAATTGTTATACAACTCAAACATTTTTTTGATAATTGGGTGACAAACAATATTTTTTTTTTTTTTTGATAATTGGGTGACAAATAGTATTAGGTATAATAAGATAAAGCCTTTTTTTTTTTTTTATTAATCAGTTTTGATATATACTTGGTTTTTTTCTAGAGAAGTTTTGATACTTTGTTTGGTAGGGCTAATAAATAAAAATAAGTGATCCATAAAATTTGCTATATTTTAGACATTAACACAAATAGAATCATCATATTTCTTCCCTCCCTAATTTTCTTTAAAATAGTGGCTACTCTCTGAGATAGCCACCATCCATCATGTTAGGTGTGTTTTAGGGACACTTTTTATGTAAAAGTGCCCCTAAAAGGGACCTAACAACATGACAGATGGTGACTACCCAGAGGGTAGCTAGGGGGAGTGAGATCTAGAGACCACAAACAACCAGTCGTGCAATATTTTTCTGGATTTTCTTTTGCTTGTCCTTTGTTTGCTAATGGTGACGAGGCTATGAGTTGAAAATGATGCACAACTGACAGCACTACGCTATTTTAGAATTTGTACAAAAACATCAACATATATAAGACCATTTTCAAAATTATGAGGAAACCCAAGAATTCATGAGGGAAGGAAATTAAAAGGCTCTATTTTTTTTTTTTTTTTTTTTGAGATAAGGGGAAGGAAAAGATGGGCCAACTACAAAACCATACATTTTAAGTGTTTTCTTTTACTAAGGGATTATGATATTACATCCGATATAATTCCTTTCAAGGCGTACTAAACACATTAAGTGAAAAACTCACCCAACAGGAATTCATCATCAACGGTTGTTACTTAAACATAATTTTTACTTTTGTTGATATTATTATACTATATTATAGGGTTGGCCCAACGTTCTTTTGGACCCTAGACGAAATTTAATTTGAAATATCTTCGAAAGATTTAAATATATATTTTGTACAAAATTTATTATTCCTGTTTTCTTTGAGCAAAAATATTGACTAAATATTTGTATTGTAATATAAAACATACATAATTTATTAAGATACAAATATTAAAATAATTTATAAATTGAACTTTGTGTGATATGGTGTCCCTCTAAAGTATGGGCTCTATGCCTTTGTTTAGTTTGCTTAGATATTGAGTCTGCCTTGCATCATGTCATTAAGTACATGTGGTGCAACTCATCAATGTATTACTTACATGTGGAGTGAGAATCCACATCACCGATGTTATTGACCATATTCTTCAAAAAAATAAGATTTAAAAAAGACTTTCACATGCATTGCCCAAAACATGAGTATTATTCTACATGTGAGAAGTGCATTGATGGACAACATCATGTGTACTTGATGACGTGGTGCATTGATTGCACGACATAATTTCTCCGAGAACACAAGGCCGATGAGCCGGTCTATACTTATTGTCAAAATCTCATTTCTTTCAATAGAATTTATATGTGAATTTATTAACAAAATACTAAAGAGTTTGTATGTGTGCAGTAAATGTCTCCATTCTAACATAAGGTATTCTCTATTTATTTATTTATTTATACACATTTCCTGAATTTGATGTGCCAATTCGTCTTATTTCTGTGTGACATATTTAGTTTATGTGATGATCAGTTTCAAGTCATGATGATCAAAATTAAAGCCCAATATCCTATTTTCAGTGTAATTATGTTGCAATAATTATAAAGTAGATTATTATGTGTCTAAATAAGTATTATAACGTTTTATTCATGTATTAGGATGAATACATGAATTTGTCTTTTCATTTTGTTCATGCATTAAGCTAGATGACGTGTATCCAATTAATTAATTATTAACTAATGTAGATCAGGTTTATTTTAAGAAAAATCACTACATATACATTCATGTAGTCAGTTAAATATATACAAGTCAAGTTGTAGAGATGATCTCCTCCAGTTATTTCTTGTGTGCTAGTGTTGACTATATGATTTTCATATTCTCAGTAAGTTACACATTTATCGCCTTGTTTTATTTTCATGTATCTACAAATTATTCATCATGGCACGTGGACATGGGCGGTCTAAAATCTAAATAGATTAGAGATTAATATTGTACACCAAATATGAACATCAAATTTTACTAAAAGAAGATTACAAGAAACCCAACCTTAGAGAGATACTCTCAAAATAATCAATTGGTTTGTAAATAGTCCATAAGTCGGACTAAATAGCCAATAAAGAAAACAGTAAAAAATATAATAAAAATGGCAAAATTCGAAAACTAAACTAGTAAAGTATTAAATAAAATAAAATACTCGGCCAAAATTATCCTAAATCGGGTTCAAATCGACCTCCAAAATTACTTGTCAAATATTATTAAAAATGGCAAATTAAAAAAATAAACTAAAAATACAAATTTGAAAGGGAAACGAAGAAATTGATAATGAAAATGTGACCGCATCGATGAAGTCTTTTCGCCACGATGTGTGCGTTGTCGAGAGGGTTCCATATTAGGGTACTAATCGCAATTCTGACAACCATAGCCAAAATTATGGACAAAAAACGAAACGTATTAAAAAGAGTCAAATTCGAAAATGAACTTCGATTATTCTCTATTTTTGCGTCGATCCATCAACTCGTGATATTTCAGTGTCAGTATATTGTTATCAAATTATTCAACTTCGTGTGTATCGGATCCTCCTACATCACCACTCATTTTTTTTTTATTTTTATTATACCAGTAATATTTTAAGATATTATAATTTACCCCCCATAATATTATATCGTAGCCCAAAATATCAAATGTAAAATCGAACGACGATCGATGACTAAATGATATTCTAGTTGTCTATATATATATATATATAGAGAGAGAGAGAGAGAGAGAGAGAGAGAGAGAGAGAGAGAGAGAGAGAGAGAGAGAGAGAGGCATATTTAATGGTATTTCAAATGATGATATCATGGACTGATTTGAGAAAATAAAAAATCGTCATGGTCAATTGTGAATGTAATTTGTGTTATTTTGGAGTCATAACGGGATATCATATATAATTAAAATAACTTATGGGGTAACTTTTGTCAAATTTCACCTCTTTTATTATATATATATATATATGTATATATACTCATATATTTTCTCGTGAAAATAATATAAATTTTAAATTTGACTGTTTAATTTTGTTTTTATATTTGGATGATTAAATTTATCTTAGAACTCACTACACCAAATTCCTTAATCCTTCCTGCACGTGGCTATAGGGTAATCCCTCCTTGATTTGTTATTGCAGTGGCGTGGAAGTAAATAATACTGCCAATTGATAGGTTATCTTCTATTCTGAAAGACAGGAAGATAAGCATATAAACAAAACCACTTTTAATTAATCTCTCTTTTTCCTGCCAACGTGTTAGAGACTTTTTCAACCAAAGCTAGCAGCCTAGCTCTATCAACTGGAAGATAATTCAACAAAATTACAATTTTCTTTTAATCTTTTTTGTTTTGTTTTGTTTTTTCCCTGTAATTTGGACCACCACACATGAATATAAATCTCAATGGTCTTCATTCATTGCACGTGACAATACAATGACTTCATAAAGTTACAAAATCAAAACATTCTTCTAGTGAAATTGGTATTTTATCTCACTAATTTATCAGACAATAATTGTGTAAAATATATTAGTTTTGACTTTTGATGAAAATTATATTGTTCATCTGACAATATTTGAGCCTTTTTTCTAATTAACAAGTACTAAATATATATACACTATAAAATGAAGTGAAACCATACATCTTCATAAACATATTTCTCAATATAATTTGTGAGATCAGTAGCCTTCAACAACTAAGATGTCACTTGCGAATTGTGTCTTGAGTCTACTTTTACATTGTTATAATAAAATATACTCCATTAATTGTTTATTAAGTTTGACTTAATTTAATTCACCCAATCAGATTTGGAATTGATTAATTCACCAACTAATTAATTGAAATCAAGCACACAAAAATAAGGTGCATGTCACAGATAAAGGTCATGTTGTCACGTCGAAAAAAGAACGGGAAAATTAAAACAGTAATTGTCAATTTTGTAAAGAGACATAATTCTTATTAGTAAAATTAGCATATTTGACATTAAATCAAAAACACATAATTAAAAATAAAAATAAAAATAAAAATTTACGTACGAAATGAATAATAATTATTTGAGACAGGACAAATTGAATGCTGAAAGAGAGAGAAAACTGAAGGGCTGTTAAGAATTGAGACTGTTAGGCCAACAATGACCTTACAAGTTGTCCACCCATTATTATCATATCTCTACATATATATACCTAGATAGTGATCTGGCCCAAAACACTAATTTACTTACGTACGATATATAATTCATTTTTTAGTATAATCTCAATTACCTGTTTATACGGATGGTAGTAATTGAAGTTACAAATGTGAAATCTTCAAACTACCCTATTGGATAAGTATATATATATACCGCATGCTGTTTTAGACTCCGCAATTTAATAATGTTCTAAATCTCAAAAAAAATAAAAAATAAAAAATAAATAATGCAACAATATTTTCAGTTAGAATTTAGGATAATCAAAATTATAAATGTAACTGAAATTTCTAAAGGTAACTTTAATAAATTTTAATCTATATCGTGGTTAAAACTTAACATCAATGTTACTCTGACAAAGTGAGAAATAGAGGCCAATAATCTGGGTTAATCTGTAGGTAAATCTGATCAGTTTTGATGTGTACTCTCGTCAATATAATAGCTTTTGCTCTTATTATTTACAAGTTTACATCTCCAAGGAAGTTGTGACATTAAATGTACTGACCCTACTTTTACTTATTCAAGTAGTAATATTTTAAAAATAACTGTCCAAAAAGAAAAATAAATGTACTGATCGTAAGTACTTTTATTTCATAATAATTATTTTTTTAATTTTTTTTTGATGACAAGGAAACCCGCAGTCATCGAAGTGCACCCGCCCTTATGCAATAGCTTGCATATTAATTACTTCATGTATTAATTATTATCTGGTAGATAGATTGTTTACCCTTAATTTAAGTGAGGTCCATCAAGACATTTTGCCCTCTGATCTTGAGAAATTTAGACCGTAGAAAAATTGGTGGTATATGTATTGTACATGACTGTTGGCTAGGGTTGTCAATGGACTGGAGTCGGATCGGATCAGGGCCAATCTGGATCTAAATCTGATTACAATTTATTCCATTCGCATCCGGATCCGTTCGGATCTTGAAAATCACCGTCTGGATTCGAATAAAATATTCGGATCTGTTTAGCACATTTAACACTAATTTTTTTTCTTCCATTTTCCTTCAAACATTTGCAGATTCTATCATCATGAATTAATAATGTAAGATTTAACTTGTTTCATCGAAACTATTATCTGAAAATTGTAGAAGATTGAATATGTTGGGCAAATATAAACAATAAATATGAGACAAAGGAACAAACCAAAATTTAAATAGAAAAAGAGAGAAAAATGTGACAAAGAAGAAGAAAACCCAAAATTGAAAAAATGGAGGAGAAGACAAAAACTGGAGGAAGAAATAGAGGGAAAATCGCGGCTACTAAATAGATGAATAGTTAGAGTTTTGATTTTTCTTATCAAATACCACATTAATATTTTGTAGAGATGACCCAATTAGTTATCAGGCAAGTCCAACAACATCTCTTATGCATTTCTTTTTAAGATTATTTTTAATGTAGTTAAATATTTTAGTTGAACATAGATAATCTTATTTTTATTTTAGTTTAAATACATAATATATAAACGATAAATAATATTATATCGGATACGGATCGGATCAAGCTAGATCCATATCCGCTCCACATATTTCGGAGATTTCGAATTTGTTTAGTCGGATCGGACCCGTCGAATCCTTAATCGAATAAAAATCAGACTGAATACGGATTAAAATCCGCCCCATTGACAGCCCTACTGTGAAATGTTTTTTCCTTTTGTATATATATGTTAGATAATCAGTAGATTAATCTACTTGGAAAATGTGACTTTTGTACTTGTTGGGGACAGTAAAATTTTACTCTCGTGTGATGTGAAAAATAGACAGTTTATCATCGATTTAGCTTCATGTAGATGTTTAGTTTACCTCAATCTAGATGTATAAACGAGTCGAGTAGTGTAGAACGACATACAGTTCAAACTTGGTTTGAATTTTGTATTGAGCTTGAATTTTTTTTTTAGCTTGGTTTGATTGCTTAATGAACCAATTTCAAACGAGCTTTTTGTAACAAATAAAATTTCAAGTTTAAAAATATATTAAACCAGAAAAAATTGTACAAATTAAAAGTTTAATGATTTAATGGGTACAATCCCTATAATTCCTCTGATTCTAATCTCCTAGCAATAATCTTGAAAAATGTTGATTTGATCTTCTCCAAAATATTTTCAGCCTTTGAATAACGTTAATCCAAGAACAATTGTGCTTAATCTTGGATCAAACGTGAAATGATTTAGATCTCCTTGACGAACGTCTCGAACTCTGTGTTGGATACTTTGGTATTTTAAGGGATTTGATCTTCTTTGAAGCTTCGTGAATTTCCAATAACGTTAATTTAAGAGTTAAGTAGCTTAATCTCAAATTAAACGTTGGATTTTCTTCAATTTTCGAAGAACACCTTTGAATATTGCGAAGAGCGCCTTGGTTTTGAAGAACGCCTTGAAGAACCGCCTTGATTTTGAAGAATGCCTTGAGGGAATTTGCTTCTTTTCTCCTTGAACTTCTTTGTGCTTTTTGAAATATGTTTTGAGTTGTGTTTTTCTTCTTGGAGATGACCCCTATTTATAGGTGTGATTTGAAGATCTTGTAAAATTCTCTCCATGACGTGGTGCGATTTGATTGTCTATCAATATCTTTTATGACAAGAAATATATTTAATTTTATACTCTTGCCCAATAAAAGATATTATATGCAAATATTGCATTGTGGCGAAGATTCCAAGAAAATCTTGCCTTGTATAAATTTTTCCTACACACAATTGCCTTCTTTGTGGAGATTTAATGTAATTTGCAATATCTCTCAAATTTGGCAATATCAATTTTGGCAATAAATTTTACTCTTCTACACTTTTATCGAACGAGCTCGAACCGAATATTGAATTGGTTGATAATCTTGCATATATTTTATCAATTTTTAATTTATCGAATCCAACCTCAAAAAGTTATCCAACGAGAAAGCATCCATCTTATGCCAAAGTTGGTTTCCCGGCTCTTAGTGGAGGCCAACAAGCACAAACAATAAAACATACAATAAAACATCTTCTGTCATGATATAATTTAATAACTTGCGATTCCGCTTTTATGGCTTTATGTGACGCGAGAACATCAATCTTTTGTTGTTGATAAAATAGCAAATACAAATAATTATTTGATTTTACAAAGGCATAGATTATTTTTCCTTTTTTGGGATAAAATGATTACTATTATTATTTATTATCTCCAAAACATCTGGGATCCCACGGTGACGCAATTCGATTCCATATGGTATGGACATGAATAATATTACAAACTAATTTATGGAGTATATATATTCTACAATTTTTTTTTTTTTTTTTTGAGAAAAGTAGTATATTCTACAATTATTAGCAAAGAAATAAAGGTTGTTCAAGTTTTTAGTTTATTTTGCCGGTACCTCTTTCATATTTTCAACTAAAACAATTAACAAAAGACATTGTGATACGTATAATAATTAAGAAATATAACCTTATTGCAGTATTTTGTATGACCCAAGAAATAAATAGACATTTTTGGTGATAACTTTCTCTTCAATTTTAAGCAACTTACAAGTTTTTTTTATTCCAATTCATATATACGAGTGTGAAATTATAAATTTCAAACATGAAATATGGTTGTGCCGCCGTCCTTATTCACCGGTGATCATGGCTTGGGTTTTTTAACCTAGGATCGACGAACCTAGGACGACGGCGGCTTGGGTTCTGGTGGGGAAGGGGGAAGAGGGTGGGGGTTACAAATTAGAAGATTTTTTTTTTTAATTTAGGGTCATTGTGTAATTTTTCAATTAAAATTTAATTGTTTTCTCATAAACGCGCATGAGATACACTCTTTGTTACTTTGGTTGGAAAAGGGATTATGTGTAACATTTAATAAAATACAAGGGAATTGATTCCTTGCTGAATAAATAACATAGTAGAAGGATTATGTGCTAGGGCTGGGCGTTTGGGTCGGGTTTTTTGGGACCCGTCCCGACCCGTTTTGGTATTTTCCGTTTGGGACAAAAAAACGGGTTTTTTGACATTCGGGTTCGGGTACCCGAACCCTAAATATATTTTCGGGTTGGGTATTGGGTATTAGACTCACACCCGAACGGGTATTTCGGGACCCATTCGGGTATTTAACAAAAAAAAAAAAAATTGGCCCAACAATTATTTAGCAATTAGCAGCACATTTCTTCATGAAGAAAGTGAAGTTTTCAATAGATTTACTTTAATTGGTGTCTCCAAGATTGGATCTTTTGGGGTTCTTTCGAATCTTCATTCCAGGTAATATTTATGTTTATATCTCAATTAATTGTTAATTGTTTTGTTTTAAGTTGTACTTCTAATCATACTTATTTGGCTGTCTTGAATGTGAAAAATACGGTTTTATTATTTTATTTTTTTTGCTTTTCTATCTTGTACATATATGTATAAAAAATAAAAATAAAAAAGAGTGAAATTTCGGGTACCCGAAACCCAATACCCGAAATACCCAAAAATTTCGTGTACCCGCCATATCGGGTCGGGTTTTGGGTATGAAAATTCACTACCTGTCAAGTCGGGTACCCGACCCGAAATACCCAATACCCTAAATACCCGACTCGCACCCACCCCTATTATGTGCAGGTTTTCCGATGTGTATGATGTTTTTTTCCTTACAAAAGATATAGACATGTGTATGGGGTTAAATTTAGTATTTTAAAAGAAAAGTTAATTTCTATGCTATCCCTTATTTTACTAGATTCGATAGAAATCCTGACACGGCGTTTCAGGTTATTCATGATATTAAGCTCATAATTAAGTACGAAAAATAAATTACCTGATCTTTTAAAAGCATATGAAGAATATTCTAGGTAAATAAATTTTAAACAATTAAATGATGTTGGTTTGGATTTTAGTAGTTGCCAC
The DNA here is from genome assembly GCA_030819805.1 of Penstemon newberryi var. newberryi. Lineage (NCBI taxonomy): Eukaryota > Viridiplantae > Streptophyta > Magnoliopsida > Lamiales > Plantaginaceae > Penstemon > Penstemon newberryi. The sequence continues at coordinate 6,202,061 of JAUALY010000006.1, read as the reverse complement.
TTTTAACGTCATTGCCCACGAGTATATATATTTTTCATTTTTCTTTTTTGACAATATAATTGACATGAGTTATATATTAGACTATTAGTTGATATGAGGTAGCTAGTTCAAACTGAAAATGGAATTGAATTTTCTGATTGGGTTTGAGGTTTTAACCAAAAAGTTCAGTTTTCAATTTTAAGTCAATGAAACTCGGCTAAAAGAGTATATAAGAGAAATAAGAATAAATATCAAAATGAATCAAAAACAATAATCAGATTGTTGATATTTATTAAAGATAATTTTCAGTCAAAATATGAAACCGAAATCTGAAATATTTCAATATGAAAAAAACTGAAAGTTGAACCGAAATATTTTGAAGTTATTTTTGTTTGAACTTTCGTTTTCTTGTTCCCATGTGTTAAGAGACTGTAATTTAGTAGCTCATGCCTTAGCTAGAGTGACTCTCGATATTTCTTCCCACTCATTAGAACTTCCTGCGTTTATAGCTGATTTTGTACTTGACGATATTGATCATTAATACAATGTTATTTTTTGGGTGTTTCCTCAAAAAAAAAAAAAAAATCTGATTCTCAACCAAATTCGTAGATATCTAACTAGAAGGTCAATTTGGCCATCCACGTGTTGAAAATTTGATGTTAAAAAATGAGTTTAGTAAAATATTTTCTAAAATAAAGCTTGTCCAATTGATTGTAATTGTATCTATTTTTTTTAAGCGGTGAATACATTATTACATCAAACACTATATTGAATCGAATCTATTTATTGAGATCAAAATAAACTAATTACAAATACTAGTACATATTAGTGGGAGTTGAACTCATAACCTCTTAATCATGGAATCTCATCATTCACTACTTGACTAAGGCTTCATCGACATTTGTACCTACTTAATTTGTACGTTTGTTCTTTCCAATCTCTCCTAACTGTATGTAAGTTACTATTTAAACTTATTAATAAACTATTAATTTATATAATATTTTACTTAATAACATATAGTTTATAGTTTCTATATATGCATAATAATGATTATGCTAATTCCTCCAAAGAAATGTCTTTTCAAATTGACTAGGTTCATACTCGTTCATTTTATTGAAATGTACATCTTTGTGTATTGTGCCAATTAGATGAAATAGATTAGTAATAATCATAAATAGTGTAGTTTAGCCACCTCGAGTCTTCAACCTTCAACCCGCCCCCTCCAAGAATGACTTTATTTGAGATACAAAAGCATCATGTAACAAAAAAAAATCTAACTTAACGGTAAGTATGACATTAATTATATGGCTGTAATTCAAAATAATTTATCATTTAATGATAGTTTCTTGAAAAAATATAAATTAAATATTATGATATAAGCTGTCAAAAATATGTTTAAACATACAATAATTTTGAAGGTTTTGACAACTTGAACCAAATTGCTTTCATTCATAAACACCTATCGAAATTCTACAAAAAATTGGCAATCTACAAAATGTATATTGATCTATTTTTATGTTTATAATATTTGTCTGCCAAAACCATGCTTTCTTACATGCTTTTAAGTTGTCCCAAACACATCTAATGTTGTCGAACTCATTGAACCACATATTAGATATAGTTTGCTCATAATTTGTGCTAGTCACTCTTTTAAGTATATGGCACTAATCATTTGCATGTTATTGAATTGGCTAATGTGTACTAGAATTATTCAAGAAAATATAAGAAACAAACAAACCCAAACCAGAAGAAACCTTTTTTGCGTACGCCTTATTAATTAATTATACAAATCAAGCCTCTAATCAAACTTTCGCTTGCACAATCATTCAAGCAAATAATTGATTATAGCAATTTTAAATGCCTTAAACAATGCAATTAAATCATTAGATTAAAGATTAATCCCATAATTAATAGTCGTTTAGTGAAAGATTCAGAAAAGCATAGGCCACTTGGCAAAAATTGTCATTTTGTGGCCGCAATTGATAAGTTGGGCTGTCTTTGACTACTGGCTCAATATCTTTACCACACTTGTAAGAGTCCACAGCCGTCCATTTAAATCTGCATATTTTAGGGCAATTTCTCAGTATATTCTGATTTAAATCACATGCATGAAAATGTTATTTAGTATTTTAATGCATAAAGTGTTTGTCTTGTTCTTCACTTTCTTGTTTAAGAAAGGGGATAATTGGTGAAATAATTGAATATAAAACTTATCTCTTGATATGTTTCATGTGTTTGGTTCAGCCAACATGCATTTAAATACAAACCGAAATTATTTGATCAATAAATTAAGCTTTGATAATACATTCATAAAACATTTCCCTTGAATAGTTACAGCAGACATGATGATGAATTAATCTAAACACATGAAGATTAATTGTTTCATGTAATACAACTATAAAGTTATAAATAATTGGGATTTCACAATAAACCCAACTATTTGGCAAGAAGGGAGTAATAATACGATTATCGAGTGAATAACAATTTACATCATGTAATACTTGGAATAGTCAATTTACCTATATGTAATATTTGGAATAAACCGTCATTTGATATTTAAAAGGAAGTTTATCAAAAATAAGTTCACCATCTCCATTAATCTTTCAAACACTTAATTTTTTTTATGTTGATAAAATGTCTTTATATAAAAGCCCGTCGGGCCTAGCTAGTTGGTACTGGGTAGGTCGATGGGATAGAGGCTGCGCTTTTTCTTTTTTTCTTATTATTATCTTTAAATAAATATTTAAATAAAATTATCATTAGATTATGGTAGATGGTGGAGTTGAGATTATGAGATATAATTAAGTGCGGTTAAAATTATATTTTCAGTCCAAAGATAGAGCCGTAACTGCATTATATATATGTGGGTAGTACCACGTGCTTTAAGGAGACGTACCACATTGGGAAAACTTCCTTCACTAAGGAATATTCTTATATTCTTAATCGTATTTTGCAAATTTTAAGAAAAATGATCGAAAATGAATTACCTATTTTGCCCGTAGGTTTTTTTGACCCCGGTGGTCAACTTTGCCCAAAAAAACTAGGGAGTGCTAGTTGTTGAGTTTTTCTTAATTTGAGGTGCTAAGTGCTAATTTTGTATTTAAGGGGTTTAAAGTGTCCATTTATCGTATTTCGGGGGTGCAAGTTGTTGAGTTGTTATTAATTCGAGGGTGCTAAGTGCTAATTCTATTTTGGGGTGCAAAATGTCCATTTCTCGTGTTTCAGGGGTGCAAAGTGCAAAATATCCAAAAATAAATTACCTATTTTGTCCCCAGGTTTTTTGAGAAAAATAAAAGATGGTGCAAAGTGTTGAATTGTTCATAGTTTGGGGGTGCAAAGTACTAAATCTATGTTTTGAGGGTAAAAAGTGCCTATTTTCCATGTTTCGAGGTTGCAAAGTGCAAAAAACCCCGTATTATTCAGTTCAAATCTAACTCGGTTTATTAAAATTTTATTTGATTAGAGAGTCAATGGATCTGGTTTGATTACAACAAAAATAACCTGAAATAAGTGAAACAAATATGAATTTAGGTCGGTCTATTCCGTCAAAGAATTTAATTAAATAATAAATAAAATAATTATATGTAAATTATATTTTATTTTTATAAGTAAATAACGTTTTACCATGAGTTTAATAAGACATGAATTAATATATTATTCATGTATTTTTTATTCATATCATTTAACATTATGATTAAATATCAATTGAATTAAATGATTAAATATGTGACGTAAATGAAACTGACATAGGTCAGACTCGAATTGGACCGTTAATAGCCTGACTTGCCTTAGCAGTTAGCATAAGGAAATTTTGTTATTTTTTATTCAAATGCTTGGGCAATATAATACTCCTAGAATTTTTTTTTCTTTTTATTTTTATTTTTACAGTAATTACATCAATCAGTATATCAAGAAATCTATTTCATTAATATTAAAGTACAAAAATAAAATAATTATAAAAATTGATATTAAACTAAAGAAATATTCATATTAGTGAAATTGAACTCATAACCTCTTTGTTATGAAACTTCATTTTTAGTCAACAGAGTGCCTTATCCGCGTACTCCTAGTACTTAATACAAGCAATATTGTTCATTGTCCAAAAGGCCAAAATAAATTGAACAACCCACGCGGAAATCAATGAAAATTTTGTAGCACAAGGCAAATGATATCAAAAACTCAAAATCTGATCGTAAACTCTATATGATATCTAAAATATGAACAGAAAATGAAAGCTTTAGGCCTGTTTGTTTGGCATTTAGGAAAGTAGTTTGGGAGAGTAGTGGAGGTTTGTGAAATAATATCGATTTGCGTAATGTTGTTTGTTTGGGTTTTGAGAGAGTGGTTTGAGAAATAAAGTAGGTGTAGGTTTTTTTGGAAGAGTTGGGTTGTAGGTGTAAGATGTGTAAGACTTTATGTCAAATCATGTTTGTTATGTAAGATAAATTGTGTAAGAGATATGTTACTTTATGTCAAATCAAAGTAGAGTTTGTATAGGTTTGTTTAGAGATAAGAAAATTGTTGTTTGTTAGGCTTTTGAGAGAGTAGTTTGAGAAAATTAATAGATGAAAAATTTATTTCGGAAAATAGAAAACATGTTTGTTTGGCATTTCCCAAACACGAAAAAATTCTTAGAAACGCCAAACAAACAAGCCCTTTATCACTATTATTAAATTTTCGATAAGATAATTGGGTAAGCTACTGAAAAAGTCAAAAGCAAAAAGCATAATGATTGCTTCAAGGCTTTCAAGCATTTGGCTGCATCCGGTGTAGGTCAGACTGAAACTGGTAATGTTATGGTGATTGAAGATTAATTGGTGTATTGAAAAATTCTTACAACCAGGTTTAGAAGTTTAGTGGTAGACCTTGTGGTTTATGATTTATCAACTCATTTATAATTATTTAAAATTCAATTATTAGATCTAACTAACTCAACTAGACTAAATTAGAGTTAAATAGAAACAAATAATTAAGTGTGAGTCATTTTTTTAATTATCATTAAATTAATATTAATTAGAATTTAAAATCTTCAGTTTATTTTAGATGAATAAAAAGTTAATTATTATGATTTAACTGATTTATCTTCATTATACTAAATCAAAATTGAAAAATAATAAATATTACTTTTAAGGAAAATCTTTTACATTGTAGACTCACTATTAATTCATGAATAACCCAAAAATATTATAGTGCAATATGTATAAACTATAAATATATAAAAACACAACAAATATTTCACGTATAAGATAAAACTATACTGAAACAACTTGGTAATCAAGTGAAGATGGATATACCCATCACGTACTCTAACTTATTTTTTTTTTCTTTTTGGATTTTTTTTTTAAATCGATGTGTAGGAAGAGTTAAATTAAACCTTTATTTTTCTTTTTCTTTTTTTGGATAACTCTCGTGCGATTCTTCTGCTATTCAAAACTAAAATTGGAGCCGTTCATTATTTTTTATTTTTAACTTATGCATTAATTATTGTTTTTTTGGGAATATTATCTAATACTAACATTATTATGTATATTGAACATAAGTTGTAAAATTAAGACACACAAAAGATAAAATTAGATCCATCTAAAGTAAATTGAAGATATTAGAATCTAATTGATATTTAAAATTTTATGAAAATAATGAAGATGGGATTCTAAATAAATTAGGCTCGAATATTTTATTCATCTAAAATAAACTGAAGATTTTAAATTCAAATTAATATTAATTTAATGATAATTAAAAAAATGGCTCACACTTAATTCTTTGTTTCTAATTAACTCTAGTTTAATCTAGTTGAGTTAGGTAAATCTAATAATTGAATTTTAAGTAATTATAAATGAGTTGGTAAATCCTAGACCACAAGGTCTACCACTAAGTTCATAGACCTGGTCTACTTAAGAATTTTTTGGTGTATTTGTCAGATGAATGAAATTTATTTAAATTGAATTTTGACTTTTTCTTAGTGTTGGTTTTACTCTAATTTAATGTTAGTATTTAGTTGTTGATTTTTTTTTTGTAATTTAATCTAATCGAATAGATTTTCTGATTTAGTGATATTGATGTAATAATGTAATAGTGTTGGTTTTACTTCTAATTTAATGTTAGTATTTAATTGTTGATTTTCTTTGTAATTTGATTTAATCGTGTAGATTTTCTTATTTAGTGATATTGATGTAATAATGTAATTATTGTTTCACTAAAAAAACTCCTCAAATCAAAGCCTAGTAGTTACAACAAAATGAAAATTAACTCTTTGCCCAAAAGAAGAAGGGAAGAAAATAATTACAAGATGGTTTAACTCGAAAATTGGACAAGGTATGAATATAAATAAGCATCCATTTGTCCCACAATTATTGGTCTATTAGCTTACATATTTAAACTTTTTTAATTTTTTAAGTGTTTTATATATATATATATATATATATGATGTCATATGATATTATTAAATTATTATTGAAATACATAATCAGATTTTTTTTTTTTAAAATTTAGTCAAATTGACTCATCGATCATATCCATAAATAAAGAATTGTGAAATGGAAAAAATAAAAAATGTATGAATATTTGGATAAATAGAATCATATAATTGATTATGTATTTGTAATGAATTAGGTATATATGATTCACAAAATTGGTAATTTTTTATATTAGTTTTGACCAATGTATATATGCTGGAAGTAATCAATTTATACTATTCCAATATCAATAATTCTCACTGGATTATTGGTAAAACAAATGTATAATGAATTTACCAAATGTGGCTACCGGCCCATCAGGATATTACCGTAATTAATCACCTGGTTGAAGGGTCCGGGTCGGTCTACAAAACCACCAATCCAATATGAAATGAAAGCCCAGTCCCACGTGCCTGGCACGTGTCAGGTTCCCAAATTATTCACGTAAGTCCAAAATAATCAGTTACAACTCACTCAGGATATCGACACGCGTGTCACCAAATGGATCTCAGCCGTCGGATTGAAACTGCACATATAGAGCAATTGACAAATATACCCTCCAAACCTCGCTATAAAATCACCCTCCAATCTGAGTATGAAGAGATTAGAATCCCTGAAAACCAACCAAAGCGTTGGTATTACCACAAACCCTAGTCTTAAAGAGATTGCATTTTCTTCAATTCCAGTAGGGAATGCAGAGAGATGAGAAGATCTCCGGCTTCTAATCCCCAATTGAGCGGCGGGAGAGCCAAAAAATCGCTCACCAGCGGTCGTAATTGTCACCGGAAATACGCCAAGACGGGTGAATTAGTCCATTTCCACCACCACCACAACTTTCCCCTCTTTTTTCTTTCTACTTTACAATAGTTAGCAAAAAAAAAAAATTAGACAACACCCATAAATCTCACCCTCTTCTGAGAATATTTTAGGAGAATATCTTTGTAAGGAGTATGGGTTCAGATGAAAAGTGCGGTGTGTTACATGGTAAGTACGAAATGGGCCGGGTTCTAGGCCATGGAACGTTCGCGAAGGTGTACCACGCGCGACACTTGCAGTCGGGGAAGAGCGTGGCTATGAAAGTTGTAGGCAAGGAAAAGGTGATTCGTGTTGGAATGATGGATCAAGTGAAGCGAGAGATTTCCGTCATGAAAATGATGCACCACCCCAACATCGTCGAGCTCCACGAAGTCATGGCCAGCAAAAGCAAGATATACTTCGCCATGGAATTCGTCCGCGGCGGCGAACTCTTCGCCAAAATTTCGAAAGGCCGATTGCGTGAAGAAGCAGCTCGGAATTACTTCCAGCAGCTAATCTCCGCAATCGATTTCTGCCACAGCCGCGGAGTTTACCATCGAGATCTGAAGCCTGAAAACCTCTTACTCGATGAAGAAGGAAATCTCAAAGTTACCGATTTCGGGCTTAGCGCGTTTACAGACCATCTGAGACAAGATGGCTTGTTACACACCACGTGCGGAACACCTGCTTATGTTGCACCTGAGGTGATCGGGAAGAAAGGCTACGATGGGGCTAAAGCCGATATATGGTCTTGTGGCGTAATTCTCTATGTTTTGCTTGCAGGTTACTTGCCTTTTCAAGAGGACAACATTGTGTCTATGTATAGGAAGATTTACAGGGGCGATTTCAAGTGTCCGCCGTGGTTTTCACCTGAGTCTCGTAAATTGATCACCAAATTGTTGGATCCAAATCCGAATACGAGGATAAGCATAGCGAAAATCATGGAATCTTCGTGGTTTAAGAAAACGATGCCTAGGAGTCTGAAGATTAAAGAGCTTCAGGAATTTGATGAAGGGAAAGGCGGAAAGGGGAAAATACCAGAGAGCTTAAATGCTTTTCATATCATTTCTTTATCCGAAGGGTTTAATTTGTCGCCTTTGTTCGAGGAGAAGAAGAGGACTGAAAGAGAAGAATTGAGGTTTGCTACTATGAGTTCTGCGAGTAGTGTGATTTCTACGCTCGAGGAGGTGGCGAAAACTAAAAATTTTAATGTGAAGAAGAGCGATTCGTGTGTGAGGTTACAGGGGCAAAAGAATGGGAGAAAAGGGAAGCTTGGGATTGATGCTGATATTTTTGCTGTTACGCCGTCGTTTCTGGTGGTGGAGGTGAAGAAATCGAGTGGTGATACCTTGGAGTACAATCAGTTCTGCAGCAAAGAGCTTAGACCTGCGCTTAAAGATATTTGCTGGACAACCTCTACTACTGGAAATTCAATGCCTGCTTGAATTGTTCATTGTTCTTCTATTTTCTTGTGTTATTATTATTATTATTATTATTATTAGATTTTTATTTAAAGTTTAAAAAGTCTGTGAATTGATTTGGTACCGTTTCAATTATATATGTAATCTATCTTTTGTGGGTGTGATTGAATATTCTGTTTCACAATCTTCTGAAAGTTGATTATGATTCAGAATTTTGTTATTGTAAAGGTTTTCTTTCTGCAAGTTGATTGTGGCCTTGCTTTTCTGTAATTTGGATCTGGGTACTGTTGCTTTTAGAAACTGGGTTGGTTGATAATACTTGGATGTAATATCTTATCAAGATGCATTGAATTTGTTAGGTGTTGACGCATATTCCTCAAGGTCCTAAAGGAATTATTTGAATTATTTGTTATTTAATTAAGAGTTGTAACAAGTTTTGTTAGGTCTTGACTCGAATTATTTGAGGGATTATTTGGGGGGGACAAGTAAATGAAGGAAAGCTACCTTTCCTTGCTATTAATGGTCACATTAGAAGTGGCAATAACAGGGCGATTAATTAGACAAATAAAATATCAAATCAAGTATGCTCGGTTTACTTTAATCCACAGGACAAGAAGAAAGTACAAGAATGCCACTAGTTGAATTTTCTTTCTTTCACGTTCAAGTAGGGAGGATTATTGTTAATTGATTAATTTGTAAAATACTACTTGCTTGAATGAATTGATATGCCAGAGAAGAAAAGAAAACTGTAAAATGTATTATTGACTGGAGAAAATTTACAGAAGAGAAAAATAGAGATTATGATTAAGTTTACATTCTAACACCTATTTATAACTAACTAACCGACTATGAGGATAAAATAGTAAATACATAATTACATGAAAAAGAAAAGCTAAACTAACTAATTAATTTAAACATAAGCCGCCTAACTCAGTTAACTAATTTGGAAATTAGGGCTCTTCACATTATTTTCAATTTCATTCTTCCAACTTATTTTCCTGTAATTGCTTCTCATTTAACACCCCCCCACAAGATGGCATGTATACATTTCGTATACCCATCTTGGACAGAATATTACTGAATTGTGGACGAGGAAGTGGTTTGGTTAGAATGTCCGCGAGTTGAGATGCAGAAGAAATTGGAATGAGTCTGAGGTGATTTAGTGTTATATGATCACGAACGAAATATAAATCAATTTCAATGTGCTTGGATCGTTCGTGGAAGACAGGGTTTTTAGCCAAGTGGAGAGCAGAAGCGTTGTCACAAAATACTGGAGGAGATGACACTTGATTGATCTGTAAGTCTTTAAGCACTTGTGTAATCCATATTATTTCACTTGTTATAGAGGATAAAGCACAAAATTCAGCTTTTGTTGAAGATTTGGCTATTGTTGGTTGTTTTCTTGACTTCCATGATATTATAGAGTCTCCCAAATAGGTACAGTACCCTGTTGTAGACCTTCTAGAATCCAAACACGCACCCCAGTCAGAATCACAGAAACCTGAAAGAGAACAATTAGGATTTCTAGCATAAAAAAGACCTTGACCTGGAGTAGCTTTGATATATCTTAAAAGATGATGAACTGCAGTTAGGTGTAATTGAGTAGGCTTAGAAACAAATTGGCTTAGTTTGTGAACTGCAAATGTGATATCTGGTCTAGTTATAGTTAGATAAATGAGCCTACCAACTAATCTCATATAGGGAGAAGAATCAGGAAGAAGATCAGAATCATTGTTTCTTAATTTGTTCTTAGGGTCCATAGGGATTCGAACTGGTTTACTGGCAAGGTAGCCAGTATCTTGTAAGATCTGTAGTGCATAATTCCTTTGAGAAATGATTAGACCATTTTTAGAGTAAGCTAATTCTATACCTAAAAAGTATCTAAGTTTACCTAAGTCCCTGATTTTAACATAGTACTTAAATTGTGTTTAGTAGAACATATAAGATCAGTGTTAGGACCTGCAACTATTATATCATCAACATATACTAAGATTGCAATGAAAGACCTACCTGTACCAGAAGTAAAAAGTGAGTAATCAGACCTGGACTGGGTGAATCCCATTGAAGTTAGAACTGTAGTTAATTTGTGATTCCATTGCCTGCTAGCCTGCTTGAGTCCATATATTGATTTGTTCAATTTGCAAACCATATTATCTGTTGTACCTGAATTCTGTTGAAGTTTTGGAATGTTGTATCCCTTTGGTAGTTGCATATAAACTTCTTCATCTAATTCCCCATTTAAGAATGCATTAGTTATGTCCAATTGATGTAAATCCCAATCCTTAGCCATAGCTAAAGCCAGTATAATCCTAATTGTTACTAACTTAGCCACAGGAGAAAAAGTAGCATTATAGTCAATTCCTTCTTGTTGTGTAAAACCTTGTGCAACTAACCTAGCTTTATATCTTTCTATACTACCATCAGGATTTCTTTTGATTTTAAAAATCCATTTGCAGCCAATAGGATTCTTGTTATGAGGGAGAGGTATAATAGACCATGTGTTGTTAAGTTCCATAGCTTGTAATTCAGTATTAATTGCATTAATCCATTCTTTATTTTTGATTGCCTGTTTATAAGTAGTTGGCTCAGATGTGCTTGTTATATTAGATATGAATATGTTGATGAGATTTAGAAGTATTAGAGTAATCCAACACAGAAGAAAGGGGATATCTGGATTTGTGTGATAAAGTGAGATTATTGCAGTGATAATCTTGTAAATAGGTAGGAGGTTTGTGTTGTCTTGAAGACTTTCTAAGACTAGAAGAATGAGGAATAGGTGGGGGAGAACTTTGTTCTGTTATGGTAGGAATGGGAGTTGAAATTGGTTCTGTAGGAGTATCAAAAAAATCATCAAAATGAAAGGGAGTTTGGGTAGAAGTAGGAGTGACAAATGAATTCTTATTAGTAAATTTATTATACAAAATTGAATCATGAAATGGGAAAATTTGTTAATGAAAAATGACATTCCTAGACACAAAAACTTTATTGGAATCAATATCTAATAGCTTATAGCCTTTAAAACCAGGGGAGTAACCCAAAAATACACACTTAATAGCCCTAGGATCAAACTTTGTTCTGTGAGATTTTAATGTAGAAGCAAAAGCTAGGCATCCAAATACTCTTAGGGAAGAATAATCAAAGGTTTTATTAAAAAGTTTAGAGTAAGGGGACTGATTTTGTAAAACAGGAGATGGAAGTCTATTCATGATAAAGACTGCAGTTAAAACACACTCATTCCAGTACTGAATTGGTAATTTAGATTGAAAAAGGAATGATCTAGCTATACTTAAAATGTGCTGATGCTTTCTTTCCACTACAGCATTTTGTTGTGGTGTTTCCACACAAGAGAAGTGATGTAATATACCTAGATTAGCAAACAGTTCAGAAAACATAAGTTCCTTGGCATTATCACTTCTAAAAACTTTAATAGATGAATTAAATTGATTTTTTATCATGGATAAGAATCTAGGTATAATATAAGAAACATCAGATTTATGTTGAAGTAAAAATACCCATGTAAACCTATTGAAGTCATCAACTAATGTTAAAAAAAATCTGTATCCATTGTGAGAAGTGACTTTATATGGTCCCCATATGTCACAATGAACTAAGTCAAAAATCTGAGAAGAAGTAGAAGTGCTAGAAGTATAAGGTAGATTTTTCTGTTTAGCTAATGGACATATGTCACAATGTGTTTTATTAAGATTTGAAGTATGTGGTAAACCTAATACAGATTTAAGAGATAGTAATCTATCATGAGAAACATGACCTAGTCTATTATGCCAAATGTCCAAAGAAGTAGAATTACAGAAAACAGTAGAACAAGGTAAAGAACTAGTTTGAAAAATGTAAAGCCCATGTGATAGATCACCCTTGCCAATCATCTTCAGAGAGCTCAGGTCCTGAATAGTAAAGGAAGTAGGTGAGAATGTGATGCTGTAATTTAGAGAATGTAAAAGTGATCCAACAGATAAAAGATTAAACCTAAAACTTGGAACAAATAATACATCAGTAAGATGTATTTGTTGATCCAGCAAGACAGAACCCTTAAAATGAACAGCAATGGTTGAATTGTTAGGAAGAGTGATAGATGTATTAACAACAGGGAATAATGAGGAAAAATAATTTAGATTATTGCATATATGACTTGTAGCACCAGAATCAACAATCCAACTATTAATGAAAGAATTATGATTGATGACATTGAGTGGAGAACATGTACCTTTGTGTGTAGTTACATTGAAGGAGCTGGTGTTTGAAGAAGGTGTTTGAGTTGAAGTAGTAGTACCATTTAACTGATTGGAGAACAGGTGAGATAGTTGATTGAATTGTTCTTGAGAGAGTGAATGGACAAACTCTTGTAAGTTCTGCTTGGTTGGTTCTTCAAATTTAGTGTCTGTCTGTACTGAATTGATTTTAGAATATGGCTGTTGATTTGGTCTGGGATTAAAGGGGTCTATATCCAGGTGGAAAACCATGGATTTTGAAGCATGTCTCCACTGTATGACCTGGCATTTGACAGTGAGTTGATAACGCCGTGAAAACGTCATTATTACGTGTCTTCTTAAGTTGAAAACAACTTGTTTTGATCCGAGTTTTGCGTGCTTTTGCTTGTTTTCTCGTTCTTTTGCGTTTTTAGTTCTTTGTTGGTTCTTTATGTGTTTTGGTAGTTGTTTGTGCGTTTTAATTGTGTTTTGTGTGTTTTGTAGGGAAATGTGGGTAAGAGCTTCAAAGGAAGGAGAAACCGAAGTAAAAATGTAGAAGAATGTAGAATAGCTGCTCACTAAAACATGCATAAATATTTAATGGATGATCCAAATGAGCTGAATTTTGGATATGTCATAGATGAGTGAGTTATCTACGCTACGGACTTTACGGATCCACAATCGGAGTTCGGAATCAAAAAATATGCCGCTCGGAAGGAAGTGTGGCAGAGCAGAAAACTCTCTGCCCAAACCTCGCCGCGGCGAGAATAAACCTTGCCGCGGCGAGGGCCTGCTGGTGCGAAATATCAGCAAAAACTCCGCGTTTTTAAGGGGCATTTTCGGGTTTTCTCATAAGGGGGCTATTAGGGCAAGAGGAGAGGACAACTTTGAGACTTCTTCTTCAATCTTTCCCTCATTCTGCCTTTCTCCTTTGCCTCCCTCAACCTTTCTCTCTTTACTTTTCTTTCTTTTTCTTGTATTTGAAGACTCCACCAAGGGGGTGAGTTAATCACCACCCTTGGGGAGTGATTAGGTGGTGATTAAAGGGAGGAGAATCCATCTCTCGACTTTATTCCGATTAGGTGATATCTTTCTATTTCCTAGTTGTCTATGATTAGGATATGAATGTTGTTATTTTCTTTTTGGAACAAAGGTTGTGGATTTGAATTCTTTGGATTTATATATATTTATGTATTGTTTGATTAAATGATGTCTTGATGATTAGTATGGTGCTTATATGTGTTCGTTAATCCGATTCCGTGCTTATCGTTCATCTTATGGTTTGACAACCTTTGAGATGAGATTTATTGATTCTTGATTGCTAGACATAGTGATTTTGAGGATTTGATTATGAATTTGGATTGTGATTCGATTTTAGGATAGACATATACCTATGTCGTTTCATATTCGTTTAAGGTTTGAGTTTAATGCGTCGATTATAATTTAATCCACTTAGACATAAATTGGATTAGTTTAACCCGATAGGTTTGTATGCAACTCGGAAGATACATACGAACGTCCTTGAATCCTTGAGTAGCAACACGAGCATAATATATTAATTGTCGAGTCATGGTTATCATTTGATTAGTTATGTTTGGATGTTGGGCTATGTTTGAATTGTTGGATTTATTGTTTTATCGCACTTTTGGCCAATGATTGTAGTAGATTATTGTTTAAGTACTTTGATTTGCCGTAATCATGTAATCGGACTTAATTCTACCTTGAATGCATCCTAGATATAGGACTTTGAAGGTTAGGCGAGTGACGATTTGTGGATTTCGACCTAGGATAGGCATATACCTAGTGTGGTCCGTGTTTGTATAATGAGTTCGTTCCTGAATGCATCAAATAACTTAGATTCTCTTTATTCGGGGATTTGGGTAGTCTTAGGTCCCGGGTGACAACGGTACGCCTTTGAGCCCTCTTTGAGCATCGAATGACAACGATGTTTGTGATTGATCCGGAGATGGAGAGTTTGGGTAGATTGGTAGAGTTAAGTGAGACCGACAGGGAGACTTAACTAATTTAGAACTCACAAACAACAACTAAACCTATGATTGTTTGCATAGCTAACCTAACAACCGCATGATTTATCTGCTTTAATTGATTGCCTATAAATCCTCCTTACCGCATAATTAACTCCCCAATTTACTTGCTTTCGTAGTTAGATTTACTTTACCGCTCGTAGTTAAATAAAATCACCCTTATCATATATTTGGGTTTGATAATTTTGTGTCAAGCGTTCATAACTGAAATAAGCCGTCGATTGATTCGTTTATTCCCACCTTTTACCCATTCGTGGGGATTCGATACTCGGTATGTACTTACCGTTTTATATTACTTGTAACGACCGTATACTTGCGTAGTTTGCGTATTAGTATTTGGACGCAACAAGTTTTTGGCGCCGTTGCCGGGGAATGTGGTAACGTGTGGAGTAAATGATGACATTGATGGCTAGTTTTGTGTTTGATAGCTTGATATTTTGTGCTAATCTTGATCTTTTTGTTTCTTTGCGAGGTTCGGCCGATCTATTTCGAAGAGCTTAAGGATTTTGATGAGCCTATGTTTTTTTGGGGAATCATGGACGATGGGAGTAGTTTTGGTGACGATCAAACCATCCCTCGTATCAAGTCAAGCTCGTGACTTAAAACAAGCATTATTTCCCTTTTTCATCATTTTGTTTTGTTTTGTTTTTGTTTGTTTTGTGTTGTAGGTGATGATTGTGCACGATAAAGAAGTAATGGCAAGCATGATTGAGGATTCGAGACGGAAGTTAACCACGGGATGCACGGACTCCATGATCGACAAAAGGGCGTAACCTTTACATTTTTTGGTAAATAGAATAGAGGTCATATGTGAAATTATAATACTTTATGTGTTGGTAAATAGAATAGAGGTCATATGTGAAATTCATATTCTTTGGAAAAAAAAAAAGAGGACAATATATAGGTCAATGAATTAGATATTTTTCTAATGGATTGGAGTTTGAATTCAAATAAGGTAATTCATGATCTGCAGGTAATTTGTACTACTGTTTTGCTAAAGCAATGGTGAACTAGCTCAGGTCATCTTCGAGAAAGCCACTCCGATTAAGTCACCAATGTGTATTTAAAAACACGAAAAATAGAATGTGTTCATGTTAATTGAAAGGAGTTTAGGTAAAAAAAAAAAAACTTGTACCTCCACGAGGGATAAGCCACTGGATGGGCAAGGACTTCGTTCAACGAAATTCTTTAATATCGGGTGACTTTCAAGTATTTCCCTCTAATTTCAAGCCATATAAAGAAACTTTTGTTTCACTTGCCCTTCGAGCAAAGGGAACTTTGCGATTTTCCTTTAACCTCGAAGTTATACTCAAGCCATAATAATATTTGAAACAAAAGTTTCTTTATGTAACTTCGATTTTCCTTTCAAGCCATATAAAGAAACTCATACTAATTGATAATAGTTGTTATTTATTTTAGATTTATTTTTATCGATTTTAATAATTATTATATAATAATCTTTTACTAAGTTATGTGAAATATAAATTATTCATCAAAGTGTTAGACCGAAATATAAGTTTTATGGAAATAAAATAAAATAAGAGATGTGTATATATATATAGTTACATGTTTCCTAATAAACTTGATATTTATTTTAATTTTTTTTATAGATTTTAATAATTATAATCATCTTTACTAAGTTATATGAGATATTAATTATTCATGAAAGAGTTAGATCTAAAACCAAGTTTTATGAGATATGTGTATTAATATGATTATTATGTTGCCAAATAAAATTTATATTTTTAGTTTTTTCTTTTATATATTTAACCATTTTATACAGTTTCAACATTATAATTTAATTACAACAATGTGGATAGTTTATTACATATCTTTATAATACCCTTAAGTTTATCTTACCTATTCAATGTCAAAATAAAAATCATATATATAGTTCACACAAAAAAGTTAAGAAACAAGCAACATTGTTCATACTTCTACAATAGTAATATAATGTATTACTTATAATATAATATATGTCAATAATATTACTTAATAACAACTTATATGTAAAATATTAATTTTTAGGAGATAATATAGAAGAGATGTGCATAATTATTATGTATATCTATCCAGCTATAGCTCTGCAGTTTGTTTTACCTATTTTATCCTTTTATTCAAATGTCAAAATAGTCTGCACAAAAAAATTAGCAATATAATATAATATATTATAATACATGTCAACAATGCAATTTAATTACAATAATCTCCTAACTTCTATGAAAAATATAATTTTTAGGAGATAATATAGGAGAAATGTGGATAACTTATTATGACTCAAATTATCATGTATGCTTATCCATCTATTATCTATATCTCTTGAATTTGTTTTACCTATTTTACCATTTTATTCAGTGCTAAAATAAAAATCACATACAAATATTTTAGTTTGCACAAAAATTTTAACAGCCACACAACAATATTGGTACTTTATAATAGAAAATGTCAACTATATAATTTAATCACAATAATCGTATATACTAACTTATATGTAAACTATTATTTTTCAGGAGATAATATATATATGAGAGATTTGAACAAGTTATTATGTATCCTCCTCTTGATTTTGTTTTGCCTATTTTACCATCTATTCAATGTCACACATAGGGATAGTTTAGTCCCCAAAAAAATTAAGAAACACACAACATTGTTTATACTAATTTATGATGTATGTATGTGTCAACAATATAATTTAATTACAATAATCTCCTAGTAACTTAAATGTAAAATATTAACTTTTAGGAGAGATGCGGATAATTAATATGTATCCTTATCCAACTATATTTCTTGAGATTGATTTACCTATTTAATTCAATGTTTAAGAAAAATCTAGACACTTTAGTCCACACAACATTATTTTTACTTTCATAATAGTATGTCAACAATAATTTAATTAGAATAATCTTATTCTAGTTTATATGAAAAATATTAATTTTTAGGATATATGGATAATTTATTATATATCTTTATCCAATTATACATTTTGAGTTTGTTTTACCTAATTCGAGAGGTTATATATATATATATATATATATATATATGTCTGATGCGTCTTGAAATGGATTAAATTTTGGGAAAAAATAATTATGTATGAAAATTTAGATGGTTAATTATGTATGAAAATTTGGATGGTTACCCTTTAATTTTTAATTTGCTGCTCTCATCAAAATCAAAATGATGTGATCCGATGTATATGGTCCATTTGTACTTTTACTTTTTAGATAACGAATTAAAAATTGAAATTATTGGAAAGATGGGGTCAAGGATATGAATGATTGAATACCAACTTTGTTTTCACGTACGCATAATTCAATATATTTCACAATTTCTATGTTTTCTTTGAAAATTTCAAAATATATATATTTACATATTTTTTAAGATTTACTACTCTTTTAAGAATATCGTCTTAAATTTTTTTAACGCACTCGAGACAATATGAGTTGGCAATTAACTTTGGAAAGTTAGGAAGTTGGGTGTGTGTTCTTGTCAATAATTTTCTATGGCTATGCTTGTACCAGTACCACCTTCGAATTCTTGTCTAGTTTAGGAATTTTTTGGCACTAAATTTAATACCATATGATTTTAACTCTGTTCTTAATTATTGTATTAACCGTTTCTGGACCACATAACAAAATTGAGAAATGTTAGCTTTTCTCCAATGAAATGAAGGGTACTGGAATCATCTATCTCCCATTTTTTAGTTGGAATGTTACTATATGATGACAGTACAAACGAACTGGCTATGTGGTCTCACAATTTGTAAACTCACAATTTATATTTAGCAATTTATTTTTTTAGGATGTGGCTAATGGACAAACTATTTTTCATGTCAAAACCAATTATACAGATTACCCATTCGTAAAATCAAAAAACACACGGCATGCCTCCTCGGACGCGGTGATATTAATTCATGCGCACAAAATATATACTACTGGAACTCTATTTTTACGATGAAAATAAAATTGTAACCACAAATATATCACATATTTATTTTTAGCAATTTAGCTCCATGAGATATGTCTAGTAGTCAATCTAAGTCCCTTTAGTAAAAACCAATATGCAAATTGCCTCCTTTAAAATCCAAACAACTGGTGAGTCCGGGTGAAAAATCGACATTTTTATAGTATTTTATTTAATTATGCATGGGTTTTTTTGTCTAAAGAAAAATAGTGTTTGAATGGTTACAGGAGTCGGTGCATCCAGAGATAGGTGTTACTATTTTTCTTCTCTTACAAAAAGTTATCTAATTCATTTTACTGGAGGTAAATGCTAGTATTAATTTATCATATGCAATGTAGATTATGATGTGGTAGATAAATCATAAATGTACAAGGACATATATATTGGAGTTTCGTCATTCTCCTCTCTTATTTTCCAAAAGTCAGGGAACAAGCATGACTTAAAATTTCTTGTGCATTCTATATTAGGTTGTACTGGATCATCGAACGAGTCGAGCCGAGAGCATTCCCATGTATCATTTTGTTGTGTAAGCTAATTAATTTTCAGCTTACGAAGAAGGACACTAGACATTTATCTTCCATATCAAATGATGCATTATCTATATCAAGGAAATTCTGAATTTAAGTTTTTTTGGGGACAACATTTTTTCCTTTATTACAGAAGTAATGCTAGTGACTTGTACGGTGCAAAATTAAAGCCATCATAGACACACATAAAATCTTTAATTGAGACAATCACAAACGACAAAAGTTCCAATTAATAATCATAATTAAGAGGATTAATTGATTGTTAGTCGATTTTAGTCCAAGTGTTAAAACCTTTTAGGAACTTATACCTCGTACATGTCGACGCGGGAGAATCTTTACTTAGACAAAACCACGCCTTGCTCTACAATATTTCTAAATAATCACAGCCACTACTTCCAATTATTTAATAAAAGAGATACTATGGTAAGTTAGCATTTTTTATTATGTGCTAGGTAAATTATTGACGTACTCGTATATTTTATTTTCGCTGATGGTTTAGCTAGCTTATGCGTATGAATTGATCATGATTGATTTAATTACTATTGTCGAAATTATCAGAGAAATGAACTGCTATTGTGTAAAAGACATAAAACAACATATACAATGCATTATAAAATTCCAGGTTTAAACATATGCGTTGTAATATGACATTACGTAGTATTTCATTCGTTGTACGTAAATATAAACAACTATTAAGCAACAAAATTATAAATGCCAAATTTTCAATTTTAACAAAATTACAAATGGTTTATTTACATAAAATATCCTAGGCTAGATTGTTAATTAGATTATGAAGAAGTCTAACATGTAATAGTTGAAATCTGAAACTAAGTTTGAATATCTCCTTTAACAACCATAAGAACAACCAAACTTATTGATTGATAACTGTCGGGTTTCGGATAGAACCTTTGGTGTTAATTAAGGTGTCTTAATCGTGACGGGAATCCAAGAACAAACTGAAGTCTGAATTACCTGAATTTTGAAGTTTCAAGTAATGATTATTTAATGAAAAAGATTAGATTAATATGAATTATTGGTACTCCTGTCTAGAGAATATTGCTATATCATTTTTAGTTGGACAGTTTTTGTGATTGTTGTTGGAAGTAGGAACGTGTGGGCTTGTCATAGATTGATTAGATTCTAGTCTACACTACCAAATGGTCCATATACCAATTATTTTTCTGGGCTTAACATAAATTATATTAATTGGTATAAGTTTGTAGTACAAATTTGAAACAAACAAAAATATTTTTACATATCTTGTGATTATTAGTTAATCTTATTGCATTATTGATCACATATTCAAATTACGTAACAAGTACATTGTCATAGTTTGTGAATAATCTAAGTAATATTCAATCGAATCTTGACTGAAATTGTAAAATGTATGTATGAATGGTACATATGATAATCTGATTTTTGGGGATAATATAAATGAGAAAACAAAAAACAATTGTTCTATAATGATCTAGTCAAGTGGTAGTAGCTATACTCATTGCCCTATTTGATTTGATCTATAATCCACAGTTTAGGGTAAAACAAAAAACTTTATAATGGACCAGTCACTACAAAGTAATAGATTTAGGTTCGAAAAATCCCTATTGGAGAGGTTCCCACTTTATGTGTCCGGCGCGCCTCGAAAGGGATTAAACCCTTGGAAAAAAAAAAGTTAAAGGGTTCTTGCTTGCTCGAAAATATGGATGTTTATTGTTCGTGATTTTTGGCATTTGTAAACTGTCAATAATTATTTAAATATTGTTCGTGATTTTTGGCATTTGTAAACTGCCAATAATGATTTAAATGCTTGTGTTTTACGATAATTATGCAGACGTACTATATTTTAGGCTGAAAATCAATTTTGATATTTGATTTAAGCTCATTTTAGAAAAGATAATTGTAGCTCAATTCATTAAATATGTTAAACATGATTGAACTATATATATATACCTTTTCAAGTTCCACTCGATAAGTTAAAAATGACAAAATTATGTAAATATATCAAGCTACGAGCTCGTTTGAGCTCCATTCGATAAACAATCAACCCGAACTCTAACATAATTTCAAGTTGAATAGATATCCATATCAAACTTGAATATGATATTATGGTATTATTCGACCCGTTTCAACCCTTAGGCCATCTCCAATGGAGAGGGCTAGCCCCGGGGCTCCGGAGCCCCGAGCTAGCCCTGGCCCCCCCCCGAGCCCTGCATGGTCGTCTCCAATGGTAGGGCTCCGGAAATGAATTAATTCCATTTTTTTCCTTTGCCCACTCTCACCTATTAATATTATAGTTTTAATTTTATTTTTAATATTAATATTAATAATACTAATAATTATTTACATCTTGTAATTAAATTATTAATTATATTAAAATATTAAAATTAAAGAGAGTTCGGGTGAATGGGAAATTAATTCCATTTTCTTTCCTTGCCCACTATCATCTATAATTAAAATAAAATTTGATAAATATAAAATTCATTCGGGTTTTTCTGGAATTAGATTCTACTCCGTGAGTAGATTAAAACGGTATATCGTGTGTCCAAATCGGAGTTCGGGTGAATGAGAAATTGACACTCAAAAATCACCTCTTGAAATGAAAGAAAAGAAATGCAATTGGCATTTATCCCACATTGGAAGTGGAGTGAAAAAACTTGAGGTTTATATATGATTTGTCAATGTAGTTGTGTAACTACTTAGCTACAAGAAGTCTCTTCCCTCGCGCGCAGGGGGGGGGGTGCAAATCATGGATCCAAATTCACTTCGTCTCTTCAAGACTTGTGCGAGCCCGCGACCTGCGGACACGAATGCAGTCCAATTCTCTAGCTTTCGGACAAGACCAATTTTTATTATTTAGAACTTATTAAATGCAAAAAATTTATCTATGCTAACAAATTTTTTTTTTTTTTATTTAGAACTTATTAAATGCAAAAAATTTATCTATGCTAACAAATTTTTATTATACAAATTTTTTATTTTTAAAAAATAAATTTTATTATATTAAATAATTCAATTCAAATTTGGTGACTACATATATTTATTAAATACTAATTTAATTAGGAGGAACTTTTAACACATTTTATTAAATAATTCAATTCTACAAATTTAATTTAATTAGGAGGAACTTTTAATTTTATTAAAAATTACTTTAAATAACAAATTTTATATATATAAACAAAAATTAATAAAACAATTAAAAGAAAAAAGAAAAAAAAAAAGAGAACAAGTCAGGTGCCGCCACTTGGCGGCACCTGACTTAAAGAGGGGCGCGTGTAAACACGCGCCCCTCTTCTTCTCCGCCTAGCCCACGCGACCCCGGGGCTGGGCGCAGGGCTCCGCCGAGCCCTGCGCCCAGCCCGTTCCACCCCGCCCGCCGCCCCGCCCCGAGCCCAGCCCCCACTGGAGACGGCTTCCCTCGCGACCCCCGACCCCGCCCCGGCCCCGGCCATCTCCATTGGAGATGGCCTTAATTATATTTGCTCTAGCAAATTGGTCCATATTCCATGGGCTGATTAACTAGATTAGGATCTGACACTGTCAGAACCTAACCTAACCTAACTTAACTACATATACATCTAATTGTTCGATTATAGTTTAAATTAATTAATATAATTAAAATCATTTGCCACCTTACACTGACTTCATTTCATTTTTTTACTCGGACAAGTGAAGGGAAACAATTCTTAGGATAAAAAATAGATCAGCTTCATATTTTCCATAATCCATGGACCATAATATTACTTGCTCTTTTTTGTGTATTGCAAGCAGTGGCCCAATGGACTTGTAAAAGGTATGCAACAGGCCTTACCAACATGAGATTGTATAACCTCAAACTGGATAGTATCTGGGCCAAGTATTCTTACAAGAAATAGAAAGGGAAAATAGCTGTGGATTGGGCTTTGTTATTTTCTTGTTAGAAATTTGTTATATATTGTTGCCTGTTGGAAACAAATCAGCCTGCAAACTAGCAATTTAGCACCTAAGTTATTAGATAAATACATTTACAATTGAGTTATTATTGACTATGGGAGAAGAAACAATTTTGATTTAACCAGGGTTTTGGAATAATACAAATTCAAAAGTTCTTTTTAACTTGAATTCATCTCGAGATAGCATAATTTTTGGCATTTGTTACATTTTTTTTTGTTTTATTCTATATATTTTAGCTCTCTAGACAATATTTATCCATAATTAATCATTTCCAGCGAAATTTCGATTGAACTAAATTAATGTTGCACACACATGATTTTCGCGATGGTAGTTTTGTCATTTCATTTCAAAGATACTTCAATGTATGTTTAGATTATTAGATATAATCTCTTATGTGAAATCTTCGTTACACCATAGCCCCTTAAATACTATAGACATGACACTTTTATCCTTGGAAACGACGAAATTATAGTTAACTTAATTGAAATCTTGTCAGAATGGACTAATGGGGGACACAATATTGTCTTAAATGACTAAAGTGTAGCAAAATCTAAATTAGATACCAAAATGTAATATATTAATAATTCAGCCTCAAAGGTCATGAAGTAAAATGAAATTATAATATTATTTAAAGAATATCAAATTTTAATTTTATTCTCTAAATATCATGAGTTTTTATACTGTTCTTCAAAAGATTAATTTACAATTCCATCCTTCGAATTAGAATTTGGAGCATTTGTATAGTTAAAATAACTTATTCTTAGTTCACTAGGTCAAGCAAAACAGTTCAAAGGAAGGAAAAGGAAAAAGGAAAAATTGATAATTTAATAAACAACGTCATCACGGTGTAGTCGACTTTATCCATTGCCGCGTTTGAATCAGAATAGATATCCATTGTCACCGGAGATTAGTGGGTCGTCCGATTTTTAGATCATTCGAGAGTTTCCTAGAATCCTCTCATCATTAATTCGGTCAATTCCGGAAGTGAAATCACTGATTCAAGTTGAAAAGGTAAGCAAATATATTCGTCCTTAGTTATGCTCGTTGCAGAGTCAGGGTTTTGGTGGTGAAAGTATATAGTTTAATTTTATATTTTCTACTTTAATATTTCGATCACCGCATTAAATACATGATCAGTTGATGCGTTTCTGGTGCAGTTTGACTTGCTTTTGATTTTTTTTTTTTTTAATTGAATTTAGATTTTGTCGTGCTTCTGAAACTGGAGATTAAGAAAATTATGTTATATGATTACTCTGAGGATTATTCTTAGATGCTTTGCGAATTGTTTTAGCTTAAATCGAGGTTATCGTGTATTTTGTAAGATATTATCAATTAAAGAGGTAAGTCTTGTTTTCAGTACAATTACTGGAAATATGGAATGCAGGCAAAATTACAGGTAGATCTGTTTTAGCAACTTTGCCCTCGAATTCGACCAAGTTACTTATGATGCTACTCTTTTGTGTTTGTGCACGCCCTGTGTGTTTTCACTTGTCTTTGGAATCATTAATGTGGTTTTGCTTCCACACTGCCGCCGAGTGCACTTTTAGTAATTGCAACACTTGAAGAATTTTAGGAGGGAGCCATTTCACCTATCTAATATAACCTTCATTCCCGAGGTCAATTTTTTTAGCATTTCATATATCCCGACCAGGTATATAATGCATTTACATCATATTCTTGCTTTCAGAGCACATGTATAAAAGGAAATGATGATTTCTTTTGGGAAAATTGGTCAAAACACCTTCATGTATGGAGACAAATGGCACAGGGTTAACTGTAACCAAACATGTTAAGGAGGGATAGTTTTTGTAGTTTTAGAAACCTCAAATGAAATTTCTGTAAGTTAATTGCTTCTCTTAACTTCAGGGGTATGGCTGTAATAATCCTTCCAGAATATGGGAAGCCTTTTAATTGAAGACCTGATGTACTTTGGACTGATGTGTTCATGGAAATGCCAAATTTTTTAATGTTTGACATAATTTTATTTTCTTGTCCCTCGTTGCAATATAATACGATTATCGACAATTTAAGAATTGAATATATTATTTGGTTGTTGTTCTTCTTCGTGACTGCCTTTTTGATTAAATAGTAAATGTTGACTCAGTTGCAAGTAATCTCATATCTTAATTATCAGAACAATGGCGGTTTCTGGAGATACATGGGTGCAGGAGTATAATGAAGCAGTGAAACTTGCTGATGATATCACCAACATGATATCTGAAAGGAGTTCATTGCCTACAACAGGGCCAGTAGCACAACGTCATTCATCTGCCATACGAAGAAAAATTACCATACTGGGAACTAGACTGGACAGCCTACAGTCTCTTCTGTCAAAGCTTCCTGGCAAGCAGCCTTTGTAAGTTAATCTTATTCTGACTTCGTGTTCTTTGAAGTTGTGAAACTTTGTTCAAGATCTTTATCTTGATCTTGTAGAGCTGTTATGAGACTTTGATTGAACTTAATAAGCAGCCAGATGTTTATATATCATGGTTTTTCTTTGCTTCACATTATATATGAAAAACTCTCCTTCACTGGCTTACTTTGCTGGCTTTGATATTTGTTGTTGGATAATTGAAGAGATATCCAAGCTTGAGCATTGAGCAGGACATCCACGTTATTGCAGTGAAGTTGGGACTATGAACCTGAAGTATTATTTCTTGAAACAATTCTTTTTATGTACTAGATAAAGATGTATTGTCTAGGTCATCATGTGTGACTTTCACTCATGCATGTGGAATTTCCTTTGCATTGATATCCCTCTCTAATTCCTTTTGTATTGATGTTGAAACCAAACTTAAGGAATAGGGAAAGATATACCAATGTGAACTTAACTTTGACTCCGAGTGAGGCCAAACCCCTAACCATCCCAATCCCTCCCTCCATTATTTTGTTTCTGTTTTCTCTCTTTTCTGTTATAATAACACACATAAATAAGCTTATAAGCATATATTCAGCTAAAATATTCTTCTGTAATCACTCGAAAGAATAATTGCACTACAAGTGCTGAAACTGAATTTGCCTTCTCAAACACCCATGTATTTCAACAATGCTTTACTGATGCATTTTATATTTAATGTTTCTGTAAAAGAATGTAATCATATATTATGGTTCAAACAGAAAGCTAAAATAGAGAAGTTTCATTGTCTATTAACTATAAATGGTATGTATTACACTTGCTAATTCGAGACTTTACCAATTTGTGTCTGCTGTTGAATCTTGCTCAGGACAGAGAAAGAAATGAATCGTCGGAAAGAGATGGCTGAGAATTTGAGATCCAAAGTAAACCAGATGGCTTCCACATTGAATATGTCAAATCATGCAATCAGAGACAGCTTACTTGGGCCAGAAATCAATCCTGCTGATGCCGTGAGCAGAACAAGTGGCCTAGACAACTATGGCGTTGTCGGTCTTCAAAAACAAATCATGAAAGGCTGGTTGCTTTATACTTCTTGTCAACCTTGATTTGCACTTTGTTTCCTTGATTTAAATGTTATCTTATATAGTGTAGATCCTTAACTTTTGGTGTTTTTTTTTGCTGCAGAACAAGATGAGGACCTTGAGAAATTGGAAGGGACAGTAATGAGCACCAAACACATTGCCTTAGCAATCAACGAAGAACTTGATTTACATACAAGACTAATTGTGAGTTTACTTTTTTGTCTCAAATTTTCTTTTTGTCTTTGTCTCAAGTTTTAACATTCCAACCTTTATTATTTGATGAGAGTAAGTGTCATTATAGTCCGTAAACTTGAGATGCTAATATCTTGAATGCAGGATACTCTCGATGAACATGTTGAGGTTACAGACTCTAGATTACAGGTGATACTTCTTTCTACTAACTCTTTTCTCGAGTTGTAGTAATCCCGGGGATAATATTTCATCTTTTGGTATATTTTTTGTAACATAAGGTTTTAGGTGAAACTTTCAAGTGTTAAAACTTGATTGGCACTACAGGTATGTTGAGTTAATACTCAACAGAAATGGTGAAGTAGATTGCAGCTTACCAATTCATAGAAAACGAACAAAACCAGTTAATAATTAAAGAGAAGAGCAGGAGTTGCTCATCGTATATAGAAATATCAATTTTTCATGACCTATAAATTTGTTAATGTGTACTATAAGCATTTGTTATAGCTTTATGCTCTTGCTAATCATTTCTGCAAGTTAGTACGATATTTTAAATTCCATTCCATTCCTTGCTTTCTTTCTGATGATAACAGAGAGTGCAGAGAACGCTTGCAAAGTTGAATAAACAAACAAAGGGAGGCTGCTCTTGTTTATCCCTACTTTTATCAGTTATTGGGATTGTTGTTTTAATTGTTGTAGTTTATATGCTGATTAAACATCTGTGATGTACAGAAGTATGGAAGAATTCCCATGTCCTTTTATCTGATTTGATCTATTTCTAGTTAAAAAGAAGAAAAAATAACCGGAAAAAAGGGTGTTGTATTTTCTTTGTAAAGGGGCACATTTCAGAAATTTGATTCTCTTCTCATACTTGTTTGTGTAGTGACAACAAGTTTCATCTGATTATTTTATTATTTAAATTTATTATTCATGTACACTAAAAATAACCGAAAAAAGGGTGTTGTATTTTCTTAAATTCTGAGATTATTTATTTTCGGTAAGAAAAAAGAAAAAAGAAAAAAAGAGCCAACCTTATAAAATGTATTCTCTTATGACAACAATCTACTTGAATTAACTGTATCTCATATATCTAAGATAAGATATTACATGGGCCTAACTAAATTGGATCAAACAAAGCTAAGGGGTAAATGTAAGATACTCCTTTTAGTTATGCTAAACTTGCACTAAAATACAATGATATGTTTATTGCATAAAGTCAGCACAAAACTCTCATTTGTATAAAATAGGTCGTTTCAGATTGACATATTTTAAGAAATCACAACAACTTAACATAAAATATTTAAAAATTAGTTTCCTAATCTGAAACACCATAATTTGAATATATGAGGGTTTCGTCCTGAGTATTTATAAGTACAAGAGATTCCATGTAATAAAAATTTCACAAGGTAATTTCGCACAATTTTTGTATAACACAGGGAATATCTTGCATTTTCCACCAAAGCTAATATGATGAAGGCAAAACCCATTAAAATCCCAAAAAATCCCGGGATGTTTTCTGCCAATCTCATTTACATATATTATTCCATATTCAATAGTAAGGATGGTAATGGGCGGGTTGGGTAGGGTTGGTTGAGTCGAATTAAAAAGAAGTCATTCTATCGATCAAAAGAATAGGGTTGAAAATGGTCCGAGTTCTTAGATTTTTTCACATGGATTAAACTAAGTCCATTTCAATGATTTGCGCCTAATTTAATATCAAAATTTAGCTCAAGAGGTACGGATTGTCCACAACATTATAAGGTGAACTTAGTTTTGTTATCCAATCAATGTGCAACATTTTAGTCTCCATAATCATCCTTCACGTGTGAATGAAATAAATCCAACACATGACATATTAAAGTTTACAATTGCAAATTGCAACATGTGGGCTCTACACATGAAATAATGACAATCCAGACCTTTGTTAACTGGCCGAATAATGAAAACTCAAGCCTTTGTTATCTGAACAAAGCATAACTTCTATCATGAGAAGGAGGAGCCCAACCTGGAAGGAGGCGATCCATATTAACCTTGGGCTCTGATACCATCTCATATTTCTTCATATGGATTTGACAGAGTCCACTTTAATGACTTGAGTCTGACTCCACCTAAAAAACTAGATCAAGAGGCGATGATTGCCCACAACCTTATTAAGGCAACTTAGTCTTGATATCCAATCAACGTGGTTCATTTTAGTCTCAATAAGAGTAAAAACGAATCGGGTTGGGCTAGCTCATATTGTGCCCAGTTTTATATATGCTAATGTGTGTATTGTATTAATAAGAAATTAAGAAAACACACCATAATTATAAGTAAAAATTGTTTAAATAGCAAAAAGATTTAAGGGAAATTAATTTAATATTAATATTATAAATTGTATACACCTAAATAAATAAAAATGATTGGTAATTAAACTGCATCAATTAAAAGTATACTTTTTATCATTTGTTCTATTTATTAAGATGTTTTTTATTCAAATGTGTTATGTTACAAATAAAGACATAACCATGGTTCTTTTGAGGTTTCAGGGCTTGAAAGTTTGATTTGAAAATGTAGTACTTCCCACGTCCCATTATTTTTACTCTATTAGCCATAGTACCCGATTAAAATTTTTAATCTTTTAAATGACTTCTCATGTTAAATAATTCATATTTGTAGTGTATTAAACCTTTTAAATATTAATGTATATGGTGTCATATGATATTATTAACTTATTGGTGAAATATATTAATTAAATTATTTATTACTCCCCCGTTTCAAATTAATTGGCACATTTGATTTTCCAATATTGCCATTTCTTGGGAAGCTTAAGGGTCACCAATAAAAAAATAAAAAAGGTAGAAGAAAATGTATGAAGTAGTTCATGATAAAAGTTATAGCAATCATTAATAGGGTATTTTTGATATTTTATCATAAAAAAATGATTCATAATGAGGTTTCTTAATCTATGTGAAAACAAGGAACGTGCCAATTAATTTGAATGAAAGGAGTATAATTTTTATAAATTTAATCAAGTTGACTGATTAACTATACCAATGAATAAAGAAAAATGGAACGGAGGAAGTAATTTTTTGTGCAAATTATTATTTGCATTGAGATGTAAATTTTACTTTAATTAAGTAATCAGATGGGGTGCGTGGGCTGTGGGGGAAGGGAGCGTGTCCTGAATTGGGGGGTGGGTGTCTGATAGTTTTTGTTTTGGTGGGTGTGGAGGGGGCGAACGTGCGGTGAAGATTTATTTTAAATAATAATGAAAATATAATTGTTATATTTATTTATTTTGTATAGTAATACAATATATACTTTTTTGTGAATCAAATTTTAGAAACATTAAAACTTAACGTTAAGTTCAGTATTATTTAATTTAATTTATATTTTATTATAATGCGTGTTTTTTAGTTTGACCTATTAATTATCCGTTTACAAATTCTCTCTTCTTTTTTTTTTTTTTTTTTTGAGAAAACTTATGAATTCATTTTGAACTTATATAAATGTCAATCAAGCCATTTAACCCAACTTATCAACAATAAAAAAAATTTGGTTAAATTGGATTGGGCCAGACTGATGACCCAAATCATGGGTCATACATATATTGTTATCTAATAGTAAAAGACCGCCGAGGTTGTAGCCTAGTGTAAAAAATTTGAGCTCTCCAAATTAGGTTTCTAGTCCCAATGTTTTTCTAATTTAATATTAGTAGTTGATTTTTTGTTCTTGTAATTTTATAGGGATCGAATAATCTTGATGCAAATGATATAATCTCCATTCCATTGAAAAAAATACTCAATAGTGGGAGTCAACATTCATTTATTTATTTATAATTATATATATTTAAATAAAATCTGCTGTAGATATTTGTGGCGAGTGTCTTTGGAAGATGTATCGATGATTAAAGTACCATAAACCCTTTTTGATTTATCAAAGTACCATAAACTTTTGGGATCAATCCAACACTTCTCTTCACGCGTTTCTCGAGACCATAAAAAGTTTCTTTTGATTAGCTGATAAAATTTCAAGGAGATCGTTTAAGGCCATCTCCAATGGAGAGGGCTAGCCCCGGGACTCCGGAGCCCCGAGCCAGCCCTGTCCCCCCCGAGCCAGCCCTGGTCGTCTCCAATGGTAGGGCTCCGGAATGGAATTAATTTCATTTTATTTCTTTGCCCACTCTCATCTATAATTCTGATTTTAATTTTGTTTTTAATATTAATATTAATAATAGTAATAATTATTAGTACTTGTAATTAAATTATTAATCTAAATTATTTGTATAAGTGTTTAAATTTTTTCTTAACTAATTTCGTATTTTTAAAAAATATAGTCACCACCAATATTGTAGTTAAATGATTAAATTTTGAATTACAATAAAAGATATTAAAATAAAAAATGCTATTTATTTATTAATGATTTGTCCATAAATAAATTTAATTACAATTCTAATAAATTTTTAATTTTAAAAAAAATAATTTTATTATATTAAATAATCAAATTAAAAATTGCTGACTACATATATTTATTAAATGCTAGTAAATATACAATAAATATACTAAATAAATTTTATTAATATTTCAATTCTACATATTTAATTTAATTTAATAGGGAAAATTAATTTTATTAATTATTTAAGTTTATATATATTTTTTTCTATTTTTATTTATTAAAAAACCTATTAAATAAACAATTTAAAAAAAAAACAAAAAAAAAACGGAACCAGTCAGGTGCCGCCACTTGGCGGCACCTGACTTAAAGAGGGGCGCGTGTAAACACGCGCCCCTCTTCTTCCCCATTTTTCAGACGCGAGCCCGGGGCTGGGCGCAGGGCTCCGCCCAGCCCGTTCCACCCCGTCGCCCGCCCCGCCCCGCCCCCAGCCCCCACTGGAGATGAATCCTTTCCCGCAGCCCCACCCCGCCCCCAGCCCGGCCATCTCCTCGACTCATTTGGTACCATTATTTGACGGGACGTTACACATTTCATACTTCCGTCAAATTAATGACGGAATTGAACATGTGAGGAGCACGTGCCCATCAAATTTGCGGAATTGATGAAAAATTTGTAGAATTGATCCTATAATTAAAGATTGCTGCCAAAGTTTGCCCCACAATACACAAATTTGAAGCATTTTAGTCACAAATGCAAAAATAGTTAAATTATTAATCATATTTAATAAATTTTATATATAACTAGTAAATCTCTTAAAATAAATTAGATTATATATATATATATATATATATATATATATATATATATATATATATATATATATATTAAATATCTTAAACTAATTAGATTTTATATAATAATATATAAATTGAATAATATTTTATATAAAATCTAAAGAATTTTTTAAATTATATAAATATTATTAATCATATTTAATAAATTTTATATATTATTAATCATATTTAATAAATTTTATATATTATTATTATATATCTTAAACTAATTAAATTTTATAACATATATATATATCTTTAATTAAATAAAAATTGATTAATATTATTTTTTGTGTAAATATTATTTAATTTATATATTATTATATAAAATATAATTAGTTTAAGATATTTAATATATATATATATATATAATCTAATTATTTTAAGAATTATAATAATAATATATAAAATTTATTAAATAGGATTAATAATTTAACTATTTTTGCAATTGTGACTGAAATGCTTCAAATTTGTGAATTGTGGGGTAAATTTGTCAACCAAAAAATATGTGGGGCAAACTTTGGCAGCAATCTTTAATTATAGGACCAATTCTATAATTTTTTCATCAATTCCGTAAAATTTGACGGCACGTGCTCCTCACGTGTTCAATTCGGTCATTAATTTGACGGAAGTATGAAATGTGTAACATCCCGTCAAATAATGGTACCAAATGTGTCGGACGAATAATTGTGTTACCAAATCCTTAAAGTAGGTAAATTGTGGTACCAAAAGTGAAATTCTCTCTCTGGTTTTGTTTATTTAAACAAGTCTAGAAGATTTTTCTAGATCTTGTGGTTGAAAATATACAACGTCATAAATTTTTTAAAGATGAAATGAACATTAAACTAGAAATTCTATAAATCTTCTTTTATAGATTATGACAAAAAAGGTAAATATCATACATTATATTCAAGTTTGACACTTGAAATTTGGAAGAGAGACTGAACACATGACTTCTTTTAGACTAATATATTGGATATTCATCTACAAACTTAAGCTAATAGAAAGACAAAATCTAAACAAATAACTTTTTTCCAAATATATAATGACAATATCATTCTAGAAAACATTTAAATTTATAAAATCATTTAGGAAGAAAGAAAATGACAAATGAACCATACAAGGGTTACATTTTTATGCATTACATGGATGATGTACAAAGCCGACCCTTATGCTAGACATCTTATGTGCCCGCCTAGGGCGTCTTGTGTCGTGGGGACTCAAATCTTATAAATATGGTATTTTGATTAGAAAAAGACATAATTTTTTTGTCCCCAAATCTTATAAATATGGTATTTTGATTAGAAAAAGACATAATTTTTTTTAAAAAAAATTCCAACGACACAAGACGCCCTAGGCGGGCACATAAGATGTCTAGCATAAGGGTCTAGCACAAGAGTCAAACATGTTGTTTAAGTTCGATTTTATTTCTTTTCATGCTCGAGAACGTTTATGAACTAGATATTTAAATTTTAAAAGAACCATAATCAAACGAGTTTTACTAGTACTGAACACGAGCCAGTCTCGACTATGTTGATACTTTTATATATATTTTGTTAATTATTAGCTTATCGAGTCAAACACGAGTAAATAACTACCAAAATGGTATATATTGTTTAATAAGATAGGTTCGATTATAACAAACCAAGCTCAATATAAAAAAAATCGTATTAGTGTTAAATATTGAGTAATTTAGTTTGATTGTCAAACCATATTCTAAGTTATTTACCCATTAAGACTTATTCAAGCGTCTCCTCGAAATACTAGGGCCGACCCGGAGGAGTTTACCCTTAAGATTTCATCCCTAATATGTATTATCAGAAAGTAAAACTTATATTGTATAAACTTAATCACATATTGCATTACGTCATCGGTGTAACTAATGCACCAAATTAGCTATAACAAAGAAGTGTCAATAAGATTGTAGCTTAATAACAACGTTGAGACCGCATAGTCTAGAGATCCTATAAGTTATGTGTTCAATTCACATTAGTATAAATTTCTTTTAATTTTATTATTAGTATTGTGGATAGTTGTTCTTTGTACATATTGGCATAGTTGGGTTCAATATAATGTAAGTAGTATATTATTGGATAGATTATGATGTGAAAAATAGAGTGAATTGAATTTTTCATCCTTCTTAGAAGTCGATTTTTGAGCATTCGTCTCTCCTAAATTTTTCCATAGCAGATGCTTCCCTCTTATCAATGTATTGTATCACCGATTTATTTTCCAACTATTACACGACGGAGATGGTCTAATATTAGGTGAAGGGATGAAAATGTCCTGCAAGTAATGCAGGTGATTTGCACGTAAGACCTTTTCCGTCGTGTAATAGTAAAAAAATGAATCGATAATATCCTACATTGATATTATTTTATTGAATACAGTGAAAAAATCTCTTAACAAACAAGTGGTTTAGCGTGTACTTGATTTATTTTATTTATAAACTAACTACTCCAATATAAATAACGCTAATTAAGGTCTTCTCTCTCTCTCTCTGTTTGTGTCGTCAGCAATTCACTGCAAAACTTGTACCAAACATATGGTACATAATCTTCATCTGTTGTGTTTTGCGCTGTGAATCTTCATCATCATCATCATCATCATTATCATTATATAATATATAAATAAATACTCCAGTAGTAATAATGTAATTACTCTACCGACGACGACGAAACCCTAAAATAGTTTTTGTTGTTGTTGTTCAGATC
Source organism: Penstemon newberryi var. newberryi (assembly GCA_030819805.1). Taxonomy (NCBI): domain Eukaryota; kingdom Viridiplantae; phylum Streptophyta; class Magnoliopsida; order Lamiales; family Plantaginaceae; genus Penstemon; species Penstemon newberryi. The sequence continues at coordinate 6,167,199 of JAUALY010000006.1, read as the reverse complement.
AGAAATTATATTTTTTGCAGGTGATGATCTTTCGGAAAAAGTGCTTTTTATCTTTGGTTTTCTAGATCTATGAATAAGTAATCGATTTTGGGATTATTTTTTTTGGTGGGGGTGAGGGGAGAAAGAGAGAATTAAATAAGACTTGACAGAAGAGAGTGAGCATACGCAGGCAATTTGTATAGAGAATTGTATGCTTTTGTGATTGCGTGTGCTCACTTCTTTTCTGTCGGCTTCCATTTCGATCTCTACCATATCCCATCCCCCTTTTTCTGTTCTCTTCTCTTCACTAGACACCAGGTGTTCTGTTCACCACATGAACATGATGATTAGTCCTTTTCTGTATGTATGTATGGATAAGCTTTTCAAAAAGCTGAAAAAAGTATAGATAAATATGCAGAGAAAGAGAAAGAGATATAGCCACTCATGTTCATTCTAGACCGTGCCTCCCACTTTTTCTTCTTCACCCATTAGCTTTCAGTTTCACATAAACTAACTCACAAAAATTAATCATCTACAAGCTTCATACCCACCCTTTGCTCTATTACTGTTCATTTTATATGCAATAATATAATTCCTCATTTTAGGACTAATTTTTTATATTTACCTTATTTAATACTACTGTTATAATGAAATGCCATGATTGTTAATTTCCTGTACTGATTTAACGGAAATTAACTTGTTTATTTTATTTTCTTTAGGTTTATCCAAGTCAGTTTCTTGCTATGCCATTTCTATTTTCTGCAAATGAACAGTCATTTTACCCAAATCTTTATTTTTTTTTTTTTTGGTTTCCTAATGCAAAGACTTGGGATATCCTGGTTGTGTTTTCTGATGTAATCATCTGTTAATCTTGATATCCTGTTGGCTGGAAATAAGTTTATTAATTAAATTCATAACATTTTATGTTCTATTTTCCTACAAATGCAGTCCATGTGAAGTGTCTCTTTCTCGTATTTCATTTTTTATAAATATTATATTAATGATTTTCAATTTAGTGGAAGAATGTACTGTGCTACAACATTAATGAACCAACTTTGGTTTAAGAACGCCATTGTTAATTTCCTTCACTTGCCAAATACTGCATGGAATCATGAATGTGTTCTAGGAGAATTCTATGTAAAGGTAAGAAAAGTTCTATTTTGTACTCATCTTATGATTTTCTAGAGGATTTTCTTTTCCATTTCTTTTTTCTTTTTCCTTTTCCCTTTCTAAATTCTAAAATTATACAACATCAATTCCGATTCTATTTTTGTTTATGCAGTTGTTCAAATATTGATTCACTTGCAAAATCTTTGTACCCAGGTAATATTATCACTTCTCTTGCTGTCTAGTACTGTTTGAGTTTCAAGTATCTCTTATTTGGGGGAAACTAGTATAAGCTTGTTTATATTCATTACTTATCACATGCTCATTAAATTTGGAGTTATTCGCCTATTTATCAAGATAAATTTATGCTTTCTCTCTTTTTGAAATTTTACATTCCTGGTTCGTGTATTTTACGGTTATTCACGTGTTCACGATGCTATTGGGAAAAAGAAAAAACTCCGGAGGATCTTCTACTAGAATAAATTATTACGAATTAAGTGGCGTGAATAAACCCAAGTTATTTCTTATTATATTAACTAATTTAGGCAATTTGATTAATTTCACATTTTTCACCATAACCATGGAAAACGTCAGTAATTTGCGTCACCAAAAAAAATAACTCTATCAACTTAGACATGGCTAAAAAATGTAGACTGTGAAATACACACTTGGAACGCTACAATTTTACGACCAAAACATTATTGCCAAAAGGGATGAGGTCATGTCGTTATCCTTGTGCTATTTTCTTTTGCATAAGTCATGTTGTTACTGAGTCGAAGGGTGTGATTAGAAAAAATAAATTAGTAATAAGTTTAGGAAGCTTGTGCAATAATAAGTGCTATTATAAGCAAAAATTGCCAACTGTGTTTGTGTTCCGTGTGCTGTGGAGTGAGAGGGACATACATAGGTAGATGATGTAGTACCATAGGCAATTGAAAATTGCGGAACTCGCATGTGTGTTCTTGTGTGAAGATAGTAGATTATATAGTACTAGTGCTAATTAAAGGCAATTGAACATTTTTTCTTCTGCAGAAATTATGAAGTGTATATGAGTGCATGGTCTTACATGTGTGAAGTGTGTGTGTGTAGAGATGTAGGAAGGGAGAGATTTATTTGGACCATAATATGTCATCCGCCAAAAAATGGCATCATGCTACATTAAACATGACTCTAGTTGGTTTAAATTTTGATTAGCAAATTATCTTATGTGATTCCTCATATAGTTGTACTAGTTATCTATAGAATTGAGACCTTTTTTCTTACAAGATCCGTTACCAAAAAAAAAAAAAAAAGACCTTGGCTTGATCTCTATTTGATTAACATAGTGTGAACCTCATTCTTTCTAATTGCTCGAAAAGTTATCAGATGTTTACTGAGTCATTGTCCGCTAAGCATATAGCCAGGCACAACATATTAATGATGCTTACTTCAGAAACAACTCTTTAACTTTAGTAGAATATGGTTGAAGAACAATCCAAGTTTCTTTGACATACTTGCTAAGTGTCATGAATACAACAATGCTTCATGTCACAAACTCATCCACCAACATTAGGTTGTAAGATAAGTCTAATAACTCAATTAGAAATTTCTCAAAAAGCTTAAACTTCTATATGACAGTCATTGAATATGTCAATCCAAATTCAGTATGGTATTAGACCAAGAAGAGTTAATGAGTTCAACCACTTATTAAAAAAGGGATCCACATTGTCACGCCCCGAAAATTTACCCGACCAAGGTGGCCGAGCAGGGAAGAATTATGGCCGAGATCGGGGCTTAAAGGGACATAACGGAACAACCGGCCAGGCGGGTGGCCTAGTCGGGCGCACAACGCATCACCCTGGGCATGGCCCATGCAAGACGGGAAACCAACCAGGCCGCGGGACAACATTTGGCCAAGGAGCAGCCCGCACGGGAGCCCAGGGGCATCCCAACCAAGTGCCTAGGGCTAACAAGACATATGTGAAAACCAAACATGACACTGGAGGTTTCCGGAGAATTTCGGAGGGTTCCATAAGGGACCGGGACATTATAGAGAACTCCATGAGGTTCTACATTATTTCGGATGGGTCCAGAGAAGTCTACACATGTGTAGGGCATTCCGGAAGGTTCTATACTAGGGCGGAAGGTTGTGGAATATTCTAGGTAATCCTAGAATATTGTGGAGAAGTGTAGAACACCTTAGAAGATTGAAGAACATTATAGAAAGTTGTAGATGCATGTAGAGATCCTTAGTTTGTAATAGGAGTACTCTAGAAGGATCCATATAATTGTACATAGTTCCATACTTTGTAGGAAGTTGTAGAATGATCTAGATGATCATTCCTAGGGCCATCCATTAGGGATGCCAACTAGTATAAATAGGGACTTTCATTTCATTTGTAACCATCCAAGGAAAAACTCCAAAGTTGTAATCTTCTCTCTAGCAAAGTAAGAGTGTTTACTTATACAATGGTCTTCAATCTTACTTAACAACCTTTCCTTAGGGATGAGCGAGGCTAACTTAGCCAATTCTGCAAGGGGCATGAGTAATCGCTAAGAGCGTTTCGGGGTTAAGTACCGCACGGGACTCTTTGAGAATGTTAAGTCCGTGACAACGTGTTAGGCTTTAGAATAAGTTACTGGATGCTCCTAAGATGACGGGTTGGAAAAAATAACATATTAAATGTCTTTATATCCTCTTTACTAGCTTAATTTAGAAAAGGTGTCATGGTCAATCAGTATATGGGAAGCACCCTTCAAGACCTCATTCTTAGTTTAGATACATCATCAAATATTATAATTTTTTTGTTTTTAACTCATCGTTCACGTGTAAGCAGGAATAAAAAGGGAACCTATTTTTCATAAAGTAGCTGGTGGAGAGATTTGAACCAAGGACCTCACTCTCAAAGTAGGGAGCGAGACATTTAGTATTTTTTTGTCTCTGAAAAACTTGTATAATTAATATGGCCTACGGTTGAGTGTTGAATTTCGTTAGATCTCTTACCAATTCGTCTCTGGCAGTCGTTGCTGACCATGCTGAAGTTTGAACTTCGATAATATGTCTGACCTTAATTAGGCTATAAAGCCTTTTTGGTGAAAAGATGTTAACGACTATTTAAAAGACCTCGAATGCATCTAGCTTCTTGAACTCCTGTTACGTTCATACAAATTCTACGAAGTCTTCATTATGGGATAACCGTTAAATTATTGATCTAATAGTCGAGGGTTCTTTTGCACATAATCATTCGGAAGACGAAGCCGTAGCCAATACTTTATCATCAATATGAGTGCAATGAATTCTTAAATTTTAGCACTTTATTTTGTGTAACACTTTATTCTTTGGCTGTATGTAGATCTAATATGCAGTATGATGTGGGGGAATCTAACTCTTTATGAACATATATAGGCCTATTCCAATGTTGTAGTTTTTGTTAATTCTTGTTCCAAGTGTTAAGAAGAAAAAAAAAGGCGTATCTAGGATATTTTTTTATCGGGATTCATTAATTAAAAGAGATTAACACCAAATTAAGAAATAACTAAAAACTTGAAAACTGACTATAATACATTTTAAAAAATAAAGAAACAAAAACAAACTATTTCAAGTTAAAAGTCCATATATATTAATAAATTTGGTTATTTATTCACAATTTAATCTCTAACTTGATCAAGTATAAAAATTAAAGAAACATTAAAACTGACTCTAGTTGGTTTAAATTTCGACTAAGCAAATTATCTTATGTGATTCCTCATATAGTTGTACTAGTTAGATACAAAATGGAGACCTTTTTTCTTATAAGATCCATTACCAAAAAAAAAAAAAAATCGACCTTGATCTCTATTTGATTAAACATAGTGTGAATCTCATTCTGTTTAATATTCCTTGAAAGGTTATCATATGCTTACTAAGTCGTTGTCCTCTAAGCATATAGCCAGGCACAACATATTAATGATGCTTACTTCATAAATAACTCTTTAACTTTAGTAGAATATGGTTGAAGAACAATTCAAGTTTCTTTGACATACTTGTTAAGGGTCATGAATACAACAATGCTTCATGTCACAAACACTTCCACCAACATTAGGTTGTAAGATAAGTCTAATAACTCAGTTAGAAATTTCTCAAAAAGCTTAAACTTCGATATGGCAGTCATTGAATATGTCGATCCAAATTCAGTATGGTATTAGACCAAGAAGATTTAATGAGTTTAACCACTTATTAAAAAAGAGATCCACATGCTAGGCTTCAGAAGAAGTTACCATATGCTCGTAATTAAGGTGACGGGTTGGAAAGAATAACATATTAAATGTCTATATATCCTCTTTACTAGGTTCCATGGTCAATCAATATTTGGGAAGCACCATTGAAGGCCTCATTCTTAGTTTAGATATGTTATAATTTTATCGTTTTGAACTCGTCGTTCACGTGTTAGCAGGAATAATAAGGGATAAGAGGACCTATTTTTCCTAGTAGTTGGTGGAGTGATTTGAACCAAGGACCTCACTCTCAAAGTAGGGAGGTCAGATGTGAGACATTTAGTATTTTATTGCCTCTGAAAAACTTGTAGAATTAATATGGCCTAGGTTTGAGTGCTGAATTTCGTTAGATCCCTTACCAGTTTGTGTCTAACAGTCGCTGCTGACCATACTGAAGTTTGAACTTCAATAATATGCTTGACCCTATTTAGGCTGTAAAACCTTTTTGGTGAAAAGATGTTCTGACTATTTAAATGGCCTCGAACATGCATCCAGCTGCTTGAACTCTTGTTACGTTTATACAAATTCTACTAAGTCTTCATTATGGGAGAGCCGTTAAATTATTGATCTTGCACATAATCATTCGAAAGACGAAGAGGTTTGGAAGCAAATACTTTATCATCAATATGAGTGCAATGAATTCTTAAATTTTAGCACTTCATAACTTTGCGTAACACTTTATTCTTTGTCAGGATGTAGACCTAATATGCAGTATGATGTGGGAAAATTTAACTCTTTGTGAACATATGTAGGCCTATGCCATTGGTGTAGTTTTTGCTACTATTCAGGGACGTTTAGTTCTTGTTCCAAGTGTTAAGAAAATCGGGATTCATTAATTAAGAGAGATCAACGCCAAATTAAGAAATAACTAATAAAATGAAAATTTATTACAAAGAATACATTTAAAAAAATGAAGAAATAAAAACATACTATTTCAAGTTAAAAGTCCATATATATTAATAAATTTGTTTATTTATTCACAATTTAATCTCTAACTTGATCAAATATAAATTTATATTAGAGGGTTATAATAATGCACATCCATTACAAGACTTAGTGACATATCACATACATCTTAACAGCAAAATTCAATTAAGACTATATTGTCATTTATCACATTACTTGTTGAAAGTAAAATTTGTTTTCTTATGTTAATACCCTTTCTTCTATGATGTCCTGAATATGACAATTCATTTTCTTCTGATTATGTTGTGATTGTGTACATAAGTACAATAGCTAAAGTAACTACCATTAATTAAGTTCCTTCTTAAATTGTCACAAGTCTACCTAAAACATTCTCATGTCTATTAGTATTATACAATAATAAAAATCTTATTGAGGATTATTGTTGTAAGACTCATGGTAGTGTAGTAATTCTTCATATAAACCTTTGACTGAAGAGACACAAGCAACAAAAGCTAGTGGAAAGTTGTCCCAACTTGATTGGTTTTTCAAAGTCAATTTTGTTCTCCAATTAATATAATGAACCATCAACCATCATTAAGATTTTCTGATCGGGTCTCCCAATATTCTACCACATATCCTATCTGGCCTACTCAATGTAAAGTTTGAATAGTAGTTCCACGTAATATTTCATATTTACTCTAAATCATACAACATGATGATGTGAACAACATTTTCTGATAGGTGATGGCTGTGTTAAACCACTACAAGAGAGTTATGCTCCCGTTTGGATCTAAGTTGCCTCGATGCTTCTTGGCTCTAGATGAAAAACTATTTGTATCCAGTAAAACATATGTCCGCCTACATTTTGCCCAAATCCTTCAACAACACCTACACACCTAGTTTTCATCTAAAACCTCAACATTCAAACTAAACTCAAGCTACTATCTCACGTTTTCAAACCTGCTAACTCTTTTGTTAATATTGGTTAATATCATGGAAAAACCAACAAACTCATATTTCTCTTGGTTTGTACATTTATCTTGAGACATTTACAAATAAACCTACCTAAAATCTGAAGCACTACAAAGTCTCCAAAATACAAAGTCTCCAAAATTACTAGGCATGTGATCATAGAACCTGCAATATACTCTGAGGATTAATGGGAATCTGGCTTATTATTTATTTGTAGCTGTATCTGAAGTTCTTTTGTGAGGGAACCTTTGTAAAGCCTAAGTGTGTATCAAAGGTGAAAGTGCTTTTGGTCAGTTAAAATGGTAATTGCCCATATTAAGACTACATCAATGTCACCATTATGTTAGTTAGCTTTTGGTCAATCTGTTGGTCCGTGTTCAAGAGATCTTCTGGTGACACTTCAAACTACCGATAAAACTAAGTGAAGATGTTAGTTCATAGTTCTTTTTTGAAAAGGGTTATGTAGATATTGTATCAATGCTAGAAAAAGGCGCGAGGTGAGGGGCATGCCTTTACTAAGCTAAGTGTGAATGTTTCTCAAGAAATTTAACTCTACCAATAATTTCATTGTTTCTATTCATACTTGTCATCATAGATGAACCTAAGGAAAAATATATACTCACATGATAGTAGCATATACTAACATACTAGTAGAGTATACTCACGCAATAGTGTGAAGGAGGTTATTAATCATCATAGTAGGAATGTACCCAGATAACAAGATAGCTAGGTTTTGATATAGGTAATAAGTTTTTATATAAGAAATTAAATAGACTTTAACAAGGCATGCGGATTTTTTTACTTCTTTTGAACACTTTTTGCATACCTTTTGACACTTAGTTGCGAGAAAAGCATGTGCTCAAGCCCACGCGAGTGGAGCCTCCATAATGTGTATGCTTTTTGTGGTTCTGAGAATTGTAATGCTTGTCAACGATCAATTAAGCAGCTTGTTGATGCTGGACAGACAAAAAATTCCTCGTATTTTAAAACGCTGGCTTTGTCAATATTGTTAAGTGTGTTAAGATATATTGCATCAACTATTAGAATATTGTTGTGAGGTTAAAATTTAAGTATGTCTAGATTCATTTCAACATGTATGAATTTTTCAAGTAAACTAGGATACCAAATCACTTGGATATTCCTGTGCGGACCTGTTTGAAGGTCATCTCTTTGAGTAGATTGATACAATTCATCTACAAATGTTGTCATTAAACCTCTTCAACAATTAATAACTATAAAAATAAAAAGTAATTGGCACCCGACTTCAGTTCAATCATTGGGTTTTGAATGGAGAAAAATTCTAAAATGTTATGAGAAGTCGTTGACCTTTTCTATGGAAGTTTAAAACTTTTTGAGATTATGAGTTGTCTTTAATTTTGAATATATACTGATATATCATTGTGAATGTTTTAAGTAGATGAAGTAAGATAAAACTGTGGTGTGATAATATTGGAAGTGGCCTTGGGGTATACAAGACAAATCCTGGTCTCCTAACATCTCCCTTCCGTATTTCAAATTCTATTGTGCAGTGTCATCAATCCTCCTAAAACTTGAAAACAATTTTGGATCATAGTATTCAGAATCAGAATTGGTGAGCACCAGGTACTCATTTTTATGTTTTTTTATTTTTTCTCGTGGGATTGTGCATTGCGACCCGAATTTATTGCTTTGATTGTTTGGATTGGTGTGTAATGAGATGGGCAAAGGATGTTATTATGCTATTTATCTCCAGAATTTCATGAATTGAAAAGAGCACATATATATATAGTCACCATTAGGATCATCCTTAATTAATTATGGATAGGGAGTGGGTTGTTTGTCTGCATTTTCAGGAGTAGAGAGAGTAAGCAGATTGATTTGTATATCAAATGATCGATGCTGCAAAGCAGAAACCTTTTGGATACAAGAATATGCACTTTGATGATACTTTGTATCTAATCCTAAATTCTTGAAATAGAGAAAGGGGTGTACGGAAAAGATTGTTCTGATTTTCTCTAACAATGCTTTTAATGGTTAGATCGATCGTCTATTAGATTTTATACTAAAATTATTCTTTGATGCCACTTATGGTCACTTCTTCATTCTATTACTTAGATGTTGTTTTTAATCCCTTTAATGAATCTCTCATAATTCAACAACTTAATAGAAAAAAAGGGATGTATTTGGATACATAATTAATTTTCAAGTATCAATTCTACATCACATCTACTTTTAATTTGGATACCATCACAAATATTACAATTGTTCTATGGTTTTTCCTCCTTTGTTGAGTTGTGAAGGGAGGACCCATGGGGAGATATATGCCAAACCAGATGGCATACTTGGCTTCGACTTAATTACTCCTCGAAGCGATTGAATTTTTTTTGATAATTAGAAGCGATTGAATTTACTTGGGACATTGTTGGAATAAATCATGTAGAGGGCGATTCAAGTACTATTATAAAGAGAGAATTTCACATTTGATACCACAAGTAACCCTACTTTAAGGTTACGATACCATAACTTTAAAAACATACATATTTGGTACCATATGTTAACTGTCCTCGACACATTTGATACTTCTGTCAATTTTTGGACGGAAAGTTGATGGAAAATTTGCATAATTAGTCTTATAGTTATATATTGCTGCAAAAGTTTGTCCCACATATTTTATGGCCGATAAATTTACCTCAAAGTTCACAAGTTTTATAAATTTTATATATTATTATTATTAAATTTCTTAAACTAATTAGATTATATATATAAAATAAATAATATTTTATATAAAATATAAATTAAATTTATTAAAATATTTTTATTTCAAAAAATAATCTTTTAAACTAATAGATTTTATATATAATATATATAAATAAATAATATTTTATATAAAATCTGAAAAATAAATATACTTGTTAAAGTTTTTAAATTAAAAAATTCTTTTAAACTAATTAGATTTAGGGTTTTTTAATTTTTTTAATTATTTATATAATTTTAAAAAGATTTTTTTTCAGGTTTTATAATAAATATTGTGTATATATTATTATCTAATTATTTTAAAGGATTTTTTTCAATTTAATAAGTTTAATTTATATTTATTTTTCAAATTTTATATAATATATTATTTAATTTATATGTGTTATATGTAAAATCTAATTAGTTTAAAAGATTTTTTTTGAAATTTAATTGATATTTTTTTTTGGGGATTTTATATAAAATATTATATATGAAATCTAATTAGTGAAAGAAATTTAATAATTATAATATATAAAATTTATAAATTTATAAATAGGATTTATAATTAATTATACGTGCATTTGGGACTGAAATGATTCAAACTTGTGAATTGTGGGTAAATTTGTCGGCCATAAAATATGTGGGGCAAAGTTTGGCAACAATCTATAACTATTGGACCAATTCTGTAAATTTTCCATCAATTTTTCGTCTAAAACTGAATTTTCCGTACAAAAATTGACGGAAGTATCAAATATGTCGAGGGCAGTTAACATGTAGTACCAAATATGTATGTTTTTTAAGTTATGGTACCATAACCTTAAAGTAGTGTTACTTGTGGTACAAAAAGTGAAATTCTCTCCTATTATAAATGCGGCCTATGGTTATATCATTAATGATATCAAACTCATAGCAAATGTTTTGAAGCGGTGAGGATCCTCTATACCACTATTAGTGTACCATACTTGTGTACCACTAATAAGTAATTGCCACATGTACATGTAACAATTATAATAATTGCCACATGTACATGTGGCAATTACTTATTAGTGGTACACAAGTATGGTACACAAATAGTGGTATAGAGGATCTTGAGCCGTTTTGAAGTGTTTAAAATTCGCCACGTCTCGAGAAAGGGAAACCGATCAGCCCATGAATTAGCAAAGGTATTTAATAGATATTCTTTTCCGTCGGATGTTTTACCTTCTTCATTTCATGAATGTAATCTCCAAACTCCATGTTAATGAAACTTGATATTTCCTCTAAAAAAACATATCGTGCATTACATTATTCAAGCTCGATTCAGTTGAATTAAAATTGTATTTGACTTTTGTTAGATTGTTGAACAAAATGAATATATAACGTGGTCTCAACTTGGGGTGAGCATGGTCCGTCGGACCGACCGGATCGAACCGGAACCGACGGTTTCGGTTTGGTAAATGGTTCTTGTCCGAGAACCGAATTTCCAAAATATCGGTTCTCGGTACAACCGGTCGGTTTACCGAACCAAACCGGTTGGACCGAATCGTTTTTTTTTTTTTTTTAAATTTTTGTTTTTCATTTACGACTTTTAGTGATAAATTTGATGTTGTTCAATAAATAGAAGAGGGTTTTTTTTTGTATGGTTTGTATGTTGTAAAAAAAAAAAAAATTATATATATTTTGTGTTAAATTGTTTTTTTGGTTTTTATAAAATAAAAAATAAAAAAAAATCGATTTTTTGTGGACCGAACCGAACCGAAATTTTCAGTTCGGTAAACGGTCCACGGAAATCCAGGACCAAACCGGCCAGGAATCGAACTTCGGTTCGGTTAGGTCCAGTTCGAATCATTTGCTCACCCCTAGTCTCAACCAATTGAACTCAAGTGGCTTGCTAATTTTTTTATTTCACTTTTTAATTCAGTCAGACTAAAGCCGAACTTTGAAAGTTATCAAATAAAAAAACAATAAAAGATCATCTGATTTTTCAAAGAACGAAACTCAAAACAAATTTATTTTGAATATTCTCCAACAAAATGTCAAATAATTTAATTTGTTTTGAACCCTGATCGGCTAATCACCTCACAAAGAACTGAACCTGGAAAAGTGTTGATATACTAATGTTCTTTAACAGACTACAAATTCAACAAATTTAACTGTATTTAAATTTTCACTTGCTCATTTTTCCCAAACACCTTTTAATTTTATCCTCAACGATCGGGTTTGCATTTTGAAGTCCAGTTCACATCTTGACGTTTTATCGATGCCAATACAAAATTCAGGCTTCATTGATATGTCCAGTCCAAATATTGCTGCCAATTAATAAAGGAAGACTGTCGCTTAATTTTCAAAATTGCCATACACATCCACAGTAGTTGTTGCACCATAAACACAATAATTCCATGGAAATGTAAACAGGTTGAATTCAGTAAAATAAAAAATTCAAGACTATGTAAATCTTGAATTAAATTCTGTTTACAGGCACATCCGCCAAATAAAAAGCAACTTAAATCTGAAGAACAACATAAAAGAGATTCATTCTCAAATAATTTGTACACCAAAAAGTTTAAATCCCTTCTCTGCACTAATTACTGGGACATCATCTCCTCCCACATTGTCCCTTACTTCATTCTCATTTGCATTCTCTTCTGAATCAGATCCTAAATCCATTATCTCAACCCCATTTCTAGGTTGCCCAATCTCAAGTTGCAACCCAAGCTCTTCTCTCCTACCTTCCACGTTATCTTCATTATAAGCCACATCAATGACCCATAAACTTTCACCACGCTCGTACGCCAAGAAAATAACCCTATCCCTCGGCATCAACCCCTTTTCTTTCGCAAACCTATTCCAACCCCTAGTAAACACAAAACTCTGACTACTCTTCCAATAACAATAACGAAACTTCCAAGACCTCATCGACCGATCAAAAAACACGAGCTCCACATCATCCACTTCACCACTTCCGTTTTGTTCCTCATCAGTACAAATTGGAGGGAAATACTTAATCGCGTATTTTTTCGGGATAACAAGTCGATTAAGCTTACTCACATCGCTAGGCGTTAGCTCCTTTTGGAAAAGCGTCTGCAACAAAGCCCCATGGGTTAAATTGTAGCTTTCTCGGGCTCCGGCTTTCAAAAAGTCGGAAAACTTGGTTGCATATGAGCCATCTTTGATCATGTTAAGGACTGCTTCTGTGGTGAAGTGGGTTTGGAAGTTGGGTTCTTGGAGAGTGATTTCGGTCCACGGGAAGTTTCGGTGGGAGTCTCCGTTGCGAAGCTTCATGGATGCGCTGTCGTAGGCGGATGCAGCTTCTTTCTCCGATCTGAAAGTTCCAAGCCAAATGCGTTGATGGTTGGCATATATTTGCGCACCCCAATGTCCGTTTTGTTGATTCACTACCCCTTTGAATTTTGAAGCCGGGATAGGAAGCTGCTGACTACTGACTGAATCTGAGACTTCCGCGGAGGGGCTGCTTGTCGCTCCTGATAAGATGCTCGCTTCTTCCATGACAATCTGATGAGAAATTAATCATAGCAATGTAAGTGAAGCAAAATAGTCTATTTAACACTAAATATTTTTTTTATAGAATGACACATATTAATCTACGGAAACATTCCTCAAAGAGGTAATTAAGTTTCAAGCGGATGTCCTTCATTCAGTTTGATGTTACTAAAAATTGGGTTGAAATAACTAAAGATGATTGAATATTTAAATTTAAGTAAATATCGAGGGTATAAATGGTAATTGATCCGAAAACTAACGAAGTTAGTTCCAATAACGGATGATGGAGGGTGTACGGAGAAAATAGAAACATTAAAACATAAGGAGATTTTATGCAGTAAATACGGGGAATTATGTGCCGGTAAATACTAAAGCGGGGAATTATGTGCCGGTAAATACTAAAGCGGGGAATTATGTGCCGGTTTCCCTTGACACGACATGATCATGCATTTATCACACAATCAAATCAATTAGCAAGTGTTGTCATATTAGAATTCCCAATTCATTTCAAGAAAATAATTAAAAGGAAACTAAAGACTAGATCATGAAATCCAGATATATCTAAAACTACAAAGAGTCGTCAAGGAAAATTACTCGTAATTAATATATTCGTTTGAAAAGTTGGCATAAGAATTGGGAAAAAAAAACTTTAAGCGGGTAACGACACGTGATACAAAACATTGACAACATTCGAAAGTTCAAAAATATGTACGGAAAGAAAGAATAGGACCATAAATAACCCTAGAATTGTAAAGTTTATGCAGATTTCTCATTAAATAACTGTCTTACATATTTTGCTGGAGTGAATAGCAAATTAACTCTCAGTGTTATTCTAAATAGGTAATTTAACTCCCTGTGATAAATAAAAGGGCAAAAAATACTTCCATGTAATATCCTAAATAGGCAATTTAACTCCCTGTGATAAGAAAAAGGGCAAAATACCTCCTTGTGTTTTGATAAAAGAAGCACATTGACTCCCTCTAAATTGCTCATTAATTTATATCACAGGGAGGTAATTGCTCATTTTTTCATTTCACAGGGAGATAAATTGCCTTTTTTATATCACAAGGAGGTAAATTTCATTATTTCATTTCACAGGGAGTTAAATTACCTATTTTTATTTCACATGGAGGTAAATTGCCCATTAGACATATCACAAGGAGTTAACTTGCAAAAAACCCTATTTTGCTGAGTTGTCTTCTCGTTTCAGAAAATCAACAGTATAAGTGTAACTCTCTACATAATTGTATGTTTTTTAGTTTCAAGGGTGGGGTGGGGAGGGAATGATAATATCATGAAAAAATTAAGATTATACATGAAGCCAAAATAAACCTTGAACAATTAACCAAAAAGGATTTTCAGTTTTAAATTAGAAAAAGTAGTTCAAAAATTGAAACAATAAAGGTATAACAATATGAAATTGAAAGTTGGAAAATGAAATCAAATCTTACTAATTACCTTGAACATGGATGCACTCTCCTGATTGTTTACGCTGAAACTTCTATGTGCTCTACGAAGATTCTAATACCCTTGTCGCCGGTATCCTATAAGATAAGAGAGAAATGAGAGGGGATAAAATTTCTATATAGAGAGGGCAAGGTAGATCGAGTAAAGTGCATTACTAAAATCAATCAACTAAGGTAACCTGTTACCTGAAAAATTGTTTCTTTATGAATTTCACACATACAACAAGGCATAAATAGTCATTAAAAGATAATTCTAATCTTTGCACAAACTTAGGCTATTCATTTTGTCAATCCAATTGAACAAAGTAAATTTGATTCAGTTGATCAAGCACAACCTGAATCAGTATGCGTAAAATGATTACCTGGAAATGTAAACGGAATGGAAAATCAATAAAAACTCGAATCACTATTGTGTAAATAAAAGGTAAATCAAAGAAATCAAGAACATAACACAAATTCAAGTACTGGAACCAAAATTGTAAATAAAAACAATAATCACGCGGAAGACCTTCAAAATATTTCTGTAATACATCACCTGAAATATCTGGCTAATTTTCCAATAGAAAACACACCTTGAGAATAAAATTGTTTACTAGAATCAACTTAAATATGACAATGTATGTTTATGGATAGAGCCATCTTAAATACAATTTTCAGGCCAGTTGTATTATAAACCACCGAACGAGATTATCGAGAATTGGAACACCCAAAAAGCCACATTTCAACAAACGTTTGAGCATCTCATAAATGCTAAGTGAGTAGGATACAACAGTTTGCACTGAAAGTCAATTCGATTTACCATTCAAATTATTTCCAGAAAAGGCCAAGAAAAATTAAAAGATTACAACAATGAATTCAGGTCCATAGCAACACACGACCTGGAATACTTGAATGCTGACTCTTCCCAAACCAAAAAGATTCTTTCTCAATAAAAGACCTTCAAAGCCACCACCCTCAACTTAATTAAAAAAAAGGGAAAAAAGCAAAGCAAATGCTTTTAGATTACAAATTACGAACATATTATAAATTTCACTCACATTGTAATATAATATACTTTTCATGTCAAAAGATTATGTTTGGATTATGTAAGGAGTAGATTCAAACATTGTGTATTGTAGAAACATTTTATTATTGTCCTTAGTTCATACCGCTGAACGTAATTAACCAAAAATTTAACTTTAAAGAATAGAAAAGAAAAAAAATTCAATATGATCAGGCGAAAAAAAGTCTTGTTATCGAATTTCACCGCTATCCATTTAATTCGTGGAAAAAGTTCAACGTGTTAGACTTGAGTAAAAATATAATGTCATCACTCTAGGGGGCATTAGAAGGAATAAATAATAAATGGCCATAAACCATCTTATGATTTTAAATGAGGTGGTCGTTCAGATAAATGTTGACATCATAAAAAAATTCAATATTTTTCACTCAACACATGTATAAGACTTCCCAAAAAGAACTGGCAAGGCCTTATATATTCACTCAAGCTCAAAATGTACCAAATATATATGTTTTGATTCCTAAAACTATATATAAGAGATATTGCAACATATTAGCTTAACAAATTAGCTACTATCAGCATATGTTTAATTGCTATTATTTTGTATTTAGTAATAAGAAAGTTGGTTCTATATACTAGACAAAGAATGATGGATTACATTTCTAACAAAATTGATGATAAGTTATGTTATCGTTTTTGCTAGCACAATGTATGTACTCTCTATTACATATGTGATTGAGTTGAAAGACAGAAAAGCCCCCAATTTCACAACTCTGAATTCCCTCTAAATATAATCCTGTTCTCCTGTCCCTTTCCCCAATTTTTGAAACCCTAGCCAAGACTAGGATCTCCCTGGGTAGAAGGAAATGATAAATTGACTGTCTCATTGAATATCCTATTAATAATCAGGGTGTAAATCCCCAAACTGTTAGTGGGGTTAAATTGTGAAATTTCTTGCTATTCGTGTTATGTTGGGGGCCGAAAAAACAAAAAAAAAAAGTCCAATAAACCCGAAAATATAATCTAATCTGGGATTATTGAGGAAACTAAATGTATCCTATAAGTCCATTGTAGATGAGTTTTTGCACCCCTTCAGATATTCACTAATTCAGAGCTCAAAATCCAATGCTTTGGTTTCTTGGTAAACAAAACGGACGATGTCTCCTACTTCACCCCCTCACTTAGGTGGTGAGCTAATTAAAAAGAAAAATTGTGTCTTGATCATAACTTAGCAATTGTAGCACACCTTAAAAAAGGCTCAAAAAATTAAACTCGCCTTCTACAAACAATTACCTTACTGTGGATTCATAAATTGTAAGCACTGATTTCATAGATCGGATTTTTCTCTCTTTACGATAACATTATACTAATCTCCATGAAACTAATATAAAAAAATTGCCATTTAATCATAACCCAAAGCCACACATGATGGAGATCAACTACACTCACCTGGCCTGGATTATTAATAATATGAATGATTCATGATGCTTAATTAAATCAAGAAATCATAACATAGAAACTATCCTTTTACATAATTATCAATATACTCTTCAATTGGAGATTCTTGTTGGGAGTTTCTTTTAATTTTTTCTCTAGTAAGAACTAGTACTAAATTAATTCCTCAATCTTTCACAAATACAATAAATTATCAGAACTAAAACACAAAAAGAGATTTAACTACCTGAACTGTTTTCAATATAAAAAGCAAATTACAATTTTCCAAATAAAGGATAAACATAAATTGACATTAAAAAAGTACCTGGCAGATAAGTTCCTGTACAAGAAGCTGTACCAAGTAGAAGTAGTATCTGATGTCCAAGATTAATTATATATTGATGAAAGAATTGAGGAAAACTTTTTGTGAAAGGAAATAAACACAAATCAGCAGGAGAGTATTAAAAGATGCAACTTACCTTAACCTGTTTAAGGCAATTTTCCTTTTTGTGTTCATACCCATGATTCCATGCGTATCTACTCCGTGAAGGAAAATCAAATCTTCCCATATTTGTGTTTTTGGCCATGGGGATAATTCCTTGCACGGAAAAATTACCATAAGAAAAAAAACTAAATCAAATTATCACATAAAATATGACTAAGGAAATTTTGAAAATCTTTTTTTCTGACAGGAACAAGATTGCAAAGATCAAATACATGTTAAAAATCAGAAAATAATAAAAGAAATTTCAGCAAATCTTCACTGTATTTCATTTCTTGCGGAATGGAGAAGAATGCCATGAAAAGGGTTAAGACTTTTGGGTTTTTACAGAATAGTACTATTTTATTCAGCAAATAAATATCCGTTAAATAAGAACAGTAATATAATTAAAATTCAGGCGTACCTTCCCAAACCAACTTCGCCTCCGTCAACGGCGACATCAAAAGACACGCTACAGAGTAGTACCATTCAATAAATGAACCAATCATCACTTATCTCAGTATATTATACAAAATATGAGATATAATCCAAATAAAATATATCAGGTAACATAGAATTCTGCCAAAAATTAAAATTTATGAAAAAAAAAAAAAAAAAAAAAGGTGAAGTGGGTTTGAAACTCTTCACATAATTTTAGATTAGCTTCCCCTCACACTTCAAAAATGAGCAGAAGAAATTAAAAACCAATTAAAAGAAAATGGGCTGTAATCTTTTAAGTGTATCAGTGGATAGTGCGTGGTACAGATAGTGGGAATGGTCTTTGGTGTGTGTGGCAGTTGCAGTGGCCATGGCAGTGGATATATGTATATTTATATCTGAATCACTATATGTATGTAAGTATATTTTGTCTTGTTCTTCCTAATCTTTTCGGAATTGTAACCCTCTTTTCCACAATTGTGAAAAAAACCCAAAAAAAGTAACACACACACATTCACACACATTCGGCGTGTACTCAGAAATGGAAATGGTGCAGTTTAGTGATAATGGAAAGGCAGGCAGAGAAATGAAATGAAATGAAAAGAAAGGAGAAGGAAGCTGACAGAAAGAGAAGTGAGCACACGTAATATACAATATACTCATCTACAATTGCTTGCTTGTGCTCACTCTCTTCTGTCAGCCTCATTCTCTCTCTATTTCATCTAAATTATCACACCCAACTGCACCATTTAAGGAAATTTATTTCTGTTAGATTTAGGGCTTCCCCCCTTTCTCTCTCTCCAACTCAACAAACCCACAGGAGTATTCTATTATCTTCTCACATCTATCCTCTCATATATAGAGTGGAAAGAAAGAGATTCTCGCTTAATGTGCTCCGCATAATTTTTCCAATTAATTTAAACCTGAAAACTCCTAAAAAACCGGAAAAAAGAAATATGTGCCATTACCACTTGACAAAAATGTCGTTTAAATTCTAGGGATCTAAGATTGGTGGGGAAGGTATCATAGCATGTGAGTTGTGACTCTTTTTTTCCACACCACTTGTTTTAATTTGTTATATGTTCAATTCATTTGATTCATTCAATCAAACAATGATAAGATGCGAGGTTATAACCCACACAGTGGGGCTTAACTTAATTCTCCAGATGACGGAAGGATAAATTGACTTTGCCTTTCATCTCATGTGGGGAAGATAGAGAAAAAGGACCTGTTTGTTGTCGGGATCCGATTGGTTGGCTGGGAGTGCTTGGGGCTACGTGGCACAACAATGGTTGTTAGATTGACTTATACAGAGAAGATTCTAGGTTTGGAGAAACCAATTCAATCACAATGCCAGTACAATACATTTCATTCAAATGTACTGGTTGTGTGCTATTCAATTCAATAATAAATAAATATATTTGTCTTGCAATATTAATGTTTTCTATTATGTCGGATCCGGTTTGAGCAAGAACCTCTTGAATTGGATTTGTTATATAATAATAATATATAAAAGACATCGATGAGTATAAACATCGAGTTATTTGAGTTGAGTTCGTTTGATGAGATCGATTCTTTAACAATCAAACAAAACTCAAATGGAATTTCAAGATCAACGGAAAAATAATTCAAATTGAACACGTACGATATGTTGTTCGATATTGCTCGACTCGTTTATATCCTCAAACACAGCTTAAACTAATAAAAAATTAGCTTTTAATCAAAATGACATGGAAACCCACTTTTAAAGGTAATCTCACGGTCTACCTCGAATAAGAGCACTCACCTTAAAAAGAGCCCAAGGTCAAGGGCGTTAGCTAGAAAAGGCCATACAACCTCAAACACTACCATCAACTTAATTTGATAGAATATCCTAGAAAAAAACATATAATATTAAGGTTATTATATAATTACATAATTATGGAAGCAGTTAACAAACGTGTCAATCATGACCGCAAATTATCGAGAACAATTGATCTCTCGCACTACACTTTGAGATATAAACTTTCCACCTGTTTCAGTACAAAACGCTACTTAAGCATCAAATGAATTTGTCGGAGTTGATGTGGCCTAGTTTGTATTCTCTTTTGCAGTTCAAGCAGAAGACGATTTTGCTCGATCGTTGAATAGTGGTAAACGAATCCTTATCAAAACATTATAACGTAGCAATAATAAAATTATATGTTATAATCGACAATATATATGTATATATTTTATTTCCCAATGGTTTAATCCCTTTCGAGATACGTTGGGTACATTAAGTGAGAATGTCTCCCAACAGAGTAATCGAAAGATAATTTTAGATTTTTCAAGGGTTTAATCTCTTTTTTTTTTTTTTTTTTGCAAAAAATTATGCGTTGAAACTAAAAGGGATAAAAATAATAACCTGAGGGAGTAGAACTTATCAACTTCAATGTTGGACTTGGAACTAAAATTTTAAAATATCTACAATTTTGGATTTGCGAGGCCTATTTGGAAGAGTTCTGGTCAGTTTCAAGAGTCTCATGAAACTGAGTTAGAACTCTTTCAAATGAAGTTTGGCAAACTCACGAAACTTAGCCCACTTTTGAAACTACCTACAACCATATAAAATCTTATTTGACACTTACCACCTACTTTTCCCTCCTCCAAAAAATCTTCATGAAATAATATTGATTTAACACCCACAACCTACTTTTATTTTTTCTTCCCCAAACCCCAATACCTAAACTCAATCCAAATGGGATTACAAATTTTCAAAACCACAAATCCAACATCAAATTTCTTTTTTTTTTTTTTTTTTTGGTACAACAACATCAAATTTCAATCCAAATAGAATTCTAAAGGATTTTTTTTAACCATTCAAACCATTTTTTTTAAACCGAAACTCGCGAAACATGAGCCAACATCCACCCAAATTGGCACTCAGAGTTTTGAAACCGAAGGGAACCTCACATGAATTCAGCCACCAACTCGTTTATTTTATTATTAGTGTGTCAAATTTTCAAAATTAATAACTCAAATTACCAATATCTTAAATATAGTCAGCAAAATTACAAGAAAGAAATATGAGAAAGGTATTAGATAAGGAGACCCCTACTGTACTTATTTATATCTAATGTTGAGGCTTTGAGGTCCTATTTGGAATGGTTTTGGTTCGATTTCGCGGGTCTCGATTTCAAAAAATTGGTTTGGGTGATTTCTGTGAAACATTAGAAACCTCATTTGATTAGGTTTTGGATGTTCAGTTTTGTGGTTTTGGAAAAACTCAAACTTCACTTGGATTGAATTTGTATGTTGGGGTTAGGGAAAAAAAATAGGTAGTAGGTGTCAAATCAATATATTTTTATGGAGTTTATGGAGAAAAAGTAGGTTGTGTGTATCAAATCAAAGTTTTATACTGTAGGTTTTAAGAATTTGGATATAAGTTTCTGAATATATTTGTGGCAAGATTTATGAGTCTAACGAAAATTCATTTAAAAGAGTTTTGGCTCGATCCCGCGAGATCGAACTAAAACTCATCATCCACATATATCCTGAGTTGTCTGTAGGGAATGGAAGGAAAAGACGTTTTCCAAGTCCGGAAACGGATCATAATTATTAAAAGTTTTTATACAATTTATGAGGTCTCTTTCTTCTCTGTTTCTTCTTTTCTTTTTTATTTCCCGAGGAAAATGTCATGACGTGTTTCAAGCTGTCTAATGTTCTAATAAATGAGATTGCAAAATTTTGGTGGGAAACGATAATGAAAAGGGTGATTGGGGCACTTTTAGATAAGAAGAAGATATGTGGCTGGGCTTCCAGGATACGATCATGTTGCATTATTTTACAATATTAGCATACCCCAGTAGTTTACTAAGAAAAATATATACACATTAAGGTCTACCATATTATTGAATAAAAAATTAATCATATTTAAATTCATCAAATCTTTAATTAGATAAAAATTCACAACATTAGATTTTTAATTCATAAATATTTTAATAAACCCGGGTCGAACTCAATTAACCGAATTCGGAATAAAATCCGATCAATTATAATCCTACATGTAGCCCACAATTAGATACCACTACCACAGCTGCAAATAATTTTTGGGCATGGGATTTTTACTGTTTGTGGGGCAGTCTCGTCCTTTAGTCAATGGATGATATTTAGGAAAAAAGAAGGGACGCTGCGTCACTTCAAGGAGACAGAGGAATTAAAGGACCATAAACTTTAGGAATTAATTACTCAAACAATTCTTTTTTCCGTTTGTTATTGAGATTAACGGATTAACCCTAGGCCGAAATCAAAGCATATTCATAATTAATGTCCCACATGAATTGAAAAGATCATAGTTAAGTTTATCTTATAAGGTCAAGATAATTCTTACTTACAAGTTAGTTTATGAGGTTGAGTTAGGTCCAAATTATGTTAAGTAAACTTAGATCAATTCATGTGGTGAATTCTAATATGGTATCAGAGCTCTAGGTTGAAGTGTGACACATTCTTCCGTGTTGAGCTCTTCTTTGCGAGCATGATGGGATTTATTTTTTACCCACACGGTCTGGGAAATCCGCGTGTTAGGAATCCACACGGTCTGGATAAATTCGCATGTTGGACTCTTACCCACATGTCAATAATTCGCAAATGTTGGGCATTAATATATCACGTGTTGGGCTTGCTTTTCCCACACATTCAACCCGTCCACACGTAAAGGAGAAGTATTGAGACTCACAATGGTTGAAAATCATAGTTAAGTCTACTTTATAAGGTCTTGGGCAATCATCACCCCATAAGCTAGCTTTTGATGTTGAGTTAGACCCAAGTCATGTAAGTTAACTTAGTCCAATTCATGTTGTGAATTCTAACAATAAAGATAATTTAAGAAATAATAGTGACATAATGGTGTCACCATTGATATGGTATAGATTCGAATATCATGGGTATCACTATTCCCACCTTTGGAATAATATCTTATCTTAACATAATATTTTACGGAGGTTTCTAACTTTCTATACTAAGTTAACTGTCCAACATTTAAGTCATTTATATTTTTAATTTCAGTAGTTGATCCTTTTCTTTTTATAACATTTCAGTAGAAGTTGAAAATGACAATTTTATATTACTATTTTATTCTTCATAATTAGGAGCTCTTCTTTTGCAGCGTGCAAAAGAAATAATAAAAAAAAATTATATTATAGCGTAAGAATTGCTGAAGTGCATTAGTTTGGACTTTGATCTAGTAGTCCAAAAGATATTTGTAATCCTTTACTTTCAAATTATTTACTAGACCAATTTGAAGAAGCAAACTCGTACTTCCTTGAAGTTAACTTGTAAAATGTTCCGGGCCTGCTTAGTTGATTTTCAGAGAGCATTAATTTTTTTTTGGAAAATCTTCTTTTCTATAAAAACAAATTTTATCATTCAATTTTTTTTCTTCAATTTTAAAAAACAATCTCTCCTTGAAAAAAAATCTCTTCGTTTTGATTTTACATGAAATAGATTATTGTTATATGGCTTACTTCATCTAAATAATAAATTTAATTTGACATAAAAATAAGTCATCTCATACTCTATACGACTTTTCTTTATGTAATATCTAATAAGAAATAGCCAATATATTCAAAATAAAAATCAATTATGCATTTTATCTCTACAAATCCAAAAAAATTAACTTTGATCAAATATACGAAAATTGAGGACGTCTCAGAAAAAATCTTCAATTTCCAAAAACACTTTAAATAATCAAACAAACATGCCCTTTCTTCTTTTCAAAAGATTTGAATGGATTATAAATAAGAAATTTGGCTTTCAGTTTGAACTGGACTTAAGACATGCATTAGTCCATGTGTATTAGTCATGTTTCTGTTTTTTGTGACGAGGGCTCTCCCTTGTAATGTGGCTAAACTTTTCATTTTAATTTTGTAATGAAGAATTCAATTGTAAAAAAAATCTATAGTTATAATTTTACGAAACATGCGAGTCATGTTGATATAATCATGAAAGTTCAATATATCTAGATTTATATTATAATGATGTAAACTTTAGATTACCGAAAGATAAGGTGAACTATAAGGCCATCTCCAACAGCTGTCTTAAATTTCAGCCTATTATCTTAAAATATAACTAATAGGGGTGAACGCGGTCGGATTTTGGCGAGTGACAATGAAAAAATCAACCCGACTCGACATATGCGGGTTGCCAAAATTTCAAACCGCACCCGCATTTTTAAGTTCATAAACCGTACGGTTCAGGTGAGGCGGGTGGGGGCGGTTTGGCGGGCGGGTGGGGGCGGTTTGGCGGGCGGGTTGGCGGGTTGAACCATTGAATTTATTTAATGCTTAAGTGTTTTTGTTATATAGTATATTCAACTAATTTATACTACATAAAATTCAATCTGACTAGAAAAAATAAAAATAAAATAAGATTGGACAAGCTCATGGTTGATGGCCCATTTTGCCAAACGCAACTATATTTCCAAGCTAGAAAATTCTCTAATCCGGTTTGGTAAACAAAATTAATCACGGGTAGAGTGATCTTTATGGGTAGGATTAATTCCTGTGATTGTTTTATAAGAAGAAACTACGTACATAGAGTGCAAAAAATAACAAAAAAAATAATTAATTAATTGATGCATAAGTTACAGTACTCATTTTATTTATAGAAATAAAAAAAAATGATTTAAATATTCTAAACTCAAATGATCTCCAAACTCTTTTTGGGTACTGCAAATGAAAGGGAACTACAGAGCACAGAAAAGAAGGTAGGTGTTGCAAGATCTTTTACGGAATTTGGTTCTTGGTTAATAACTATGAATAACTCAAACTTTGAAACTTTTGATGTTCCTCTTTCCTCTTGATCGCTCAAATTTCCTACCCTTGGCTCGCACATATGGCTTGGTGTGACTTATGAGTGATGAAAATTGAGAATTGATTTTGAATCTTGATTTTTGAGGAGAGGCGCGATGGAGAAGAGAACTGGAGAGTGGAGCAGGCGTGAAGCTTAGAGATAGAAAGCCCTAATTCTTTTTCAATTTTTTGTTTGGTAAGTGGTGTTGGGTAGAGAAAACATGTAATATTTGGATGGGTCGGGTTAGGGGCGATTTTTAACAACTAAAACCGCAACCTGACCCATAACGTTTGGGTGGTTACAATTTTAACCCGTTGCTAGTTTTATAAGAACAAAAACCGTCGGGGTTCGGGTTGGGTCGGGTCGGTTTGAGCGGGTCGGGCGGGTCCATCGAGTTAATGAACACCCCTAATAACTAATGAACAGTGTTATACACTTTCACTTTTTACTCTGTACTCCGACAGCTAGTTTATATTTTAAGAGACTGCTTTTTAACAACAATACCATTTCACTCCATTAACTAATTTATATTTTAACAAATTACTTTTAATTATTATTTTTTATAAATAATAATGATATAGTTATAATACTAATTGATTTAATTTCATACTAAAAATAGTTTTTTAAAAAAAATATTAATTTTTATTATTTGAAAAAAATATTCCGACTTTTAAATTTCAACGGGCACTACGTACAAGAAAATTGAATTTTTTTGATAATATATTGAGTTATAAAATCAAATTTGTCACTTTTTATAATTTTTAAAGTGACAATAAATTAGGTATTGTCACTTCATACATATATTAGTGACAATTTAGAGAAAAAATATCATTATTGACATTTAGCGATGCCCCGAAAAATGATAATCAAAATATTATCACTAAATCACTGTGACAATATTAATTATTGTTAATATGTCGCTAACGAGGTTTCGCTAATTGTCAATAGTGACAAATTTCTTGTAATGATATTCAAATTATAAAATTTGAATTTACAATTTCATTCCAAATTCGTATGCATTTGAATTTTGTTCAGAATAATTTATTGTTTTGCCGGAAAGTACAATTACAAATAACAATTTGTACTTCCCTGCAAACAATTACAAATAACAATTCGTATTTGGTCATCTAAATCGATAAATTTTAACAATATATAAATTATACATATGCTCTTGATTTTTAGTGATAATTTTAACAAAGCCCTTATAATTTAACTTATATATATGCTCTTGGAGATGGCCTAAGTCTAATACCTATCAAGGAAAAAACAACAGTAAACTATTAGTTTTGTATTGTTCGTACGGAGCTTGGGTTTAAAGGAGTTTTTGGGCTGAGATCTTTCTTATGGCCCATTGTTGTCCAAACTAGATTGGTGTTAAACTTCTTAGGCTGAATTCTTCTCTGGGTCTGTGATTGCTATTTTTGCCCAGCTTGATCCATTTCATAGATAAAGGAAAATATCCCCCAGTTTCTAATCATAACAAATTATTTAATTTATTTTTAATATTAGACTTTATAATATATTAAGATGTTAAAAAAAATATCATAAATATAAAAATTTATTGTAATATATTTATAAAATTGTTTAGATTGACTACATATTATATTATAGTGAATGGAGTGAAATGTTTTGGGGCAAAGAGTTTCTTAGTTCTAGGCTTTTCAAAATAGGAACCGGAGAGGATTTTGGTTTAATTATAGTTAAATTTAGCATCGATTATTAAGTATTTGTTATCTTACAAAATGGTAATATTGTTCAATTGAAAATTTACATATTTAATTTTTGGTTAAGTGATTGTTTTGTTACATGGTGTTGAAACATAGATTAGTATAACTACACTTATTATGTGATTGATGTCCTGATAGTGGTTTAGTGTAGCTAAAGTAGAAACTTTGTTTAAGTGATACCTTCTTTTCTTAAATAATAATGTATCATTTTCACAGTGTTCGGAGATGCATTGTATTAGGCATCCCCAAATTTATCATTTTCATTGCACAAAATGAAATGAACAGCAATACTAGTGACAATGCTAGACATTTGAGCATTCACACTTTTATCTAATTAAATTCCATAGCCAACAACCCATGTACGTACCCAACTAACTCTTGTAAATTGTAATTCTTCGAATTTCTTATTAATTTGTATGTTCTATAGGTAGGCATAAATATTTTTTTAGGCAGTTGTTGGTATTAAAAGTCAAAAAGAATAAAGCACGACAACCAATTGGGATTTGCACTGTTTTCTCCTCAACCTAAAAGCGCACTTGAATAGCGAAGTCTATCCAAATACGTCGTCGTGTCATGCACTTCTAAAACAATATTACTAGAATTTTTCATTAATTAAAGATAGAAAAACCTTTATTTCGGTAGACTTTTGACGGCCGTTCAAAGTTTTAACTTTTAACAAAAGTGGTCAAAATAATAAACGAGAAAGCCCACGTTTATTTTGTCTTTTACACTTTTCTCCCTACTATACTTTCTCCCGGAAAAGCAGGACGGTTAGGTGACAGTCAACGCCGTTCACGGCTTGGAAACGGAATTCCCGTCTTTGAGGGTGGGTTCACCACCGACGGTGGCGGACTGGACGGTCAAAACCGACAAGCTAGGGGAAGTGGGACCCCCAGCCTCGCCGTTGAGTAGTAGGTTGTTGGTTGTGCCGTTAGAGTTGAGTGGATTCCTGGTGTGACACGTGGCGGTGGAGATAGCGGTGGCGAGTGAGATGGGCATGAGGCAGAGTCCCTTTCCTTGGAGATATTGCATGGCGGTGCCCATGTCTTCCTCCATCAGCTTCGCCACCTGGTGTTCTGTCACCGTCATCCCGTCATTGTTGTTTGATGACGAGGCAGTGTGCGTTCCGTTACCGTTCCTTCCCTGTACAGTCATCATATTTTCCAAATGTTATATATTAATACAAATATTTTAATCAATATCAATATTCATTATTATTATGGCTAATCCTAATTCTATTATTCAGCAATCTAGTAGAGAAAAGGAGTTCTGTTTTTCATATACATTTTCCCACATTTCAAATAAATGAGACAATTATTAATAATCTTCAAAAAAGATGTGACAATACTAATAACGGGTCAAGTAGGTATGGGTCTGATTGGGAAAGACCGAATCCGGGTCAACATTTTCACTATTTATATTTATTATTAAATAAATGTACTTTTGTATTTGGTTTGTTGTTTAATTTCTCATTATTACCAGCCAATACAACCTAATTCAACTAGAAATTAAAAAAATAGGATTGAATGGTTTATATCTAGGTCTTCCTCGGGTTGATGCATGGGTTGTAACTTATTTGGAAATTTAAATTTAATTTCTAATACATGTTTTGATCGGATAAATATCAGTAACTTTTCGAGATCATCTAAAAAACACACCCAAAAAAAACACAATAAATATATTGCTAAATTGGAAAAAAAAAATAAGAATTATCTCGAGAAAAGAAGAGTTTAGAAATAACAACATACTTTTGTTATTTCTTTTCTGTTAAAAAATAAAACGTTTCCACGAGTCTACCGTGTCATGTCTATATTAATGTAGAAAAGAAAGCAAACATAATCTTAATAGGAGAGGTCAGAAAACAATCAATTGAGGACCTAGTTTCCCCCACATCATTTTTGACCAAGTGAGGAAACTTAAAGGAATGGGTGAGAAAGAAAAAAGCGCTCTTTTACTTGATGTGGAAAAAGTACTTTAAAGGAGTTTATTAAGGGGCCGGGCCGGGCCAGGCCAGGGGAGATGTGGAATCTGAATAAGGGCACGCGTGATACTTTATAGTTTTGTTGTTTTGTGTTTGATGGAGAATTTAGAGTGGGACAGGAAAGAACTGTGGGGTTGTTCATGTTTGGTTTCTTCAAGAATTGTTTGATGCCTTCACTATATATATATATATATATATTTGTTTTTCGTTTTTAGACTACTTGTTCTGTGTTAAAGTCAATAAACTTTCATTTGCAAAATTGCAATTCGCTTTTGGGTTGTCTCACTTTTTCTATTCATAGGCATAATTTTTAATTTCTAGTGAGAATTTACGAATTACTAGCAATTTAGCACTAGAAAGAAATAACTTTATTATTTATATAATATTACCTCAGAGGACATATCAGCCACTAATGGGGCAACAGCTCCAGCACCGCCCAATCTACTCATGCTTAGAACCTGTGCACACAAAGAAAAATGATGTTAATTCTTGGACAACTTTTCTATTTTACTTTTATCTATGTTGCAAAACAAGATTTTCTATTTTTAAATATATCATTTTCCTTCTTCTCCACACTACTATTTAATTCAAATGAAGTAATGATTCGACATCCAGAATATTTTAAAATAATAATTCGACATCATAATTTATTTAATAAAAATATTTAGCTTGACTTTATTAACTCAGCCTCAAATGAAAAAGAATAAATATCAGAAGATGATGAAATGAGTATTTTTAGGCCATACCAGTTTCCCAAGAAAACTAAGACAATGCTTGGTTTTTTAATTTTTGTACTTCAATGAATAAAATAACGAAAGAAAATGAATTTTCCATGTTCTATTGCAAGTAAAACATTTATTTTTTTTAATATTTGACAGTCCAAAATCGAAGAACCAATTACATTTTTGAAAATTGAGAAATAAATTATAAGTACAGTAATAATCTTTTACGGAAAATAGATTACCTTGACTTGGAGCTGGAGAAATTTGACATAGTCGATGATCTCATCCAGCATTGAGGCTTTGTCCGTCTGTCATTCAATAATAATATGTTATTGTCATTCCATCTCATAAAATAATACTGTAACTCCATATCTTTTTATCCTAACTATTATCAAATTGTCAATCACATGATATAAGATAATAATTTAATTAATTCCTAATTAACTACTCTTTATTGATCAGTTATTGTCAGCAGCTGATTATGATTCCTCTATGATCTCCTTTCCAGCTTTACCTTCATCACCAATTACATTCTCAATTACCATATGGACACGTGCCACATGTGATAGATACCCTTAATTTCTATAATAATGATTCATTAAGCTGCAGGTTTGAGTTCGATTGTGCATTAATGAGGATCTCAGAAGGAAGTTTCATGGATCATCCGATAAAAATTACAATTCAAATTGAATTTTAAAATATTAATTTAAAATTAGTATCAGTAATAATTCAAATCTAAAACGAAAATGAAAATTGGAAAAAGTGAAATGACCTTATTGGCGTTGGGTACGAGCTCCTGTAGTCCCTTCATTCTCTCCGCAATCCTCTCTCTCCGTAACTGCCCACATCCAACAAATCAGAAAAACCAAATATTCTCATAACAAATTGAAAACAAACAAATTAGAAAAATGACAAAATACACTCATTACTGAATGAATTAATTCAGTTAGTAGCAGTAGTAGTAAAAGTACTACTTACTCTTTCAGCGATGCTGTGAGGATCAGTGGCCTGTCCTCTCCTTGCCCTCACCCTCTGACGTGGCTGTCCACCACTTGAACCGCTCGCCGCAGGTTGGTTAATCGCCGGTGCCGCCGGTGCGCCCCCGAAATTCTGAGCCTGTGAACAATGATCGTTAATATTTTAATGGAACGAAACTCATGTAGCGATTACAATCATACTAGTCCAGTAGTATATGACAAAATTAAACCTGAGGATTGTGGAAATGCTGAGATTGATTCGAAGTTTGACCTAGGGATCCATTGAATAAAGCTCTAACTGATGCATCATTCGCCTGTTTTAATTTATTCCTCAATAAATAATTATTCTAATAATTTCTATAAACAAAAAAAATTAAAAACGGAAGGAATTAGAAGCTGACCTGTTTAGAAGAGTTGAAAGAGGAACCGTCAACGACGTCGTTGTTGTTGGGACCAAGGCCTCTGGAGAGCAAAATCTGCTGTTGTTGGAGCATGAACGCCGCCTTGGCTGCGCCGCTGCTGACCTGATTGTGCCTAAGCTTTGACGCCAACAGAGCCGCCGACGATTGGTCTTCCATGTGGCCGAGCAGACCGGACGGCGGTTGGTCGTCGGCCCAGGAAGGGACGGAAGACAACATTTGTTCTAGAAAATCGTCGTGAGACGACGTCGGATCGAAATGAGAAGACATCTGGGGATGGCCATGACTGTGCATATCTTGGATTTGGTGTTGGTTCAGCAGTGAGTTTAAATTGTTCATGGCGCCGCCGCTCAATTCTCTGCTTATAGGTTGCATGTTAGATTAAAAGTAATTTTTCTGAATTTATCAAAACCTAAGGAAAATAGTATGAGTAGTACAAATTAATGGTGAAGTGTGATTTGAAAGGAATTGAAGTCAGAGAAAGGAGAAAAGACATGAAAGCAGGAGAATCATGTTTGGAATGTTGTGGGAAAGAAATGAGGTCTTTTCTCTCTCGGGCTTTCAGTAGCAATAAATAGCAATTTTTGGGTTGCTTATCTCTACTAGTATTATTTCTCTCTCTATAAACGTGGGGCTCTATAATTTGGGGAGATATTAATTTTATAAGTTGTTGTTTGGGTGAACCTCAACAAGAATTTTGGGGGAGATTCATTTTTCTACTAAAATATGAAATCATATTATTTTTTTATCTACTAAATTGTGTATTTACAGTTCGGGTCGAATAATACAAATGATATAGTTCCTCCCCATTGTGATGTCTCCAATAGGATTCGAATTTGAGTCTCGCCTCTAGAAGTCGCAAGTTACTAATGGATGTGCTTAGTCATTTAAATGTAACACTGAGAATTATAGTAAATCTTGTTAGAATGAACATAACTTAGAAAATTTATCAAAAAAACATAACTTAGAAAAAATTTGTACTTGTATGTAGAGGAATGTTAGGCTTGGTATTGGCAAATCTTATGATTTTCTTTCGGAACAATTTTTTTTGAAATTTCATTAATATGATTATATATATATAATATGATATATGATTTACACGTTCTACACTTATCAAAATTCTTAGTTTCCTTCTAAATTAGTTACTCCCTCCGGTTCATATTAATTGGCACATTATTACTTTTTACATAGATTAAAAAACCTCATGATTAATCACTTTTACATGGTAAAATGTTAAAAATACCCTTCCTAGTGACTCTTGACCTTCCCAACCTAGATGTAAGAGAAGGATAAAATTGAAAAAAATTGCAATGGAAACTCAAATGTGCCAACTAATATGAAACATAAAAAATTTGGCAAATTTGACAACTAATATGAACCGGAGGGAGTAATTACAATGTGTGTTGCCATGAGAAGGCCTAGCCTGATAGTGAAGTTGAGGCCCCATGGGTTCAACTCCCACTATATGTGAGGATTTCTCTATTTTATAACTAGTATTGGTTTATTAATTTTATCTTATATATTGATATATAGTAGTTAAATAAATTTGAATATAGCTTGTTTGGTTGCTAGAAAAGTGAGGGAAATACAGTTTTTATTTTTTCACTTATTGTTTGGATAACAGGAAAGGAAGTTACAATTTTCCTTCAACTTTTCTCCAGAAAAATTTTATGTAGAAAAAATTTTCCCACCAATTTGATTGGAAAATTTTAAAGTGAAATGCAAAAACACCCCAGCGCTTTGCTTAACTATTAAAATCCCCGTTGTGTTATATTTATTACCAAACCACCCTTGTGTTTATTTATTATTAACAAGAAAAATCCTCTCAAGCCATAATGACAATTATACCCGCCACCAAATGATGCTAAAACACTCATCTTTACCTTAAAAAAAATCAAAAACCCCCTATTAATTTTAAAAACTGGCAATAACCCCCTTTGTTCGCATAAAAAAAATTGACAAAAATCTCCCTATAATTTATGAAGGAATTTGAAATGGATTTTTTTTGCTAGTAAAAAAGAACACGGGGTTTGATAGTTTATTTTACTTAATCATAATAATTTTATCTATATTGTTTTTATTTTTCTTTTTTGTGAATATGTCTAATTTAGTAATACAAATGAAATAAAATATTATCTTCAATTTTCAAAACGTGATTTTTATAAATATTTTTAGCTATTTTAATTTATTTATTTCATTATTGTTACATAACTCGATTAGTACTTTATATTTTCTAGAGATTAATTTGATAATTTTTATTTTGCAATCACTTTTAATATATTTTACAATTTTGACAATATCTATAATCGAACAAAGATATTTATCGAAAATATTATTTTCCTCTTAACAATCAAACATCTGAAAGAAAATAGTTTTCCAGACAACCAAACATGTACAAGAAAATGACTTTCTTTCCTTTTCCTTTTCCTTTTCCGTTCCTATAATTTCTGTTAATAGAGTTTCCTGATGTTATAATTGATGTAACAATGTATACAAATTTATCTAAAAAAATTACAATGTGTGTTTAATCTTTTCATTTGCATTGGCACGTACACATCACCCACATATATATTAGTAAGACTAAAGCATTTCATATTCAAAAAATAAAAATATAAAAATAAAAGCTAATTAATGTGAGTGGCATGTGATTGGTAAATTTAAACTATCTATTCCTACATCTGAGACCTAAATTAACTACAATTTTTTTTTACCTTTCACATGCCACTCATATGAGATTTGTTTTTAACTGTGTGAATTGACAATTTATCCTTAATGTGTGTTTATAATATTTTTGTAGTCGAGGTTTCAGTAAAATATTAAATGTTATTCAATTGTCGATGTGAACAGATGCGCGCTAAGGCACAATTTTAATAAGTTTATTGATAATTCACACCTATTGGTGAAATATAGGGCAAAATGCACACTTGGTTGAAGTTAAGAGTCGGTCCGTTTATTTTGAATTATTCTAAAAATACTAGGCTAGAGCAGAAGATTTATTCTTTTAATTAACAAAATAAAAATGACAATAGGTGATGAAACTTAATTAAGGAAAGGTTGAGCAAATAAGATTACGTTCTAACTAATTTATCGTTACAAGACACGATACATTGGATACATTTTGTGTATTTTCTAACTAGATAATGACCCGAAATTGACTGATGGGTGAGACCGCATTCATACAACTAAGTGTAAGATTTTAGGAAGTGAAGTGCTTAACTAAAATTTCTAGAGGATAAATTGTTGCAACGTGTGAATTATGGGGTGAAGTGTAGTTTCCCTTAAACACAATATAATGTGAAGTACAAAATTGCATTGAGTGTTTTGAAGATCTAAAGATTGCATCAATTAATTTTTTTTCATTGTGGGGTTGCAGTGACAAATGACAGAGTTGGCAAAATTTATCTGTTCTTGATCATAAAATCGGCATAACATATGGATCTTTCATTAATAAAATATATACTGGTCCTTTATGATTATTTTCTACATATAGGTCTTTCTTTAGGACAATTATTAGTACGTATGCCGTAAGTATTAGACTACGAAGAAACCATATGAAATCATAGTTAATAATGTTGTGATTCATACACATTTATTGTCTTGGAATCACCAAAGGTCCAAAGCCCTAGTTATAATGTCTTGCCCTTTATGGTTCCAATTTTAAAATTTGGCTTCCCAATGTTGGAATCCTCCCTAACATTATAAGATGCAGTAATTCTATTGAGTACCAAATTACTAACAAAGTCTCTGGGTGTTTTTTTATTGAGTTTTTTAGTTGGGCAGCATAATTAATTGAAAAATGTTAATTTCATACCGTGCGATTAAAAAAAACCTAAACCTAATCGCACCGGGGGTGCGTGGAGGAAGAGTAGGTTTAGTTTTATTTTAATTATAATAAATTATTAATAATATATAACTTTATTATTTTAATATATATTAAATAGATTAATAATATATAAATTTTAGATCATTTTAAAAACATTTTTTTCCAGATTTATATTAAAGTATTATTTATAAAATTAAATTAGTTAAATAACTATGTAAATATAATAAGTAAAATCTTCAAATTCGTCTGCTCATGATCTTTTTGGAGCCAATTTTAAAATTGGGCAACAATGTGGACTAAAATCGTCAGCAAATTTGAAGATGTGGGGTGGGTTATTTGCAAGCCCGAAATGTAATGGGGTAGAATTGTCAGTCAGCATAAGTAATGATATCATTTTTAAAATAATCCGAATTGACTTAACTGTC
The DNA here is from genome assembly GCA_030819805.1 of Penstemon newberryi var. newberryi. NCBI lineage: Eukaryota > Viridiplantae > Streptophyta > Magnoliopsida > Lamiales > Plantaginaceae > Penstemon > Penstemon newberryi. The sequence goes on along the minus strand of JAUALY010000006.1, from coordinate 6,132,107 downwards.
ACGTCACCCACTTAACGGTGATTTTTAACTGCAATACCGAATGTAAATGAATTTGTTACATTATAGTACCATGATGGCCTGAATTTTTATAATAGCACAAGTTAAAATCAATATAATATTTTGTACCACAAGTGCAATTTTCTCAACATATGATACATAAATTTAAAACCAAATAGTGCTAGTCAGTACAAACGAAAATGTGACACCAAAATAAGTTAAAAGATCTTTCATACGTTTTTCATAAATTAAATCAAACTTAATTAATAAAAAAAAGGTAAAAAAGAAAACTAATTACAAACATGACAAAATGAAAGTGGCCATGAGCCACCAATTGCAATTTTAATTGACAGCATTCGACTAATAGACTAATAAAACTGAACATAACACACCAACAAACGATAAAAGTTACATTCAAGAGTTCACAAATCTTCTCTATCTAATAGGATTTTATGTCCAGAAAAAAGAAAAAGGAATAGGTGTTGATTCAAATCTATTTCCCAAAAAATAAAAATAAAAATTGTTCAAATACTAGCAATAAAATAAAATAAAGACTCACATTAATGGGAATAAATTAATACTCATATTAGTGGAAATTAAACCTAGAATCTTATGCAATATAATTATCTCGTGTTAATGATGAGCTTATAGTTTGTTTAGCAGTTTGTGGTTGGCTTGGGTCCACGCTACTGATGATTTTTCACCCCTAGTTTTCCATTTTGTATTATTTTCTTGACTTTTTTTGTTTTTATTTTTGGGTGGTTGTGTTTCCAATACTTGCAATATTTTCTATATTGCAGAAATGTGAACTGGAATGTCTAAATGATTATATATATAAAATCTTTAATTAAATTTAGAAGTATTCTTTTTATGTACTGTTAGAGTATATTTTATACGATACTTTACAGATATTATCTCATTGGGATCGAAATCTGTTTACAGAAACTCCGACCAAGGAATTATGCGATTGATCTAATGTTTGTACCTTTTCTAATTTTTCTTTACCATAAAATCTCACTATTAATCCAATCTGGACATCTGTAAAAAAAATTATGTTTAAGGTTATGTTCATTGTATCGAGTTAATGAAATTTGTATAAGATATGGAGTCGTATCTATTAATGAAATACAATGAAATCCTAGTGATTTGTATAATATGATTGACAACACATGCCAAGAATCACATGCATTATTTCGAGGAAAATTGTGTCTATCTTTGTTCTTGATTAAGTCAATTGTTTCGGTCGTGTAATTTACTTAATTGTACAAACTAGCTTTGGACACATTGTCTATAACTATTAAGTTCTAAGTTCAAATAATAGACAGTATTGTGTCCCTAATCCTATATAAAATTTGATTAGCAGTTGTTTGTGTTTATTCGTATTGATACTGAAACCTATTAGAATTCAAATTATAGTGAAAGTATCTAATAATATATAGTTCGATACTTGATGATAATTCGAACATATCAAATACTTTAAAGCAAGTCTAAAATATATATAAAATTAATAATAACGCACACATCCGATACTTTAAGTACTTGTTTTAGGGTGAGTTTGGCCCAGCGGTGGGAGCTCTTAAAAACACTTCTAGACCTTTATTGTGATTTTTGAAGTGTTTGGCCCCAATTATAGAAATTGATTTTAGTCAATTGTGATTTTAATGGTTTTTGGCCCCTAATATCATAATCACTTCTGTGATATCCAGAAGCTAAAAATCAACTTATTTCAGAAGCTACTAAAGTGTTACTTTTGGAAAAGCTATTATCCAAAAGTAATTATTTTATAATTGAATTTTATCATAATCAATTATTGCCAAAATCTATTTTAGTAAAATTAATTCTCCTATAATTGATTTTCGAATCGCTAGGCCAAACTCACCCTTAGACGTCTATCATTAGAGAAATAGGTCTTATGTCGCTCAGAAGTCAAAATTACATATAAATTATTGCAATACTTTCCTAATGAATAAGTGATTGTAATTCAATTAATTTAATTATTACTAGAGCTTTTGCGTACGCATTTGTTCTAGTTTATTACTACTAGTTTTGCAGTTGTTATTCTTTGCAATTCTTGATAATTATATTTGATAGCTATTAGAGTGATTATGATATAACGATTATATTGTTGTATGAAATGTATTTTTTATCTAAAAAAAGAAATTATTAAATAACTGTCCTATACTTTTTACTTATACTTTCATGCTAGTTTAACTCTCTATATGATTTTATTTTTTCGGTTATTTCAAGTATTTATATATTACATATATAAACAATAAAATTATATATTCTCTTATTAATGGATCCTTCATGTTGGGTATATTAATTATTCTTTTTTATACAAAATTTATGTTCACGTGTTCCGTTTTGTGTGTCCAAAAATACCATATTGGACATGAATAGGTAAAATAATTGTAAAACATATGCTTATGGACTAACACGAATCTGTGAAACGGGAAAAGTGTGAATCACCAATCAATTACGAAGAAAATTTTGTGTTGATTTCTTGAACTTATCAATAGAGAGATGCCAATTCGATCCTATGGAATTCGAAGGAAGACGATAATTCTTATTCTTACTTGTTCGGTGAAAATAGACATGATTTGAGATCATATATAGATTTGTATCCAATGTGGGATACATTTATAGTTCATATGGAAAATTCTTATCGACACCGGGTTTGGTCGAATCCAAAGTATCTATAAGACAAGTGCAATACACTTGCTTTAGCATTTGATGTAATTCCCAGGAGATTGACCAATCACAAAGCAAGTAGCAAGTACAATATACTTGTTTGATGGTTGGATGGGTTTGGCCAAGCCAGACTTGGACAAGAATAATCCTAATTCATATTCCTTGCTTATGAACAAGATGGAGATTTGCTAAGACTATTAAAACTAAAATCTAAAGCAAAATCTATTGGTATAAGAAAAGATAATAACATCCATCTCGCATTACGTTAGATGAAATCACAGGAACCTCCCTTAAAGTTTAATAATTACAAACATGGCATTTGTTGTTAGTTTTTATTAAAATAAATAAGCATAATGTATAATTATAATGGCTTGCCCCCATCTTTTTAAGTAATAACTTTTTAAAAGGAAAAAGATAGGTAAACTAGAAATAATAATATAGCCTCGGAATGGATTAAATAAAATAAAATTATTAGATACTAATTATAATGGGTCAACTAATTCAAACCAGTGATTTTTTAAAATTAAATTAAAACATGAGATTTAATGGTATTCTTGAATTTTAATAACATTCAAAAATTGAGTTTACTTATTATTTAATTCAAATATATTTTTATTAACGAGTATGTTTAAATTATTAACTTTAAATATTTATGTTTCATAAGTGTTTTTATATATAAAATTATAAATAATCTTATCTATTTATCATAAAAATTGGTCAAATTCAATTTTACTTTGAAAGGCGAAATTGGTATTCATTAATATACAAGGAATTACATCATTTTTCCAATTATAAATTTTATGGGATCTATCTACAAGGCAAAACTTAAAATTATTTGTAATTATTGAAATCTCGGAAGAGATTTAAGTAATCTCACCTAACATCAAGGGAGCCTGGAGGTGGGGTAATTATCCCAAAAAGGCTAAGACCACACTTGGTTTTAAACATTAACCTCTGACAAATTATTATTTTATCAAAATTCAATAATTTAAATATTGCTCAAAATAAAGATCGACTCATTACCCCTTGATTACTTGTTTATCTCAAACTACAGTTGGAGCTGCTAATTAAAGACTTTGATTTCCACTAATTACTTGGAGAAATTACCATTTTAACCTTTCATCTCAATTATTGTAGAAACATTAGTTATTATTTTACCCGCGGGTTTTGGGAATTGGTGGACCAAACACAGAATCCGGCCCGTAATCCTCAATTTCACCATGGTTTGGTTTTCACAGTATCGGAACAAAACAGTTAGCCCGAAACAAATGCCCACTCCCACTAGCAATTAAACAGTGTAGTATTACCTAAACACAAAATTCAATAAATTTGTGTGTTTGTAATTATTAATGTTTTTAATTTTGGCTCTTGTTTATAAGAATTGGACGACTAATTTCTAAAAATACTCCCCCCACCCCACACACACACTATATAATCAAGAAATTACAATAAAATACTTGATGTTTTGGTGTAACAAATCCATGGAGATCAATAGGAATGTTCAGTTTCTACATAATTAAAAAATTATATTTAATGCCTAGATAAATAGAAAAATTATATATATATCCTAGTCAACTCCTTACACTTTCTCACTAAAATTAATTAGATCAATTAATAAACATATATACAACCATAAACAAATACAATATGGGCATCTAGAAAAAAAAGAATGCAGCATATTCTCCAAAGTACAGCTTCTTCAAAAGGAACCTAATTAATATTTTTGACCCTTATTAATTATTATATCTGGATGCAGTGTAATAAATTAATAATTAAAGCATAATCAAACTATATTATAAATAAATGGAATCTAAGAAAGTTTAGACTAAGCACTGCGAAAGTAGGTAGTAGGCGATGACCCTTTTTGCTAATTATCAAACAAAACAAATTATTTAAAGAAAAAGTTATGCCCATAATTAGTTATAGACTTATAATTTAAATAAGAAAGTAAGTTGATTAGCCAATCATATTTCGAATGAATGCAGTCCTGTCAGTGAAATTAATTATGTATTAGTGTTATTGTCTTTGAACTAGTAGTACACCTGATACCATATTGTACTACTTTATTTAAATAAGACAATCATATTTGTGGATGAGATTATATATTTGAAAGGAAAAAAAGAACAAACCCCAATATTCATTATTGTCAAAAGAATGTGTAATTTTGCATACAAGAAAGAGAGCTGGTTTTTATTTTTAAAGAAAGAATAGTTCAATAATATATTTTTAACACATAATAGTTCAATATTCATTTTTTTTAAAAATAGAAAACTCCAATAACAATTAACTTAAAGTGGGGTTATTGGTTGGGTCCGATTGGATCTAGGCCTGCAAAACTAACTCGAGTAAGGGGAACAAATATTGGTCCATAATGGGCCGAGAAAGCTGGGTCAGATTGGGGGAGGGCTTTTCGCAATTGATTTGGGTCAATCCATTAAAGGTATGCAAAAAGACAATGACGCCACACCGAGATGACCTGAGTTCATATGAGACTATGAGTTATGTTACTTATGTAAATCAAACTATGCATTTTAATTTTGTACAATCAAGAAAAAAGAATAATTGATATATCATTTTGATTTGCATTTTTCTAGTTCTCAAATTTCTTTTATAATGCCTAAGATAATTTGATGTACTACGAATTAGTGATAATGAACATTATATGGTTATTCACCCAGAAAACACGATGAAAATTCATCTAATAGGTTAGGATAATGACAATTTTATTTTTAAATGTATCTTGGTATGTGTTTTAGCATATAGAATTCTTGTAAAATGTGTTTGTAGATGTAAAATTAATAGGGTGTAAATTTTTAATACAAATTAATAGGATGTAGAATTTGAAAAGAGACTAAGTTGATATTACTATTAATTTAAAATAAATTTGTGTGTTTGTACTGTCTTTCAGAAATTCTGGAAATCCCATAACAAATATACAAACAAACAAGATCAATGATCCTTTTATTAGCTGTTTGGAAAGTGACATCTGAACCAATTACCACACTTGTCAAGCTTAATTCGAATAATGAAAGTTGACGTTCCAATTAATCAATCATTTTAATTGTAAATTTCTAGGTTAAATCTTGGCTTTGTCAATAAAGTCGGTTTCTAGACAATTAGTTCGATATATTATTGCTAACAAGGAAAATAAAGTGGTATATTACAAATAATTCACTTTTCATGTGTTATGATTTTGGGAGAATCCTGTCCAAAAATTAGCTATCCTGCATTAATATTTCATATTATCGATGTGAGATCAAAGTCTCATACATTTTTTTAGGTCGGCCTTTTCTAAATCGTTCACTTCGCATTATATTAATTGATGTGACATTGAGATAATCATACCCCAAAAATTAATTATTGAGATAGAAAAACCCAAGAGCATATTAGAAACTTGGTATCAGTATCATATGCTATCATTGTAGAGACAAAGTTTCCTATACTTCAATTTGGAATTATAATGATGTGAGATGGGGTTAATAAATAAAGGAAAATGGACGTGTTGTTTACATGGTTTTTAATCTAAGGTTGAATAAGTTGTATCAACTGTGGCCAGCCGTAGGTTTATGATTTTATAACCTTACACATTATTCTAAAATCTTGAACTCGCTGACTTCATCATTTGTTATTTTTATCATTTAATCCAAATGTATTTCTTTAATTTATGGTTTTTTAATATATCGGTGACTAATAATACAACGTAAATAAAAGACTTGCACAAATTGCCATAAATTAATTGAGATATACACGAGGTCTACACGTAAAATATAATTTCCAGTAGAAATTTTACAGAACAATCCTTAAAATTTATGTTAAAACGATTGAAATGAATAATAACATAAATAAAGAATATTTCAATCAAGTATCTTGTCCTATGCAGTAAAAATATTAGATTGATGGTTGAGTTTTTATTACATGTCGGATTTATTAGAATTAATCACATGGATTTGACTAAGCTTACTTACATAAATTGAGGCTCACTCAACCTCAAAAACTAATTTAAAAGATGATGATTGCCCAACCTTATAATGTGGAATTAACTATAATTTTTAATATATTACTAATAATTATACAATCCATGGGTTTTTCCCATTCTATTTAGAAATTTATATTTTAATAATTGATTGATTAATCTTTTCCTAGAGTTGATCATAAGGTCCGTTGTAAGCCTATATAATTATTTTAGCCAAGGAGGACCGGCCCATATTCATATCCAAATGATTCCAAGAAATGTGTCGAACTTTGTTAAGGATAAATATATATATATATAATAGTATATTAATATATTAATATGTATTTCTAAGAAGCCCATGTCGGAGCCAACTATATCCAATGTAATGGGCCTTTTTTAGATTAGTTTTCAAAACCCATTTACATATTTTTGGTCTAATCCCATGGATCAAGTTGGAAAAATTATTTAGGAGTAATTTGTGCTAACGGCTACGTGTAATAGACTATATTAATTGGCCATTTAAGGGAAAAAAATATTTTATGTTAATGACTAAATATGACGTGCTATAATTAATTTTTGTTTCTTTGTACTATATGGTTACGTTAAATATGAAGTAGAAGTATTATTTTTTATGCAAAAAAACTAGTATTTTACTAACGAAAATGAACTAGGTCTGTCCAATTAAGTAACATTTGTAGTCGGTGATAACTCCATGGACATATTAAAGGGGTGTTTGCTGCTCCATTTCATTTTCCTTTTGACTTATTTAAAACATAAGCACAAATGACATTGGAATGACAGCTTGGAAGTTATTTTTTTTTATCAAAAATGCAAACATCATCCACATTTTCTTCTATAAAACTTACTTATGCATGCTTTTTGGAAACCTCTATAAGAAGCTCAATGGAACACACACAAAAACAGCTTTTAATAAGCTCAAAAACACTTTGCAAACACCATTATAAATACATTGATAATAGGTTGTTTAGACTTTAGGTTCTCATTTCAAGACAAAAGTTCATAATTAAAATCATAATACATTGATTAATAACATCTTCAGAAGAACACCTTATTTAATTTGCTTAAAAAAGAAAAAAAACTCAAAGCTAAAAGCTATTATATTATAAAAAGATAGATAGATAGATCTTTAGCCCATGGTGTAGGAAGGAGTTGGCAAGTTAATTACAGTGCTCTTCACCTTTGTCATCATGTTAATGCTATTGGTGATTCCTTGTGACCCTATTCCACTGTCCTTAATACCCTGTAAATCAAACAATATATATATATATATATATGCACGCCTTAATCGATAAACGAGCACAACAAACATTCTGATATCATATTTTGAATAAAAAAACGAAACCAAAACTTTGATCTAGCTAGGCCAGGATCATTTGGATCGGACGACTAACCTGGAAGGGGAAATGGTCTGGACCGCGAGCCGGAGCCGAATTAATCTGAACGGTCCCCGTTTCCATAGCATCACTAATCAGCATTGCCTTATTGATATCTTTAGTGAAGACACAGCCCTGCATTTTCATTAATCTGAAATCAGCACTAAACCAAAGTTGTTTTCTTTATCTTGATTATCATTTCCCCTAGGCTCGTTTTTGATATGGTCCCATATGTTCACCCATTATGACATATTATTAAAAAATACAACTTGATAGGAAGTTGGAGTTTACCTGGAGGCCAAAGTTGCTAGCATTACAGTGATGAATTCCTTCTTCAACAGAGCCAATCCTAATAACCGGAAGAACCGGTCCAAATGGTTCCTCCCAAGCGATTCTCATGTCGGGTCGAACATGATCCAACAACAATGGCCAGATGAGGTTACCTTCCCTTTTATACTCTTGGCAAAATGTTGCTCCCTTTTGTTTTGCATCCATAACCAGTCCTTCAATGAAGTTTGCTGATGATTCCGAAACAACTGGAGTTATATCACAATCATCCTCGGGTGGACCAACCGTCAATTTTGCCACCTTCGCCTTCACTTTCTCGACTAGAGAGTCAGCTACCGACTCAATCACCAAAATCACCTTCACGGCTGTGCACCTCTGCCCACTGTTGGAAATCGAGCAATCAATGTCGACATCGTTTTCTTACACACACACACACAAAAAAAAAAAAATCCAAAGTTGTTTGGTACCTACCTGTAAGAAAATCCTCCTTTTATAATATTAGCTGCCACCAAATCTAAATCAGCATCTTCAAGAACAATACAAGCATCTTTTCCTCCTAGTTCCATTTGCAGAGGTATCATTCCCGCTTTCTTTGAAATTGCGACTCCAGTGTCACCACCCGTGAAGCTAATAAAAACAAAACAATTAATTAATGTGAGCTGGTGTCATTAATTAATTAAAGCAAGAAAGTTTATATTTAACGAATAATGAGCCGAGCGACCATGGATCAAAATTTCGTTTTCAGTGTATGTTTCGATCAGCCAAATATTGGAAATTTTTCGAGAATTTTTCAGAAATATTTCGAAAACACTAAGGAAAAATTGTAAAAAAAAAGTTACTAAGTTTAGAAAAATAACAGAGTTTAAGGCAAACAAATAGTTTCGGAATTACATCTTGTTTTCGTTTCGCTTGATTCAAAAACGGAAATTTTTCGATGTTTTCGACGAAAAAGATGGAAATTTTGATCCATGCGAGCGACCATGGTTTATTCAATTTACCTTATGCAGTTAACTCCAGGATGCATTGTGAGAAAGTCACCAATCTCGGAACCTTTACCCGTGATGCAGCTGATAAGGCCTTTGGGGAACCCGGCCAACTGAAAGCAGTGTACCATATGTAGGCAAGCAACTGCACCCTGTATATACATAAATAATGTTTCAATTCAATTAATGAATTCATTAAAATAGTACGGTAATTTCAGCAATTCTACCTGAGTTGGAGGCTTTAGGACAAGGGAATTTCCAGCAATGAGAGCAGGTCCAATTTTGGATACAGCAAGATTGACCGGATAGTTAAACGGTGGAATAGCCAAGACAACACCAAGTGGAATCTACAAAATAATAATAAGTATATATTATGACAATGAGGTACTTTCTGTACTAGAGAATATGATAGAAGCAATTATAATATGTGCATGTACCTTGGAAGTGAGACAGTACTTGGTTCTCTCGTTCCCTGGAAAACTATCAGATACTAGGAAAGCCCCCTGTCCTAAAAGTCGAACTCCTTCTTCAGCACAATAAGAAATCAAATCTCCGGACCTCACGACCTGCATTAAGTTTCTTTATTGTTGTCTAACAATAAAGTTCATAAAAGATAATATAAGTAAAGGATAATGAAAAATCAATAAGTACCTCAGTGACAGCATCTTTTGCTGGTTTTGCAATTTCCTTTACTAAAGCCTCTGCAATGGGAGCTTTGTGTTCTTTAAGGATAGCAGCAGCTTTGTGAAGGAGCTCTGCTCTTTTCCAGAGGGGGGTTTTCGCCCACGACTTTTGTGCAACTTTTGCTGTTTCCATTACCTTATTCACCTCTTCTTGTGTACAAGCTGATTCAATTGTTGACACAAATACACTTATTAGTTCAGACAATATTTTGCTCTAATACTAATGTTCATGTTGGAATTGAATGAACATATTGATGCAATGACATCTTTCAAATTCTCTAACTCTTCAACCAATAATGGGCATTAACATAACTGACTATTGTTTATTTTGGAATTTTTTTAGTTACTAGAGGAGATAGAAATCATATTCTAATTTAGATAACTTCTCCCAAAGTTTAATTTTTTATATTTATTTTCGTATTTTTCTATTTGTTACTTTTCTGCTAATCGTTAAGATTTAATTTTGTTGAACAATCTTAAATTTAGAACAGGTAGGTAGGGGAGAAGGAAACAGAATTAGTATTCTTGGGAAGGGATAAGTAAATTTCAGTCCAGTCCCTGGTTTAAATGGTTCAAAAATCTGCCTTTTGAATTTCTATTTTGCTGAATCTGCATTTTAAACCCTGAATTTTTCAAATTTACATAAATTATTTGCATTTCAGCCCCAAACCTTTCAGAATTTGACATTCAGTCCCTGACTCTTCAGTTTACACATCAAAAGTAAGGTTAACTATATGATTAAGATATCTTGTTAATATCGAAAAATCAGCAAAAATTTCAGCATGTCAGTAAAATCCCACTTCAGTCATCAACATCCCATAACATTTCAAGAACATACATCATCGAAAAACCAAATTTAATTTCACCATTTTTAACCCAGAAATTAATATAAAATATGATCATATATATATATATATATATATATATACCTTGAACCTTGTACTGGGTTTTTCTTGTAGTAGGATTGACAATGGAAACAGACTTTCCAGAAGAAGACAACTTCCATTCTCCATCGGCATAGTATTTGTACACTTCCCCTTCAATTATTTCAGAAAAAACACCAGTGCCCGCCATTGATAAAAAAAAAAAAAAAAAGAAGCTTTCTTTAATTTCTCTCTGCAACTTTTTTGGAGAATTGGAATGAGGATTGGGTTGTGGTGATGAGTGAGTGAATGAATGATATGTGTTTGCTTTTTATTATAGGAACTGCAGGTATGGTGTTGGTTTAATTTGGAGTGTATAATAAATACTAGCTACTACTAGTTTTTAATTTGTTCGGGTAAGGTGAACCACAAATTTTTTCCAAGCAATTAGAGACATATGTTTGATTTCCAACATTTGACAGCATTGTTTTGGAGATTTTACAATATGGCCACTCAATTGATTCTTTGTCTTTTGATTTAGTTTCCCACGTTTTAGGATAGCATTGTCCACGAGGAAAGCTCACTCTTTTTTTTAATGGAGGAGAAAAGCATTATTCTCTATGAGTACTATAGCATACTTTTCGTCACTCTTACTAAAAATCACACACTCCTTAAAGTCCAAAACTAGAATCAAATTAATAAATACTAGTCAAATTTAATACTAAGAGATAAAGTTTGTAAATTGTAATGTAGAGCTACCACCATGGAAAATTAATTTCAAACGAATTAATTTTGAAAGAATTTTTCTTTGGTGCATTAAAGAATATTGAAATGCACTTACCTTTTTACGTATTTTAAAAGGCTTTAAATTATACTAACCGCAAACATTTCTAAATTTGAAGGAATAAATTTTAAAAAGAATATTGTTAATCTCAACTATTATATATTGACGTACTGCTTTTACTCGATCGTTCAAAAAAGTTGGATTATATGTAACTGTAATTTTATGGTTAATTACGCACATTTCAATACATACATGCATATATATTATATCTAAACTTTGTCTTCTAGGTGAAAAATCACTTTATAACAAAATGTTTTTAGATGTTAATGAATTATTCGTGTATTTTAGTTAAAAAAACTTAGAATTAATTGTGTCATCAAATTTACATCTAGGGACCCCCAGAAAGTTGGAACTGCACAATATATCATAACACTATATATATATATATTAATGCAACAGTTCTGCTAGAAATTAAGTAATCTGTTTATCCTTTCTGCCCAATTAAGGGAATGGGACAATCTCCGATTCTCCATAACTTAATAAAAAACAATTTTCTTACACATGCTTTTTTTAGGCTTGCATGTTCCCACCCCAGTTGGGACTTCAAAGTTCATAAAAACACTATCTCAAGCAAACTGAAATTAAAGTGGATAAGTGGGCATGGAAATGATATGGCTGTTGCTTTCTTGTCATATATTTACTTTTATATTTTCTTTTAGTATTTTCAACAAAGTTCTTGGTCCAAAAAAAAGTAATTGCAACTTAGTAATTCCTGGAGTGAAATTGAAAATGCTAATTTACGGCTGCAAACCCTTATCTGACTAAAGCAATTAAATTAACTATTACCTACCATAAAAATAAAAAAATAAAAAAAAGAGAGTAAGATTTTATAAGTGTTGTAAAATGGCAGCATGTCAAATTAAAAAATAAAAAACAAAGCCAAGTGTACTTTATAAAGTTCAACGTTGGTACCAAACATTCCAATTGATAAATTGTGCAATACTTGAAAATTTGCACTCAAGCAAAGAAAAGATAATAAATGCCATGTCAGTTTCATAAGGGCAACAACCAAAAGTAGATAGGAAGAAATAAAAGGTTCATACTAACATGTAAGAAATTATCTTGTGAAATTTTTATTGTGCCAAATTTTCTTGTACTTTCAAAAACCCTGCAAAAAATACCCAATTTGTAAAAAATAAGTCGTTTTGGATCGACATATTTCAAGAAATAATTTTAAAATTATATCATGTGAAGTTGTAGGGACCAACTTGAAGTATTTTAAAAATAATTTCTTGAAATATGTCGATCCACATTGACCTATTTTTTATAAATTGGATTTTTTTTCAAAGTTTTTGAAAATATAAGAAAATTTGACTCAATAAAATTTTTACAGGATAATTTCTTGCTTGTTTAACATAATACACATGAGTACTTTGCATTTACCCCTAAAATCTGAGGAGAATGGGAAGTGAAATAGGCCCATTTTGGGTGAGTTTAGCCCATCGGTGGGAGCTCTTAAAAGCACTTCTAAACATCCATTGTGATTTTTAAAGTGTTTGGCCCCAATTATAAAAATTGCTTTTAGTCAATCGTGATTTTAATGGTGTTTGACCCCTAATATCATAATCACTTTTGGGATCTCTAGAAGCTAAAAATCAACTTATTTCATAAGCTACTAAAGTGTTACTTTTGCAAAAGCTATTATCCAAAAGCAATTATTTTATAATTGAATTTTATCATAATCAATTATTGCCAAAATCTATTTTAGTAAAATTAATTCTCCTATAATTGATATTTGAATCGCTAGGCCAAACTCACCCTTCATTTGAATTTGTAGTGGAACTTGTGGCTCCAAATTTTTTTTTTTTTCTTTTTTTTTTACTTTGTGTGTTTGTTCAAACCTTCTTTTGCAGTTTTGCTTTAAATATAGGACCACAAATGGACCCATTAGATTTGGACTCATCAATTGACCCCCTGTGCAATAGCTCATTTTCTTCCTTTGTTTTTCTTTTCTTTGTTTTTCTTTTTGTTTCTTGTTCCCAAAATTTGGTTTGATCTGTTTGCTAGCTTAACTCTTGGCTTTTTTCTACTTTCAGTTGTAATTGTATTGTAATCGTGTTATTAGTATTTTTATGAAAGTTAAGTTATCAAAAAAAAAAATTGACCCCCTTAGTATATGCGTTGTATACGTACATATTTTGGTGAAACACTTTAAAGAGTTCATTTATTTTAGTTTCGAAAAATTAATTTGAATGGTTTCGGTGAAATTAATATAACATTATTTTGATTGAGTTTCGAAGTTCGATTGTGGGTCTTCAAAGTTTGAGATATGATTTGAATTAAACTTGAATGTTAGATTTGATGAAAAAGTCAGTGATGTGTATTAAATCAATGTTATATATAAGTTTAGAGTTTATTAAGTTTTTGACAAATGAATTGAAACATTACTTTGGTGAATTCAATCTGTATTAGTATTTATATCGACCTAGTTTCGCCAAATTGCAAACTATTAATTTTAAATTTTAAAGATGAATAATGATGTATTAAATTAGTTATTTATTGATATCCTCGGAATATAAATTGATAATTCTCCAAATGAAAAGAAATTAATGAAATGTCAATGAGTTTCTTTCAGTAATAGTAATCCATTGATAACATGTCTTTTTGTGGCCCATGATAAGTATTATAATACTAACAAGGATGACCCTACCCTAGTAATTATAATTATATTTGGGCCTAAAACAAGTAAACAACTAAGAGCCCATTCACTTATTGTTGGCCCAATTCTCACACGTATTCACTTCCTCTCCCACACCGAACAAATTGCGTCTTCTTCTACTGTTTATTTACCTCGTTGTCATCATATACTGTTGTCCCTTCGGGGACATCCGATAAAATTGGAACGATACAGAGAAGATTAGCATGGCCCCTGCGCAAGGATGACACGCACAAATCGAGAAATTGTCCAAATTTTTTTTTTCTCTTTAAATTGATTAATACATTACCTTTCACAAATTTCCTTTTCCACACTCGAGTTTTGAACTGCACCTGCTATGGTTTCTGGGGAAAATTCTTACATAGACTAGGTCTAAGAATTTAGTGGTAGACCTTGTGGTTGTAAATGCACCACATAATACATTTTGATGATGTCATATTCTCACAATCTATGATGTGGTGCATTTACAACCACAATGTCTATAAAAAGCTCATAGACCAGGTCTATGCAAGAATTTTCCGGTTTCTGGAGGTTAGTTTTCACGGGAAAGCAATTAATTATACACTTGGTTCTATTTTACGGTCTTTTCAGTTTTTGAATTGTTTTATTTGGGAAAAATGAGAGCAATTTGCTGATGGGAAGTGTGCTGGTTTCAATACTAGGATTTTTTTACTTTTCGTTATTTATCATACATTGCTCGTATTCCAGTGAAAAAATGTAAAGCCAAAGAAGCTTTAAATTTCAGGCTTGTGTGGTTGCAAGGATAAATAGAAAAGAAGAAAAAAATGAGTTACTCAAAATTTTGCAAAAAGTCTTTTTTCCAGGCTTTCTATAAATGCTTTCTTTAAATTCTTAAATCACTTAGTTGTGGCTCGGGTAATCCTTTTTAGGTATTCTAATACCTAAACTTGCTTTGTGTTTATTGAAAAAATAAGCATATGAATTGGTATCATGTTTCTATCCACTACTAGAAAAATAGAAAATTCCCACCGATTTTGAGAAAAATCGGTCGTAAATTCAATATTCCCACTGAAATTCCGACCGCAAAAATCGGTTGGAAAAAAAATGGGTCGGAATCGGATTCCCACCGAAATTCCGACCGGGTCAAAATCCGACCGAAATTTCGACCGATTTTAATCGGTTGGAATTTTTGAAAAAAAATTTTTTAAAAAACTTTTTTTATTTAATTCGATATTTCCCCACTAAAAGTCCTAAATTATAATTCAACCCCACATTAATGCTCTAATTCAATTTTCAAGCACAATCAACAATATAAAACACACTATAATTAATAACATATAATCTAACAATTTCAAACACACTAAAATAACAAAATCTAACAATATCTACTAACAATTTCTACAACCAAAATCTAACAATTTCTACTAATATTTACAACAAAAACATGATTTTGATATATAAATGCCAAATTGAAATAGATATATACATATATACCTCTAGATCTTGAAATGAAGAAGAATGGTGGTGCTACGGAGGTGGTGTTACGGCGGTGGTGGTAGTGGTACTAGCCTAATCCCTTGGTGGCCGGACGTGAGGTGGTGGTGGTGGTGGCCATGGTCCGAGTCTGGAGACAATAGACGAAAATGAGGTGGTGGTGGTGGTCATGTGCGGAGGAGGAAGAATAGGAAATAAATTTTTTTTTTAAGTGAAGAAGAATGGAAGAAGATATATATATACGCATATCTTCAAAAATTCCCATCGATTTGTAATCGATGGAAATATAAATGCAAAATTCCCACCAATTTCTAATCGGTGGGAATTTTGCACTTATTATTATTATTATTATTTTTTTTTAATTTGAATAAATTCCCACCGATTAGAAATTATTATTTTTTTTTAATTTGAATAAATTCCCACCGATTTCTAATCGGTGGGAATTTTGCACTTTTTTTTTTTAATTTTTTAAATTTGAATAAATTCCCACCGATTTCTAATCGGTGGGAATTTAGCACTTTTTTTTTTTTAATTTGAAAAAATTCCCACCGATTTGCAATCGGTGGGAATATAAAGGCAAAATTCCCACCGATTAGAAATCGGTGGGAATTTTGCACTTATTATTTTTTTTTAATTTTTTAATTTGAAAATATTCCCACCGATTTTTATGTAGTATGAATACACATTCTCTTCATTAAGCTATTATATGAATAATAATTATGACAGCAAATCTCTTTACTATCAAAATGAAATATCATTCTGACTTCTCAAATCATCATATATAAACGAAAAAGGCTGAAGAGTCGAATTAATCTTCTTTTGATCACTATTATCATTAAGTCGAACAAGGGATGTAGGAAGAAGTCAAATAAATGGGAGCACCACGAACTATAACTCTCTTTGTAGATTTCTTGTCAACATCTGAACGTTGGATAAGAACTTGCCCCTGATCCTGGTCCTGACCCTGGTTCTTCAAATAAGCTATAAACCTGAGTTTGTGCCTCCGTAAATGCTCTTCATCAAATTTTAAATATTTATAATTTCATAACATAGTTTTTTCAAGATATTTGTACTTTTGGTTCTATAGCCTCATTTCCGTACAATTTAAAACTAAACGTGCAAAATTAAGCAATCTTACGAGAACAAAAGAATATTTTATTGAATTAAAAGTTCAAAATAGTTATAAAATGAAATCAAAAGTACGATTTTATAATGTGTTGAACCTAAAGTACAAAACAAATTAAATAATTAGGCAAAATGTGCAACTATGTGAAATACATAATTAAATTGTTGATTGTTCAATCTGGCGTGAAATTGATAATGCTAATTTACGGCTGCAAACCCTTTAAGACTACAGCAATTAAATTAACAACTACCTACACTTTTTTTTTTTTTTTAAAAAATAGGTAAATTTCAACCAGTAATGTAAAATGAAATGCATGTCTAATTCAAAAACAAGGCCAAGTGTACTTAATAAAGTGCAATTTATGAACTTTTTGGAGATTATATTTTCGTTGACACCAAACATTCCAATTGATAAATTGTGTGCAAGTTTATATGATTATAGCATTTTTCATTATAACAATTACAAAATACTTTAGCAATAATAGAAAACATGCACTCAAGCAAAAAAAAAAGATAATAAATGCCAAGTCAGTTTCATTTGAATGACAACAACCAAAAAAGTAGATAGGAAGAAATAATACTAAAATCTGAGAAGAATGGGAAGTGAAAGAGGCTGATTTCATTTGAATGTGTGGTAGAACTTGTGCCTCGTGTTTTTACTTTCTGGTGTGTGTTTGCTCAAACCATCTTTTGCTCCAAAATATTTGGACCACAAATGGACCCATTACATTTGGGCTCATCAATGGATTCCCCTAGTATATGCTTTGCTTTTTGGTTTCGATTAGAGTGGTTTCGTAGAAATCATTAAAACACGATTTTAATTGAGTCTGGAAGTTTGATTTGTGGGTCTTTAAAATTTGAGATATGATTCATTCAAAAAAAAAATTGAGATATGATTCGAATTAAACTTAAATGTTAGGTTTGATGGACGATCAATAGAGTTCATGGCATAGGTTGGTGGTCTCCATTGCACTTAGGAGGGGAAAAAAAGGGTTCGATGAAAAAAGTTGATTCCATGTATTAAATCAATGTTATTTTATAAGTTTAGAGTTTATTAAGTCTTGGAGAAATGAATTGAAACACTAATTTCGCGATATCCAAGCTCAACAATATTTGGAATGGTATTGACATAATTTCGCGAAATTGCAAAAGTGAGATAAATACTTAATTTATTATTTTTTGTAGATTTGAAATATGAATAATGATGTATTAAAGTTAGTTATTTACTAATATTCTCAAATGAGAAATTAATAATTTTCCGAAAAAAAAAAAAGATTAATAAAATGACAATGAATTCCTTTCAGCAGTAGTAATCCATTGATTAAGGTCTATGACATATTTTTGTGGCTCATGATGAGTTCTGAAATACTAACAATTAAACAATTAAGAGCTCATTCACTTACTGTTGGCCCAATTCTCACTTCGTCCAAAATATATCCACTTCATCTCCCACAATGAACAAATTTTCATCTATTCCATTTCCACGTCCCTATTACTCCCTTCGTCTCATTTATTTTACTTTTTTTGTTATAGTAATCGGTTAAATTTATTAATATTTTAAGTGACTTATTATATTAAATTATTCATATTTATGATATATTAAATCTTTTAAATATTAATAAGCAAAATAAATGATACGAAATGAGTACTATTATTTCATTTGAATGTGTGGTAGAAATCGTGGCTCTAATTTTCATGTTTTTTACTATGTGGTGTGTGTTTGCTAAAACCATCTTTTGCGCAATAGACATATGGCCGGCATATTAACTTAATTTGGACTTTAAGAGCCCATATATATATCAGTATGCAGACTATTGGCCCAATACTTACAGCTTACAAATCCCACATTGAACAGACTATATATTCTTCTACTGTTTATTTACCTCGTTGTCATCATATACAATTGTCCCTTCGGGGACATCCGATAAAATTGGAACGATACAGAGAAGATTAGCATGGCCCCTGCGCAAGGATGACACGCACAAATCGAGAAATGGTCCAAATTTTTTTTCTACAATTTTGGTAAATAAATACCCTATGTTCTTACTCCTTTCTGTTATTTTTTGTGATGTATTATACTTTGCTCGTATTTCATTGTATGTGAGTTTCCTGTAATTTTGACAAATAAAAAAAATGTACAAGCAAAGAAACATCAATTTCAGGTTTTTGTGGTTGCAAAGGGAAATAGAGGAAAAGAAAATGTGTTCGTTGAATTTTGCAAAAAATCTAATACCACTTATTTGTTTTCCAGGCTTTCTACTTTATATTCTTAAATATCACTTATTTGTCTTCTGAATAAATTTAGGCTTATGAGCTACATATTATTTTGAATCAGCAATAATATCAATTATAATGAACAAAGGAGGAATAGGCATGGGAGGAATACCCTTTTGCAGAGGGTGGACACCGACATTGGATATCTTTTCGATAATTTTGGATTTCTTGTTAATGGGGCTCGGGTACTCTTATAATCCTTTTTAACTAGTTTTTTTTTTTGATAATTACCTTTTTAACTAGTTTTACTTTTCAAGGCTTTGTTTCTTTAAGGAGTGAATAGCATTTTTGGTCCTCTTATGGGCTAAGTTTTGCACTTTCGTCCCTCTTAAAAATTTTGTAGCAGATTCGTCCCTCTTATCAATGTAGTGTAACACATTCGTCCCATTTATAACACATTCGTTCCTCCTAAATTTTTTGTAGCAGATTTGTCCCTCTTATCAATGTAGTGTAACACATTCGTCAGTCTTAAATTCAAAATACATCAACTTTCGTCCATTTTAGAATATATTTTGTATTTAAGTGATGTATTTTGTATTTAAAAGGGACTAATGTGTTACACTACATTGATAAGATGGACGAATCCGCTATGAAAAATTTAAGAGCGACGAACATGTTACACTAGATTGATAAGAGGGACGAATATGTTACACTATATTGATAAGAGATACGAATCTGCTACAAAAAAAATTAGAGGGACGAAAGTGTAAAAATTAACTCATAAGGAGGACCAAAAGTGAGATTCATACCACCTGTAAAAAATTTAAGGAAATAATTTACCTTTTTTAGCTGGAGAATGTAACTCACTTGCCGAAATTAGAGTGAGGCATGAAAAATATTTTGTAACATAGGCGGTGAATTACAACATTTATCATTACACAGGGGTAAACTGCCACATTATATCATAATAAAGGGGGTAAGTTGCCGCATATAAAAATGTCAGGGAGACTGTGTGAAACTTTTATAAAATTACTAGGGGTAAAATGCTCTTTTTCAAATTATAAAGAAATAAATTGAACATTATGAATTTTATAGGAAGGTAAAAAAAACTTTGTTAGAACTAGAGTAATTAGGACATTAGGTGAATTCGTTCATATGTATATTGAAGGTGTACCATCTAATTTCTCATTACTTAACATCATTGACCATCAATTACCATTAATATGCAACTACCACAAGAAATAAAATTGAACAATACCACATTAATATTTTCTCTCTCGCTAATTAATAAGATTAAAGTAAAATGAAGAAACCAGGGTGGACGGTGGAAATATCTAAACAAAATTTCGGGCCTGTTTGTTTGTGTTTGGGAAAGTAGTTTGAGATAGTAGATAAAGTTTGTGAAATAATTTTGATTTGCGTAATATTGTTTGTTTGAGTTTTCAGATAGTGGTTTGAGAGATACATTAGGTGTAAGTTGTTTTTGGAAGAGTTATGTTGTAGTTGTAATATGTGTAAGACTTTATGTCAAATCATGTTTGCTATGTGAGAGATAGGGGTGAACGCGGTCGGGTTTGGGCGGGTTTACATGAAAAAATCAACCCGACCCAACACGTGCGGGTTGTCAATTTTTTAAACCGCACCCGCGTTGTTATTTTCATAAACCGTCCGGTTCGGGTGGAATGGGTGCGGGCGGGTTGGCGGGTTGAACGGAAACAATGTCATAAAATCTTGACATCCAAATATAAACAATTAAGCATATAATCTTAAGTTCTTCAAACAACAAATAAAATATGTCAAATGTGTTCACTGTTAATTTTAAAATTAAATCCAAAAAGCAAAAAATACAAAACTATAATATAATCAACGATTTTTTACTAATTAAATCAATAGTCTCCACAAAAAAGAATATTACAAATCCCCACAAAAAAATTCATTACAAATTATCACTCACACGTTACAAACAATAACAAATTAGTGAAGTTTCTTCTCAATTTTTCAACAACAAACTCTTTAGGAAATAATGTGCTAACATATTTGTACCATTAACATTAATATAAACAAGAAACTTTAAGAAAATTTGTTTATTTGTTCTTATTCATTTGTTAATAAATGTAATTTATTTCACACTTTTATTAAACAATGAATAAAAAGTACATCAAGGATGATTAAGTGCGGGTTGCGGGTGGGTCGGTTTTTTAACCATCAAACCCGTCACCCGACCCATAATGTGCGGGTTTACAAATTACCAACCCGTACTTGATTATTTTAAAAATAAAACCGGCGGGTTGCGGGTGGGTTGGAGCGGGTCGGGCGGGTGGGACGGGTTTATGAACACCCCTAGTGAGAGATATGTTACTTTATGTCAAATCAGAGTAGAGTTTGCATATGTTATGTTTAGAGATGAAAAAAATTGTTTTGTTTGACATTTGAAATAGTAGTTTCAGAAAATTGAGAGCTGAAAAATTTATTTAAAAAATTATAAAATATATTTATTTGACATTTCTCAAACACAAAATAATTGTGAGAAACACCAAACAAAAAGGTACAAAAAGGTAACAAAAGAAAATCTTGAGTACATTTTACTTTTATCATATGAAAATTATACTCTCTTGTTTTCTTCCTCTAGCAGTATAATACATATATCATTTCTCAGTGTCTCGGTTTTACCTCACCTTTGCTTAAAACCCTCTCCGTCTCTCTGAACCTCCCCAACGCACAGATATACGCATGGAAGACGACGATGAGTTTGGAGATCTTTATACTGATGTCCTCCGCCCTCTTACGGCGTCGTTTGAGGCTCGCCGCCAAGATACCGATTCCCCGGTGGCTTCCAGCAGCGTGCCGCCACTGCCGTCATCTCACAGCCGCCCGATCGATCTCAACATTAATAGCGACGATGAAGAGATTCTTTATGGAGCTTCCGATTTGAAGAATTCGAGATCTAACGTTGGTTTCAACTTGAATGCTCCTGTTCAAGAAGAAACCCTAACCCAATCGGATGTAGGTCCCGAACCGAGGAAGTTTGATTTGAATTTGAATTTGAATCCAACTCCCGAGTCTGCAAGGGTTGAAGGCATAGCTGGAAATGAAGGCCGTGGTTCGGAGATTGAAGCTAGGGTTTTGGAGAAGCTACCACAAAAGGCGAATTTCATGGAAGATGATGATGATCTTGATATCGTGGTGGAAGAGAGGGACAATAAAGAAGATGACCTGATCCAGGAAGACAATAATTTTATCATAGACAATAAGGATAATATGTATAATTCTGCAGACCAAAAGGAAAAGAACTTAAATTTTGTTAATGAAACAGAGATGGGATCGGATAAAATTATTCCGGGGCTCTCAGGGAGGTCGGAGAACCTTGGGGGTTCAAATTTCGAGGAAGAGTGGGAGAGTGATGAGAGTGAGGATGATTTGCAGATAGTATTGAATGACAATAACCATGGGATGATGGGGACGGAAAGGATGCCTGGAGTGGACGATGAAGATGATGAGGATGGAGAGCAGTTGGTGATCCTTGCGGACAATGGTGATGCGGGACACCATCAGCAGATGATGGAAGAGCAAGAGTGGGGTGGTGAATCAGGGGGCCCCGCAGCAGATGGGGAGAGGAAGGAGTTGGGTGATGCCTCCAAGGCAAGTGGAGGAGTAGGCATTGCTGTTCAGGCAGCAGTGCAGCCAAAGGTTGGGTACGGCAATCATGCTTACCATCATCCATTCCATTCGCAGTTCAAGGTCAGCATCTTGTTCGATGAGAACTTCAAATGTAAATTGGATTCTAGCTACACCTGTAACTGTTATATAGTGAAACTGTGGATAATAGTGACAATAAAGTTGATCAATAATGTTGTACTTGAGATTTTGTGTTATATTGCGATAATAAAGTGTACTGATTTATTTATATAAAGTTACTTATTTTCTTGGTGGATTTTTTTTTTAATCTTTGAGGTTGCTGAATATTTTTTCGGTGATGTTGGAAATTTAAATGATATGTTTTTGTTACCAACTTATAAATCTTCCCACTAATTAAAATGGTCCAAAAAGATGATCAATTTGAAGGGCTATGGAGCTCTTGTGTTATATCCAACTACATCATATGGCTTGTTTCTATCAAGTACATGTAAAAATAAAATAAATATTTTGTATCCTTATCACTTAGGAGCAATCTGTTGTTGGATAACTTGTCCCTATCTGACACATCGAGATGATATATAGGAGAAAGTTAACTCGAGAAAAAGGCAGCATCCAGTCTGTGAGGGCTCTTATTATTGAGTGTCACTCTTGAACCATGCTACTTCTGTGCCATATGATGCAAAAAGGTCTCTTAATCATATTACATAGTTTGGCAGGCCAGACTCTTTTAGGGATTTCCAATAGCTTGGCAAGGTCAATTCTGTCTGTGGCCATGAGGAGGTTTTAAATCAACCCATAATTCACGAAGAAACATGCATCTTTGTGAAATGCATTATTATTTTGAATGACCCAGCCAAACTTAGGAAGTTTTGCCGCAAAGTTTGCATGTCTACATGCCATACTTTCTAAGGTTAACTAATTGACACATATCAAATTTCTAGTACTCTAGAAGAGGAATTAAGGTTATTTACCTATCTAATCTAATGAATAGAATGACACGAAGAACATCAAAGTACAGTCTGTCATGCTTATAGTCTCAATTGGCCCCATCGACCGCAATATCTTATTTGTACACTTTTTCTATTCCAATGAGTCAAATCATACAATGAACGTTGTAAGGCAGACGTATTCTATCATAATTTACGCATCAACTAAATTTTGTACCAACTGTGATCTTCTTCACATTGTACTGGTTTTTGTAGCAAACTAAAAAAGACTGTTCTTTATATTTCTTTTCAATCTATTACTTTCTTGATTGTATATTTTCTATTCTAAACCACTGCACAGTCTGCTTTACGTTCTGAAATGTGACCATGATTTGCGAATCTGATTTAGTTCACATGCTTTATTGCCAATTTTTAAGATTTATTTGGACGCCTCTTTCTATGATTATCTGATGAAGCTTTTCTTCATAGTTCCTTTTTCTGTTTACCTGCTTACTAACCTTGCAATTTTTCTTTTGTTTTTTCTTCTCTCTCCTTTTTTCTGCCACTGGCGAACAACTTAGTATGTGAGGCCTGGTGTAGCCCCAATGCCTGGAGCAGCTCCTGTCACTTCTGGAGGAATCCCAAGTCAAGTTCGTCCACCTGTCACCATGGGCCCTGTGGCTGGACGTGGAAGAGGTGATTGGCGACCAACAGGACTAAAAGGTGCTATGCCAATGCAAAAAGGGTTTAATCCCGGTTACGGAATGCCCGTTTGGGGAGGTAATTCAGCAGGACGTGGTTATGGGAGTGGATTGGATTTCACTCTTCCATCACACAAGTAAGATCGTTGATAGTTTTTTGAACAGAAACTCTTATAATACAAGTATCATTGTAGAATATGTCAACTGCTGCGATGTACTTGCAATTCAAGTATAACTGTATAAGACACCACATTCTGCGATTTACTCTTATATACACTCTTTTTTTACCACTGGCCTTCTCTTCCTAATTCCTCACCTGCTCAGTGTGTGATCATCTTTTCATTTCTTAGCTAATCAGCAAAATGACGTGTCAAGCATACCTTCTATTTCTTAGAGAAAAATTTGGCATGTATTTTCCTCTTCCCTGCTTCCTTTTGACACTTTCCCTTCCTCTATGTTGAGGAACATCATTTATATGTACGAACCGAAATGAATAGGGTTATTACCAAACAACTCCAGTTTTTTTAATATAGTTTCACCTCTCTGAATTCTTCTAAAATATACAAAAAAAAAAAAAAAGATGTGGTGAGGTTGGATGGGATGAACCTCTCTTGTGATCGACTGGTATACACTTTTCTTTTATGCTTTTGGAATTGCGCTGGAGTTACTAGTTTGGATTATGAGCGATGGAATGTGAGATTTTCTATTTCACAAGAAGGAATGATGGAATATATTTTTGTTTTTCAGAGGGAGGCTACAAGTACTTTATTCGTTTGTTAGTCTCCTGATTTATATGTGCAACTCATTGATCCTTTACTAGGAGTTTTACATACTCCATTAACCTATGAATTCTTCTCCTTCGATTTCGGGATGTGATGTATGATGGTCGCATCTTCTAAATTATCCATGTTATCCTCTTTGTTTACTTACAAAACATCCAATTAAGTCACATCTCCATTTCAGAAATTTGATTGTAGGAGCCAATCGACGGTTAAGTGACATATCGACGGAAGTCAATAAGAATTATAGCATAATCATATAACGATTTGCTTCTCCAAACAGAAAGCTTATTTTGTTATTTTTTTACTGCCACCTTAGTTGGAACATTATTTTCTCTGCCTATCTGAGAATAGTCTTTTATATCCTCGACCTTTCTGTTGAAAGTGTGACAATTTCAAAAATAAAATGTCAAAGTTTCTACTGCTGGCAAAATCTTCGAGACTAGACTTATGTGTGATGATCACTTCTTCACCCCCAACTTATCTGAAATTAGAATTGATTATCGTTGTCCTTTGAGCTGAAAGGGTGACAGTTCGAAAGGATTTTGTTGATGTTTGTACTGCTAAAAAATTATGTGAAACTGGACTTCTGTGTCCTAAATCTTAGTGCTGATTGTGTGAAATGTTGATAAAGGAATATAGTTTGTTGTAAAGTCTGTCACGAATTGGATTGTTCCAAGATGTTCTGTCTTTTCTGTGGCATTATTTAGAAGCAAATAATTAGTGGATCTGAACTTTATCTGTAACTGTTACAATTTAAAAGATTATAAGGATTTCAAGGAAAACCAGGATTATGTAATGGCGGTCCAAAAAAAAAATGATCATGATAGTGTATGTTTCACCCTTGTCAGTATATTTATTCTTCCACGCTACCAGTTTCCTTTCAGCGTCTTGTTTGCCCATAGCAAGGCTTTTTACATTGCAAGGGCCATCCTGCATAAATCAAGGGGAGATACCGAGTTCTTTTATTCAAATCTGCTTCTTAGAGCAGAAGATTATTATCCACATTTAATTATCAAATGTCAATAATAAGTTGGCCCCTTCCCAGCTGATAAAATCAAAAAACCCTATAATCATTCCCAATCAGCTTTTCTTATAATTTTAGTGTGAACTAATGGGAAAGAAGAACGGCTTGTCGCAAGCCTCTTTTGCTACCAAAAAGTTAAAAGGAGAACCTTTAGCTTCCACAGAACTTAACACTAGATGTACCGAATTTAGTTCATTTAGTTACATGTATCTTACATCCTATTTTAGCTTCATTGTTAATTATGTGATACTTAAGTTCTCCAAGGACTAAATAATAGTAATATAATGTCCCTCTAATGATTAAGTTTTTGTTCTCAAGCCAGGTTCTTATGTCCTCTCTTTTATATTCTCAGGACCATATTTGAAGTTGATATTGATAGTTTTGAAGAAAAACCTTGGAAGCTTCCAGGAACAGACATATCAGACTTTTTCAACTTTGGTCTGAATGAGGACAGTTGGAAAGATTACTGCAAACAGCTGGTAGGTCTGATCATAAAATTTTACACCTGGTATAAATAGTGTGCAATGCCACTGTGCATGTGTACCTGTTTGTCAATCTAAGAAAGTCAAAGCTAAAAGTGAATTTGAAATCTCTAGGAACAACTCCGTCTTGAGACAACCATGCAAAGCAAAATTCGTGTTTATGAAAGTGGGAGGGCGGAACAGGTAATGTTGTTCTTACATATTGCTTTGTAACTCTAGAGTTATGCATTGTACTTTAACAGGCTACAGTTTTGCATTTATTTTTGGATTTATGCGATGTCTTTTTGTTCCCCTATTTTGTTTCTATATGTGAAAGTATCTGCTGACCCGGCTCTTTGTCATTTTGTTTGCATTCTAATATAGGACTACGATCCAGATCTTCCCCCAGAGCTTGCAGCAGCAGTTGGTATGCAAGATATTCCATCTCAAAGTGCAAATTCTGGAAAGGTAGATGCTGGTCCAACTGAATCAGCACGAGCAAGTGGACATGAACGGCCACCTCTTGTATGTATTTGGTGATTTCAGTTGCAATTCAACCTTTTCCTTATTTCAGAACTTCTGTAGAATGTTATTAACATAATGTTGTTCTAAAGTTATTAAATATTTGCCCGCAAAATGATCATTAATGTTCTTTTGATGTCTTAATGAATTAAAATTTTCTTTGAAGTTTTAAACTTTGGGAATGATGCAGATTCTCTTTAAACTGTGGAAATTAAACAAATTGCTCCAAAATTACATCACTTAACCCCACATGCTATAACAACCTTAAAAAACCCTTCCACTAGCTTTTCTTCTCTATTAACTGCTCTCAAGGCCTGTCATTATCTCTAACCCCACATGGCCTTTTAACTCGTTATGCACAACCACAATAACCAGTGCCAACTTAGTAATAGCATCCCCGACAGTTTGCCTAGGCCTTGACTACAGCCATACATTCTGAAATGGCAATAAGGCTATGTATGAGACAGCGTTGATTGAGCACTAGTAATTTTCTTAGAACTATAAGTTATAAAATAAAGAAATGTATGAAATCACTATGTGAATTTTTCATATTTGAAGGTAGTAAATGTAGCTATATATTGAGTATTAAGGGGTACTGGTTTGAAAGGGTTGTCATCTCACCAGCTTCTTTGCTTTGATACCAGCCTATTGGCAGACCAATACCGGTAGAAGCTAGTTCTGGTGAACGTCCCCCATCAGTTGATACGAGGCGTCCACGGATGCATGATATCGATACCATCATTGAGGTAAGCACTTGTCCTTTTCTCTACATGAGCATCAATTTGCCTATTTTGCTTGTCTATATGCTATATCGCGTTACATCTATTTCGTGGAAGTGATGTCTTTGGCAAACAGGTTTCCTGCCACAGTTCCACTGATGATGACGACATGGCAGAACAACTAGACAAGGATCCAGCAGGGAAGGATCTTGAAGGGGGTGATGAAATTGATGACCTTCAGCAAGATGATACAGAGCATATTGATCGCATTTCACACGCATATAACGGTCGAAAGAAGGAACTTGTTGCAAGAAGACATGAAGTTGATGAGATTGTAAGAAAGGATGTTTCCAATTTTCCACCAGAAAGACCTCCGCAATACCAACCTGATGGGGAGGTTGGTGTCCCTCATAACGCAAGGTACATGAAATATTTGTATATCAATACTACATGGAGTTGCTGTTATTATTTTGCCTTTTTCAACTGGGGGTGGTTCTTATGATTGGAGGACTCATTCTGTTGTCTTATACTAGATATGAGTAATTGCTGTATATGAACCAGGATAATAAAATTCATGTTGTTGAGAAACAATCAACTATGGCAATAGACTAGTACACTTAATTTTCACCTGAGGAAAAATAGGTTTTGAGGAAGGCTCATGCATATGATAACAATACCAGGGAATGCAGGCTAGAATTTTTGACCTATTTCGATTGGTTATCCATCTGTGATGATCAATAAGGATGCTTAGCTAGTGTTTTGAGCCAATAAATTATATCCTGGATGTTTTAGATTTCAGGTCAAGTTTCATTTATTTGTTTCTGACAGAAGCCACATCATTGTCACTTCAATATGTTGAATGATGTAGTTTTTTTCTAACGATTTAGTTAAATTTCTTTTCCATTTATTATATTTAAGTAGAATCAATTCTATTCTTGGTTCATCTGCCAATGTTTCTCGTCTTAGTCTGTGTGCAACAAGAGGTCTCAGAATTTCCTATGTTTTATATTTGCAGTCATTACATTGCATATTATCTGATGGACATTTTAAAACTCCTTTGATGACCATAGGTCTACAAAGGGAAAAGGACATGTCAGATCTCCCAGGATGACTACTAGTGGCATTAAAAGAGATGAAGAAATTATGGATGATCGGGATGAACAATCATTTGATAGTGGGAATGGCAAGCAAACTCCATCTTTACCATCTTCTCGCGCCATTGGATCTGATGGGGAGGAGACTGTAGATGTTAGGGATGATACAAATGATGACTCCGCAATTGGTGATAGAAGCTTTGATATGGAAAGAGAGGAAATGCCTGTGGATGAAACAACTGGGGATGCCCTTGAAGATAGCAGCTTAATGCATTCAACAAAGCGACAAAAACTAAGCTCACATGTGGATCAATTGTCACAAGATAATGATGACGAGGAAGACTCAAAGGCTGCGAGGAGTAGTGAAAACAGCAAAGCAAGGTCGGGAAGTAGTAAAGATCACCGAGAGTTCCGTGACAGTGTTGAAGCTGAAGTTTTTCAGGACAGGCGTCCTCCACGTGCAGGTAATATGAAAAGACCAGTAGGAGATGAGGATAATGCTCGTAGAAAAGGTCGCCATGGGAGAGAAGAAACTGGACGCCACCACATGTCAGTGACAGGAAGAGAAGAGTCTTATTCACGTAGAGGTGGAGATGCTAACTCATCACATCGTCGACACGTGATAAGTGAGAATGCAGACTGGAGGAAGGAGAGTGATATATCTGAAGGGAGCTGGCATTGGAGAGATGAGGGTCATCATGGGAGAAGGAATAGAGTTGAAGACACAAGAAATACAGAGCTTGGTGGAGAAATTGGCTCCAGAAATCGTGGTAAGGTGAGAGAAAGTGGCAGAAGTGAAAAAGAAGAATTTCACCAATCAAGAAATCAGCTGGATAATGGTAGTTGGAGGGCAGCTAAGCACGGTCAAGATATGGGATCTAGACAGAGAGGTAGGGATGATAACATGAAAAATCGAAACGAAAAAATGGATGATCTTCAGAGCAAAAAAAGGAAAGAAGAGGCACTTATAAGCCGTGAACATGTTTCGAAGGAAGACATCTCCCATAATCACAGAGAAAGCAGCAGCCGAAGGAAGAGAGAAAGAGATGACATCTCTGATCAGCGGAAAAGAGATGGCCAAGCCAGATTGAAGGATGATGATGTGCATTTTGGCAGGCAAAAAGAAGAAGGATCATTTCAAAGAGAGAGGAATGATCGACAGAGAGAGCGTGATGAATGGCATAGTCTTAAACAGACCCATGAAGAAATTTTGTCAAGGAGGGAAAGAGAAGAAACCCGACCAGTGTTTAGAAGTGGGCGAGCTCCTGAAGACAAAATGTGGATCAGTAATTCAAGAGGAAAAGACGAGTACAGAGGATCCAGCAGAGAATACCATCCAAAGGATATAAATAGGCACACTGATCAACCTAAGAAAAGAGATCGGGTTGAAAATGAAACTTTTTCACACCATAGGGGCCATGAAGAAATATATGCACGTAGCAATAAACTTAGCCATGATGAAAAGAGAGTAAGATATGAAAGGTCTGACACTCGTAATGAGCGTGTTCCCCATGCATCTGAGGCTTCTAGGGTGCATGAGCTTAAACAGAAAGAGAGTAGTAGAAAGGGTAAAGATTCTGAAAGTGGAGATCACAGTTCCTTGGTCCCTTCTAAGAGGAATCAGGATGAGTATGGTGGCCAGATAAGTGAGACGGTATGTGTTTCTTTGGACCCAATGCCATAAAATTTGTGGAAGTATATCTTAATAAGAAGCTGAATCCTGGTGATATGAATGAGTATTAAGATGTTACATAATTTGTATTTTTTCTAGTTATATTTTGATCATAGCCGGAAAGTGGAAATCAAAATGATCTCAGATTTACTAAGTCAATATAGCTTCTTTGTGCACTTATAGTACAGTGTCTTTCTTTTTGTTTGTCCATCCCTGCAACTTTTTCTCGCAAGTTAGGGGAATGCCATGGGTTAGGAAGAGATCAAAACTTATATATAAAGCTATAATGCAGTTTTTGATAACAACCATATAAATTAGTTGCTTAAAGGTCGGAATCAGGATGTTTGAGCAATATTTAAACATCTACAAAAATCACAACCAGCAAAGGAGAATTTTTATTTAGTACTAAGGGTCGAGCTTGTCAATTATGTGTGCAGAAGTAAGTTTCTTTTCTCTGATAAGTTGAAGTTCAATTTGATTGCCACCACAAGGTCTTGATCAGGCAAGAAACTAGCTGTTCCAATAGATTCCCTCTATATCTGCATTCACTCCCCTAAAATGATGCAAATATTTTCATGGGCTTGAAAAGACTACTGTAAAGTTGATTCCTGTGTTTCTCTATCACTCCTTCACAAGTCTCAACTATATTTTATTATTTAATGGCCATCTCTGTCACAATTTGACTGTAAAATTGGAATTAACCATCTCTAGATGTGAGATATTATTATAATAGATATTTGATATTATGGTCACTACAGATGCATTTGATTGATTATATTTTGATTGATAAAGATCTCTGAGTTGCTAGAATACATGCTTATATAGCAAATCCCCCAGCCGTACATGTGATTGAAAGTATATTTGGGATGGCAGTTGATGAATATCATTATTTTCTTGTCCTCACAGAATGTTGGCTTCAGGACCAAACACTTGCCTACTTTTGGTCTACATTATGTTTTATCTTTGTACTTTATTCCAGAACTTGAAATTGGGTAACTGTTACTGAATGCTAATACATTGATTACTCGAGTACCATAAGAGATACTTGTAATGATTTTGCAAGATTATTTGTGATTTAAAAATATGCTTGTTTTGCGTACTTATCCCATTATGCCTTAAGATATGTAATGGCATTGGCCACTGAAATATGAACTGTTCTCTGACCGAGTTTCTCTAGATAGGCACTAAACTTTTTCACAAAGCTCTAATGCATATCAACTTATGGGCACACTTTCTGCTCATGTTTTTTATAAGCCTTTCTTGCTTGCTATAGTTCAATCACGCGCTGCATTCTTTATTGTTGTCAATGGTCTGTACATTGACATTAGCCTGTTAGCATATATAAAGACAAACGTTCTGTTCATAGGATTCCTAAATCCTAATACCTTAGTAGGTGTGCCCATATTTTACTAACAAATGCCATATAGAAATATACCCAACCAATGTTACTATATTGTCAATTTTTTTTGGGGGTGAGGGGGGTGGGGTGTGTGTGTTCATTTTCAGATCATAAACCTTTCAAATGGAGTATTAACTGTGGAGCATAATGGCCATTTAATTTTTGAAGAAAAAAATACCAATTTGTCTAATATCTTTTGGAAAGAAGTCAATCTGACTGGTCAATAGCCTGCCATGAGACAAAAGTGATTCGGTTGTAGGCAACTCGGTGATTTACCAATTGCAGGCAATTTCTTGTTTGAGATATGTCTAATAGGTTGTTTTGGAGTATATTAATAGCTAGGATGTCTTGCAGATAAAATGCTACTAGTGGTTGTTGGTTCAGTCTATTAATATGTTTTTCCTCGTTCATCTTTCTTAATAAACTTTTATATACATTTGTTAATTTGTCTTGTTTAGCTTGAATGATTTGGGGTGCCTTATGAATACATGTGTTCCTAAGATAGTGATATAATAGCATATCCAATCTCTTTTATAATGTAAAAAGAAAAATGATGCTTTTATAATGTAAAAAGAAAAAATGCATGCATCTGTTTCGGTAAACCAGGACTCCACTTCAAGTTTAAATTCCATTTCACAATGTGATCGCATTTTGCTTTGTTATCTGCTAATAATATTTACTGAAAATTCATCTATTTCTTTCCTAGGAATATGTAAACTCGATATATGTCA
This sequence comes from Penstemon newberryi var. newberryi, assembly GCA_030819805.1. Classification (NCBI taxonomy): domain Eukaryota; kingdom Viridiplantae; phylum Streptophyta; class Magnoliopsida; order Lamiales; family Plantaginaceae; genus Penstemon; species Penstemon newberryi. Next base: position 6,099,295 of record JAUALY010000006.1, on the reverse strand, counting down.
TATCTGATTTACTTCAAGTGTATAAAATACTTTCTTCTTTTAAGCATGTCAAAAAATCTCAGGATTAAGGGAGATATGTCAGTGTTAATAAAACACACTACATTTTTGAATTTGATTTTATATAAATGTTGATCTCTGGAGACAGAACCTATTCTGTGATTATGGAGAAGAAATCTTTCCGTTTTCAGCTATATATTGTAATACTTTTACCTGTTTGACTTGTAGTTATAAGATTCAAGCTTGGTGTACTCAAGTGAAATTGCCCCAAGCAATACTGTTGAGGCTAGGAACCCATAAATCCTTATTCATTTGACAAGAAGGAACAAAGCCAGAATTGAGCCATTAAATTGCTATAGGTGTCTAGTTTTCTTTAGTTATAACTGCTTCTGACTGGTGTGACTTCTTGCCCCCGCATGATTTCTATCTTTATATCTGTCTACATACATATATATATTGGGGAACGAAAGCATTTGATCTTAACTTGCAAGAGTTACTAAACGTTTTCCTTATCGCTCCCTGATTATAGGTGAACTTGAGAGGCAGAACTGAGAGAGAAAGTGGTGAAAACGAGATCCATGTAGCCCACCAATCTTCCAAAAATCTAAAGCAAGAGGCTTCATCCGAAGACGAGCAACTTGACTCGAGGAAGGGGCGTTCTAAATTGGAACGCTGGGCGAGCCATAAGGAGACAGATTTGAAAGTCGCCTCCATGTCATCATCATCTTTGAAAAGTAAGAAGTCAGATACAGTTACCAATAGTGGAGCTCCCTCGGTTACCAGACTTCCTGAAGAACCTTCCAGCAGGGTAGTAGTAGAAGATAAGCCACAGCCTTTGGTTGATAATGATAAAGACAATACTGGTGCAGAAACAAATAATGTCAACCCAAAAGTAATGGAGGATACGGTTGCAAAATTGAAGAAGCGAAGTGAACGTTTTAAGCTTCCTATGCCGAGTGAAAAGGACACCACAGCAATAAAGAAAATGGAGAGTGAACCTTTGCCTTCAGTCCAAACTGAAGTCCCACCAGATTCAGAGATCAAACCAGAACGCCCAGCACGAAAAAGGAGGTGGACTGGCAATTAAATAATAACTATGTGAAGAATTTTATTTGGATTGATGCCTTAGTTTGTCATCAAATCATGCCCTCGTAATTGGGTTTAAAACTACGGTACTACCATTTACTTATAAAATGTAATGTTTACACCGACTTGAATGACTTAGTGTTGTCTGTGTTTTTATACAAATAATTTGATAAAGAGTATAGCAGAAGTTGATCTTGGGCAGAATGTGATGCCTTGTAGATACTGATTCAAAGTGTTGTATTGTATATTGTATTATATTATTTCTTTTTTCTTTTTAATGCTCTATTTAGATCTTCAAATAGAAAATTAAAAGCTCCAGTTGGTGTATGGTTCGATTCAAGTTGGTTTGATTTTTTTTTTTTTTTTAATCATATCAGATTACATGGAGAATACATTTCAATATCATTGGTTTTCTTAATTTATTTATAGAAAATACAATTTTAAGGTTGATTAAAAATGTGAAGATAGAAGATAATTTTGAAAAAAAACAGAGATAATTTTGAAGGCTGTTGTACTATTGTTACTTTCTTTCTGTTTAAGTAGAAACAGTGCTTTGGGATGGGCTTATTGGTATTAAACTGGAAATGGTCACATTTTCTTTTCACTTATTCAAAACTGAAATGGTCACATTATCAGAGATCCTCGTTGGCTTGAAATGCCGCATTTTGTGATGGCTTTGGTGTTGTGTCTATCATTACTAGAGATTCAGCTGAAAATGGCTGCTTTTATGATGCCACAAGTGGTCAAACTTCATCCATCAAATCATATTAGTGTTTGTTATTTTTGATATAAAAAAAATGAAAATAGAAACTATAAAATTATCCGATTTATTACCACAATTATAAACTCAGACACCAAATTACCAAAATGCCCTTTTAACTTTCTTCTGAATATAAATTCTGACCTCGAGCAGAAGGTCATTAATTAAAATCCCAACTCAAGAATGAGGCAAGCAGAGAGATTGGGATATTTCGTGAAGGGTGGTTGCCCCTCTCTATTTTGCCAATGATTTCTCAACAATTTAAATGTCATCACAAAACAGCCCTTCTTATGCAACTCAGTCTTCCCAGGAATTTATCCTGTGAGTGTGAGACTATGTGTGCATATATGCTTATATATGGAATCATGGATATATATATATATATATATATATCAGCAGAACTACTACTACTGTTTTCTCAAAAAAAAAAAAAAAAAAGAACTACGACTGCTCATACTTCCACTATTCATCGCCTTTTTTCTCGTAAAATTCAAGAACCATTGACAGCCCTAATCCTAATAATGTTTACCCTTTTCCATAGTAAAGGCTATGATGATGAATTTCTTTAGAGTTGGGTCGGGCAGGGAAAAAATTTGACCCGTATCTTGGCGGGGCACACCCAGATGGTATTTGGGTTATTCATATGCAACTGGGTTTTGCAGCCATGGCGGTGTCTTTGTTTCTTTGCCTGCTATATTTCCAGATCTGAGCCTCTTATTTTATTTTCTCAACATTTCCTATTTTTTCGAGTTTTTTTTTTATTTTTTTTCATTTAATTCCTAAAGAAGTTAGGGCCAGGACAGTATTTTAAAGTTTTCTTTTTTATTCATATTCTTCAGTTTTTCTTCTCTCTTGATTATCTTTACATAATTACATTAATCTTAACAAGAAGTTTACATAAAACATATGACTTAATATACTCTTTATTAAATTTTCATAATGTTCACAAGAAATTGTTGATTTGAAAATAAAGTGAATAACAAATTAACTCTGGGTTATTCTTAATAAGCGGTTTACCATTATGTTTTAAATAAACAAGCAAACTAATAAAAAAAAACATTAAACTAGCCTTTTTTTAAAAGTCAATAAAAAATGTGATTTTTTATTTCAAAAATTGGTATATTATTTTCTTTTAATTTACAAAAACAAAACCCCTCTTAAAAAGTATTTATCTTATATCTAAAAATATACACATGCTCTCCCAAATTTCTATAATCGCTTTTAGAAAAGTGAAGTAAACAAGTCTGAAGTGTTTCACTTAATTTAGAAAACTCGAACAATGATACAATAATGAATAATATCCTAGGGTCTGTGCGGATAGGCTTTTGGCTCAGTCTCGCGGGTCTTGTGAAACTAAGCCAGAACTCTTTCAAATGAAGTTAGTCAGGGGCAAATCCAGGAATTTTAGTCAGGGGCTGAAGTAAATACAAAAAAAATCAATCAAACAGTCAAACTTAGAAATTATATTTATTTACGAGAAAATATATGAGGAGATACAAAAAAAGGAGGTCAAGTTCGACAAAAAAAGACGTATATAAGTTACTTTAGTTACATATGATACCGATCTAACCAGTCACAGTAAGCGATCCAATTTTCAAAACATTGATTACATCCACCAACACTATTGTTACAAAACTACAAATTATCCTTTATACTCCTTGTCAAGTGTGCTTTTAACTCCGATTGGTCGGATTAGTCTAAATTGTAGAGTATTTATTTTGTCGAATTTGTCTATCTTTTATATTTCTAAATTTATATTAGTGTTTATTGTAATTGGGTTTCTTTAGAAAATAAGAAAGCCAAATTTTTATAAGTTTGGACTCTCATATTTGAGAGTCCAAAGTTAAATTTTAAAATAAAAAGTAATGTGTTAAAGTTGAAGTTGAGTGGTGTGGTGTGATTATTTAAAAGTAGAATCTTAAAATATAAACAAGTTGTTGGAGTGCAAGGTAAAAAGTGGGAATGTATAATACTGTTCACTACTTAAATTTTAAGATACGAGGCATGAATTTAAGAGGTTTGTTTGAGATTTTGGCCTCTTATCTTAAAATATAAAGGGTGAACAGTGTTATACATTCCCACTTTTTGTTATGCACTCCAACAACTAGTTTATATTTTAAGATTTTACTTTTAAACAATCACACCACTTCACTTCAACAACTCATTTATATATTAACAACTTTCAATTATTGTTTATATATAAATAATAATGATACATATTTTAATATTTATTTTAATATAACAACAGAATAACCTTTTAAAAATTATTATTTCGAGAAAGTAATATGAATTTAAATAAATAATCATATTTTATATTTAAGGATTCATACAATTTTTGAGTTTGAATAAAAAAAGTAAGGACCGCATTTGGTCCATTTTAGCATTAGCTTGAACTCGAATTTTCTAGTTAATGCAAAAGATGGTTCAGCCAAACGCGGCCTTAATTTTTATTTTTTTTACTAAAAGAAGTTTTAAACAGAAGAAAACGTTTTAAAACTGAACGTTTAAAAATGTTTCAGATATTTAATTGTGTACAGAAAAAGTACACTGGTCCTTGTACTTTTCCATTAAAAAATATATTTTTACATTTCACTTTGGACTCTCATATTTAAGAGTCCAAACTTAATTTTTTTTACCACTCTTGTTTTTTAAAAGCTCTCTTGGAGTACCATTTTTATGAAATACTTATAATTTTTCTTATAATTTGAGTTAAAAATGACTCGTTGAAGATGACCTTAACCCGTTTTATTGATTCGATGGTGGTAATGAAATTTATTTATTAACAATAAAAGAAAATATTACACATTATCCGATTTATTACCACAATGATCCAAATCAATTCATTGCATCGTAAACTCAGACACCAAGTTACCAAAATGCCCTTATAACCTTTTCCTTAATATAAATTAATCCGTCGAGCAGACAGTGAATAATTAAAATCCCAACTCAAGAATGAGGCAAGCAGAGAGATTGGGATTTTTGTGGAAGGGTGGTTGCCCCTCTCTATATTGCCAATGATTTTCAAAACCACACAAAAGTGTGAATCAATAAACAGCCCTTCTTCTGCTACTCAGTCTTCCCTGGATTTACTCCAGTGTGTGAGACTGTGTGCATAATATGCTAATTGCTAGCTATATATATATATATATATATATATATATAATTATATCAGCTGTGACAGCAGAAACTACTACTGTACGTACTTAATTCCAGAAACCAATGCTTGTTTTTCTCGTAAAAATCCAAGAATCATTGACAGCCCTATCAACGTTTACTGTTTCCACGGTCCAAGGCTATGATGATGAATTTCTTTCGAGTTGGGTCAGGCATGGAAAAAATTCGACCCGTATCTTGGCGGGGCAAACCCATATGTCATTCATATGCAACTGGGTTTTGCAGCCATGGCGGTGTCTCTGTTTCTTTGCCTGCTATTATTCCAGATCTGAGCCTCTTATTTTATTATCTCAACATTTTATTTGTTGTTTCTACTTTTGGGGATTTTAAATAAAGTAATTTTTCATTTTAATTTCTAAAAAGTGTTAAATTTGAAAAGTTATTTTTTCATTTTTCACACAATTTCGAAACTTATTTCTGAATAATATGACTTGTTATCTATCAACGGAATTACTTTATCATATATCCTCAACTTTTTTCACTATATTGAGCAGAAATAGAATCCGACAAATAATAACTCACTTTCTTTATATTTCATAAATAACTGCAGTATCATTTTTTAAAATAAAAACCTATTACTATTAGTAAACTTTTCCATCTGAAAACGTAAGTGCAATTTGTGTTCGTTTTTCTTATTTAGATGGAGTTCAAATTTTATTTGAAGTGCTTTGTATTTTTCTATGTTGTGTGGTGTCAGGTGTGGAATGGATACTGCCGTTTCGAAATGTTGAATTTAGAAAATTGTGCAGCATAAATGCTGTCACGATCTTGGGACTATAAAGTTAATTGGTTCAGTTACACAGTAATCGATATCAATAATTCATTTCTTATTTAATTACTGGTCATTTAGTTGTTTAGCTAAGAAGAATCTGCCAAATAAAAGGTTTTTTTTTTTCTTTTTTATTTCTGATTAATTCAATAATAAAAAGTTGAGGAAGGATTGTTTGATGGACAAAATAAAAATGGGTGAAAACAGAAATTACATTATATCAAGTGAAAAATGTGCTAGCTTTTCAATATTGCGGTAAATCTACTAAATATAAATGAAGTAAATAGAAGAAGGATATAAAATAAAACCATTAAATATTGATAAACTAATGTGACAATGAAAAAGTATTCAACTATTAAATATTGATGAACCATTAGAAAAAACAGTGATTAGGCTTGTCAATGTGTCTTATTTAAACATTAAAATTTTTACATGTATTTTATCAAATTTTAATTTATCGAGTTGAGTTTGAATTGAACTTCAAAAATTATTAAATGAAAAAGTATTGTTCAAGCTTATTAGATTGTACAACGAACCGAACTCAAACAAATTTTTTAATCGTATGATGTAACGTGAAATAACTTATTTAATTTTAAACTCATTCCGTATGTGTTGTAATTTTGTACATGTAAAAGAAAAAGCTTTGGACAAAACTTTAAAAGGACCCAAAAAATCAGAATTGAATTTCACATCCTGCTTTAGAATGAGGCAATTGAGAGCAGGGGAATTCTCAAGGGTGGTTGCCCCTCTCTCTTCCGCCTATGATTTCTCATTTTCCAATTAAAAAACCAACCAACAGCCCTTTTTACGGAGAAAATATACTTTTTCCATGTATGTTATTGAATTGTTCTGTTCTAAAAGGCTATGTTTGGTTCTTGATTTCTGCCCCATATCAAAAAAGGCTGTGACGATAATTTGTCTTGAGAGCAAGATAATCTGGCGTTGATGTAACCCGACCCGTATCTTGGCGGGGCAACCCGGATGGCGTGTTTGGGAGAATGATGATATTTTTTTAGTCTCTCTTCCTCACACGCAACTGGTGATTTGCAGCCATGGCGGTGTCACTAAGGCATTGCCAGATTTAATTCAGATCTGAGCCTAATTACTCGTTCTTCTTTTAACGATTTGTTCTCATGATTTATATTCTGGGTTTTATTTGTACTATAAAAAATTTCATTTCTTCCTTTCATAACCTTTTTTTTCTTTAAAAGCTCATAATTTATGCTGGCATCAAATCAAAAATGAAATTTCAAAGACCATTTGCAGAAATCTTAATTATGGCGAGTGGGTAAATGTCTCTTCGTAGTTAGGATTTTTATTATTGGGAAATTGGGTACTCCTTGAAACTTTGAAATTTGTGTCTTAATTTTTTGGAGCTCATTTGATTCCACATTTGATTTCATTGAGATTTTTTTTTTTATAATAAGTAATTATTTAAGATGTATACAAAAATAATAAAAATGGTTATAAAGATATGAAAATGGAACCATAGATAAACAAAAACTACCAGTAACTTGAAATATTACTGATTATACAAAAAATACAATATCAATTTAGTGGCACCTTATGCATTGTCAATTAAGTTTGATTACTACCTCATGTAATTCCTTTTTGCTCCCTTTTATTTTAGCGTGAAAATTCATAAAAGAATTTAAAAAGAAAAAAATAAATTATTATTTAATATGAGTAAGAAGATAAAATTCAAATTTTATGAAGAAACTTTTAGGGCCTGTTTGTTTGGCGTTTCCCAAAAAAAAATTCGTATTTGGGGAATGTCAAACAAACATGTTTTTTACTTTCTGAAATAAATTTTTTATATCTCAATTTTCTCAAATTAATCTCTCAAAAGTCAAATAAACAACAATTTTTTTATCTCTAAATAAAACCTATACAAACTCTACTCTGATTTGACATAAAGTAACATATCTCTTACACAAATTATCTCACATAACAAACATGATTTGACATAAAGTCTTACACATCTACACCTATAACCTAACTCTTCAAAAAAAAACCTACATCTACTTTATTTTTCAAATCACTATCTCAAAACTCAAACAAACAACATTACGCAAATCGAGATTATTTCACAAACCTCCACTACTCTCCCAAACTACTTTCCCAAACACCAAACAAACGGACCCTAACAATCCTATGATACTCTAAAAATTAATAAAATTTATGTAAATAATGAATACATAGGGACACATATTTTACCCAAAAAAAATACTACTAGGACCATGTAGTTTGGACAATATTCAATGGCATTTATGATTTATACAACACAAATTGGATATTTTATTTACAAAACCATAAATAAAGCATACTACTACTGAGTAATTAAGCCACGAGTAATAAATTTAGCAACAAATTTCAAAACCTGATTCAAAATCAACCCAGGTGAGGCCCCCTTCTGCTCTGCGATTTACCCCTCTTTTAACTTCGTCTGAATCCCTAATTTTCTCCTCTTTTCTGCTGTGTGTTAATGAAACCTTATTATCTATGTTTGCGTTCTAAAATGTGCAATTATGTTTAGAAATTATTGAGAAGCGAAATAAACAAAAGAAATGGAAAACAAAGACGACCCTGGAAACCGGCAGCAGCAACAATGTCAAAAAAACGATAAACAGAAGGAGAAGGATACAACGTCGTTTGTGATACGAATACCGTCTTACGAAGAGGTTGTAGAGAGCTCTCAAACCAAGACGACGCCGTCATCTCTGTTCAATGCTTCCCCCTCCTTCTCCCAGGCCTTCAATTTCGTAAAGACCTCCGAATTTTACACGCCACCGCCGCCGCCTCCACAATCGTCTCACGCATCTCAATCAAGGTTGTGAATTTATTTAATGTGTCTGTTAATATATGTTGTCGTGTGTGTTTGATCTTTGTATTAATGAATTCTGTTTCAGGCAACATGTTCAATCGGAAGTTCCGTCTACTTCAAGTTCAGCAACTACTGGTGTGAGTCGGAATTCTATCCTCGTCAGCCATAGACAGGTGAAATGCTGCACATTAGTAGGTGTTTCTGGCAATTACTTTCAAAAGCTCATGTCATCTTAATTGATTTTTTTTTACTGAATCTTAATTGAAATAACCTTTGTTATAGTACTATTCGACTTTAAGAGTGAGTGGTGCACGCCCTATCCAGTTTTTGGCTATAAAACAAAGTCTGACTGGTGCAAGCTTTATTAAGTTTTAACTTTTATGCTGTGAAATGGCCTTGTTACTCTTATTAATTTGTTTTTAATGTGTGTACATGTATTTTTATGCAATATATTATTTGTTATTTCAGTTCTATTTAAATGAATAAATAAGTGTTGTGATGTGATATTTATTGAAGAACACAATACATTTCGCCAATTAAATAACACAGAATTGCAAAAAATTCCACATTAGTACCATTAAGTCTTTATAGTCATTACTTAAACTTAGTGCAGGTACAAATATATTAGTTCTCCATACAAAGGACAAGTAGTTTACACTTGCTGTGTTTGGATTGTAGTAACTTGACAGTTTGGGTTGTATAAATTAGCAAATTCCAAGGAAGCTATCAGTTACCTGAAACAATTAGTATGTTGGATGATGAATAATTGCCAGATAAAGTTACCTCACTGACATATTTTACATCTTAATGAAAGGAGAGATACCAACTTGATATATTTCATCTCTCGGGTTAAGCTGAACTACTTGCGAGGCTGAAACTTAATGGTAAAATATGATGTCTATCTTTTATACAACTGCTGATACCATATTAAATTTAACTATTCGATTTTGAGAAAATTCTGAATTAGAGATGGGAAAATGTAGATGAAACATAATTAGATAGAACCATTTCCATCTACTTACATACTGGTTTAACACAAATTGATGCAAATGCCCTTTGTGTTTATTTAAAAGATGGATATGCACCGCACTCTTTCCTGAGTGCAATCCCAGTCATATTATCTGGTATATTGAGGAACCTAAAGTTGGAATTCCAGTTTAATCATGCTAATTTTACACCTTGAGAAAGTAGGAACTCTTAATTTCGCTTAGCGGAAAAAGGATAAGAAAATTTTAAGATTATTGGATTTAATGCTAGAGCATCAACCCCTTGCCACGAGAGACACTAACACACGCTGCACATGAGTAAGGTTCTCAGCCTGGAGGCAAAATTCAGACTTTACATGCTTGATCATTGGATGCTTTGTGATACATGTCTAATTGAACATAATAAAATGCTCAAAAATTCAAATGACTACTTGTTAATTGGGTAAGCAACAAATTTTGGACTTATGTATTGCCTAGATGTTGATGTCCAGTATGTTTGAGTTAGTGGACTTTGTCACTTAGATGGTTATTGGAGTGGTTTGTTCATTAATTTGATCTGTCAGAAACGATTGCCCATGGTGGGCAAGAAAGGCTGGTAAATTATGTGCTAAGTTTTGTGCATCAAAGGCATGTTTTTGGCCTTTTGTACTTTCTTTTTACATTTCTGAGATTTTTAACTTACTAGTTTCCTGAAATAATAAAAGAAGTTTATGAGATGCACTACTTGGATATGTTGACTGACTTGGCCTTCTATCTCCCTTAGTTCTATATGTTATTTATGCTTAACGAAATTTTAAAGTATTCTCTCTGTCCTCTTTTTTGCAGAAAGGAAACCCTTTGCTAAAACACATAAGGAATGTCAGATGGGAATTCTCTGATATTGTCTGTGACTATTTGATGGGCCGAAATTCTTGTGCTCTTTATTTGAGGTTTGGATTTTACTCATTAAATTTATTAATAGGTATGTTTACATGGTATAAGTCAACCCTGTCTGATGTGGTCATGCACTACAAGTCTACAACTCATATGTTTTGTAGACTAACCACTAACATGCTCATACAACTATACAGTTCTTTGTTCTTTACTGCTCCCGAAAGAGTTTTTGTTACAAATCTTTTCCATCTATTGTTTGCAAAGGAATTCTCAGCCCATGCCTCGGAACTTGAGGTAGGGCATTGACCAGGGACATAAGCTTAATTTGGTATGTGCCCTTCAGCTTTGGGCATGTGCATGAGTCCAATATCTAGATTGTGCACATGCTTGATAAAATTGTTCTCTGAGGTATCTCAAAATCAAAAGACCAAAGACTAAAGAGACCATTCCCCTGTAAAACCGTATTTGAACATTAAATACAAATTCTGCTTTTTCTTATGTAATAACTAGCTCAAATAAGGAAATTGATGAAGTTACACACACTTCCACGTATTCCCCATATTTGATTGCTTTGATGTTGATACTTAAAGTTTGACGAGTTCATTTTTTTAAGGTATTCAAGTTATGTGGAGAAAACCGTGTTGATATTCATGTTGTTAATTTATTTATTTATTAATAGTCTGTGGAAAATATCATTGTCAAATGTAGTTTTTAAAAACTCTAATACCTTTCTGTCGGCCTAGAGAATGTGGCGATTTTGGTTGTGCTCTTTGTCTCTGAAATTCTCTTGTTTCTATTTTCTCTACATCATGAGGTTTGTTAGCGGATGTGATCCCCTTACAATGAGTCATGAAATTTAAGATGCAGTTTATTGGATATACTAAGGATTAAATATTTCTCTTTTTCAGTCTTCGGTATCATCTACTGCATCCTGATTACCTGTATTTTCGAATAAGGGAACTGCAGAAGAAATTCAAGCTTCGTGTAATTTTATGCCATGTTGATTTGGTAAGTCTTTTTGAACAGTCTCAGCTCTTATGACTTGATCTATCATTTGGTTACTTACTGCTTTCACGATTGGTATCAGGAAGATGTTGTTAAGCCCTTACTTGAAGTCACAAAAACAGCTCTACTTCATGACTGCACTCTTTTATGTGCTTGGAGGTATCAATTTTTCCATGACTCTATTTCATAGATTGTAAGATGACATCCTTAGATTGTTAAGAAAAAGGTCACATTTCTTGTTTGCTTTTTTCTTTTATTTAAGTTCTGAAAAGCTAGTTCAGAAGCATATAAATAAATAACAAATTTGTGGCTGCCTCAAAAGCAGCTACTTTGGAAGCAAACAACCTAAGAGTTTTTGTCCTTGTGGCGAGTTCACAATGCTTGTGTGCGTACACCATGAAAAAGCACATTACATTGGAAGTTAAAAAGTATTTGTTAGTCGAATAGAAAACTTCTTGCAAGTTGAATAGCTTTTTCTGGTGAAGGACAAGATATTGTAATCGTTCTGCAGGAACTTGGTGCCCACACTTTTATGCTAACCACATTTTTATGAAATTCTTATATATAACTTCGTTCTCCTATCCTTTTCTGCTTTCCAATTGATACCTAATGGTTTGTAATGGTTTTTCCTTCTATTTAGCTTGGAAGAATGTGGCCGGTACCTGGAGACCATTAAAGTTTATGAAAATAAGCCCGCTGATCTCATTCAGGGCCAAATGGATATGGACTATCTATCACGGGTAGAATTTTTTATATTATTCCACTTTTCAAATTTGATTGATGAGAAAGGCTAAATCATAGACATTTGCATATTTAATCTAACCAAATTGAGTTTCTTTTGCTATAGCTAAATCATGCGCTCACATCTTTACGGCATGTCAACAAGACAGATGTTGTTACTCTTGGGTCTACATTTGGGGTAAGCATGTGGTTTGTGCTGAACTGATGATTATCTTTTGCTGGTATTTTGTTCAAATCTTACACTAAAGCTAATTTTTACTCCTCTAGTCTCTTTCTCATATTATGGATGCATCAATGGAAGATTTAGCTCGTTGCCCTGGCATAGGAGAGAGAAAGGTAGCCTTCAATTTCTACATGTATTGTAAAATTCATTTGCTGGTCAGGTTATTAATTGAGTGGAATTTCTATATGTACCTTAGGAAGTTTTAAAAAGGAAGAAGAATTTATAATGTGAATAGCATTCTAGCATACTTCTGACAGTTACATGTTGGGGGCAATTTGAACACGTTTATACAGGTTATTATAGTTTTCTTTTGGTTGCTCATTGCCCATAAATTTCGTTTTTCTTTGCTAAAAAGTATAGTATACCTTCCATTGTTTTCTCGTCTGCTATAAACTGTAAGTACACAATTGACCCAATGATGTATCAGGTTAAAGGCTTGTATGATACTTTCCATGAGCCATTCAAGCGAGTAGTGCCTCACCACTCAACAACTGAAAATCCTGTTGATCAGCACACTGGATCAATATCTGGAAGTAAAAGAAACGAAGATGAAAAGGAAATTCCAGATTCTAGCAAACGTAGCAAGAAAGAAGGAGAAACAAGCGTAAAATCAGCCTTGGAGGCTGCGTTTGCAAAGTATAAGGGTGTAATTGGTAGAAAGAGCAATAAAGTAGAGCAAGATAAGTTGAAAGAGAAAACAGTTGCTTCTGAGCAAGTGAATGAAAATGATGACGACTTTGTAAGTTGATGGAATGGAGTCCGCAAGCTAAACGGAATTGATGGACCTCTAGCTTGAAACATGGACTTTTCAACATGTAGTCAATAATCCTTTTAATATCTTTGATGTAAATATCTTGTAATTTTGTGAAATTTGAAGGTGTTAACATATTACTTGCGGGTTAAAATGGGATGGTTTAGCATGGTTGGGCCTGGAAAAGTTTTTTGAGTTCAGATATTAACGTTTTAGTCATTTTATCTTGTTTGTTGTGTTTTATTTGAAAAATGCATTTCAAAAATAAAATACAAGGTGCAACCGCAACTAAAATAAATTGAGTTTAGATTTTAGTTGGTATGAAGTCGGGCAGAATAATGATTATTCTATAAAAAAAAAAAATTCTCATTAATCTAAAAATTTTAAAAGCAAGAAAATGAACCCAAAATTGAGGGAAAATTCTATTCTATATTAACAATCAACTGTTTAAAAAAAATCACACAACGGAATTTTATAGCAAAAAAAAAATAATAATAACTAAGTAAAATTAGATTGACTTCTTAAAAAAAAAAAAGATGACAACTAAGACATTTATGGAAATAAGATAACTAAAAGGATCATAAAAATATTCTACTAAATTTGATCCTTGATTTTCCTTCCAAAATCCTTCTGCATAGTTTGGACCTACGTAGAAATTATACCTGTAATTTTTTTGTTATTAATTATTTTAATTACAAAACAAGGGAAATAATGTGTCTGGGTGTTGGATGAGCGACAAGTGTGTATGAGAGTTATCATCCAACCCCTATGTATATAATCCACCGGTGTAGGATGAATGTAATCCAAAACAAGTGCGTTTTACTTATATCTTTTTGGTTACAACCAAAATTCATCTAGACTAGTGCTTAACCATTTCTCTTACAATATTATAATTATTTGTGGTGTCATATTACTAATATTATATTCACTTTCTTAGATCTTTAATCACAAAATGAGAAAAAAAAAAATCAACTTCCAGATTAACAGCTGTGATTTTATAGAATTAATTTTTGTCAAATTACTTTTTTATATCATAAAAATTAAATCTCGCGAATTACTTCTTGTTTGGGACAAAATTTGGAAATCACTAGGTTTGGTAATTCTCTATCTACATTACCAAATGAGTCCTTTAGACTCGGGTACTTACTTATTTTTTCCCAGGGTTAGAAACGTAAAACCCCCTTCAGCAACAATAAATAGAAACCTTCCGTTCTATGGCACCCCACCCCAAACGCCAACACTGAAATCCGAAAACTCAACTGGAACGAGGCTGCGGAGAGGCAGAGGTTCCTCAAAGGGTGGTTGCCCCTTTCCGCATTTGCCCATGGTTTCTGTCCCTAAATCATCAAACAACCCTTGATTCTGTATGTATATATGTATGTATCTGTTTGTGTATAAATACACAACCTTCATCATCATCATCAATTCCACTCTCACTTTCTCTATATCTGTACAAATGTACAAGGCGGTTTTCTGTGAATGGGCTGTGATGATACTTTTCTCCAGTTGAGTTAAAAGGGGCCAAAAAGGGGGAGAATACAAGTGGACCCGTATCTTGGCGGGGCGACCCGGGATGTTAGCGTCTGGGGTCTGTAGCCATGGCGGTGTCTCCATTTCTCTCGCCCTTTTACCCGATAATACAAACAGATCTGAGCCCTTCTCTCTCTCTCTATTTATATACACACATATATGAATATATATATATATACACACACTTGTGCAGGATTCGGATCCGATCCGCTGCTTCTTCTTCTTCTTCTTCTTATTCCTCTTCTATTGTGAAACGGGAGGCTGTGATGATGAAGTATCCTCGGTTGAGCTAGGACGGCCATTGGGTAAATCCGGCCCGTATCTTGGCGGGGCGACCCCTCTGTCTTCATGGTGCATCTGGGTTTTGCAGCCATGGCGGTGTCACTTGCCCCTCTGCCCGTTTGGCACCTGATCTGAGCCTTAAAACATACTTATTATATTTACTTTCCTCATTTTTATTATTTATAACTTGATTTTATCCATATTTTATTTTTAATTACTTCTGGCGTAGGGAACTAAAAAGCTTATTACGATTATGTATTATCGACTGCAATTGCAATATACTCTGTTATTCAAACAAAATAAAAAAGTTACTTTAATCCACCATGCTTTCAATGAATTTATCTCAAAAAAAAAAAAATGAAAATATGTTTAACCGTTTATAGAATATGTGCTTTTTTTAAAATGCATAATCTCAACTTTTAGAAAATGGCAGGTGGAGTTTGAGTTTGTCTTTAGCAGAGAAGGTGGAGTTTGAATTAATTGATTTTGAGCTAGTAATCACATTGATGAAATGAGTATAGTTTACCTTTGAATATTTTCAATTTGAATGAGTTAGAAACTTTTTTTATATGTTTTTTTTTTTAAGTTTAAACTAAATATCGTTGTTATTCAAAATTTAATACCAAGCGAAATTTTGTTAAAGAGGTAAAAAAATTTTACAATAGTGACCTAACACATATAAGAGATTATCTTTACTATTGAAATTTAAGAAGTAGTTGGCTCAAAATATTTATCCAGTCCTAAATCGAATTAAATGGATGCACTCTCGTTAGATATCACTATTATGAGCAACTCCAATCTTTACTCTATAATGCTAAACTTTAGTATTATATAAGACCAAAGGGCAAAAGTGAAAAACAACTCTCCAATGGGAAAGCTGTATTTTACCATATCCTCTAAAATTCGGGTTTGGAATTTCACAATACCATATTTTTTCATAAGAAAATAATATAAAGACACAAAGTTATACAATAAACTTTGAAGGTTGATTTACGATCGAACCCCCTGAGTTTTAATCTTTTAACATGATTCCCTGATATTTTAAAAATGATAAAAGACCCCCTATGGTTTAGATTATGTATTAAAATATCCCTTACAACTTCAACAATTGTTGCAAGAACACCCCTTACAACATGAAAAAATGTTTATAAAACCCCATGTAAAGGGTGTCCTTGTAATTTTTAAAATCAGAGGAATTTTCTATAATTACGATAAACCTCAGGGGTCTAGTGTAAATCATTCAATTTCAAAACTTAATCTTCAACTACCAACCCAACCTTAGGTCACCTCCAATGACCCAAGTCAAGGCTGGACTTGCCTTGAAGATGGCAAAAAAAATATCTTTTTTGACTCAAGGGCTAATGCCCTTGAGGTGTTGGGCTTCAAGCTGAAGCCAGCTTGCCTCACCCATTGATCAATTCACGCGTTTGACCTTGTCTCAACAAGTAGGTGGTCGACACTTATTGGCCACCTGCTCTTTTTTTTTTCTTTCAATTATTTCTTTCTTTTCTTTTGTTTATTTTATTAATTAATGAATATATTTTTCTTTAACTCTAATTAATAAATAAATGTTGGATTACTCTTGAGATAATTTTAATTACAACGATTTTCAAGTATTCTTATTTTTTTTGCATATTGTTATAATTTTTATTATTGTTATTATTGTTGTTGTTGTTAAGTGAGAGTAGAAAAGAATAATAAAATTAAATGGAATGAATAAATTCAGTCATTTGAAATGACTTATGAAAATGAAAAATGAAGCTAAATTGTTCTATGTTAATGTAAAGGAAAGAAACCATATTATTAATTGTTTTAGACTTATTGAAGTAACCCACATCCAAACTTAGGGCCCGTCAATGTGGTCCAATCTGACCCGACTTTGGAAAAACCATCTCCCCTTTGTCACAAGCTCTTTTGATCTTGACATGTTCTTGTGAAATGACAAACACATCCTTTGGTTTGACTGTTTCTCTACTTTCCTGGTATGTCGACAAAAAGTATCAAAATAAGGACAAAATTGTAAACTCCTAAGCCAAACACAAAACCTCGTGGCTGTATATTTTGTTCACAGTTCATTTAGGAGGGAATTTTAAAATTGCCCCTATGGAAAAGTTAAATTAGACAAATGCCATTAAATATTTCAAAATTGTAAAACTGCCATCGGATTAATTAAGCCACATAATTAACTTAATTAAATCTCCTTAATTAAACAACAATTTAAACAAACTATTATCTATACCCCAACATTTCTAAAAATTAAAATCACAACCCATTCTACCATTTTTCATTCCCGCTCTACAAACCCTAACAAAATTCTCCCACAAAATTCTAAATTTTCACACACATTCATTCAAATCAAAGAGGAAAAGGAAGAACAACAACATATAAGGTTAGTATTTGCAAGTTATTTTAATTTTTAAGTGAATTTTTGGTGATTTACGGGCAAAACGCGAAAAAAAAAAATCTGTAATTTTTTCGCAGTATGAATATCACCGCGGTGAGTATATAAACTCACCGCGGTGAGATATATACTCACCGCACTGAGTATATATCTCACCGCGGTGAGATTATAAACTCACCGCGGTGAGACATTTTGCCTTCCGTCTCCGGAGACTGGAGACTGGAGACCAAACTCCAGTCTCCAGTCTCCAATTGGAGTCTCCGGAATTGGAGACTGGAGACTGGAGTTTGGTCCAGTCTCCAAGTTATCAATTCACATTCTCCAATGTCTGTCTCCATTCACATTAGAGACTCCAGTCTCCAATGTCTCCATTCATACTGGAGACTGGAGTTTGGTATGACAAACGCCAAAAATCAAAATAACATATTTTTTTGAATTTTAAATGCTTTTTTTATTAAGATAGTTTGTGAGTTAATTTTGGTTGTTTACTTGTAGGAATGGACAAAATTATACTTTATATTTGGTATGGCGGTGAATTTAAACGCGATACGCATGGAAAATTGGAATATATTGATCATAGTAAATCTGGTCATAGTAATTCTGTGGAGACATTCTTGGTGGATAGGACAATTTCGTTTAGTGAACTAGTTGACAAAATATGCAGAAAGTTTGATTTAGATCGGCATATGAATAATGTTGAGATATATCGTCAATGTGGTGCGGCAGTTGGGTACAAGGTAGTGATCATATCAGATGAATCACACTGGGAGATAACAAAGTACTATGTCCGAAATTTGGATGAATATAGTTTGTACGTGATGTGGGATCCGATGATAGAAGAAACTCCAAGGATAGAAGAAACTCCAAGGATAGAAGAAACTCCGAGGAGAGAAGAAACTTCGAGGAGAGAGGAGAGAGGAGACTATGAGGAAACTTGTAGTTCGAGCTAAAAGAAGAAATATATATGACCGAGCTAGTTTCAATCATAACTTTGATGGATGTGTGATCGAAGGATCAAGTCCATGTGATGATGCTAATTATGCAATTGAAACGATCATTGGCTCCAATCCAACATTATCTTCAGTTCAGGAAGATGAACATAGCCCTTGGACGCTCGATCCTAATCGTCGCACTCCTGAACTTATACATTGTGCTCCGGAATACAATGACAATGAAGGTGGTGATGGAGGTTATGATATAGGTGGTGATGAATGTGGTGATATAGGTCCTGATGTAGGTGGTGATGAATGTGGTGATATAGGTCCTGATGTAGGTGTTGATGTAGATGGTCATCAACATCCAAATCATGACGAGCCATCTAGTGTTCATGGTCAAGCGCCAGAATTTTACGAACCACCTAGTCATGGAGGATTTGACGATGTTGATGATGTTCTAAGAATTTGTTCGGGATCAAATTCCAATGAGGGGAGGAATGATGGATCGGGTTGGACAATTGGCCAGCAGTTTAAGAACAAAGAAGAGTTTGATGCAAAAATTGACAAACTTGCTATAGATAACCATTTTATTTTTGGGGTGGAAAAGTCTGACACTTCAAGGAAGATAGTCCGGTGTTTGACGAAGAATTGTCCATGGCGACTATATGTAAAGAAGGAAAAGTATGGTGCTGAATTTGTTATTAAGTCATATTATAACATTCACACTTGTGGACTGATGGATAGAGGTGCCGATCATAGACAAGCATCGTCTAGATACATTGGTAACCGGACCAAGGGACTATTTTTGAATTCCACGAATCCTCCAAAACCTGAAGCACTGAGGAACTTCATGCGTACTGAAGAACATGTTTCCATTAGCTACGAGAAAGCTTGGAGGGGGAAACAAGTTGCTCAAGATCTTGTTAGGGGTACTTTCGAAGAAAATTTTGCCAAGCTCCCCTCCTATGCTTACATGATTGAGCAAATGAATCCTGGCACGTACACTCGCATCCATACAGACTCAGAAAACAAATTTAAATATTTCTTCATGGCTTTAGGAGCGATGATTAGAGGATTTCATTACCTAAGAGATATCATTGTAATTGATGCAACATTTATGGCCAATAAATATCAAGGAACCGTTCTAATTGCAAGTGCGGCGGAAGGTGACCGTCGTTGTTATCCGATTGCATGGGGGGTAGCTGATGCCGAGGACAAGGCGAGTTGGACTTGGTTCCTTGAGCGGTTGAGAGATCTCATACCAGACAAAGAAGATCTGGTTATTGTTTCGGACAGGGGCACAACGATTATACCCGCGGTTGAGAATGTTTACCCTTTAGCAGACCATGGATTTTGTTATTGGCACCTCAAGGAAAACCTGGAAAAAAAATTCAGTAATGCGGGTGTAACCGGGTATTTTTATAAAGCTGCTACCGCTTACAATGAGTTTGAGTTCCAAAAATATTTTGATTACTTGAAAGCCAAGAAGCCAGAAATTGCAGATTGGCTAGAGAACAAGGTGAAGTTTCATAAATGCGCAAGGGTCTACTATCGGGTCAACAGATATGAGGTCATAACATCTAACAACGTCGAGGTCCTTAATAGTGTAATCAAAGAGCCGAAAAGTTATCCTATATGTTCTCTGCTCAAATTTATTATTGATATGATGGGAAGGTGGTTTCAAGTGCGCCGTGAGGAGGCTTTCGACTGTGAATCTGTATTTATCCATTCGAAGGAGGAGGAGCTACGCAAGCGATATGATATAGCAGGCAAGTGGTGTAAATATCCATTGGGGTATTCAGTTTGGAAAGTGGAATCTACTGAATGGTCTGGAACTGTGGATTTAGATAAAAGAACGTGTTCTTGCTGCGTCTTTCAAATTGAGCAAGTACCGTGCGAGCATGCAATTGCAGCTGCAATGGGCTCGCGGCCAAGAGATTGTGGCTTGTACGTGTACGATCTTACTTCCGATTACTTCAAAACCTCCTCCATGCGACAAGCTTATATTGAACTCATACAACCCGTTCCATCTGAGGACCAATGGACCATTCCCAATGATGTCAAGGCGAGAGTAGTGTTACCACCAGACGAGAAACGAACTCGTGGAAGGCCTAGAGTGTCTCGTTATGTTTCTCGGCTTGAAAATTTGAGGAAAAAATACAAGTGCTCGATTTGTCATGCTACAGGTCACAACGCTACTAAATGTTCTCAACGTTTTCCAAATTCGAGTAATAATGAAACTCAATCTTAGATCTTTGTGTAATTTCACGTATTTATTGTAATAATTGAATTTTAGTGAAGAAAAATTATTGTAATAAAGATTATTGACATATTCTACTATATTTATATTTATTTATTGTATATTAATATTTATTGTAAACAAATTTAATTTTTGAACCCTCTCGAACTCATAGCGGTGAGTATTAAACTCACCGCGGTGAGTTTTAGGCAGAGAGCGGTGGAGTTTCTGCCTAAAACTCACCGCGGTGAGTTTAATACACACCGCGGTGAGTTTACCACTCACCGCGGTGAGATTAATACTCACCGCGGTGAGTTTACTACTCACCGCGGTGAGTATTAAACTCCAGTCTAGAGACTGGAGTTTGAACTCCAGTCTCCAACGTGAGTCTGGAGACTGGAGTTTGATCAAACTCCAAACTCCAGTCTCCAGACTCAAGTTGGAGACTTGGAGACCGGCATTTGTAAACTAGTCTCCAGTCTCCAGTCTCCAGTTTCCAGTTTTCAGTTTCCAGTCTCCAGTCTTCAGTCTCCAGTCTCCAGTCTCCAGTCAACACTCACATTTACCCTAACCCTAAACTAACCCTAACTTTTAATGCTCACCGCGGTGTGCTCTAGAGACTGGGTCAGTCTCTGACAGTATGAACAAAACGCAATTTATGCAATTTATGGTGGAATTGAAAAAAAATTAAACTTACGGTGTATGGGTGTGGTGCTTGAACTTCTAGGTTCATTTCCTCGCCTTCAATGTAGTTGTTATGTGCCATTTTTTAGAGAGAATTTATGAAGAAATTGAAGTTTGGGTCGCTTTGTTCTTGAGGTGAGGTTGAGGTGAGGTCGCGCAGATCTGTGAGAGAAGAGTGTTTTTTTCCTTTTTTTTTTTTTTTTTTTTTTTTTTTTTTTTTTTTTTAACATTCAAGTAGTGTAAAAATAAATAATTAAAGAATAAGAGGTGTATTTTGCAATTTCTACAAGTTTTAAACGCCTTCTTATTTAAATTAGGAATTAAAAAAAAAAGAAGGAAAATTGCCGATGGCATTTTCCTAATTAAAGTTTTTGGTAGTGGCATTCAGCCAAATTTCCCTTCATTTAGCCATTTATTCTTCTAAAGCTCAAAGAATGAGGCATGCGAGAGATAAAGGGATTTCTTCAAGGGTGGTTGCCCCTCTCTTTTGCCAATGACTTCATTACACCAACAGCCCTTAAACTTTGGTAAAATGCAAAAATACCCCCTGTGCTTACTAATTATGCTGTAGTTACCCTTGAAATTGGAACAGAGCTGGATTCTTCGACGCCAAAAGACCCGTTCTGTGTGTTTGTGTGCGTGTTTAATATGGCTGTGATGATGTGCAGAGAAAATTGATCGGGTATTGAGATAATCCGATCCGTATCTTGGCGGGGCAACCCGGATGGCAAGTGGTAGGTCAATTCCTTCTCTCACGTGCAACCGGTGCTTGCAGCCATGGCGGGTCAACTTCCTCTTACCCGATCTCATACACAGATCTGAGCCTGGTTTTCACATTTTTATCATTTTTATTTCACTAAGGGGCCTATAAGTTTGCATCTTTCGCTCGAATTTCAGGGATTGAGTTTGAGTTAGAATTATGGAGTGGGGGTAGGGTTCCAGATAAGTTTTGGGGATCTAGGGTTTGGTGATTTTGTTACGTCCCAGCTCAAAAAGATGGAAATTTATGAAGAAGGGATGCTAAAGTATGTATCTCCGGTTGAGTTAAAAGAGGCGAAAGAAGGGGGAGAGTGTCTCCATTTCTCTCCCTCTTTTGCCCGATAATACAGACAGATCTGAGCTCTTCTCTCTCTCTATGAACACACACTTGCGCAGGATTAGGATCCGATCCGAACCGCTGCTTCTTCTTCCTCTTCTATTGTGAAACGGGCGGCTGTGAGGATGAAGTATCCTCGGTTGAGCTAGGACGGGCATTGGGTAAATCCGGGTACATGTGATAAGGTCTGTTTGTCTTCATGGTGCATCTGGGTTTTGCAGCCATGGCGGTGTCAATTGCCCCCTTGCCCGTTCGGCACCTGATCTGAGCCTCAAAACCGTGATATTTACTTTCCTCTTTTTTCCTCTCTCTTATTTATAACTTATTAATAACTCATACAAGGATTATAAGTTAACAACTTAACAATGTCGACTGCAATTACAGTGCACTGTAAATAATAGACTTAATTTAATGTAACCACCATTCTTTCAATGAATATCTTAAACAAATATAAATAAGTCTCACAGTAAACGTAGAAGAAGTGCCTGATAATTGACATCACTTTAGTTTGGCTTATTATCATAAAAGAAAATATTTTTGCAAAATTATGTGAATTTTTTAGAATGCATAATCTCAACTTTCAAACAACCAAAATAACTTTTATTATAGCTAGTGTTATAAGAGATTTGAGAAGGAAGAGTTCGAATTTGAGCTAGTGATGATTGATGAATGAGTATTACCTTGGAATATTTTCATTTTGAAGGATTGTTCCAAGCTTAGTTTAAATGTCAAAATGGAAGGGGTTAGTCCCCGCACAAAGTCTATGAATTTACAATGAAAGATATTTTCATATGTGACGCCTCCCAAAAAGAATTAAGTCAGATTTAAAACTCAAATACTTTTAGAAAACAAATATTATCATTGATTGTTGTTTACACGAAGTGGAAGTTCCTCGGATGGTAAAGCGTTCATTTAGCATTCGAAAGATACGGTGATCAATAGCAATCATAACAAGAATAGTTAAGCCTCAATGGAGAAATTCTATTAAAATGTTATTAAACTGAAAAAATAATTTATGCACTATTTATATGAATAACGTGATGTAATAAATTTAGGGGGGATTTTTTACCCTGGAATTTAGTGAGTACTTCAGTCAAAAAAATTATGCGCCGCATATTGATATGTGAAAATTTAATTGAATGCATTCTAGTTAAATAACACTACTAAGAATGAGTAACTTGGCACCCTTTTCCCATATATTAAGAAAGAAAGGTACATACACAAAATAATATTACTATCTAAGTCGAAATCGTATACTCGGCGTTCAGAACTTTTGCCACATTAATTATTTAATTATAGTGTGAAGTTAAACCTTTTAACCTCGTTCATAATATATCAAGGCAATATTTTTATATTTTTATGTTTTAAACTTTTTAAAATATTAATATATCTGATATCATAAAATACAATGAAATCAAAATTAATTAGTAAAATTATTTATTATAATTCTTTTGAAAATTATTCAATTTGATCAATCAACAATAATAAATGGTAAGAATTATGAAAGGGAGTATACATCAAGTGCATTTGAATGTGAAGAAAATAAACCCTCTTAGTCTTCACCCCACTTCTCAATATGTTCTTTAGACTTATTGGAATAACAAACCCGATCCAAACATAAGGCCCGTCAATGTGGCCTATTCTGACCCGACATTGGAAAACCCATCTCCTTTGTCATCATACACTTCTGACTACCCCTTTTCGTCTTGATATGTGCTTCGAAATGACAAACATATCCTTTGGTTTGACTGTTTCCAACTTTCTTGGTATGTAAAAAAGCACCAGAACGAGGACAAAATTGTAAGATTCTGTGCAAAGCACAAAACCTAGTGCTGTTAAATTTTCTTCACAATTCTTTTAATTGGAAGCCATTTTCTCTAAAGCCCAATGGATGAGGCATGAGAGAGATTAAGGGACTTCTTCAAGGGTGGTTGCCCCTCTCTTTTACCAATGATTTCATTACACCAACAACCCTTAAACTTTGGTAAAAATGCAAAAACACCCCTTGAGATCGTGCTATAGTTACCATTGAGATTGAAACGGAGGGAGTATATATATACGTAAATTCGCTGGATTCTACGACGCCATTACCACCTCTTCTGTGTGTTCCTGTGCGTGTTTAATAAGGCTGTGATGATATGCAGAGCAAATGGATCGGGTAGTGAGATAATACGATCCGTATCGTGGCGGGGCAACCCGGATGGCAAGTGAGTAGGTCTATTGACCCATTCCTTCTCTCAATTGCAACCGGTGTTTGCAGCCATGGCGGGTCAACTTCCTCTTACCCGATCTCATACACAGATCTGAGCCTCGTTCAATTTAACAATCTTTTTTTTCAAGACTAAAATGGGTTTTAATTTCTGTTTCTATGAAATATTTCTTTAATTCTTAAGCTAGTAAGGATTTATTTGCTGTTCATAAAATGTTAAATTGAAAATATTTGGTTCTGAAAATTTATAAAATTTTCTGTGTGGTGATAGATTTTGGATTTTTTCATATTACTAATAGATTAGAATTAGATTGAATCTCCGTAGCTTAAATATAGTTGTTTAATAAATCTTTGTTTCTCATTTTACATTATATTTTAATTCAGTATTTGAAATATTTATTTCAATTTGAAAAGGTCCAGAAAAGTATTGGGCCTGTTTGTTTGGCGTTTCCCAGAATTTTTTCTTATTTGGAAAATGCCAAACAAACATGTTTTCTATTATCCGAAATAAATTTTTCATCAATTAATTTTCTCAAACTACTCTCTCAAAAGCCAAACAAAAGCCAATTTTCCTATCTATAAACAAAACCTATACAAACTCTACTTTGATTTGACATAAAGTAACATATCTCTTACACAATTTATCTCACATAACAAACATGATTTGACATAAAGTCTTACACAACTTACACCTACAACCCAACTCTTCCAAAAAAACCTATACCTACTATATTTCTCAAACCACTCTCTCAAAACCCAAACAAACAACATTACGCAAATCGAGATTATTTCACAAACCTCCACTACTCTCCCAAACTACTTTCCCAAATGCCAAACAAACAGGCCCAATATTTTCATACAAATGATTAAATTCTTTATATTTTTTAAACAAAATAATTATATTTTTGTATAATATTATTATATTTCACGAATAGACAATCTATGACTTTGTTACCCGTGTTTCTTGTAGTAGACTCTTAAAGAGTGATTTTTAAAATTGGCCTTTTGTAAAGTTTAATTTGCAAAAATGGCCTTTGAGGGGCTTTTTACTGTAGAAGTGATATCTGCAATAGTTCCTTCTATTTCTTTATTTTTCATTTTAGTACCCTGAGTTTTGATATCAATGATTTTTCCAATTGCAGGCATAATTTTTCTTATTTGTCTAATTGTACCCATAGAGTGTATTAAAGATTTCTCTAAATTCGTTAATTTTGAGTGTTATGAAGTATGATATGTCGTCACTATTTCTTCGTTTCGACTTTCTTTTTAGATGATCTATTTCTCGTGATAAGGTATCTAACATTCTGGACCTATTTTTTGACATAGGCATATATTTGCAGTATTGTCTAACAGCTTCTAATATTTCTAAATATAGGAAAGTATCTTGTTCAGTAGTATAAGTTTTATACCTACGTTTTTTCTTAGGTGGTTCACTATTTTCTCCTATTTCTAATATATTTTCTAATTGTTTACCAAAATCCTTAAGAGGACTAGTTATTTCGATATCGGAGAAATTGAAGTCTAAAAGACTTTGATAGTTTTCAGTGCAAACTAAGTTGCATATATTTAAATTGTCTATATTTAGGTCGTCACCGTGCTCTGATACCAGAGCCAACAGAGCGTTTTCTGATGCGTTTTCTGATGCGGAAGCACAGTCACTATTTTGACTGGTATAATTATATTTATATTCATCGGAGGATAATTCAAATCCTGTCATTTATGCAGCTCGTATTATTCTTAATTGATTTCGTTTTTTAAGATAGTAATCTCGTGTATTTTCAAAGAATGTTTTTTCATACGTTCCATTTATAAGAGTTTCGCATAATTCTTTATAAAAAATATACTGGGAGTCTATCCATTCGTAATATGAATTATTTTTATAAAGAAGTATTTTTCTAGGTGGCATTTATAGAATGATATCTATAATATAGAATGTGATAGTATTCTTTTCTTTCTTTAAAATCTTGTATATGAGGATAATCTTCTGAAAGTTTTTTATAAAATTTATAAGAAGATTCTATGTATGCATAAGTATTCCAATTCTTATAGTTTTTCTTGAACATATTGAGTTAAACTATTTATTTGTTTATTTAGAGTTTTTATGCCTTCTTCTGTTTCTTTAGAATCATTTTTTATTGGTATAAAAGTTGTTGGTCTTTCTATTCTCATGGATGTTCTTTGAGGTTCGATGGGTTGTTTTTTAGGGACAAATTTAATTTGAGCAAAGTCTTTGAATAGGGAATCCATGTTAATTTTATCTTCAGTTTTATAGTCTATACTATGATGACTATTACTAATAGCGTATCCTACAGCATATGTCATAGAGAAAGGGTAATCTCCTTGTTCCATTAAATCTTTTCTAGAGAATTTATATAAAAGAGATATAGATTGGCTTAGATTTTTGGTTACTAGGGGTATTCCGTATTGTATCGAAACATTAAACATAAGTTTTGTTGCTTTTAGATTTCCTTCAATTACTCCTAGGATTTTATCCTGAGTGTCTCTTATCCTATCGTCTATAACCCAGAATTTAACTGGTGATTCTATTCCTTCGGCAAAGGTTGATTTTATCAACACTTGTATAGTTGAAATATGTATGTATCCAAATTCACTTGGTGACTTATTAAGTGAACGTATTTTTTGAAGAATATGATTCTCATTTATTAATGGTAAGGAAAGTTTTCCTTGGGCTTCAGTTATTTCTATTGGGGTTTCCTGTATAAATTTTCCAAAATATATTAAATTTTTTCGTTGAAACATATTATGAAAAAATGAAGGTTTTCTAATTCCTTGTCCATCATTTATATTTAACTCCTTTTGTCTTATTTTACTTATTGTTTTAGGACTTATAACTATATCTTGGGAAAAACTCCCATATGCTTCAGAAACTTCTTTTGATTCTAATTGTTCTATCTCGTTAGAGATGTTTTCAATATTTTTTATTTCTAAGGTGTTCATATTTGAGATCTAAGTTGAGATTCAGAAAGTTTTATTCGTGGTATTCTTCGAACTGTATTTTGAAAAGTAATATCTATATGTTCTTGAGTAAGAACGAAGTTTTTTAAAGAATCTAGGAAATCCATTCCTAAAATTATCTCGTATGGGGATTCATTATCTATATAGATTCGTGTACAAAGAGTAAGATTATTTTCTAATGTTATTTCTACCTTTCCTGTTTTTTCTATAGTTATTTCTTTTCCATTATATTTTATGTATGTTTCAGCACTGGTTTTTCTTATATCTGTAGCTAGATTTTCATGAACATGAGACCATGTTGCTCCTGTATCTATAAGAATGGGTATCAAGTTATTTTTCATTATTCCTATTAAATGATATTGAAGAGATTTAGTACTGAATGATGTGTTTACTTGTATATGTTGATATTCATGCAAATCATTCATTGTAAACAGATATTTAAAAAATGTTCAAGATGTATGATGATATATGAAAATGTATGAAAGTATATAAGTATGTACCTGTCACAGAAGGTTACTCTGTAGAACTGGTTAAGTTCTAAGGTGGAGATGAGGTATGCTAACTCTCAATAGCACGATCAACATTCCGGAAGAGCTTAACTTTCATAAGAAAGATAAAGTTGAAAACTTATTTTATTCACTCTTAACGATTACATATTACATATGATCTCTTTATATAGGCAGAGATCTTTTGAAAATAGAGAGAAATACTATTACAAATAGAGAGAAATACTATTACATTTTTGAAAAGTAAAAGTATCGGGTAAAGGAGTGGTTCTCCTTTTGCCGACGTTTCTTTGCAGGACCTACATTGCGTTTTCTTCTATTATTGGTGATGAGTTATCACTTTCTTCATCACTAGTTTCGTAGGCGTCTTTGTATTTTTTTTCGTCATTGCTGACGTCCTTTTTCTTGCAGTATTTGCAAATATGGACCTCCAAATTTTTCATTTCTTCATGGAGTATCTTCCTTGTTTTTTCTGCCAGAGTTGATAGGTGGAATTCATCAACTCTAAGTATCTTCTGATGGTGCTCATAAACATATTCCCAATGGGACTCTCTCAGTGATTTCTGAGACATCCCGTATATCAAATGATTTTTTCCTTTCATATTTATTCGAAAAGTCTTTGTTCTATACAGATCATGTATGAGATTGTGGATTTGTATAAGCTGCCAAGCGACTGCTTCTTCTTGTTGATTCGTATCAAGTTTTTCCACTGTTTCTATTGCTGGATATTCACCATTGCTAGTTACCAATTTAATTAGCCCAAAACTTGGGGTAATTTTTTCTTCAAATGTTGGGTATGTAAGATGGCATTTTACAACCACTTCTTTTTGCCCATTTTTTCCAACATTAACGAAATATTCTGAGATACTTTTTCGAATGTTTCCTGGGAATTTCTGGAGCATTGCTGTATTTTGAAGGTACATTATATCTACTAAGCCATATACGAAGAACTGATATGCCAAGATTGGATCTATTCCATTAACAAGGACGGCTTTTGGTCCATATCTATTTACTGGGTAGAACCTTTTTTCTCTGTCCTTGGAAGGATTATATTCTTCTAATTTCCTTAGGAGCTCGTCGAACTTTTCTTTCTTTAGGGTATTTTGCTCCTCATTTTCCTTATCTTTTTCTTCCTTTGTTGGGATATGATCAAGGGGATTTTTGAGTGAGGGTATTTTTCCAAGAACAACCTTGGATGTCGTGGGTTTCTCTGTTTCCATAAGAGCTTGTTTATAATGACTAAGCTCATATTGTGCCAAGGCTGTTTTGGCTTCTTCAAGTGTTTTGAAAGATTGGTGTAGACTTCCTTTTGTGATAAATGGCGCAATCTTACTCCATTCATCGTATATCCCTTTCATTGATCCATTGAACATGGTGTACCATTTCTTTTTGTCTGGGTTTTCAGCTTGTTTTTTGGCTTGTTCCATTTCGGGCAGTATTTTTGGCATGGGTGTTTGGTATTGAATTGGTTTATCATTTTTTGTAAGAGGTGGTGGTGATGGAAGATTTGTTGTTTTTGTGTTTGTGGGTAATGGATCCACCACGTTTTGGCTGCTAAACTCTGATGGAAAAGGTATTTTTAGTGTAGTGCAAAGTGTTTGGAGACTAGATTCTAGTTCGTGTACCTTTCTAGCTGCTGCGGCTGCTGTTTCCGAAATGTATTTTTCTTTAGCTGCTGTAAAGTTTTGGATTTCTTTTCGAGCAAGTTGTTCTGTTTTCTTTTGCTCATTTTTGATGTCTTGTATCTGTTTACAGAAAATAGATATCATTGCTTCCATTCTCTTGTCAGGGTATCTGCAAGTACGTTGTCTTTTCCTGCGAGGTGTACGATATGAAAATTGTATCTTGTTAGCTCCAATTGCCAACGTATCAGTCTTCCTTGATTTGAACTATCTGCAATTTTTGTTTTACAGAAATATGTTAAATATTTAGAATCTGTGCGGACTTCGAATTCTCGTGGTAGCAATTCGATCTTCCATTTTTTCAAAGCATTGTATAATGCCAGTGTTTCTTTTTCATGAACTGTATAGTTCATCTGACATTGTGTAAAGGTGCCTGATACATATTTGCATAGGCGTATATATTTTTGTGCTTTTGTTGAAAGCGTATTTTTATGTCCATTGGACATATGTGGGAGAGTGTTGTACTCTATAGTCGGTATTGCTAACATAACGGCGGCCCACGTATCTTTGGATGCATCCGTTTCGAGAATGATAAAATCATTTTCTTGCGGATTGTATAGTTGGGGTAGGTTTTTACACCGTCCCTTAATGGTTTTTACCATTAATGTATCTGCTTCAGACCAAGTCCATTGAACTTTAGTAGATAGTTTTTTCTGAAGCGTTTTTCTTTGTAAGGCAAGGTCTTTAAGATAGCCTTGATCGGAAATATAGTTTAGGCATCCTAAAAATCTTTGTATTTGTTTTCGATCTTCTAATTGATCTGGAAAAGAGTTTAATTTTTCTAAAACGTTTGGTTGAATAACCATGTTTCCTTCTGAATCAAAAGTATTTCCAAGAAAATCAATTTTATTTTTACAAAGCTGAGCTTTTCTTTTTGAAAGGACTAAACCCTTTTCTTTGCATCTTATTAAGACAATTTTTAGTTTTTTCAAATGATCTTCTCTATCTTGATTACTAAAGATGATAATATCATCGATGTAAGCAAGACATATATTTTCTAAACCTTCAAGGTTTTTATCCATGAATCTTTGATAGATTCCTGGTGCTTGTTTAAGGCCAAAAGGCAAAACATTCCATTGAAAATATTTTTGAGGTGGACATGTAAAAGCAGTTAATGGTTTGGTATTCTCATGTAACCTAATCTGCCAATAGCCAGATTTAGCATCTAGAGTACTAAACCATTTTTGTCCTTTTAATTTTGTTTTTATAAAGTCAATTCTTGGGAGCTTATAGGCATCACCAATGGTTGCTTCATTCATTTTCTTGTAATTTATGACCATTCTTCTTTGGCCACGTTTAATTTCATTGTGATTTTCAACGTAAAAAGCAGGTGCTGCATGTGGTGAATGACTTTCAGAAATAATTCCTTTTTCCAAAAGTTTTGAACATTCTTCTTTAAATTCGTTTATATCCCTTTGAGAATAAGGAATATTATTTTTCACATTTACTTCTTGTGAAGGATCCTTTAGTTTTATTTCTACTAACATGGTGTTAGTATTTTTAAAATCTAAGGGATTTTCACTGGAAGTAGATTCAAGTATTTCATCAATTTCTTTATCCAAGTTGGATGTATAAAGGGTAATCTGATAGACTAGTTCTGAAATTTTTTCTATCAGTTTTTTGGTATTCAAATCTTTTTCTATTGGAATAGAAATTTGTTGTTTTCTTTGTTTATACTTACTTCGAAAAGGTACAGTAAGTGATATGGTGGAAATATTTTGCACAAATGGTGCGTGTAGCTTTAGGAAATTATTGCCTAAAATAAAAGGTAGTCCTGTTTTGTGTTTATAAATGGTTGGGGCTGTAAAAGCAAAGTTCTGTATAAAAATAGTTTGCATTTTCACTACTTCCCAAATGTAGTAATGAGATGCATTTGCAATCATAACCCGTATGGGCGTTTTTAACCGTTCCCATTTAAAACAGTTTAACTTTGGAGAAGCAAGGCAAAGACTTGCTCCAGTATCAATTAAAGCATATGTATAAGTATCATTGATACGTATTTTTATGAAGGTGGAATTCTGACTAGGCATTACTATTAGGATATTCTATCTCCTCATCTTCATCAGTTTCTGATATTAATTCGTACCAATCTGTATCTGATTCATAATCAGAATCTTCTATTGGTTCTAATTCTTGTGTATAGGCAAACTGTAAAAGTTTAACCTGATGTTCTTTCTTATTTTGTTTCTTTGGGCACTCATTAGCATAGTGACCTTCTTCTTTACATAACCAACATGTACATTTCTTTTTTCCTTCAGGGCAGTATTTATTTCTTTTATTATTCTCCTTTTTATAGAATGGTTTTTTTCTAAAAAACCTGTGTTTATTTTTCCTAAAGTAAGGTTTATTTCCTTTTATCCAATGTCTATTTCGTTTTCTCCATATTTTCTTGTTATGCTTTTTCCTATATTCCTTTCTACAACCATATTGCTGAGGAAGGTAGTCTTCTGTACAACAGAGTTTAGTTAATGGTTTCATAGCTATAGATCGTTTCTTTTGTATACATTGTTCTGTTGTATATTTTCGAACTATGGTTCTAGCAGCTCCTATAGTTCTATGTGTTTCTGGAACTTCTTCCTTATATTTTTTCTGACATTCTATTCCTATGGGGTAAGGTAATTTAGCAAAGAATATATCTATAAATGGGGATTGTTCCGGTATAGGTATTTTAGTTAGATGTTCAATAAACTCACAGTAATAGTTTTCAAAATAGCACATATTACATATGGCCATATTATGTAAATGTCGTTTTGATTCTTCCGTTTCATGTAATCCCATAAAGGTATTTTCTATTTGTAAATCTCCTATAAAATATGCATATATTGCCTTCGCAATTTTCTTAAACATGTGTAACTGTGTATCAGCATTGAAATTAGTTTGTACATCTTCATTCGTATAGTTTTGCAACATTCTTAAAACATTTCCAGTAGTTTTATGTAAAACGAATGTAAATATATCGAGAACAGAAGAGTTAGAGAATTCATCTGTTGTTTGTATAATCAGACCTATCTGGTTAGTCCAGTAAGTAAGCATTTCTTTTTCATTATCTACACAATCTAAATTAAGAATGTTCTCTTGGTTCATATTTCCATGTATTGGTTGCCATTTTGCAGGAACCTTTTTCCATGGGTTTCTACTACCTGGTCTACTTGGTATATAGCCTTGACTAAAAGGATAAAAATTTGATCCTAAAGCTGGTATATCTCCTGCATCAGCTCTATGTGGTGCAGAATATCCGTATCTATTTCTCTGATTACTAGATTCTGGTTGATCTTCTGTTTTTGGATTTCTAATATCTTCCATTCCTATGTATTCTTCATCTGTTTCAGATGGTGTATATTCAAAGATAACATCTTCATTCTCTTGATGTTGTATAGGATAAGCTTCTTCTATATTTGAAGTAGTTTCTTTATTCATTAAGCTTAGCGAACTTAACATATGTCTAAGTTCTTCTAAAGTTTCTTCTATGATTTTCGCCATATATATTCTAGTTTGTTAGGCATCTTAAACCCTTTTCTTGAGGATATTCTAAAATATTTTTCTAGATCTTGTTCAGTTAATCCCCGTGTTTGCTCTTTTTGATATATTATCATTTCAAGGTTTTCTATGGTCTTTTTCAGATTTTCTAAAGCATTTTCTTCCTTTGGTACTAATTCTAAGTTGTTTATTTGTTCTTTCAATTTATTTATTTCATAATTATTAGCATGTTTTTGATTATTATTTAATTGCGGATGAAAAGTGTGAAATAAATTATTTACTTGTTCTAAAACCTTTTGAAGGTTTCGTATATCATCTGTTAATCTATCGATCTTTTCTTCTAATTTCATAGTTTATTTTCTATATAAACTTGTATCTATTTTTTCTTTTTAGACTGTCAGGGGGCTTCTTATGCAAATAGGGTTTATTTGGGAATATTGCACAAGGTCATTTTTACAATTTTGGTTTTTGGAAAGGTCATTCTTCACAATTACTCACCCTTAAATACTACTCCTGTTATTTTTTATATTAAATTTGGTCAAGTTCAAAGGAAACTTTAACGAGATCTAAAATATTCAAATAATTATATTCTTTATTATGTTATCATTTTTCACTAAATTTAGACAACGTATGATTTTAACACCCTTGTTTATTGTAGTAGACCCTTAAATATTATATTTGCTACATTTGGTCAAGTTCAAAGTGAACTTTTTTTTTTTAGACAAAAACTTTCATTCAACTAGGAACTTCAGAGTTTACAATATTCAAAATGGAAAGAGGTAAAACATTAGAAGTATAAGTTCCCGTAAAAGAGAGACGTGCTACTTCGTGCGCCGCTTGATTACCGTCCCTGCTAATGTGTCTAGCTTGAAAATTAGCAAAACCATTGATTAGAGAATGTAGATCCAATATGATGTTCCCATACACCGTGAATGAGGTCGAATCCCCGCTTATAGCTGCTATAATCACACTAGAATCCCCCTCCAAAATGATATTATTCCAAGATTGATCGCGTGCATACTCGACTGCAAATAAAGCTGCTCTCGCTTCCGCTGATGTAGGATCCAACGGTTGCCGAACACAAATTGAGGCCCATCCAATACATTCTCCCGAAAAATTCCTGGCTATAGCGCCCAAGCCACAAACACCATCTAAATAATTAACAGAAGCATCAAAATTTATCTTAATAGCATTCAAACCTGGGGGGCTGCCATGTAGTAGTAGATCTATTGCTATGACTTCTCTCACTAAGAATGGTTGCTGCTGCTTGTTTCAAACCAGCCCAAAAATTTTGTGCAAAGGAAACTACATCCAAAGCATTAGGTTCAGTCCCCTCAAAAATGAATTTATTACGTGTGTACCAAATAGCCCAGCATAGAATTATACAAAGCTCAAAGTCTTTCTTCTCAGATTTTGCCTTTAATTGCCGAAGCCATTCAATAAAATCTGATCCCGTGAAACTATATGAAGACCACGGAATGTTACTTAAAGCCCATACCTGTCTCGCAAAAGAACACCGGATAAAGCAATGTGTGACAACTTCCACACCTTCACGGCATAGAGCACATACATTCTCTAAAATTAACTTTCTCTTCATGAGGTTGGTACGGGTTAGTAGCAGATCTTTACAGGCACGCCACATGAAGATTTTAATTTTGCTAGGGAGATTCAAGGCCCACAGCCATTTCCAGTTTCCGGGTGATGAGGCAGATGAACTACTTTCTGCAATGTTTTGGTCCATCTTCATAATCCGAGTTACGAGATGATACGCACTCCGAACCGAGAACATACCGTTTTTATTATAATGCCACATTCGTATGTCTGGATTTGATATGCTGCCAAGAGGGATAGAGAGGATGCATTTACAGTCATCTTCAAAAAATATCGACTTTACCAAATCTTCATTCCAAATGCCAAGATCCGGATCAATAAGAGCACTAACTTTCAAACATGACGGATGTTCCCGTCGCGGTGTAACAGGCTGGAAAGTATGTTCTCGTGGCAGCCACTTATCTTTCCAAACCAGAACATTTTCTCCATTCCCAATTCGCCAACGAAGCCCTGCCTCCAGAACTCGTTTAGCACCAAAAATGCACCTCCAAGTGAACGATGGATTTGAACCGAGTGAGCTGCCTAGAACATCGGTATGTGGGAAATAACGAGCTTTAAAAATTCTGGCTAGAAGGCTATCCGGATTCACCAAAATCCGCCACATTTGTTTTGCTAGGAGGGCAGTATTAAAAGCCTCAAGATCACGAAAACCCAAACCACCGTATTGTTTACTAGCACATAGAGCTTTCCATCTTGCCCAATGAATGCCCCTCCCATTTGTTCCTTCCCACCAAAAGTTCGCCATAAGTGATTCAAGCTCTCTAGTGAAATACTCGGGGAGTTTAAAACAACTCATAGCATAAGACGGTATAGCTTGAAGAACAGATTTAATAAGTATCTCTTTTCCCCCCTTGGAGAGCCATTTTTCCTTCCACCCTTGTAGTCTAAAGCATACTTTATCTCGGATATGTGAGAAAATCTCTCTCTTTGATTTACCAATAACAGATGGGAGACCTAGGTACTTTTCGTGCTTATCAACGATATCCATTGGCAGAAACGAAGTGACCACTTCGATAGAGGTCGGAGTAGTAGTCTTACTGAAAGCAATGCTTGACTTTTGATAGTTAACAACTTGACCAGACGCTGTTTCATAAGTATGGAGAACATCCCGAATAGTTTTAGCCGAAAGACCATTAGCATTACAGAATATCATCGTATCGTCAGCAAACATGAGATGCGATACTGATGGAGCACCAATGCAAACGGATAAGCCCGCAATATTACCACGACTTTCTTCTCTTCTAAAAAGAGCACTCAAAGCCTCCGCACAAAAAAGAAATAAGTATGGTGAGAGAGGGTCACCCTGTCTAAGTCCTCGTTCTGGTTTTAGGGAGCCGAACACCCCACCGTTCAACACGAAGGAATATGTAACTGTAGTCACACATCTCATTATAAGTTCAACAACACGAATATCCAGCCCAAGTCGAATCATAACACTTTGTAAAAATAGCCACTCAATACGATCATAAGCGTTGCTCATGTCTAATTTAATCGCCATGTGTTCAGCCGAACTACGCTTCATATAGTGTGTCACCTCAAAAGAGATCAGAATATTATCCGAAATAAGTCTCGCTGGAACGAAAGCCGACTGAGATTCGGATATAATCGAGTTCATAAAAGGTTTAAGACGATTAACTATACATTTAGAAGCTATTTTATACACCACGTTACTCAAACTAATGGGTCTAAAATGCGCCATAGTTTCTGGATTAGAGCATTTTGGTATAAGGATAATATTCGTAAGATTACATACCGTAAGAACCTCCCCATGATTAAGCATACGGAGAACCCATCTAGTAACATCCCTTCCCACAATCCGCCAAAATTTTTGATAAAAAAGGACTGGAAAGCCATCTGGACCCGGCGCTTTTAGGGGATGCATACTATCCAAAGCGCTCTTAACGTCATAAGCAGTGTAGTTTGCAAGCATAGCATCGTTTATTTCCGCACCAATCCTCGGCTCAATCGCTTCTATGACCTCAGCCAACTGTTCATGCGTTGGGTTCGATGAAGAAAAAATATCCCGAAAATAATTTGAGACAATCTCTTCCAGCTCGGATTCCTCTTCACACCAGTTTCCGGCAGAGTCACGAATGCCCAAAATAGTGTTTGTTTTGCGCCTTGACGAAGCCTTTGCATGGAAAAATTTAGTATTTTTGTCTCCCTCACGCATCCAATGAGCTTTGGCACGTTGTCTCCACATCATCTCTTCCTTATCTAAAACCCTCTCTAATTCGATAGTTAGCTCCCTCAAACATCGCTTTGTGTCCTCTGATCTAGGCCCCTTTTTTAGAGAAAAAATCCGATCTTTCAACCTCGACACTTTTTTGTTTATACTGCCAAAGGACAAATTACTCCATTGTATAAGGCTTTTCTTGCATCTCTCCAAATTCTCCAAATTGATCTCCCCATTTTCGTCAATTGCACTAGCTCCCCAACTATCTTCTATGATTTGTTTACAATCTTCAGATTTAAGCCACATAGCTTCAAACTTAAACCCCCTACGTCTTCTATTCCGTGAACCATGGCCTCGAAACACTAAATCAATCCGGATCGGGAGATGATCCGAATTCAAAGCGTCTAGATGTGTAACCCTAAAGTTTGGGAAAAGGTCCCTCCAATCATTAGTACCACAGGCCCTATCAATACGTTCTTCGGTAAAATGAGGGGGGTCCCTATTATTTGCCCACGTATAAGGATACCCAAAGAACCCCAAATCACTCAATCCGGCATCATTTAGACAATTCCCGAAGGCCGATAACTCACTAAAAGGAACAACTGGACCCCCTTTCTTTTCCGATGTAGACAACATAGCATTAAAGTCCCCTGCACAAAGCCAAGGAAAAGTAGATAATGTCGATAAATATCTCAATAAATTCCTTGATTTGTACCTCTCCGAATCAACTGGATTTCCATAAAATCCTGTAAATCTCCACTTTGTATGTGCCTCATCATCATATACGTGAACATCAATATGATTTACCGAATAACTCTGAAGTATAACCTGTAATTCTCTAGTCCATAACAAAGCCAAACCACCTGATAAACCACGCGCATTAACAGCAACACCTTGTAAACCAAGTTTCCTCCTTAATAACTCAAATTTATTAGCAGATAATTTCGTTTCTGATAAGAAAATGAGTTGGGGGTTATTTGCCTGTATAAGCTCTACGAGCGTTCGAACTGTCCAAGAGCCCCCCAGCCCTCGACAGTTCCAGATTAAACAACTCATGGCGATCGGCGGGGCTGCTGAGCAGCCTCCGCCTGTGGCATATCTATGATTATGTCGTCCATTCCCCGAATAACTAATTGTTTTTTCTTCCTAACTTCATCAAAAATCTCTAAATCCTCGGTCTGAATATTTTCCTTTTTCCCTTTTATTATCACTTTTCTTGACTTACCTGCATCTCTCTTTCGTTTCCCATCACTGCCCGTAGTATCAGAATCAGTCCTTGTGGCAATCAAATTTGATCGTGATGGACGTCCTCTCTTCTTAGCAGGCTGAGAATGTAAAGGTAATTGACTCTGGGGGGAATTAATAAACTGCCTGTAAAGAGAATCCTCTGGTTGAAAAAGTGTAGCATTAATTGGGCTATTTTTAGGAATTGGGCCATAAGAAGGTTGGCCCCCAATATTACACATAGGCCCACTGTCCGGCCCAGTGTGGAATCCACAAGCTTTAAAGTTGGGCTCCAACACTACCTCTTTTCCTTTTGGACTCGGATGAATACTTTGACCCAAATTAAAATCCCCCATACCCGTAGTTGACTTCGAATTATTATCCCCAGAAAACGGAATCATACTCCATGCATGATAATTTTCACCAGAATCGGAACTTCCCCTGGAATTAAGGGGTTCAGTTTGGGTTCTAGAATTGTCCATATTACCCCCCTCTTGAAACCCTACCTCACCATCCAAACTTGATTGCACCGCCCTGTAGGAACCGGAGCTGCTACCGTTAACATTCTGATCATTGGCCACTGTCGGATTGTGCCTAGTCGCCTCATGAGGAGCTGACTTTGAGTCACGCTTAACAGATTTAGTGGGCGGAATGGCCTTCAGCCAAGCACCATACGGGGGATCAGCTTCTTTTTCTTCCGGTGTCATATGATATTGCAACTTACATCCCCCGGATATATGGTTCATCTGGCCACAGAAAAAATAGAAGTTCGGAAGACGCTCATATTGCAGTGCAACTTCCATTACTCCTCCACTTTCAGTTTGAATCTTCAAACTCCTGCGCAAGGGTTTATTAACGTCGATTGCAACCCTAGTCCGCAAAATATCACCAATCACAGAAAACCCGTCTTTTATTTCCAAAACCCTTGATTTACCAATACTATCACCAATATGAACAGCCATTATTTTGTTCATCCTACGCATCGGAAGGCCCGAAACGTGTACGTAAAAATCACACCAGTCCAAATTAGTCATTCTAGGGTTTTCATCCTCCCCTATTTTACTCAGAACAAGCAAATTTTTATCAAAACACCATGGTCCTTCATCGAGAGCCTTCATCCTATCGAATCTATGTTTGAAAGTAAATATGAATCTCCCTTCACCAATTTTTACCCCAGCGATCCCGTGAACCGGGCTCCAAACCTTGGACATAGTTCGCTCGAGGGCTTCAATATTGATCTCCTTTTTTGCTATAATCCGACCAACCAATTGTAGATCTAGATTCTCGTTTGTCTCCGTCCATGTCTCTAAGGGTGGTTTACTCACGAGTTCTTCTTCCTCCGTTAATATTAAGCGTGAGCGTAAACGGACCAGAATATCATCCATAATACTCAGAAAGAAACAGCCAAACCAAAAGAGAAACAAGACAAAGGTAAAAAAATAAAAGATTGAAGTGGAAATACGTGAAAAAGAAAATCAGCCTCCCATGAAGAGAGAGAAAACTCTCATTTAGAGAGAGAGAGTCCCATTTAGAGAGAGATCAGTTCAACGTGAACTTTAACGAGGCATGGAATAAAATTAAGGGCATAGGGGAAACAAAGAAAATTAAGTCATGAATTCCGTCTAGTTATATTTAAAACAGGAATACTTAAATCGGGAAAGATTTCGTCTCATCGTACATTTATGATAGAAAGTACCATTAAGTTGTAATGTTGCAACAAATGTGCTAATTTTTTATTTTCACATGAAAAACAACTTTAATAGAAATAAATATAATGGTAACAATTTCGTCGGCACTAACCACTAACTCGATCAATTACATTGTCAAGATTTTTCCCACCTAAACTTACAATCGGAAACTATAAAGGTTCATCAGCAACCAAAATAAAAAAAATAATATATACACTGATGAAAAAAAGGTTGACTAGAGAAAAAAATATTATGTGGATTTCAGTTTTAAATGGGAAAAAAAAAGAGTATGGTTAAGAATCAGAGAGTTTGATTAGATAATATAAATTTGAAACGAAAGCAAGTAGGGGATGTCTTAAATTAGTACATGTAGTGTTGGGTACACATAAGGAACCCCTCTCTTTGTCATTATTGAAAATGAGAAATGAGATTTCAATCTCAGCCTTTAAAAAATTGGACAGGCTACCTATTAAGTAGGTGATTGAGTTGGGCAGATTTTCGATTTTTTTAAATGAACAAAAAATAACTAAGTTACACATTTACCCTTCCACTACCTCTTTAATGACACAATTACATTTCTAGTTAAAAAAAATTCATTTTTTTTTTTGTCAAATAACTGAATGTATCAAATGACAAATCTATATTTTGTTAGTTAACCAGAAAAATAATATTTAAAGTTAAATTTGAAATTAGATTAAAAGCGTCACTATGTATATATGTATGTAGTGACTAAAATAAAATATATCGAATCATCATAATTTATTTTTTAATTTAGTATAAATATATTTCAATATGAAATAAATACAAAATAATGTCCACAATGCTTATATATAATTTCCACCTTATAATAGCCGAAATGAGATTTTATAGACATTCATAAATTGATTATTAAGTATAGATATATGTATATGTATTTGGTACGAAATAATGTTAATATTTGTATCTTTCATCTTATAATAAACAAAAAATAAAATTTCATTAACCATCGTAAAGCTAACAATTGATTATTAAGTATAAGTATGTTGATTGTTAATTTTTTAATATAATATTGATGCAAGATAATATTCATTGTTAATTTTTTAATATAATATTGATGCAAGATAATATTCATTGTAAGTATCTAGCTTTCCACTTTATAATCACTGAAATAAAAATGATTAGAAAATATATAGAAACAAATCGACATTGTCAAATTAATAATTAAATTCATAATAAATACATTTCCCACCTTAGAATGAAAAAACAATCTTAATTGTCATAAAATGACGATTAAAAAATATAAGTATGAGCTTGATAGAGTTTAATTAATTAAGAACCTACATATATAAAGATTTAAAATGTTTAGAAAAAAATTGATGTAATTAAAAATGTTAGGGCTCAATTGATATTCCAAATTAGACTAACTAAACTTTTTTTTTTTAAAAAAGAGGACTTAATAAACTCATATTTTAGAATTAGGGGTAAATTACTAGATAATAAAATTTCAAACAAGCCCTCAACACCACCACCATCTCCAGCCGCGGTCGGTGGCAGCGGGCCGGCGGCGACTGGAATCGTGTCCAGTCACGACTGAAATGGTGGTGGTGGTGGTGGTGGTGGTGGTGGTGGTTGAAGGAGTCGGTGGTGAGATTTTAGAATTTGGAGTTGGAAGGGTTTGGAGGAGATATTGGTCGGAAAGGAAAGTGAAGGGGAAGGGAAAAGCGAAGGGAGGAAGGGGAGAAGGAAGGGGGTGGGGTGGGGTGGGGGGGGGGGGGGTTACGGTTGAAATGGGTTGGTAGTTTGGTAGGGATGATGTATTTCCAATTTCTTTTCCTTTTTTTATTTATTTAATTATTTAAATAAAATTATTTTAGGATTTTTTTTTTGTTATAACCTATTAATCAGGTTGCCTTGAACAATAATGACATGTGTCTACTTATTAAGAGGTTCCTTACATGTGCACAACTCAATGGGTTCCTAACTTAAGAATACTGTATAGACAATTAGTTTGAACAAATTCCACAATCTTCCATTAAACATTTCAATATAAAATCCAACATAACCTATGTCTTAGGCCCTTTGGGCTATTACCCAATTAAATACATAATGATCCCATTTAGATTTATAGGCCCAATATAAAGGGCTGTTAATGGGTTTGAAGTTGAAAAGCCATTTCCTCTGTCATCATCCCATTATCTCCATTTATCTTGACATCTATGCCCCTAGAATGACATGCATACCCTTCGGTTAGACTGCTTTCAAGTTTCTGTAGTGTGTAAATCCGCATTCAGGATATGAACAAAATTGGGAAATCAGGTCCATAACACAGAATTAAATGAATTGAAATTCATAGTTCATTCAGCCATTTATTCTAAAGCTCAAAGAATGAGGCATGAGAGAGATAAAGGGATTTCTTCAAGGGTGGTTGCCCCTCTCTTCTGCCAATGATTTCATTACATTAACAGCCCTTATACTATGGTAAATTGGCATTTACACCCCTGTGAAATTCAATGATTTGGTTATTGCTTTGCCTTTCTAATTGGGATAGAGGGAGTATATCATTTGTGGTTTTTCCTGCTTTATTCGACGTCGTTATCACCCCTATAGTACTGCGTGTATACGAAGGCTGTGATGATGTGCAGGGCAAATCGATCGGGTAACGAGACAATTAGACCCGTATCTTGGCGGGGCAACCCGGATGGTAAGTGAGTAGGTCAATTCCTTATCACACTTGCAACCGGTGATTGCAGCCATGGCGGGTCAACTTACTCTTGCCCGATCTAAATACACAGATCTGAGCCTATTTCAATTTCACAAATTTTTTTATTTTCAATAATAAAATGGGGTATCTGTTTTATTTCAAGAATATATTGACTTTTTTATGAAGTGTTAACCCAAAATATTTAAGGCTGATTATATTACTAATAGATTGAAATTCTCCAGATCAAGTATAATTAAATTTCATTCGTATTTAAGGGTGAGTTTGGCCTAGCGATTCGAAAATCAATTATAGGAGAATTAATTTTATTAAAATGGATTTTGACAATAATTGATTATGATAAAATTCAATTATAAAATAATTGCTTTTGGATAATAGCTTTTGCAAAAGTAACATTTTAGTAGCTTCTGAAATAAGTTAATTTTTAGCTTCTGAAGATCCCAAAAGTGATTATGATATTAGGGGCCAAACACCATTAAAATCACGATTGACTAAAACCAATTTTTATAATTGGGGTCAAACACTTCAAAAATCACAATGGAGGTCTAGAAGTGCTTTTAAGAACTCCCACCGCTGGGCCAAACTCACTCTAAGTCTTTTTCGTATATGGAGTAATTTTTCTTGCTCTGGGTTAATAAATTTTGGTTATGAAAGTAGCTAAAACTAATAGTGGCAAAATTTCGGAGGAAAATAAAATAAAATGAAACTTTCTTGTTACTTTGGAATTGAAAATCCAGTTAACTTTGAAAAAACTAAATTACGACCCAGTCCAAAACTGTGGAAAATGGGAGAGGATTTGATAATAAGAAAATGCGCTAATTACCATGGGCTTGTTTGTATGGCGTTTGGGAAAGTAGTTTGGGAGAGTAGTGAATGTTTGTGAAATAATCTCGATTTACGTAATATTGTTTGTTTGGGTTTTGAGAGAGTTGTTTGAGAAATAAAGTAGGTGTAGGTTTTTTTGGAAGAGTTGGGTTGTAGGTGTAAGATGTGTAAGACTTTATGTCAAATCATGTTTGTTGTGTGAGATGAATTGAGTAAGAGATATGTTACTTTATGTCAAATCAAAGTAGAATTTGTATATGTTCTGTTTAGAGATAAGAAAATTGTTGTTTGTTTGGCTTTTGAGAGAGTAGTTTGAGAAAATTAATGAATGAAAAATTTATATCAGAAAATAGAAAACATGTTTGTTTGGCATTTCTCAAACACGAAAAAATTATGGGAAACGCCAAACAAACAGACCCTAAGAGTTTGTTCTTCACATGGCCAAAAAAAAAGGGTTAAATTACCATGACACCCTCTCTTCTTGGCCATTCAAGTATTCCACCAGCAGTAAAAAGTACTCAAATTGAGGGCAAAATGAGAACCAAATCCAATATAAATAAAGAGCTTCAATCCAGTTTCAAGGGTTAAAGCTCAGAAGCGAAGAATGAGGCTAGAGGGAAGATTTGGGAATTTCTTAAAGGGTGGTTGCCCCTCCCTTTTTGCCAATGATTTCTTCATTCAATTGATTTACACCAACAACCCTTTCATTTCTCTGTCAGTATACCTATATATATATACATACATACATACATACACACAGAGCAAAGAAGAGAAAGAGAGAAAATAGAATTTTGATTCTGAGATTCTGATCCTAACAGAACAATTCATCCAAGTATCCAAACATACAAATCGATTTTTAAGTTGCTA
This sequence comes from Penstemon newberryi var. newberryi, assembly GCA_030819805.1. Taxonomy (NCBI): domain Eukaryota; kingdom Viridiplantae; phylum Streptophyta; class Magnoliopsida; order Lamiales; family Plantaginaceae; genus Penstemon; species Penstemon newberryi. The sequence continues at coordinate 6,055,000 of JAUALY010000006.1, read as the reverse complement.
TGGGGCTGTGATGATATTTCGTGCTTCTGAGCTTTCAAGCTGGGCAATGGAAAGGTTCGACCCGTATCTTGGTGGGGCGACCCGGATGGCTTGTGAGATTTGGGGGTTTTTGTGCTCTCTATCTTTCATGCAACCGGTGATCTTGCAGCCATGGCGCGGTCTTTTTTCTCATTGCCCTTTATTACATAGATCTGAGCCTCGAACTTTTTATTTTTCGTAAATTTATGGGATTGTTTATTGGAGGAAAATGGGTTTTGTTATTTCATGAAGATTATTATAACTAATTTGGATTCATAAGAAATGTTAGTTTAGATTCAATTTATTAGGATTATTGTCGTGTTAGAAAATTTTGTAGATTTTTTAATTTTGGCTCTAATATCTTGAATGAATTGATTGGCTATGGAACCATTTAGTTCATTTACTTTAAAATCAAATCTGGTTCTTTTTTTTCTGTTTTTTTTTTTCGGTCTGTGTTATGCAATCAATAAGATAATTTATACGATAATAACTATACAAAAACAGGGGATAGATAATTATTCTTATTGTAATAGTAATACAATTACTTCATGAACTACTTGCTTTAGGATCTGCAAACTTAATATGCGGGTATTTAGTCTCTAGATCCTGAGGATTCGACCGATTTCACTTTTGGAATTGGATACCCATACGTCAAGTTTCTAGAAAACAGGGGAAAGACACCTCGAGTTATATTCCAACAGACCATCATCCTCTTATATCTATATAAATAAATAAATAAATGATATTGGAACTTATAAGTAGGGACAATATTTAAGTATGTAACGTATGATTAGGTTATGAATGTCATGCTCTTGGATGTATTATTCCTCATAAATTTATGTGAGGAAAACATCTGAAATCCCCCTTTATAAGAGAAACCATGTCTCTCAAAATTCGATTGTCATATGGAACTTCTCATATTGCATGGGAATTATGTTTGTGACGACATCGCAGGTTGGGGCTCCATGTTGAGCGAGTTTGAGGAGCCTAGCATATAGGAATGGTAAATGAGCTCAAACATATGCATTTTAGAAGTGTTTAACACAACTACTTAAATGGGTTCAAACTTACGTCGTTTGACAATCCCAAAAATAGATCGGTTTAGAGTCTTACACATAATGGACATCGACACGCCGCCGACGCGACACACTTGCTGGTGTGTCCATAATTTATAAATTAAAAAAACTGTATTGAAAAATGAAAACGAGCTAATAATAATAAAAAATGAAATATGAATTTTGTGAATATATTACTGATAACGCCGTGAAAACGTCGTTATTACCTATCTCTTTAAGCCCAAAACATCTTGTTTTGATCCGAGTTTTTGTTTGTATCCGCGTGTTTTCGTGTCTTTTGTGCTTTTGGTCCCTTTGTTCGGCCTTTGTTCGTTTTTCGTGTTTTGTTCGTGTTCTAACTGTGTTTAGCGGTGATTTGCAGGATTCGACGCATTGAAGCAATTACGGAACATTTCGTGCGTGGGTTGCAAGTCACTTTCGACCGCGGGGGGGACCTAAAGCGAAAGAAAGAACAAAAAAAATAATCTTTTAGGCCCTGCCTCACCTCGCGGCCGCGAGGTTGAGGCTCGCGGCCGCGAGTTGGTGGCAGAGAGTTGTTTAAACTCTCTGCCTCAACCTCGCGGCCGCGAGCTTTGAGCTCGCGGCCGCGAGGTCCAGCGTTTCAAAAGGCTCGCGGCCGCGAGGTTCGGTCTCGCGGCCGCGAAGCCTGCTCTGTTTTCTGCGCATTTTGGAGGGGCTTTTTGTACATAACCCCTTTTCCCCCAATTGTAATTGAACACTCTTTGGGGGACTTTTTGGTCTTAGTTACTATAGTTTTTCGGGTAACTTAGGCATTAGGAGGTTATTGTTTTGCTAGGTTAAAGGGTTAGGGAGGAAATCAAGCACAACTTCTTGATCACTTTTCATCTCTTTGCCTCCATTGAAGACTTCAACCTTTCTTGCACTTTTGGATTGAAGAACACAAGGGCTTGAGAGAGAAGTTGTATTAGATTTCATCACATAAGCTTATTCTTAACCTTGATCTTGTTTATTTTGTACTTATGACATTGTTTAATGTAATGAATATTGTGTTGATTAATATGAGTAGCTAAGCATTTAACTCCTAGGTTTTTATGGAGCTTATGATTGATCTATGATTGAATGATGAGTTAATGGTTGATGCTATGTTTATAAGTGTTAGTTAATCTAGTTTGAGCTTTTGTCAACTTGTGGTTAGGCCAACCATAGGATGAAATGGATTGATCTTTAATTGCTAGGCATAGTGGATTAAAGATTAGATTGTAAAACTAGGTTGTGAATTGATTTTAGGATAGGAATATACCTAGGTCTTTTCTTGTTCTAACAAGGATTGGAATTAATGCATCACTTAGGCTTAATCCTTTTAGACATAAATTGGATTAGTCTATTTTGGTAGGTTCGTACGCAATTCGGAAGATACGTATGAATAATTTATGAAACCTTGAACAACAAACATGAGCATTGCTATCAATTTGTTAATCACTCAAGATTGGATCAATCTAAGTAACATGGAAATCTAGGAACCTTTATCAATTGAACCAAAGTATTGTATTTCTTACTCACTCCACTTTAGTTGTTTAAACAAACTACAATCTCATTACTATCACTCATATAAGTTCAAGTAAGATAATAGAATAGATTTTGATAATTATTCGTTTGATTCCTCGTGGGTTCGACACCCCTTATCACTTTATTACTTGTAAACGACCGTATACTTGCGCGATTTACGTACTCGTATTTGGGACGTAACAAGTTTTTGGCGCCGTTGCCGGGGATTGTAACGATTATTGCCAATTTATATTCTTGCGTATCTTAGCTTGAATTTGTTATTTACTTTGCGATCTTTGTATTCATAGGTACCTTTCTCTCAGTGTATGCCAAGAGCTTCGACATTACCCCTTGCTCCTGTTGATCCGGAGATTGAGAGAACCTTTCGAAAGCGAAGAAAAGCAAGGAAGAAAAAGGGTAAATCTCTACCCATGGAAAATCAAGGAGTTAATCCGGCTATGGTGAACCCTATACAAATTGCTCCCGAAGAGCCAAACAATAGGAATCGACCTATTAATGAGTATGGTACACCTAAGTTGGATGAGCTCGGTTCTTGCATTGTCAGACCTACCATTACGGCACCTAACTTTGAGCTCAAGCCGGTAATGTTCAATATGCTAAATGCCGAAGGTCAATTTGGAGGTCATTCTAGTGAAGATCCTCATGCTCACTTGAAGAAGTTTATGATGACTAGTGATTCATTCATCATTGCGGGTGTAACAAAGGATGCCTTGCGGTTGATGCTATTTCCGTACTCATTGAGGGATCTCGCAAAAGATTGGTTGGATTCTCTACAATCCCAATCTATCACTTCTTGGGAAGATCTAACCGGGAAGTTCTTGAGGAAGTTTTTCCCTCCCCCAAAGACTACCAAATTGAGGAATGATATTCTAGCATTCCGGCAATTAGATCAAGAATCTTTATATAAAGCTTGGGAGAGATTCAAGGATTTGTTGAAGAAATGTCAACACCACGGCATAGCGGAGTATATTCTAATGCAAACATTTTACAATGGGTTGCATGGACCTACTAGAGCTCTAGTCGATGCCACTGCGGGTGGTGCTATGCTTTCTAAGTCTTACGATGAATCGTGGGAAATTCTTGATACCATGGCTTATAACAATCACTCTTGGACGTCTGAGAGAGCAACTTCTACTAAATCTACTCCCGGAAGACTCGAATTGGATGCAATTACGGCATTGAGTGCCCAAATGGCGATTTTGAGCAATAAAGTGGACAAACTTGGCCAAAAGCCGGAAATAGTCCAACAAGTACAAGCCATGCCACCTAGTTGTGTGACGTGTGGAGGAGCTCACACTTATGATATGTGTCCCGGAAATCCCGAGGCGGTGAATTACCTTGGGAACAACTATAGAAACAATCAAGGACATCCTCCATATCAAAACAACTATGTCCCTCATTGGCAAAAGCATCCAAACTTCTCTTGGAGTAATCCAAACAATGCCCAACAACAACCATATCAAGGAGGTCATCAATCCTCCGCTCCCCCCGGGTTTCAAGATAGACAAAAGCAACCCGTAGAGTCAAAGCATTCGTGGGAAGATGCATTTGGTGATTTCATGAAACATACCACCAAATATATGGTAAATAATGACTCGAAGTTGCAAGACGTCTTCAAACATCAACAAGAACACTCGGTTGCTTTGAGGAACCTTCAAACTCAAATGGGGCAAGTCTCACAAGCTTTAAGTGTAAGACCTCAAGGAGCTTTGCCAAGTACAACCGAGTCACCTAATCGAGGATCGAATGAACATGCTAATGCTATTTCCTTGAGGAATGGAAAACGGTATGAAGGTCCGGCTATGCCTAATGAAAACTCAATGGAAGCCGAGGATACTCAACAAGGAAGTAAAGAGTCCTTGGTTGAAGAAGTGGAGTCGGAAAAGGAGGTGCCTAAAGAACCGATCATTTCGACACCAATTCCGGCAAGCAAACCAACTCCTCCGTTCCCTCAAAGATTTCAAAAGAAAAAGGATGAGAAGCAATTTGAAAAGTTCTTAAATATCTTGAAACAGTTGCACATAAATATCCCTCTAGTGGAAGCATTCGAGCAAATGCCTAAGTACGTCAAGTTTATGAAAGACGTGCTTTCAAAGAAAAGAAGATTGGGGGAATTTGAAACGGTTGCACTAACCGAGGAATGTAGTGCTATTTTACAAAATAAATTGCCCCCAAAGCTCAAGGATCCGGGGAGTTTCACTATCCCGTGTACTATTGGTGATCAATACTTTGGAAGAGCTCTTTGTGATTTGGGAGCTAGTATCAATCTAATGCCCAAATCTATCTTTCAAAAGCTCGGAATCGGAGAAGCAAGACCTACTACGGTTTCTTTGCAACTTGCCGACCGCTCTATTACTTATCCGGAAGGTAAAATCGAGGATGTCTTGGTGAGAGTTGATAAGTTCATATTTCCCGTTGATTTTATTGTTCTTGATTATGAGGCGGATGTCAATGTACCTATCATTCTTGGGAGACCATTTCTAGCTACGGGTAGAGCTTTGATTGATGTACAAAAAGGGGAACTTACTATGAGAGTACATGATGAAGAAGTGAAATTCAATGTCCTTAATGCCATGAGATACCCGGACGACGAGGAAGAAATTTCTTCCGTTTGTATGCTTGATTCGTTGGTGGCTAATACATTTGAGGAGAATCACTATGAGAATCTAATCGAAGGAGCTATTTTGAACAAACTTGATGAAGAGATTGAGGAAATGGCTCAAGTCATTTCACAATTGGAATCTAATTCGGTTGGGGAGAACTTTAGAAAAAGATTTGAATCTCTTGACTTGCCGTTGTCAAGCCCCAAGCCATTGAAATCGTCTATCGAGGAGCCTCCAATCTTGGAGTTGAAACCACTTCCACCTCATTTAAACTATGCTTATTTGGGGGATTCTTCTACTTTGCCGGTTATTATTGCGGCGGACTTAACGGAAACTCAAAGAGAGAAGCTATTGCGAGTTCTCAAGAGCTACAAGAAAGCCATCGGGTGGACCATTGCCGACATCAAAGGGATTAGTCCCACGTTTTGTATGCATAAGATCAACTTGGAGGACAATTTCAAAGAATCCGTTGAACACCAAAGAAGATTGAATCCTATTATGAAAGAGGTGGTCAAGAAGGAGATAATCAAATGGTTAGATTCCGGGATCGTATTTCCTATCTCCGATAGCAAATGGGTGAGTCCGGTGCAATGTGTTCCAAAGAAGAGCGGAATGACGGTGATAACAAATGAAAAGAATGAGTTGATACCTTCTAGAACAGTCACTGGGTGGAGAGTATGCATGGACTACCGGAAATTGAACCAAAATACGAAGAAAGATCACTTCCCATTGCCTTTCATTGATCAAATGTTGGATAGACTATCGGGAAGAGCTTTCTATTGCTTTTTGGATGGATACTCGGGTTTTAATCAAATCGTCATTGCCCCCGCGGATCAAGAGAAAACTACTTTCACATGTCCGTATGGGACGTTTGCTTTTAGAAGAATGCCTTTCGGCTTGTGCAATGCTCCCGCTACTTTTCAAAGGTGTATGATGGCTATTTTCACCGATATGATCGAGAAGTTCGTAGAAGTCTTCATGGATGACTTCTCTATCTTTGGGGATTCATTTGATGAATGCTTAGGTAATCTGGAAAAAGTGCTTCAAAGGTGTGAAGAAACGAACTTGGTATTGAATTGGGAGAAATGCCATTTCATGGTGAAAGAAGGCATTGTTTTAGGCCATAAGATTTCGAGCAAGGGTATCGAGGTGGATAGAGCAAAAATCGAGACGATCGAGAAACTACCTCCACCTACATCTGTGAAAGGAATTCGGAGTTTTCTTGGGCACGCGGGCTTTTATAGAAGGTTTATCAAAGACTTCTCTCTGATATCCAAGCCTTTGTGCAATTTATTAGAGAAAGACGTTCCTTTTATCTTCACAGATCAATGCTTGGAAGCATTCACGACTCTGAAGCAAATGCTAATCTCGGCACCAATTGTTGTAGCACCGGACTGGAGCTTACCTTTCGAAGTAATGTGCGACGCTAGTGATATAGCCGTAGGGGCTGTTTTGGGACAAAGGGAAAGCAAGATTTTCCACTCTATCTACTATGCGAGCAAAACACTGAACGACGCCCAAATGAACTACACAGTTACTGAAAAGGAACTTTTGGCGGTGGTGTTTGCTTTTGATAAATTCCGAGCTTATTTGGTTGGTACAAAGGTGATAGTCTACACGGATCATTCGGCTATTAGATACTTGATGGCGAAGAAAGATGCGAAACCCCGACTAATCCGATGGATCTTATTGCTTCAAGAATTTGATTTGGAGATCAAGGATAGGAAAGGGTCCGAAAATCAAGTAGCCGACCACTTATCTAGGCTCGAGAATGCCAAAGCTAGGGAAGATCCCGAGATTATCAACGAGGCTTTTCCGGACGAACAACTCTTTTCCCTCGCACAATCTCCAACTCCATGGTATGCCGACTACGTTAACTATCTGGTATGTGGTCTACTACCCCCTGATTTTACTTATCAACAAAAGAAGAGGTTTTTACATTATGTAAAGAGTTTTGTATGGGATGAGCCGTTTCTTTTTAAGATTTGTGCAGACAGGGTCATCAGGAGGTGCATTCCCGAGGAGGAAACACACGCAATTCTAAAGGATTGCCACGCCGCACCTTATGGAGGACATTTCAAAGGAGATCGTACGGCCGCAAAAGTGTTGCAATCGGGGTTCTACTGGCCTAGCCTATTCAAAGATGCGCATATGTTTGTGTCTCAATGCGATCGGTGCCAAAGGGTAGGAAACATTTCCCAAAGAAATGAAACGCCACTAACAACCATTCTTGAAGTGGAGTTATTTGATGTATGGGGAATAGACTTCATGGGACCTTTTGTACCTTCTAAAGGGAACCAATACATTTTGGTGGCCGTAGACTATGTTTCCAAGTGGGTAGAAGCAAGTGCGTTTCCAACGGATGATTCGAAAGCAGTCATGAGTTTCATAAAGAAAAATATCTTCAATCGTTTTGGCACACCAAGAGCAATAATAAGTGACGGCGGTTCTCACTTTTGTAACCGTTGGCTTGATGCTCTTTTGGCAAAATATGGAGTGAAGCATAAGGTGACGACTGCGTATCACCCGCAGGCTAATGGGCAAGCCGAGATATCCAACCGTGAAATAAAGAGTATCTTGGAAAAGACGGTATCTCCTAACCGAAAGGATTGGTCGCTGAGACTTGACGATGCTCTATGGGCTTATCGTACCGCTTACAAGACGCCAATCGGGATGTCTCCCTATAAGCTTGTGTTCGGAAAATCTTGTCATCTACCGTTGGAATTAGAACACAAAGCTTATTGGGCCGTCAAGAAGCTAAACATGGATGCAAGTCTAGCCGGAGAGAAACGGTTGCTACAATTGAATGAACTTGACGAAGTTCGGTTGGAAGCTTATGAGAATGCCAAGCTTTATAAGGAAAGGATGAAAAAATGGCACGATCGACGTATAGTGGAAAGGAAGTTCGAACCAGGCCAACAAGTGTTACTCTTTAACTCAAGGCTTCGACTATTTCCCGGAAAACTCAAATCACGTTGGTCGGGACCATTCCAAGTCGTCGAGGCATTCCCCCACGGAGCCGTGGAAATTTCCGATCCCTCAACCGGAAACAAGTTTAAGGTGAATGGACAACGCCTTAAACATTATTGGGGCGGAGAATTTGAAAGGAACAAGACTTCCGTGGAATTGCAATGAAGTTATCATGCCGTATCCAAGTCGAGCTCACGACTATAAACAAGCGCTTCTTGGGAGGCAACCCGAGCCTATTGCTTTATATTTTGTGTTTTGTGTGTCTTTGTTGGTTGTTTTCGTTTTCGTTTTCGTGTGTTGTGTTGTAGGTAAATGAGCGCGCTTAAAAGATCGAAGATTGACAAGCACAAATCGAGCAAGGTCAAGCGAACAAACCTTGGATTGCGAACAATGTAAGGTGAGAAGTTGAATTAAATGTGTTTGTGATTGAAAAAAAAAAAAAAAAAAAAAAAAAAAAAAAAAAAAACTCGCAGCCGCGAGCTTCAAGCTCGCGGCCGCGGGCGTGGGCAGCAAGGCTACGGCATAAACCTCGCGGCCGCGAGGTTAAGTTCCGCGGCCGCGAGGTGTTGGCAAAATTTTTTCCTAGTCTACGGCACAAATCTCGCGGCCGCGAGGTTGAGTCTCGCGGCCGCGAGACGTGCCAGAAATTGACTTAAAACCGCAAAACAACTCACACTTCTCCCTCACTTCACAATTTCAAATCCCTCCCTCCCTCTCTCAAATTCTCTCTCAATATCTCTCGTCTCTCACTCCCTCAAATCTTCCCAAACTCACGCAAATCCGTCTCTCCTTCACTCACAATCACCCAACTCACACAATCCCCATCACTTAATCAAAAACCCGAATTCTTCCACAAGGCTTCAAAAATAGCAATTCTTCGATTCCAATCCAAAGGTAAGTGTGGCTTAACTCAATTGGTATTGATTGGTTAATTTGTTGGTATTGGTATTTTGGGTGGAAGTTCTTACCAAACATTGTAGAGAATTAGTAAATTGAGGAGTGCACACAAAGTGTTTGACAAATTGCGTGTGAGAAGTTTTTGCCCTCTTTGCTAGTGATTGGTTGTGGAGTTGCCGGGGCATTAGTTTGTTGAATTTTTGTGGTTGTAACACAAGTTTGGGGGAAGTTTGTGCATTTGATAAAAAGGGAGGATACGTTTGAAGCAATGACGAGGAAATCAAAGGTTGCGAGTTCAAGTGAACCCCCTAAGAGGAAAAGGGAGCCGAAGGGGAAGAAAAAGGTGGTCGAAGAAGACTACGACACCTTTAGGTTCATGTCTAAGCCAGCCTCGGATGCGTACACGGATGATAAGGGTTGGTCGTTCGTTACGGAAAGATTCGTGAGTTATGAGAAGGAGGCATTTCCTTATTTGCAAGAGCAGATTGAAGCTAGAGGTTGGACCGAATTCCTGAAACGGCCACCTCGTGATACCTTCGCTGGCGAGGTTGTTAGAGAATTTTATGCTAACGCCGGTTGGAATAGGGACGACAGTGCCACAACTGTGAGGGGTAAGGAGATCAAATTCGATCCGGAAACTATTAACGCCTATTACAGGATCGAATGGCCTGCGAACCAAGACGATGAGCTCGATGAACTATTCAACTACCGTAGGAGAACTATGGATCAAATGAAAGAGTTCATCACTTTGCCCGGAACAGTCGTTCGTGGTATTCCGAAGGTGGCACATAACCGCTTGACTCAAGAAGCCAAAGCTTGGTCATTGGTTTTGCTTTCTCACTTCCGTCCAGCCAAACACAACACATATTACGGTGAAGATCGCATCCCTCTACTCTATGCACTCACCCGGGGGTTGACACTAAACGTTGGTCGGATAATAAATGAGGTGCTTGAGGAAACCATTTCGAAGAAGAAAGCTAACATAAGGAGCTTCGTGTTTCCGCATCTCATTGACGGTTTGTGTAGAAATGCCGGGGTCGACTTTGGGGAGGTCAGCGAAGAAACTAAGTTGACTGGTCCGATCAACACACTAGTTATCTGCAAGACCTTGAAGCTAGACTTCAGGAGTGCTTACACCGATAAAACCTACTCATTCAGTCAAGCAAATCAAGAGGGTCAGGCAGATCAAGAGGGTCAGGCAGATCAAGAAGGTCAACCAGATCAGCAGGGTCAAGGCGGTCAGGAAGCGGTGCAGGTTGAAGGGCAGCCAAGCAGTCGGGAACAGATGGGTATCCGAGATGAGATTCGTGGTTTGACTCATCTCATCCAAACCATGAGCGACAGACAAGACATGCTGGCTCGGTTCGTCTATGCCATGAGTGATAGGCAGGATGCTATGTTTCGTACAGTGCTCGGAGATGACCGATACGATGCCGTTCAGCAGCCCACTCTTCCTAGGCGTATAAATCTACCTCCACAGCAGCCAAGAGATCAAGAAGACGAGCTGCATTTTGATGATGAAGAAGAGCGTGCCCGCGATGCACGAAACCACTAAAGACTGGAGCAACCACGGGATGCATACAAAAGGGACGTTGGATTTAAATTTACGCAGTCCCGTCGGTTTAAATTGAGCTTACAATGTTTTAATTCTATTCTCGTCTTGTATTGGTTTTGTTTTTACCTTTTGAGAGATGTTAGCATGTTTACTTGTCTAAATTTATAACTTTTGCTTGTTGGATTTAATTAGAGCCGTGCTCGCTCATTTATCGCTTTGATTTGTTGTGTTTTGTTTGTGTTTTTATTGTGTTGTTGTTTTTGTCATGCCGTACCTTTTTTTTTTCCGTCATTCTCAATTCACACAATGGGGACATTGTGCATTTTAAGTTTGGGGGAGTAAGGTCGCGCTTGTTGCATGCTAGGTCGACCCGCCAAAAATTTTCAAATTCTTATTATTCTTTCAGCATGCTCTACAAAAATTTGAGCACATTGGCTAAGACTATGTTGTATTGGAGGTGAATGAAGAACTTTAGTGATAATAGGTTCTAGGATTCCTTTTGTGTAACTTAGATTCTCTCCAAACTTTAGTTTGAAAACAAAGTGTAAAATGAACAAAATGAACTAAGTTTGGGGGAGTGAACCCTTCTCAAGAATGAAAGACATTTGAACACCTAGCTCTTAAAAGAAACGAGTAGAGAAGTTGCTAAAATGTATGCACTTCTATGTGAGAAAAGAAAGGCTAAGCCTTCAACTGATGAAATTCATGGCACGTTTTCGTAATTACTCTATCTCGTTGTAATAGTGCAAGCTTTGTAATAGGAAATCTTTGTACGCACAAAAGAAGAAAAAGGAATGGTGCTAGTAGCCCACAAAAGAAAAAATGTTTAGAAGCACAAACAATCATCATAATTAGTGCTAGTTTTGTATTGTAATATCATTGTAAAGCACAAAGTGCTATGTTACCATTGTAAATCAAAAGAAAAAGCAAAGTATGGTGAGAAAGAGCTAGGGACTAAAATTGTTAACTAGTTCAAGAATAGGGACAACACTCTTAAAATGCCTACAACTTAGCTTCGTAATGTGATTTGAGCATTAAGTTTATAATCTACGGCTAGGAGAGATTCTTTGTGAAACATTAGAAGTCCGTGCAAATAGAATCGATAATTTTGACCTATCGGGACGTATTCACCTAAGATAGAATTTAGCCGAAGCCATCACACACACACGTGGAGCCTGTTTGAAGAATGATTTGAAAGTGTTAAGTTTTGGCATTTTGATCTTAAGCATGCTTGTTTTGTTCTTGTTTTGTTTTCTTTGCTCGGGGACGAGCAAGTGTTTAAGTTTGGGGGTGTTGATAACGCCGTGAAAACGTCGTTATTACCTATCTCTTTAAGCCCAAAACATCTTGTTTTGATCCGAGTTTTTGTTTGTATCCGCGTGTTTTCGTGTCTTTTGTGCTTTTGGTCCCTTTGTTCGGCCTTTGTTCGTTTTTCGTGTTTTGTTCGTGTTCTAACTGTGTTTATCGGTGATTTGCAGGATTCGACGCATTGAAGCAATTACGGAACATTTCGTGCGTGGGTTGCAAGTCACTTTCGACCGCGGGGGGGACCTAAAGCGAAAGAAAGAACAAAAAAAATAATCTTTTAGGCCCTGCCTCACCTCGCCGCCGCGAGGTTGAGGCTCGCGGCCGCGAGTTGGTGGCAGAGAGTTGTTTAAACTCTCTGCCTCAACCTCGCGGCCGCGAGCTTTGAGCTCGCGGCCGCGAGGTCCAGCGTTTCAGAAGGCTCGCGGCCGCGAGGTTCGGTCTCGCGGCCGCGAAGCCTACTCTGTTTTCTGCGCATTTTGGAGGGGCTTTTTGTACATAACCCCTTTTCCCCCAATTGTAATTGAACACTCTTTGGGGGACTTTTTGGTCTTAGTTACTATAGTTTTTGGGGTAACTTAGGCATTAGGAGGTTATTGTTTTGCTAGGTTAAAGGGTTAGGGAGGAAATCAAGCACAACTTCTTGATCACTTTTCATCTCTTTGCCTCCATTGAAGACTTCAACCTTTCTTGCACTTTTGGATTGAAGAACACAAGGGCTTGAGAGAGAAGTTGTATTAGATTTCATCACATAAGCTTATTCTTAACCTTGATCTTGTTTATTTTGTACTTATGACATTGTTTAATGTAATGAATATTGTGTTGATTAATATGAGTAGCTAAGCATTTAACTCCTAGGTTTTTATGGAGCTTATGATTGATCTATGATTGAATGATGAGTTAATGGTTGATGCTATGTTTATAAGTGTTTGTTAATCTAGTTTGAGCTTTTGTCAACTTGTGGTTAGGCCAACCATAGGATGAAATGGATTGATCTTTAATTGCTAGGCATAGTGGATTAAAGATTAGATTGTAAAACTAGGTTGTGAATTGATTTTAGGATAGGAATATACCTAGGTCTTTTCTTGTTCTAACAAGGATTGGAATTAATGCATCACTTAGGCTTAATACTTTTAGACATAAATTGGATTAGTCTATTTTGGTAGGTTCGTACGCAATTCGGAAGATACGTATGAATAATTTATGAAACCTTGAACAACAAACATGAGCATTGCTATCAATTTGTTAATCACTCAAGATTGGATCAATCTAAGTAACATGGAAATCTAGGAACCTTTATCAATTGAACCAAAGTATTGTATTTCTTACTCACTCCACTTTAGTTGTTTAAACAAACTACAATCTCATTACTATCACTCATATAAGTTCAAGTAAGATAATAGAATAGATTTTGATAATTATTCGTTTGATTCCTCGTGGGTTCGACACCCCTTATCACTTTATTACTTGTAAACGACCGTATACTTGCGCGATTTACGTACTCGTATTTGGGACGTAACAATTACAACTAGCAAGATGAAGGATGGGTAAGGCCATCTCCAATGGAGATGGTCGGGGTGGGGCTAGGGGCCGGGGTGGGTGAAGAAACACTCTTCAGCGGGTGGGGCTCGAGGCCGGGGTCAGGACTGGGATGGGAACCAAGCAGCCTCCGGGCTCGGGCGAGCCCTGCACGCTGCTTGGGGGCTACGTGTGTTTTCTTGGGAAGACTCTTTAAGTCAGCTGGCGTCAAGTGGCGCCACCTGACTGGTTCATCTTTTTTTTTTTTTTTTTTTTTTTATTTCTTTTGTTTTATTAATATTTTTATAAATTTAAAATTAATTATTTAAAGAAATATATAATAAAATTAAAATTTTCTCATAAGTTAAATTAAATTTGTAGAATTTAATTATTTAATAAAAATAAAAATATGGAGATAATTTTTTTGCATTTAATAAATTTTAATTAACTGTTTAATAAAAAAAAATATGGAGATAATTTTTGTATTTAATAAAAATAAAAGGTCGCTGGCTCGCAAGTCTTGAAGGTCCGAAGTGAATTTCGATCCATGATTTGCACCCCTCTCTGTGCGCGAGGGAAGAGATTTTTGGTAGCTAGATTGTTATATCACTACATTGTCAAATCATATATAAGATTTTTCCTTCCAATTTCAATGTGTGATTAAACCACTTCTATTTCTATTTCTTTTCTTCCATTTCATGTGGTGATCTTTGATAATCAATTTATCATTCACCCGAACTCCAATTTGGACATACCATGAACCGTTTTAATCTACTACGCAAAGACCCGAATGAATTTTATACTTATCAAAACTAAAATTAAAACTAATATTATAATAGTGTGAGTGGAAAAGGAAAAAAATGAAATTAAATGGGGCTCGGAGTCCTGCCATTGAAGACGAACATGCAGGGCTAGGGGCAGAGGTAGGGACAGTCCCAGAGCTCCGGAGCTCTGAACCCCCCACCGTTGGAGATGGCTTAACACCATGACCGGCTTTGGCCCTAGGCAATTGCCTAGATCCCCAAGCGTAATGGGCCCCTAATCACTCTAAGTCCTTCTACTCCTCATTTTTATAGGTTTATATTAAAATAAAATAAAATAAAATATATATCCATTAATTCGAATAACACGCCATGCCTCCAACTCCACTAGGCATATTACAAATACTAATACCCACTGTACAATAATTTAAAAAAAAAAGTTAACTTCAATAATTCAAAAAGTTATTGTTTAAGGTTTAACCTTTATTTTGACTTTGATATTTTTTTCTCCATAAAATGTGATTATTCTCTATTTCTTGGTTCTTCAATTTTATCTATATAACTATTTCTACAAGACTACAAGAATTCCAAACAAAATTGAGATTTTAACTTCTAGTTTCAATTTTGGATATATTTTAAGGTACGTCTATATTCAAATTTTGTGGGAAAAAAAAAGCATGTTATTCAATCTTTTAATTAACTTTGTTCTAAATCAAGAAAAACTATAAGTTTTCTGCTTTTCTGAATTATGAGGCGCTAACACCAAAGGTAGAGTTTATTTTTTATTTGTTTGAAGCTTATAGAATTTAATGGGAGGATTGTGATTGTGGGACTTCGGTAGTAAGCTATAGTTATTATTTATTGAAAAAATTATGTTAGAAATACTAGTTTATGAAAATTTAATCAATATTTTAAATTTAATTAACGTAAGAAAATAATTTTTACATTAAATATTTTGTTCGATACAGGGCCCCAATTTTGAATTTCGCCTAGGGCCCCAAAAAATATAGGACCGGCCCTGGGTAAGATTGGGATGTCGTCGCACAAATATTTGAAGAATACGGCCCCGACACTGCACCAACAATAATGGAGGTTTTATGAATGCATTTTAATTTCTAAGTCAAAATTGTTGGCCTTAGACTTGTCCCTAATAAAATGTGAAATCAACATTATTTTTTTGAGAATATTATTAAAATATTTCAAGCTATTTAATACTTAAAATTAATGAGAATTGATTTGCAATATATAAAAGTTGAAGTATTATTAAAAATTTAATTGTAAAATAGTAATTTATACATAATATTTATAAAATATAATGTGTGTCTTTGCCGTGTCATGTCTTAAATTTCTTTGAAAATTTGTGCCGTCGTTTCGCTTCGTATGCGTGTCACCGTGCAACATAAGTTCAAACATATGTTGTTAATTTGTATTTTCGTTTTTAATTGTGTTTTAATCAATTGGATTGATAGAAGTTTAATCAATGTAATACTAGTACATTGAGTTTTATCAATGTACGTAATTATGCTTACTAAACATACAAAATATTGTATGCAAAATCTTCATATTTCCCAACATTAGTTTTACTCAACGATTTGGTATTTTAATTAGGCTAGAATTTGAAGTTAACTTTGTCGAACTTTCTAATAAAACTAGAAATATTGTACTAACATAATGAATTAAAGTTCCATTTTTGTGTTATATTTTGCTTTTTTTTTAAATATCCAAAAAAATTCGAGAAATATTTGAAAAAATTGTAAATCAAAGAAAAAAATCATAGTAGAAAATACGCTATATTTTTTATTCGATTAACATAAAAATAACTTTTCAGTATTTTCGGTCTAAACATATCGAAAATTTGATACATGATTCACGGAGACTGTTTGAATTTAAAAAAAAAATTATCATTGTGTGATTTAAAAAATAAAACTTTTAATCCTTCATTATTAAAATCAAATTATATGGACATGTGAATTTATACTTGTAAATGCTATTACCTTTTATTAGTGTTACAGATCTCTGGGTAATTACAAAGGCCAACAAAGTTGTGGGTATAGTGGAATACGATCTATATAGAAATTAATTCTCCATGTAAGTTGGGCTCAAACCTGTTTATAAATTTTAGGCAAAATTGCAGAAAATGTCACAAATTAATTAGTGATTTTGGATTTTTCGTCCGAAACTATATTACCTCACCGAATTTTGTCCCGTAATTTAACATTTTTTCAAAATATTGTCCCAAACTAATTACTAATTTTATTTTTTCGTCCCAAATTATATCAACTCGCCGAATTTCGTCCCGTAATTTACCATTTTGCATGAATTTAGTCCCAATATCATTCTTGTAATTAGTTGGGACAAATTCGGAAATATTGTATAATTGTTCATGCTAAAATTTGTCACGTCATGACACGTAAACAGCCATGTGGCAATTTAACGAACACATGCGCAATTTTCGTCTCATAATAAACGGTGGGACGATATTCCAAAAAAAAATTAAATTATGGAACGAAATTCGGTGAGATGATATAATTTGAGACGAAAGCCCAAAATCACTGATTAGTTTGGAACGTTGTCTGCAGTTTTGCCTAAATTTTATTAAAATAACGTTTTTGTTCAACTATTTTTTTTATGTAAATGAATATATTCTCTATTTTAGATTAAACTTGAAAATAATTCTCATTTTTTTTAATTTTCCATCATACCTAAAAGGCAATTTGAAACAATTCACAAAATTGACCATGACCCTAGTTTAATCACGAATTCACCATTCTACCCCGCTTTCCCCTGTTCAAGTTATGAAAATTAGTTCGAGGGGCAAATAAGGAAAGCCGTGACACTATATAGTGAAACCCTAGCACACAAAATGAAGAATCAAACATCAGCTCAGATGGGGAGAATGAATGAGGGTTTTACAGAGAAGATTGGGAATTTCAGAAGGGTGGTTGCCCCTCTCTGCAGACCCCGTGATTTCACCCATTAACAAAAAAATTAGATAAAATAACAGCCCTTGGGAAAAAAGGTGAAAAGGAAAGAAATGCTGACAAACAGGCCCTCTATGTGTTTGTGTGTGTGTGTGAAATTGGTTGTGGTGGCGGTGGTGGTGAGAAGGCCGGTTTTGGCTAGAATTTTCCATCTAAACAGAGGCTGTGATGATTTTTTTCTTAATTCTCTCTGAGCTGATGAATCGGGCATTTAGAAAACCAACCCGTATCTTGGCGGGGCGACCCGGATGGCTTGCCACTTTGGATTCTTTTTCCTTGCAATGGCAAGCAACCGGTGATTTGGCAGCCATGGCGGAGCCGGTTTCTCTTTGCCTGTTTTCTGGAACAACAGATCTGAGCCTCGTTTAAATTTCTCTTTACATTATTAATTTCATTGAGAAATTACTTATTAAGTAAATTTAAGATTTATAAATTAGTAAATGACCCATTTAATGTAAATTTTAAGCTAATTCTCGATTGTTAGATACACAGAATATTTAAAAATTTGAACTTTCCTCCAGATTTTTCTTTCATTTACACATAAGGCAAAAGTATTTAACCGTGTTTAAAATATTCAACATTCCAGTATTTAAAGTGAAGAAAAGAATAAACTTCAATTGTGCTCATACACATCAAGATCTGGACGATACGAACAAGAAAAAAAATAAAATGGGGGATTTAAAGTTTCAAAAATCTAATATGATCAAAATAAGAAATTGAGGCTCAGATTCGCCTTTTCTCGTCAGAAGAAAAATGACGCAAAGTCCGCCATGGCTGCTAAAATCATTCACCTATGAGACGAGAAATGAGTAAAAATTACACAAAAACCAATCTCACAGACTCACTACTTTTGCCACGCCAAGATACGGGCTTGCTCGAAATCCGATCTTTAACTTTCGAAATATCATCACAGCCTCCAAAAAGAATTAATTAGGGTACAAACTACCCCGATTTACGGATTTGGGATTAGGGTTTCGTAACTGCTCTGGCATTATCATCATTTCATCATCATCCAAGGGTTGTTCGATCCTTTTTTTGGAAAATTGTGAATTCATCGGCTGTTGTTCACACACAGAGAGGGGCAACCACCCTGAAGAATCCCTACCTCTCTGTATAATAGGCACAGCCTCGTACTTAAACTAATGAGATTTGGGACCTTTTCATGACCTATCTCACTTATTTATAGTCAAAAATGTTTTTCCACTTTATCTTGTCTATTGACGTTTCTGACCCTGATTTGAGAACGGGAAAATATGAAGGTTGAGTGATATTTTGGGAATCACGAGGGGTGCACCGATTTCTCTTTACATGTATTAATACGTATCTCTAATACAAAACAAACTTATGATACGGTTTTGGTACAACTATTTTCTAAGTTAAAATTTCCCTCTTTTCTTTCGTAGTTGATTATTTAGTTGGAAAAAAAGTCAAATGGGTTTTAATTTTTATGGAACAAACTTTGATTTTTTTTTTTTTAAATTTTACTCAACAATTTATGTGAAATATATAATGTTATAACTGATTGAGTTTTGCATTAAGTAGCTATTTGACCTTTATTTTATACAAAGAAAAAAATATATAATGCCAAATATGACTAAGATTATTAGAAAAAATAAATTACAGGACGTAATAAAAATCACAATTCTTTATAGGATTAAAACTTAAGGAGGTATAGTTTTTTTTCTTTTGATTTTCTTTTGATCTGCAAGGAGGTATAGTTATATGGCTAATTTTGCAGTTTTCCATTGAGCAAATATGTATAAAACCTGGCAAATGAGAGAGAATGGAGTGACCTCTTGATCATGGTGCGATGCCTCAGCTTTAGCCAACAGACTACTGCCTCATCGGCAAAGGAAATGGATAGTTACAAAGAAACCTACCTTCAAATGGTTAACAATTTGTTTCAATATTATTAAAGAATAATAAAAGAATTAACCCCTGTATATCATGTTATTGTGTTATTCCTTGGATACAATATGTATAGTAAAAATATAGATCTAAAAAATCTATTAATTTTCTCATATTGGCACTCATTCCAGCATCACAATTCACAACAAATCAATCAATATTCAAGCTATCTAAAGGTACAATTTCATAAAAAAACCTAAGCTCATTCTAGAACCAAGTAACTCAGAAGCCCTGCCATTGTAGCAATGAAGAGACTTGCACTTATTGAAGTACCCGAAGATTTCGTGGCTGAAGCTGGAGCTGGAGCTGCGGTAGCATTCAATGCAGCATCTGATGCCTTGGTTATAGCAGGCAATGGTGGATCGACCACGTCAGCAATGCTGAGCAGAGGTGGCTCAGCCACTGGCGGTTGCGCAGCCAGGAGACCTGGCTTCACTGGCTTTATCGAGTATAACGATCCATTCGTAGTACAAGACGACCCTGAAAAACAATTATTTATAGCGAGGTTCAATTTTCGATTATTGCGTTAGAACTTGTTTTGTAGCAGCTATAGAATAATGGTGCAAATATTATCATGGATAATTTACGCTCAGAACCCCTTAGGTAAACTCGATTTACAAAGACTACCCCTATTGTTCTGGAAATTACAGGAACCCCCCTTCTGGTTTAGCATGTTTTACCCCAACACCCCTTACGGTGTTACAAAAACTCCCCTTCTGCTGGTTTAACATGTCTTACCAAAACACCCCTTCGTAGGGGTGTTTTTGTAATTTCCGAAATAACATGTTCTTTTTGGTAATTAAGTTTTACTTAGGGGTCTGAGAATAAATTACCTTATTATCATTACAAATAAGATAGTATAATTTTAGGACTTTGTTTTGTTGCAATGACTATAACATTGATTAGTGAAAAATTAGTAAAACGAGGCAAAAATCACCAGCTAAATATGTTGTGGAGTCAAAGAAACATATTAATGCTTAAAAGTGGCGGGTTATCATATGGGTCGACCAACTATGTTTAGCAATGCTACCACGTAACAGATAAAGATTGATAAAAGGCTTAATCTCATCTAATCGTCGCTACCAAATTAGTAGTTTAATTTGCTTCAAGAAAATGTGCTTTGTGTTGGTCATTCAATAACGGGTGCATAAGTTTTGTATCATGATTCTTAGCAAATGAGGATTTTGGGCACATATTTGAAAATATTTCAATGACATTGCATAAAAGATGAGGTAATGATACTTACTGACGAATGAACTTGCGGTGGCCGGGAAATCTGTAACAAAACCATCGACCCCTTGAGAATTCAGAGTCTCGAGTTCAACATAAGGATCGGATAAGTAATCAAACATCAAGTTCATGAACTCGTTCTTGAGAACTCCAACGTATACTGAGATATTAGCAGCGCGCAGAGTTGGAATAGTGTTGGTGAAGTTGAAGGCGAAATCTGCAGATTCAATCACAATAGCACTTCTGTGTACGTAAACTGCATCAGCGTATTTCTTGACCTCTAAAGCTACTTGACTTGGTGCAGCACTTATCACTGAATTGAGGTACAAAACTCTTTGGTAACTTGGGATATCTTTGAACTTTAATAGAACTGAACTGTCATCTGATTGGATGAGAACTTTTTGAGTAGATTGCTTGTCCAAAGTTGCGTTGCTAAGTGCGGTAGTGACTGTACCGACTATGTCAAGCCCGTTTTTCGAAGCAAGATACGCGGCATTCTGATAAAGAAGAAGAAAAAAAGTAAGCATGTTTTTTTTTTTAATAGAATAAAACGATACTAAAATTTACACACCTGTATGAATACTAGTATTCCGGGAACTGCCTTTGCCTTAGCGAGTTCCAAGAACTCGGAAAGGGCCACAATCTTTCCTACATTCTTGTTTGCAGGATTTCTAGCGAGAGCTTTATCATACGCACTCTCGATTTGAGCTGAAAACGATGTAAAAAAATAAATTATTTTAATCTAAGAAAACTAAGTAGACAAGAGGACTTGTTAAGTTACAAGAAACGAACGTTTTAGGGCTTGAATCTCGGCCCAAGTTAGATCAAACGAGAAAATTCCATCAGTGGCTTGAACTTCTGCAACATTTCGTGATCGATCCATGTAAAGAGTGGCTGCATTAGTAGTTTTGACAAGGTCTGCTGTATCTGAACAGAATGCAATTCCATCTTTCGATAATTGAACAGAGCAATCGATTATATCAGCACCATCGTCTATTGCTTTCTGATAGGCGAGATCCGATGCCCCGGGGAAATCACCACTAGCTCCATTATGTGAAATGATCAAAGCTATCACACAAAACCGAATAAATAAATAAATAAATTCTATGTCGTGGGAATTGTTTCGACTTGCAATGAAAGAATTTATTAGATCTCACATGGATTGAGCTAAGTTCACTTAAATGGCTCGGACCTAACTCACCTCAAAAGCTAGGTCAAGAGGTAAGGATTGCCCAAAACCTTAAATTTGAACTTAGTCATGATTTATAATTCATGTGGAACATTTAGTCTCAATCGAATTCAAGTTCTATTCCTTACTTTTTAGTACTCTGGTAGCGTTCTTGTTTTGCGATAGACACCCTGTAATCAATAAAAAAAGATGAAATCATTACAAAAAAGAAAAGTAAAATTCGAAAACTCGAACGTTCTCATTCTCATTATCATTCTCACCAATGGCTTCTGAAGCGGTCGAAGGGAAAGCGGTCAACACTCCATCAACCGAAAACTGGGAATTATCAACAAACTGTAGGTACTCTTTTGTTGGATCAAAGCTATAATTGTAACTGATAAAGTTATCATTTGCAAAGTCGGAAGCATAAACCGCAAGACCTATCTTATGAGCATCTTGCACGAGGCTGGTTGCTGGTTGCAAGATACGGGCAGCATCGACTGGCCAAATGTATTCTTTAGGTACAAGAATTCCGGATGCAAAAGTTTTGATCATGGCAAGCTTATTGACAAGTGAACCGTACTTTTCTTTAGTTGTGGGTTCTAGTATGTCCTTTTCATTAAACTTAAATATGAGCTTTGTTTTGGCCTGTCCCAATTTTGGTCCGATAGCCTTTAAGAAACCGATCTCAGGAGACGAGACAAACTCTGGTAATAATTTAAATGCCCCAAAAAGATAATCTTCTGGACTTATGTTGTGTTCTTTGTAGAAGAGGTCATACTGCAATTAACATTCAATATGCAATAGAAATTCAATAAATCTCTTTAAAAACTATAGAGTGAAATGCAAAAACAGCCCCTATGCTTTGCCTGATTCACCTTGTGTTATCTTTATCACCAAAAACCGCCTCTAAGCTACTTTTTATTAGCAAAATAACCCCTATAACATATTTTTCAGGAAAATGGAAATTATACCCCAACTAAAAAACAGCCCTATTTACCTAAAAAAAATAACAATAACCCCCCTATTTACTTTAAAAATTGGCAATAACCCCCTGTTCAGTTAAAAAATTGGCAACAACATCCCTATGATTCATGAAGGAATTTCAAATGGGGTTTTTTGCTAATAAAAGAAAAACACATGGAGTTTTTACAAATAAAAATAACACGGTTCTTTTTTTCTTTTTCCATTTAGGCAAAACACATGCACAGGATATTTCTGCATTTAGCTAAAAAACTATACTATAATTATTTTTCCAAAAATATGTTGAAGACAGAAAGAGACCTCAATGTTCAACCAGACGCGCATAGGGATTTTATTGTCGTCCCCTCCTACAAGACCAAGAGGTGAAACCATAGGTTCGCCATCGAATGTATCCGTTCTAGTGAAAATATCTTGAATCACTATAAAACAAGAATGAAACTAAAAACTATAATGTCAAATAGTCTAAAAGATGTATAAAGACAGCTGAACTAATTAATTTTGAAAACTTACAGCTCACGTTGTCGAAAATTGTTGAGGCAGGATAATCCAAACCGAACCATCCACGAAATTCTTGTCCATTAATAGTGTATGTTTTTTCACCTTTAGGATCTAGATTTTGAATATTTGTTGTATTTTGAAGATTTATTTGTGAAACACAAAAGCCATCATTGTCTTTTGTAAAATGTAGATTGCAATACATTATTGTTCCAGGGATGCTCATGTCAGCAGCAAAACTGTAAGCACTCATACTTGAGTCTGGGAATATTCCAGAGTAACCTCCTTTTGCTACTACTTCAGGTTGACCTCCTACAAATAAGACAAAAAAAAAAAAAAAAAAAACATGGTGTATTTAATCGATTATTGTACTACTAAATGTTACAATACGATTTTTAGGTTCTTCAAAACATCATATATATGAATGCAACCGAGTTATAATCTTACCTAGTAGAGTCATCCATTTCGTTTGAGGAGGATGAGGATGAGGAATAGGAATCCCCCCTTTACCTTTAGCTTCGATTGTATGAAGCAACGTGATAAATAGAAGTATACGGCCTATCATTTCGATCCTGCATTAAGACAATGAATTTGATGAAAAATATAAGCAAGAGATAGGAAATTAAATTGCATATGTGCTGCATAAAATAGTGATTTGTTAACCTGCAGGGTAAAAAGTATGCATTGGAGCTGACTGAAAAATTAAGTTCCATTGTTCAAATTATTAGAACAAAAAGATTGCATCTTTAGTCCCACAAGACCGGACTCTTAGAAACTTTTGTCTTGTATTTCATATAATTGCACTTTTGATCCCAAAATTTTGAAAAGTTTTGAACTTTTGGTCCAATCTAATCCCGTGGGACCAAAAGCGCAAAAATGAAACAATCATATGAGACCAAAAAGGCCAAATGGATACTATTCTATGGGACCAAAAGTGCAAAACATTTTAAGGAACTGGGATCAAAAGTAAATTTTATAAAAGTGGAACCATGTTTTGCCTATTGAAACTTGCTTTTCAAACACACACACCCAAGAAAAAACAAAATTATATGATCAAAGCCCACAAATTAAATACAAGAAAAAAACCCAACTGAATTATTACAATAAAAGGAAAAAAGACATAAAATTACATAAGAAAACAAAGAAAACTTACATGATTGCAATGGAGGATAGGTTTTTTTTTTAGGTATTAGGAAATTTGCATTCCCTGTTGAGTTTCAGAGGAGAAGAAGGAAACTCTGAGGGAATGATTCAAGGTGTGAATGTAAAATGTGCAATTCAATTAATAGCTCCCCCACATTCCTCGGATTTATAGCTTGTCCATATATGCATTCAATTATTTTAGTTAATTAATTTGACTGATTTGTGGTTTTGGTTTAGACTTGGTACCAATGTTCTTGTTTGCCGGGGAGGCACACATCCTACACCATTACCGATTTAACGGTTTTTAGGACTTTAATTATATGTATATGTATAGGTTTTTCTCATTAAGATAGATAGAATATGTTATTACATCAAGTGGCACACACAAAATAATAAAAACCATCAACTTTTTAATAGGAAAATGGCACACACAAAATAATTAAAGTGGTTGTTATTACTATGCCTCTTCAATTATTTAATTTATTATGTTAACTATCCAAATAACGATTGTATAATACGTAGTGTGATCTATTTTATTGTTATTATACTAAAAAGTTGGGACAGGGTTATGGAGTTCAGTATACAGCAGATTTTTACAAAAAAAATTAAAGTTTAATTGATTTGATGTACTTAAATCAAGTCTAGTTCTTGCATTTTAGATTTCGGATAAATTGGTTAAGTCCTAGTTTGGGTCTAACTCAAATAATGAGAATTATACAAGACCTTATAAAAGGAACTTAGTTTTTTTTTTAATGAAATTCATGTAAGACGTTTTTTAGTTTCAATAGTAATTGCCGCTTTAAGGAATTTATTATTATGAGTAAAGTGTGTAAACTCCAAGCTTATATACATAATAATACATGTACCTCCGGATCTTTTATTCATGAATGCATCAAGTTAAGTAAATGAGTAATAAGACTTTGGTTCCATGAATAGGTATTCCGCTCTTTTCAAACTACAAGGACTGCAGTTACAACAAGTACACACCCTACTTAAATTCACATGTCAAGGTACATACTAAAATTAAAGCCTACATTAATTGCTTAAACTAGTTTTCCATTGTAAATAAATTTAAAAATTAAATTTTTATATCCACGCCCATAGACATCAGCCAAAATCTGTGGTCTCTGATTGCTTCCAAACGGGCCACTGAATCAAATATTGTCCTTTTCATATCGCTTGCATTTTAAGATCTTTTTTCTTTCACTATATACAATTAGGGCATCATTAATTAGATTCAATAAATCTAGCAAAATACTACCAAAAAAAAAAAAAAAATCTAGCAAAACGTCACCACAAATAGTTAAATCGTACATAGTTCATAAACTTTTTAAATGGATATGGAACCCAACTATATGATTCCAAAAATAAAAACAACTAAGAATTTTATAGTAAATTTGTAGGAGCTCATGCATTATAATTTAACCCAAAATTCGGTTGGTATTAGGCATGGATCAAAATTTCGTTCTAGTATATACTTCGATCAGCTAAATATTGGAAACTTTATGAGAATTTTTCGGTAAAGTTTCAGAAATAATAGGAAAAATTGTAAAAAAAAGTTATAAAATTAAATAACAAAGTTTAAGGCAAATAAATTGTTTCGGAATTACACCATATTTTTGTTTTCGTTTATTCAAAAACGGAATTTTTTTCGATGTTTTCGACAGAAACTATGAAATTTTTTATCCATGGGAAAATATTAAAAGAGGTGCATATGAGCATATACTATGGCATGCGACTGCAATTAACTTGACTCACGCTAACTAATGATCACTCTCCTCAACATCACACAGCAAATCAAACACATGATAGCACTGTGACTTAGCCCAAAACCAACTCGTATTATGAAAAATATATATTCTAGTCTTATAATACATTCACACACATAAATTTCAATGATACTCCACAATGACTTGACTTACATTCTAAATTCATGACTTACATTATGAATCATCGGGACTCCCACTCGACACAATAAGTGCCGAACCCAGGCCCGGCCAATAAAACTAACTAACTATGAGAAATAAACTTTAGAAATCTAACTCTCATTATGTGACACAACGCATAAAATTTACATTCCATTTCATCTTATCTCTTTTCGATGATTTTTTTAAGATAATCTTTTTTCGATAATGTTCCATTTGTCATTGCAATTTTTCAGTAGAAATACCCCTTTTCTTTAGGGAAATATCTTATTATGTGGTAAGCTAATTATTTTGATTAAAAACACCATTAATGTTTAGTTCTTTGAATGTTACGGAGTGAAATCCTAATGTAAGTATATTTCTTTCATTAAAAGGACTCGTAAAAATCACATTTTGTTTCATCTTATAATTGTACTGTACAACATTTCTTTAGAATTTATTTTGGGAAACGTATAATCGTGTGGACAAGCTATTGTTGCGAAAGGATCACCATAGAAATAACACATTTAAATACTTATTATTTACGCAATAATAGAGATGTGATGTTGAAATCGATCTTAAGCAATTAAATACATGTATTTAGGTGAATTATTTCTCTAAATTAAATAGAATAACACGTGGTCATACTTGGTATATATGTACCGACGTGAATCACGGATTCGGGTTGTTAACTTAGCCTAAATCCCTCGTGAATAATATCTTTTATGATACTTTCTCCTTATAATTACATTTTTTATACCTCAACAATAATCTTTTCCAATAATAATTTGCACATTCACTAGCAAAATAGTAGGAGTATCAAGTAGCATGAGATTTTTCTAGTATATTCCCAAAGTATTACACGTGTAAGACTAGCTTTAATCCACGTCTCTCTACCAATCACGTCCATATAAATGTAAGCAAGAAATCCCCTAAAAGCTCTTGGAGTTATGCACCAGGCGTACCCGTCACCGTCCGATTAACAGACTGCACCACCGCATCAATCTAACGGCAGAGGTGCTCCTGGCGTAGTGCCCAAGATTTATCCATTTACACCCTGCACCTTTATATACATCCCCTCAAACCCAAATAACCTTATCAAAAACAGATACCATATCCCAAAAAGTAGTACACATTCACACACTCACACTTGAATTTCTTCAAAATTCAAATCTCCGATATATTCTGTGATGGCGAAAAAGGAAATGGAAACGGTGAAAGGTTTGGATATCGAGAAATACATGGGGAGGTGGTACGAATTAGCGTCATTTCCGTCGAGATTTCAGCCGAAAAATGGTGTGGATACTAGGGCTACATACACACTTCGTCCTGATGGAACTGTTAATGTTTTGAATGAGACGTGGACTGGTGGAAAGAGGGGTTTTATTGAGGGCACTGCTTACAAAGCTGATCCCAAAAGTGATGAAGCGAAACTTAAAGTTAAATTTTATGTTCCTCCTTTTTTGCCTATAATTCCAGTTACTGGGGATTATTGGGTTTTGTATATTGATGCTGATTATCAATATGCTGTGGTTGGACAGCCCAGCCGGAATTATCTCTGGGTATGTTTTCTGTTGAATTGTTTACATTTTAATGTGTTGGTTTAGTCTGCAATTGCATGGTTTATCGGGTTGCGGATTTATTGTTCTTTATTTTATTTTAGAAATTGTTTTTATCTCAATAGGTTTTGGATTGCTGGGTTTTTGCATATAATAATGAATAATAGTGATGCTAACAAATGGCACACTACAAATTATGTAGTGAAAATGGAGAATCCCCGTGGAACAATGATACTTTAGGGTGCATTTGGGTCGAGTTGATTTGGAGTGTTTTTATCCAATGAAGCGACAAATTGTTTACATCATTATATCGACTAATTGCACTAATAAACTAGAATAAATAAAGCAAATTAGAATGAAGAAATAACTAACAGCAAGCAAGACTAAAGAGTCTTAAGACTAGTTTGAGATTATATAAACACACACACACACACACACACTCTTTTGGTGGGACTTTCTTTTGTATTCACTTGGTTACAAATAGTATTTGATAATTTTTGTATAATTACAGATTCTGAGCAGGCAATCTCATGTGGATGAGGAGATTTACAATGAGCTTGTAGAGAAAGCTAAAGAAGAAGGATATGATGTGAGCAAGCTGCACAAAACAACACATTCCGAAACTCCACCGGGCAGTGATGATGCCCCAAAGGATACTAAAGGCTTTTGGTATATCAAATCCATTTTCGGAAAATAGGATGATGCAGTAGCATTATGTTAATGAACCATCGGTATGATTATTTAGTGTGTAGAAATAAAAGGGCATTAGCCCTTTCACTTCCTTGTTTGAATATCTGTTTTTTTTTTTTTTCCCCCAGTTCTGTACCTACTATATATGTAAATTATGAATGTGTTGTGCCCAGTTGTTGGTATGAATTTATTTAATGTTTGTTCTTCTTTCTCTTCAACATTTTTAGCTTTTAAGGTTTTTTCTGCAATTGGGGGAAAAAATTATGTACTAAAATTTGAAGGGAAAATGGCCATTTAAGATTCACAGATTTGAAGATCTGCACTTTTGGCACTTCATCGAATTTCAATTTAGTTGGCACTTTGCTTGAAGGAATGGCAAAATTTCACATTTCATCGAATTTTTCTGGAGTTTTCTAAATGTTTTCTCTATAGGATCAAATTAAAAGTGTTTTAAAGCAGAGATAATCTTATAAGTTAGAGACTTGGGAGTAGAAGTTTAAAATATTAAATTTAGGATCAAAATTCAGAAGAGAGTTTCTTTCAGAAATTTGGATCAAATTAGGGTTGTCGGTTGGATTCAAGTATACAATTCTATTTATATCGGATCAATTTTTATGACCACCTTCGCTTTCAAACTTCCATGCTATAAATATCTGGATCAAAGGTGGTACGGACCCTGACTGGTCCTGTTGGACTGTAAATCATAAATGTAATTTTGTTTAGTACGGGGTTACTTTCAATTATTATGGATTAGATGGTGTTTTCTTAGCTTTATGTAAAAGCTAAAAGCTGCATTTAGCCAACTTATACTTCTTGTCCTTTTTTTGAGAGAATTTTGAGCATAAGTGATTTTAAAAATGATTGAAAATTGCTCACTTTTAACTTAATTTTTTTGAAAAAGCAGAAAATTACTTTTTAAAAGTGATTGAAAACACCGCCTAAATTTTGATTTTAGGAGACTTTCCATGGAAAGCTTAACCTACTAAAGTGAGGTGACAACCTATCTTCTCAATTTAAAAGCAACAAATATAGTACTCCCTCTGTTTCATTAATTGACACATTTGTCAATTTTTTTTGTTTCAAACTAATTGGCATGTTTCCCTCCGTTTCATATTAATTGACACATTTGTCAATTTTTTTTTGTTTCAAACTAATTGGCATGTTTCCCTCCGTTTCATATTAATTGGCACATTTGTCAATTTTTTTTTGTTTCAAACTAATTGGCATGTTTGAGTTTTCAAAGCATTTTTTTCAATTTTGTTCCTTTTTCTCATTAGAGTTGGAAAACTCAATGGTCACCCCTCACTAATAAAAAATTAAAAAGTAGTCATCATTATAAAGGGTATTTGAGATATTTTATCATAAAAAAATATGTAATTATGAGGTTTCTTAATTTATGTGAAAAGTAAGAATGTGCCAATTAATATACTCCCTCTGACCTAAATTATCTGTCGTTTTAGAGAAAAAAAATTATCTCAAATTATTTGTCATTTTAGGATTTCAATACATTATTAATTACATATTTTAGGTATGTAAGAGAAAAAGTAAGAGAGAGAGTGTAAAATTTGAATAACGTGTAAAATAGTTAATGGTGAGATAAATAAAAAATAAGAGTATTTTAGGTATATAATTTATTTTTTTCCTAAAACTGAGACTATTTAGTAAGTACCTTAATATGTGTGAAAACATGTAAAATGACAAATAATTTTTGAGACATTGGGGAGGGAGTAATATATAATTTGGGTAATATAGTAATATATAATTTAGGTAATTGTTGGAAGCTCCTAGTCTCAAGTTTTGAGTACCCGACAGTGGTTCCAATTAGACCAAATCAATTACCACTAGGAATTTGATGGAACACGACTGTGTTTTAGTGGTCTTTGGTTCAATCAATGTAGTTGTTGATTAACTTTTCAGGTTTAACTTTAAGTGCATATTTTCTGGTGATAAGGGAAAAAAAAAAAACTAATGATTGCCTCAAGTTGCATATTGTCCTTTTTCTTTTAAATAAGCAAATGATTAAGCATTAAAAGAACGAAAATAAGTTTGTTACATAGGTTTTCAGAGCATTCGAAATACAAAAATTACAAAAAACATCCGGGGAAACAAGGGAAATGAAAATATTTTTAACTACAATGTTACCTCATTTTGCAAAGTTATGAGCGACCTTGTCGCCAATACGAGTGTTTCATGATAAGCTTTCTAGCAAATATGACATCTCCTTCAGTTGCCCATTCGTAAAAAAGATCTTGGCTAGTGGCATAGTAATTCAAGAGCATTATAAAGAAGGGTCCTTGTTTAGGAGAGCAGTAATCCATTTTTTGATGCTCCAATTGCTAAAAGGATGGAGCCTAAAACTCCATTTTGATGATGAGAATAGAGCTAGCACCAATGAACGGACAACAAATGAAAAGGTGTTCAGTGGTTTCTTCGGCTTCATTACAAGTGATATATCCAGGACGTAGATGATCTTAGACCTCTTATGAGTGGGTAACATATCAAAGGATTTTCCTAAGAAAAAAATTAAAATGATCACGAATACATGCTTTTCAGAGTAACTTTCAAATATTATCATTACACAAAGAACCACCAAACCTAGTTTTCTAATTGGTTAAGTATGCACTTTTCATCAAGAACTCATCTTTTTTGGAATGAGCCCACAAATTTACTTATTTTAATTCCACAACAAGTGAAATTTTAATTTTGAGAGGGTAAGGAAGAGAGCTAGGGATAGGTTTGAAGTTCTCCAACGAGGGGATCAAGGATCGTCCCATATGTTGATGGTGAAATGAGTGGAAACTTTGAGGACCACCTCTTTCTGAATGAGAGGAATGCAAGCAAGGATGCATTTCCAAATCCATGAAGTGTTATTTTTAGGTGGAGGTTAGAGAGAAGACTTGAGGGCAAGAAAATGAAGTTTATCATTGACTTGCCACCAAAAATAACGGATCAAAGCATCAGGTTTTGTACAAACACTAACGTGGAGAAGGAAAGTGGATATATAGTAAAATGGGATGGCTTGGACAACCATTTTGGTACGATAGTTCAACCCGCTTGAGAAAGAAGTCTAGCACACCACCCACTCAATTTCTTTTCAAGTTTAGTAATATGATTTCATATTACCCGAGGTTTTGCAAAAAGGGAGATCGAGATGCTTAGACTTATGATTACACTTTTTCATATCAAGAATATGGAGAATTTTGTTACGCATAGCCCCGCAAGTATTAGGACTAATCGAAATGGAAATTCTAACTTCAGTTTGATCTGATTAATACTTGTTTTGGTTGCAAGGACACATGTCACTTGGTGTACATCACATGCATACTGATTTTAGGGATCACTTGGTGCTTATCATTTTCACAATCTCAAGGCCAATTCTTTCATTTGCTTATTAGAAAGCAGATTGGTTCCCAGAACACACGTACACTACAGTTCTCTCACTAGCCGAAATTGAACTGGACTCACCAATCTCATTGGGCCCACTATCATCTGGACGTAATACAGGCCCCACGTACCATACCCCTATCACGGCCCAATTATTGGATTCCAATACTCCAAATAAACATTTTCCTAATTCAACAAATATGTTGAACACCAGCCCATAACTGCCGGCATTAACGAATCTTGATAATTTCCGAATTCGGGCCTCCTCTGATATAGCGCCGAAACATGTGATATGGAGCAGCTTCACCAGAGGTAATTGGGAAATTAGGAATACCAGAAGAGTGAAAGACAAAAACAACCTCAATGCTAGAGGTGTTAACTGGCCCGTTCTGGCCCGGCCCAACTCGGTTAAAAACCCAGAACCGGCCCAGCCCATTCAAAGTCGGTCGCGGGCCAGTCCATGACGGTTCCGAGATCTGGGCCTGATCGGGCCTTCATTTTCAGACCCAGCTCGGCCCAGGACCAGGACCGGCTAACCCGTGAGTTATACCGAGCTGGTCCTGGCCCGGACCGACCCAGGACCGGCCCAGAACTGGTTCATAGGCCCAGCTTATATTTTCTACTGAGTCCTTAAACAAATTGTTGGGCTGACCCAATTATCATACATATTTAATTAATAAATTATGTATGAATATAGCATAATAGACTATTAATGAAATTTTCTCCTTATATTTATTTAATACATCTTATTTGACGCATTTTTTAAACCGTAATGTACAGTTTTTAAGTTTTTTCTTTGTAATTTTTATATTAACTAAATGAAATTTGAAGTTCTTTTTTTTAATTTTTAGTCTTAGTATATTATTATTGAATAAGATGTTTACAGCAAGTCACATTTTTAATTAATTTTTTTAAAAATAAAGTATTATAAAAAAAAAAAATTGGTTCAGCCCGGACCGGGACCAGCCCATTTCATAGTGTACCGTGGTCCGAGTTGGGTCGGTGGTTCAGTTGTCAGCCCGGGACCGGGACCAGCTCGGTTAAGTCCGGTCCCGGTCCAGCTCGGACCACAAATGAGCCGAGTTAGCCGGTCCCGGGCCGGCCTGGACCGGCCCAGTTAACACTTCTACTCAATGCTTTGTCTAACTCTCAAAAAATTTCTTGTGTTATTTTAACTCCAAAAAATTCTCCTGTGTTTGGTTTTAATTACCACACTCGACCTAAGTAAAATTTGACTTTTGACTTTAGCGAAATGACAAAATTACCCCTATGTATTGGTTTCTTTTCTTTTTATTTATTCATTTTGAAAACCCAAGTATATAATACTTGGATCGATTGTGGTAATTAAAACCAAACATAAGGGGTGTTTTTGTTTTTCGCTGTTAGGAGTAAAATTGTCATATTAAAAGCAAAAAGTGAACAAATACTTACAATTTCCGTATTTGAATAACACTCTTTTTTTTGGGGGTGTATTTGACACTGACTTGAGAGAATATGGGGTTTTTCGGGAGTTAAAATAACACAAGGAATTTTTGAAAGTTAGACAAAGTACCTAGAGTATTTTTGTCTTTTGTTCATGCCAGAAAACGATATGAATTCATTTTTGAACATACATTTAAAAGTGAACAACTCAGTTGTTTAAATATAGTAAAATATGTATTATGTATTTTAGGTCAGCTCGTGCACAACCCTAGTTAAATTAAATACAATGTCAAATCATTAAAAGAAAAAAAAACACAAATGAACCAAGTTATCTTTCAACGCTGCTTAACTCAGTTTTACAGAGATACAACTCTAATTGATACCATGTGCCATAATGTGCTGGCATAGTTTTAGGATTAAAAAACAAAGGAAATTAATTTTTCTCTTTTTGGTTAAGAATATGATGATAATATTTCATTTTAAGATTTGTTTTTACTGGAAATAAAACCTTCGAAATTGGAGTAATATATATATTTATTTATATAATTGAAAAAATTGTAGTACTTTCAAAGAAATTAGATATGACATCGAGAAATAGCAATCCACATAAAAAATTTAATCAACTTTTCGGCAAAAAAGTATAAGAGTCATGTACTAAATAAAAAAGTAACGAAACTATTTTTCCCCAAAAAAAGGGAACAGGGAAAAAAAACCATAACTAATTTGACGACACGATTCTCCTCCAGTCAATGTGAAACAAAGATACAAGAAGTCGAGAACCAAAGAATTCAGCCTCATAACATTATACAAACTATATATAAACAAATCTTTCAAACTTAAATGTGTTTAACAGAGCAAGTAAGTCATATGTATATGTGGATCCCCATCCTTCTTAAGCATTTACAATATCGTACAACATTGATTGGTTTTCTTCGCTTGCTTGTAAAACATCTGTTTTGAAAAGAAGAAGAAAAACCAAGAAAGTTCAAATTTTAG
This sequence comes from Penstemon newberryi var. newberryi, assembly GCA_030819805.1. Lineage (NCBI taxonomy): Eukaryota > Viridiplantae > Streptophyta > Magnoliopsida > Lamiales > Plantaginaceae > Penstemon > Penstemon newberryi. The sequence goes on along the minus strand of JAUALY010000006.1, from coordinate 6,020,906 downwards.
ATATGACAAAACAATAGGTCTGAACTTTTGAACTTCAAACTGAAAATTTGAATAACTTCATGAAGTGTAACAGTTCAAGAACACAAATTACAACAGAATTATATTGTTTATCTACCTAAATTAACTATTTTATTATTTCTTTTAACTTAACAAACCAAATTCAAATTACAGACAACCCAGAACTTTAAGTGGATCAATATTCAATATATTTCATAAACTAAAGTAGAAATGCAAACCTGAGAAGCTGCACTGAGATCTGAACTCTTCTCAACCAAACTGTCTAGCTTCTCACCTCGTTCTAGGACACTGTCGATAGTCTTGTGCTGAGACAAAGGCCAAATACATTAACACAACTAACGAAATAAAAATGTATTGACGAAACAAAACAACAGAAAGATCAATGAATCAATTGGTTGCAATTTATAGACAACAGTTGCTAGGAAGTTGACAATCCAAAGCATATGCTAATACATAGCTAGTTTGCTCAGGACATCGTCTGGTTACCCAATAAACCAAATTAGCCTATTTATCGAAGTTTATGAATGGTGGTTCAAATTCAATTCCTATAAGGCCCACGATGAAACATGACCCGCAAGAACTTTCAACATTCAACCGCAATTACAATCAGAGGTTATACCCCAAGATTAGTTATCTAATTTTCAATTGGAAACTATAGTTTCCATTTACCCCTCTTTCATATCTAATTTTCCAAAATATGTACGCCCACCCCAATTTCAACTACGGATTAGAATGGAATTGAGTTGTAAAAGATGGGAACTTTCTTTGTCTCTAAGCACAATCACAAAAGCAATATAGAGTACCAAACAAGATTTTGTAATTTTACCCGGGGTTAGTTCCTACAGGTGGAGATGATGGGGTCGGTCCTCGGGTTCGTAGCGTCTGGTTTCCAGTTTATGCAGAAGGAAGACCGAACCCATGTATGTGGCAAAAACAAGGATGAATTGTGGGTAGCAGTGAAAGGCCAACCAATATCAGATATAGCTGGTTTTCCGCTTGAGATCAAGCCAATAACAAGACCCAAAGGACAAAAGTCACCCGGTATGTGGCACGGTGCCCTCCGGGAGAGCACAAGATCGTAAAAAGGGAAGATTTTGTTCTTTCTGATCATGCTTTTGTGCATCTGTTCTTTTCAAGTAGCATAGAGAAGGTGACTCGGTCTAGCTAGGACAGAGCCATCCTAAAGATACTTTATTATGTTTTAGGTTTACACAAACACACCAAACACGATAAGGCAAGTCATTTGATATAATTTATCCTACCTCATATAATATACTCAAAAATGTTAAGATACTTTCTTCTGTTCTAGGTTTCCACAAACACACAAAACACGATATGATAAGTTATTTGTAATTTGTTAAAAATATAATTTATCCTATCTCATCTAATATAATCATATAGTAACTTATCAAGAACTCAACTACAGATTCAGCAAATCGTCATAGCCGAAATGAATGTTGTAACTGAGATAATTTGGTCATATGTCAAGATAGAATGAAATATCAATGTTTCAATGCAAGTACAACTCTACAAAAAACCAATAGTAACTATGGAATAACCTCAAACATCTATAAGATCGGCGAAAATCAGCAAGTACGATTGCAAAACTGGAAGTATAGTCTACATTGGTCATTTACCTCCCCTCTGGCTTAATTCAAATCTCATTATTCGTTTGATTAGAAAACAACAAAATGATTTATAGCATCATAACAAAGCTGGAAAAGAATACTCACAAGAATAATTTTAGTTTCATCCAACTCCCTTTGAATTTTCAACAGCTTGTCAGCCTCAGCAGGGTCCTGTACAGTTATTATGCAAGAAGTTAAGAGACATACCTCTAAGTCCTATCAGAGAGCAGAAACAGTTAAATACCTGAAATTTGGTCAGTGCCTCACTCAGATAGGGCCATTGTTGAGCATTATCAGTTTGCACAGTTTTCCATGAATCACCAAAGTTCTTTTGGTATTCATCCATGACCTGACAAATTATTACAGCTTAACATATAAACTAAAGGTAGATATGAGCCAATGAAGACAAAATGTCATTATAATCTGCATCTATACAGAATGTCTACCTTGTTGAGCAATGAAAATGCACTTCGAACGGGGTAATGGTCATCCATAAAACCCAACACACACAAGCCATTTTGATTGTATGAATGAACCTTGTATTCTGTTCCATAGACAAACCAAGATATAATACTTTTTTTCAAACTTATCGAATAATCTTACAGACAAATTGCATACAATCTGACACAAAAGGAAAAACTTTCTCGCGCATAATTTGTTTTTTCATGTAGATCAAGTAAATTTCTCGACAAACAGGAGACTTAATGAAAGTAGGTTCTGCCAAATTTGATCGCAATCTTCAAACTTTTTAAGTGATAGACAACTAACTAAAATCTTCAGTACTTTCATTATCCATAATCACCAATTACAAATCAAGCACACTTCAATACTCTGATATCAAAATAAGGCCACAAGATGATAATCATCCAAACTAATAAAAAATTGATCTTTTCTATGCACAGTTCAAGCAAGAAAGAAAACAATCACGAAAAATAAGCCAACTTGAATTTGAAATGGAAAATCAAACTAAAAGAAAGTCAAGGATGTCCTAAATTAAATAAAAATCTAAACAACAAAATATACCAAATACAACTCCTACGCACATAAATCATTCAAAACCCTAATCTAGCTAAATTCATAAAATTATGCTTAATCGCTAAATTTGAGAAAACAAATTTAACAATATAAAGGTGAAATGAATTAAAATATCGAGTTGGAACGGACCATCATTCTGAACGGACTGCCTTTGGCCGGGAGGCGTACGTTTTGCTACGGTGCGCCCCACAAAAATGATGAACTCCTTCACGCTGGGCCGCTGAAAGAATCCGAAACTGCTTAGATCCGAAGCGTTCACCAAAATAACCGGATCCGAACCTTCTGGAATGCATTTCAGTACCAACAACGCCGTGATCTTCACCATCCTCCTCTTATGTTATCTTTCTTTTACTTTCAACGTATACGAGATTAATTATTGCGTTCTAATACAGAATTTCAGCACAATTCTCTATTCTTTGCAACCCCTTTTAGGTTAAGAAAATTATAAACCAGCAATCAAAGGAGAATTGCGATATCAAGCGTCCTTCTCTCCCCTTATTTATATTACTTGCTGCTATTTATGCAAAAACTTGGGAAATTTTTGTTCTCTTTTTTCTTTTTCTTTTTCTTTTTCTTTTTATAATACTTTCTGAAGGGCAAATGGTAAAGTTAAGGTGGGGGATCTGATGCTCTGCGGGTGGGTTAAATTCCGTTGTCAAGTTTTGCCACGTCTTATGCCAAAGCAATATACCTATTGCCAGAGCAAACTTAATTTATTGACACATTTACCCTTCAAAACATTAAATTAAAAGAAGAAATTGTATAAGATGAAAGAAACGGGAAGGTTTTTCTATACCAATCAGGTTCACGCAAAAAATACTTTAGTTATTTATCAAAAAAAAAGACTTTAGTTCAATTATATAAATATTTATATAAAATGTGTTACGCTAAAATAAATTTATGTGCATGAGTACAACGTGCCACAACGGCTAGTTAACAAGAAAATTATTTTCAAAACAATCATTCACAATATAATATCATCAAAAATATAAATATATTATCATTTAAGTGTCTCTTCTGCAATTTCAATCATCCATTGTTTAAAAGAAGCCCAAATTAAAGGAGTAATAATTAAGAAATAAAGTCAAAACCCTAAAAATTCAATCCATAATGTTCTAAGCGACAGCGTGGCCATTCTTAAGCTTCTTCTTCCTGGGCTTCGGCTTCTTCTCCACCAGAGCTTTTTATGCCACACATTTTGCTTCTTCGTAGGCTTCTTTGCCTTTGGTTGCCATTGTTGGAGATGGGGAGGGTTGACATTTCTAAGTTTTGATTTGCTTAATTGCCCTTATTTAAATAATGGCAAAAGTGTAAATCACTACAAATTGCTCTGGAATTAGGAATATTCCTCTGGCTATATCACCACCCTTTAGCAATAGTAATGACTTTTTAGGTGAGTCAAATTATATGAATCTACTAATAAATTGTGTTTGCGATTTAGAAGTAAAATTATTATTGGTTATCTAGTAATAATTCCGGAATTATCTCCACAAATTTGGAATTACAAATTTCAAATGAATTAAGTTAAATTGATCGTATTTTGTTGGGTATATGTAAAACATTTGACATGATTTATTTCTAAGTAGTTTATAATGATTTAGACATTTTTTAGTTGGTTCCTTATTTTTTTTCACAAAAACTTGATTTTATTGGCATTCATATGTCTTGTTAAATGGGATTAGAAATATGTTTCCTTAACTTATTTATGAAGGAGATATTGAACAAACTTCGATTTGCGCTACATAGTTATATTGCGATTAATCTGGTAAGGTGATTGTTCTCGCTTTCGAACTTGAAATTGGATATCTTATATTAAGTACATCAAAACTTTTATAGTTTCACGTGAAAGGATAAAAACTATTCAATACATTTTTCCTGAATTTTGTAGTGTATAATGTTAAGCCGAATTTGATCAAAATCCATAGAATTATAATTAGAATATGAACAATAGAATAATGGGCCGAGGCCGACAACAAATCGGGTTCTTTAAATATTCTCATCCATCCCTAATAGAGGTGGAAATAGGAGAATTGTCTAAGATGTAGATTCTAAATAAAGCATGCTTCAAGCCTTCAACTACTCAAAAAAATAAATACATAAAAAAAAGGGAAATAAGAAAAAGGAGAAGAAAGAACTAATTCAATTGCACAAGTGACAAGCCTATAAAGTAATAAAGGTACTGTTAAGTTGCACTTTTACTTCGTTTTTTCACACCTAAAATGCTTAAATTTACTCAATTTTCTTAAAATTGACATTCTCTTTTGGAAATTTAAAAGAAAAAATATTAATAGCTCTGCAAATCTTAATATTAAGAACAAATTGTTTATCTTCTCCCACTTTTTAACGAAATGCCTTTTGTAATTAATAAATCAGTGAAAAGACGAGAAGTAGAGCAAATTACTTTTTCAAATTTAGTTAGTAAATAAAATGTCATCCGTGTGTGAAAACGCTAAATAAAAAGAAATAAAAAATGAAAGAAGAGAGAGAATATGAAACACTCACCGACGCCTCTCCAGAAATAGAATTTCCAAGACACCATAAAAAACGAAAAAAGTTAAAATTCTACCGAGTGGGATAAATATAATTAAATTACAGGTAGATCCCAAAATATTATACCACCCATTTAATTAATGAACCACTGTTAGATCTCATATTGTTACACATAAACACGCACACAAAAAACACACGCACAGAGAAAGAGAGAGATGAGTAGGAGATCAGGGAATTGCTTAAGGTGTTGTTTGGTGATTTTTGCAGTGATTTCTGCACTCTGTGTTTGTGGGCCTGCTATATATTTTAAATTCAAGAAAGATTTGAAATTGAAAGGGGTTTCCACTTCTTGTGCTCCCTGTGTTTGCAATTGTGCGCCTCCTCAATCCCTTTTACAGATTGCTCCTGGTACTGTTTATTGATCCAAGTTTCAATATTTATGTGCTTATTTATAATTTCTGCTTCTGGGTTTATAGGATATATGGAAAATTTCCTGATTATATGTTATTGCACTCATTTTAGTACGATTGTGATTGAATTGTGCTTATGAAATTTAAGAGGTATAATGATTCTTTTATCTTAGTGTAATGCTAAATTGTGTTTGGTTTTTGGTATGCACTAGTGGTAATGCATTGAATTTAACACTAAGATCTATCTTGGGGTTTTATGACATAAACGAGTGAACTCTAGTTAGCATATTAATCTAGTGCATTTGGTAACATGATAAGTAACTATTTTTAGTTCTTGATCTACAATGATGATTATTGGAGATACCTTGGCTACCCTAATTTAGTAGTTTGCTCTTCTTCTTAAGTTCACCTTTTTGTTATTGATACCTTGTCAACAATCACCGACCTTACGATTTCTTAATGGATGCTTAGTAGTTAAAAATCACTCAAAAAATGAAGAAACGGGTTTTAGATCATGCTCTATTTTCCTATTACTTTTGCAATCAAATTTCCTCGTAAGTGCATGATCACAATCTACGGGTTAGGTTTAAACTTTGTTTTTGATTTATAAAGTCTCTGGCCGGTACTATATCTGATCGATGATAAATTATATACTTTATGTGGCTGGCTTGACTAGTCAATCACGAACAGTTTGAGAGATTTGGGAACTATGAAAGCTTTAAAGTAATGCAGTAAGATGATATGTACTATTAGTTTTCCTGATTATCAAAATTAGTTCCAATTAACAAAGCTAATCTCCTTGGATAAAATTTATTTTGTTAGCTGTTGTCTTAAGTACATGAATAAGTTACTTTTAGTTTGTATCCACTATCCAGCTCTAGGGTATTCATTGTTGTTAACATACTAAAAGGATACAAGTAGACAGCTTTGGTCAAACTAATTGGGGTTATTTCTTGTTTCACACTTCATTTGTTCAACCATCTATAGATTAAAAATTATGTAGTTATGAGTAGTTCCATGATACCGCTTCATTTGCTTAATGTTGGCATGCTGCTCGAACACTTCTTATCATTTTCTTTTTGTTTTATTTCATGTAGGTTGTTGTCTGATTGTCTAAAAAGACTCGATTTAGTTGACACTCCCATTTTGTTTTCCCTTTTTTTTGCAGGCTTGGCTAATCTCTCTCTTACAGGTAAGGGTAGTGTGCAAAATGGCCTTTTCTATTTCCCCGTCTCCTTTCCACTTGTGAGCAATCTTATTTGCTTCCATGACTAAATATCTGTTAGTTGTTCACCATTGATAAAGTATCACTCGACTCCAATGATTTTAAAAGATGGCACTAATAGTCTAAAAATCTTTCTCCTTAGATTGTTATGCAAAGCTAAAATTAAAAGTTTACTACAGAAGTAAATATTAAATGTTTAACCTATAGATGAGGTGGTTCGTCAATATGGTATCAGAGTCGGGCCAAAAAGATGTCTTGTGTTCGAATCTCTCGGTCACCCATTTATGAAAAATAGTTTCACGTGTTACACTTGAGTCTGTCCACATGTGAGGGGGCGTGTTAGAAGTAATGAATATTAATTGTTTGTCCTCTTTAACAACTTATCATCTCTCTAAACAACTTAATCTTTTATTTTAGACGAGTTGGTCATTCAATTATGATTTAGAGTTTCGTTTGAAATTTTGACGGATTTTTTTCGTTGAAATAGACTGCGGAAAAGATGATCCGGAATTAAAGGAAGAGATGGAGAAGCAATTTGTGGACTTATTGTCGGAAGAACTAAAATTGCAAGAAACAGTAAAAGAAGAGCACTCACTACACATGAACATTACCTTTGGAGAGGCCAGAAGATTGGCTTCACAATACCAAAAGGAAGCAGAGAAATGCAATGCTGCCACAGAAACTTGTGAGGGAGCCAGAGAACGAGCTGTGGCGCTCATCACTAAGGAGAAGAAGATAACTTCTTTGTGGGAAAAAAGGGCTCGACAACTTGGTTGGGAAGGTGAATAGTTTTTTTTATATGTTGTAGAAACCATATTTATGTATTCTTTTTGAAGCTCTACATGTGAATCAAGAAATGATGGAAACTTAGATATTATTGTCCAGCAAGTAAATTTCATTTTGCTCTCTCTGTCGTTTGACTACTTAATTTTATTTATGTATTTTTGGATTAGATATGGCTCATGATAGTTGAACTCAGTTGCATTGTGAGTAATAGAAAGTATTAAATTGGTACAATATTTAGTGACATATGTGGAATTTAAAGGTTTTCAAATAGATAAATTTGTTTATGTTTGATATGTTATTTATACTATATCATCTATTGTAAATGAGTTTTTAGAGATCAAAGTCAAAATTGAATATTGAGTAATTTGATATGATTTTCAGTCCTAAAATACGTTTATATGTAAAAAAAAATCCGTTGAGAAATTAATTTTAATATGTTGACTATTAATTATTGCTCTAGAAAATGATCTTATTTTATACTCCTAATGCCTAGCATATTGTGTAGTGTCTGAATTTTTGTATCTTGGTGGTAGGATCTATTTCCGCCTTATGTACTTTCAACTGTGTATTAAAAAGTTTGATTTTCACTAACAAAGAAGAAAACCTCGGTCATAAAACATAGCATAAATCAGTATAATATATACGGAGAACATGGATAACATCTATTCAATAACATGTAATTACGTATGCTTTTGAGGGCCTCGGAAACGGTAAGTATAACATTTTTTTTGTTTCTCAAGGTATTTAGATTTTAAACATGACTTAATACCTTTCAAAGTGCATCAAACATATTATATGAAACATGTCAGATGATATACTTGTTTGTAAATATTATAAAGGAGAAATAAGTCAAGACCCAAAACATATATTTGAACGCTAGAATGATTTATTCATAAAAAACACTATTCACTAAAAGAGTATTAAGTTTCTCATACTATTCGCAATTGCAATGTGCGACGAAAAAAGAATCCAAGGGAAAAGAAAAATTCAAAGATTCAGTAAGATTCTGAAAGAAATGCATGTATATACAGACTCCTGATGAGAAGTTCCCAGATATTCACCCTCTAAAGATCTTGTCCAAACGAGAATTCATCTAATCCACAGTCAAAATTCGGAGTGGTTTCATCTCCCTAAAAATCAAGAAAACACGAGATATTAAAACAAACTGCGAACCACAAAACATAGCATAAAAGAAACGAATAACTTTGTTAGATTATTACCCGTTTAAAAACAGCGTTCACCAAATCATCCAAAGAATCATAACTTTGAGGAGCAAATCCACCTTGCAGCTTATGTTGCTCCAAAAATAAGTTCTCACTGGTCCTCGCTCTTGATTCTATTACCGAGTTTCCATTATCATTTATCTGCTGCATAGGAGTCGAACCACCTCCAGTCAATCCACCATTTAGGAACATATCCATCTTCTGGTTTAAAATACCGATATTCTGGTCCAAACTCCGGTTGAAGGGAGATACAATACCATTATTGGCAGGAACATGAGTAGTAGTAGTGTTTATAGAACCAAGCATATTACTATTGTTATTCAGGGTGTGACCGTAATTCTGCCCACGTTCTCCCCCCAACCTTTCATTCACGTTCCCTCTCGCATCTTCAAGACTTACCAAGGCCATATTCTCAATAGAGTTGTTCATTAAATAATGACCATTTGTCAAATTATTTTCTCTTGCACAATTCATAAAAGGCTCTGTTGAAAGCAAAGAATTTGGCTCCATCAAATTGGAGGAACCAATAATACTGCCACCATTAGACGGTTCTTGATTGAAAGAAGCCATGTTTTGAGATGACTGATTTCTGAATCCTACACTATTCCCATGTAGCATCATTGAACTCTGTTGGGTACTGTTTAAGAAGTTGCTTGTGTCCGTGAATGCATTGGCACCCGTGAAAATTCTAGAGTCATTTATAGAAGCATCAAACGAAGATGGAGTTCCTTGAAACAAACTTGGGTTTTGACTCGAGGGTGAAAGGACTGGATGCATTCTAGCTAGAGCCGAGTTTTGATGAGGAGTATGACTCGGTTGAGTAATATTATGAAGGTTTATATTAGAAGTAGGACTATTTAGTCTACCGAGCATGGTATAAGGTGATGATGATAAGGCAGTGTTTCTAAGTCTTCCGAGTCCAGCCAAAGTTCGATAATCTCTAAGCCCTCCGTCTAATGAACCTAGACGCATGAAAGCGGTGTCCCTAACCCCTAGTGGAGCTGCCATGTTCGCTTGCTGCGGAAGTTTTTTCAAGTAAAGCCTATACTTCTGTGAAAGAAAAACAAATATATACATCATTACTCAACGATCAAAGATAGATTCATCGTATAATAAAGCATAGGAGAATAGGTAGACCTGGAGATGGCTTGCCACATTTTCACGAGTAAGCCCTCCGACATTCATCAGGTCAAGAATCTTTTTAGGAACGGCCTCTTCTTTAAGACAATAGAATAAAAAAGAACGAACATTAGAATGTGAAGTAATTAGATAATAAAACATGGGGCTAATTGTAAAATTTATCACTGTGTTTCTCTTAATTGGCAAGTACGCTTATGTGTTAAATTTATATCATTTACACATTTATAGTCAGATACCTCTCGTGTTAATAGTTACATGTTAATAGATATGTTGTTCACTACCCCATAATACATGTTAAACATGACATGTGCAATCGTCCATCTGTATTAAACATATTATGTCATTTCATTATTTTGTAGAATTGGGTTGGGAGAAAAAAAAACTAGATAAAATTTTAACTCCATTTTGATGGAAAACAATTGGCAATTCATCTCTTTTCAATGTCAAAATAAAAATTGTACATTTTTTTCTTAGAAAACATGGGATCATATAAAAATAAACTACACTAAACAAACATGCATTGACATCACAATATAAACATTCAGAAATCATTTCACAAGAGAAAACCATTTATCAGCTTGCACAAAAGGATCTCTTTGCTACATTTATATAAAAACGAGAGGATATAACATAGTTGTATTTTGCAAATAACTAAGGAAAATAGAAAAACACAAATGTGTTGAGGTGCAAGAACTTACTTTCATATCCCAATTGATTTACGGCGGCAACAAACTTCCTGTGAAGCTCGACAGACCAGACAACCCGAGGCTTCTTCTGTGTGGCAGGGTCATCACTGTCATTTCCATTATCTTCACTCTCGTCCTCATCTTCTTTCCTCTTTCTATTGCATTTCCCATTTTGATGATCTCTGTTAACAGTCGATGGAGACCCATTAACTTCTCCACTCGTCTGATTATCTTTACCTTTATCAACAGACTGGTTGTTCTGCTTTCTTGAACCGGACTTTTTTTTCCTTATCACGTGCTGCCATATATTCCCCAGCTCCTCTAATCGAACGGGCTTGACCAAATAATCACAAGCACCATGACTGACCCCTTTCATTACAAGTTTGGCATCATTATTTGCTGACAACACTGAGACAACAAATATAGCATCAACGAAAATTTGTAAATTTAAGTTTGTAAAGTTATGTAAAATGAGGAGAAAGAAACATAAGGGTAAATAAATACTTATAACAGGTAGATCCATTTCGAGACCAACGAGTTCGAGAAGCTTAAAGCCATCCATATCGGGCATATGCACATCACTGATAACAAGGTCAAATCTGTCTTTGTTTTCCCTCAACATGTTCAATGCCACCCTTGCCTCACTCGTTGCAGTAACTGTGAAAACAGCAAATTATTTTCATGGAAACGGGAGTTTAGACACTTAGGAAGATCCACATGATATCAGAATCAATGGTTTTTACTATATTAGTAGTTGATAAAGGGAAATCAAATGAATGAGGTAAGTTTTACAATATAACGAAAGATAGATCAAATTCTGTCGCTGGACTCATACACTACTGACATTGTGGACTATATGAACATAGGAATACTTGAATTAAAGATAGTATTATTCTACCTCTAATCCTAGTGCTACCGGAAAAGAACAGAGAACATCGGAATTATCTGAAACCATAACGAAAATGAAAACAAGAACCTCTCAAATGTCTATACCATAAGCAAATTGAGTCCAAATAATCCAGAACAACCTTTAGTAAAATTATCAAAGCAATAGGTATTGAAGAATAATTGAACATTACAACTTCAAAAAACTAAGATCCGTGGGATCAGACACTTTAACACAAAGAATATCTTCAAACAAATTGATTCCTCTATACAAAAAAATTGCATTTTGCATTAACCACAAGTCAAGCCAAAAATTGGTGAAACGGAGAAAATATACTCAGAACCAAATGGCATGACAACACTTAAAAATGACTGAAAACTGTTAAATTCCTACAACAATTGAAAAAATATAATCTTGAAACCTAGTCAAACAGAACAGAATAATTATTAATACCTTGATACTGGCATTTACTGAGCATTGTCTCCAATAACTTCAAGCAAATTAGGTCATCATCAACAGCAAGAACACGCATTCCCACTGGGAAATTGTCATAATTTTCTTTGTCTACCCTAATTTCCCCCACAGTCATTTTTTTACCCAAAATTCCAGATGAGAAAAAAACAGAGGCTAGGGTTTGAGTCCTGGAACACTAAAAATCACTTTTTTTGAATACTTCACAAAAAACCCAGATGCAAAAAGCTTATTTTAATGCAAAATTTGAAAGAATCGACAAAGAGATCACAAAAGAAAGCACAAATTACAAAGTTTTGTGTGTAAAAAGACTTATTTGAAGTAAAAAAGCTGTAGTTGTGGACAACGATGGTGATGGTTAGAACAAATGTAAGTGGCTTCAACTTTCAAACCAACAAATCGAATCAATTTCACTCTTTCTAAGCACTCTTCTTTTGATTGTGTAGATTTGTTTGATCTTTTGAATTATTCTTTCTGGGGCTCTTATATATAATAATTTAAAAAGCTATAAGTTCGAAAAGGTGTGAATTATAGAATATGGATATAGATACACATATATGTATGTATATATAACCATGTGTAGGTTTTGGAGATTTGTTTTATAGTTTGCTTGCAGCAACTTTATCCATCTCTTTCTTAAATTGAGCAAGAAGCATGCAATTTTCGGAACTGGGAGACTTTCAGGAATGATCCGGTGTGTCTCAGGCCCATAAAGATGTCAATGCACCGCACTTGGTCCGGCTAATCTTGACCCTTCATCTTGCATAATAAGATGCTTACGGCTTACCCATCTTATACAAATCTTATTAAGGAGAAATCAATTCGTGAGTGGTCCTACACTACAATATCTATGCTACTTTAGCCCTTAAACTAATACTTATGTTACATAAATCCTCAAACTAGAAAATTGTGTCCATTCAGTCTCTAAACTTTCGAGTCAAATAAACCGTCAAACTATAAAATTTATTTCACAATGGTCCGAACCCGCATATTCAAATAAAATTGTGTCCGCAACGGAGCCCTAAATGATGGCCTACAATTAACCAGATGAAGAAAATATTTTCATATACTTAATTCTTGAAAAGAAAAAAAATACTATCTAATTTTAGAATTGTGAATATGTATTTGGTGTAATTACTAATCTAGAGACCAAAACGAGTAAGTAGCATAGTTCAAGGACTAATGCGCACAATTATTAGTCTAGAAATTTCATTGTAAGATTTTCTAAAAATATTATACAACTGTTGTATAAAATAATTTCTCCGAAGCTCTCAAAAACACAACATGAAATTTTGAGTATGACCTTTGTTAATTAAAGTTACACATTCCCTTAATCTACAAAATGTAAAACCATGCATTTTTCACACGTGTTTTTTGCTTTCATCCAAATTTAGTCGTCCATTGTAAGGAAAATATTGTTGTCATGGAAATAAATAGATTTGGTCTTTGAATGATGCTTACTGAAATTCCTTCCCTGCCCTCAAATTGCTATGAACTTGGTTAAGAGAGATGGCAATACTTCTGGGTACTTTAGACTTTTTCGTTGAAGGAGAGACAAATTAACATAGAAGAATCTACTCAGAATCTTGTACCAGTAATTTAGGACTTCGGAGACAATTTACTATAAACAATCTACTCAGAATCTTTGTCATAATTTAGAACTTGAATGCTAAATATATTCACATTTCCTTCTTTTCTTCATTTTCAAAAAGTTGCCATTTAAATATAAGTAGTAAGTACCATTTTTTAAAGGCAGTTTAACCCACCGTCCTTTTAAAGCTCCAACCATATAGGGGCATACAAGTTATATTCACATTTCCTTTTTTTGATATTTGACTCTATTAGAAATTGTGCTTGAACTTAATTTAATGAAGAACGATTGTAAACGTGTTTTGATCGAGTCGATTACTAACTGAGATTGAATAATTTTGATGTTTAGAATTTTAGTTTTATTTTATCTAGACTAGCTTGAACCAATCTTAAACATTACTAAAGTTTTTATTATTTTGTCAAACAAATCTAAGTACAAACAAACTTTTATTATTCAATCTCAATTTTTCTCTAGTATTTTATTTTAATTTACATCCTAATATGAGAAAGTGACCATGTTTTTTGAACTATATAAGGCAACAAAGAAATTTCTTGAGAAATAGAGCATGATTTGTGTGGAAGTGGAAGACTAATGAATTTTCCCCAAAGAATCTGGCTTATTAAATGGGTCTATGACAGTAATATATTTTATCCTGCAATACTATGTCCAAATTTAACATCCAAGAAACCGTTTCAACATTTAAAATGCCCTTTGAAATTGAAGTTACAAATATCACTAATGGCCTGATTTTTATTTAATTATTAATTAATCTACAAATATTAGTAGTGATCAGTAGTCCAATGGGAGAGATTTTTCCTCTCATAATTGATTAATCATCGTTGGGAGAGTCCCCACATTCATATACGATACTCCTAAAAAAATTAAGCCAGACCTTATATATATGGACCTTGGGTACCTTTAGAACCCCCAAAAAAGTTGTTCTAGATTGTTTTATAATAGATTTGCAATATTATAAACATAGGATGGAAATTGATAATTATATTCTTGTTAAAGAAGTAAAATTTGATTTCTACGTAGATAGTCTTTTTAAATGGATTTATATATGATTAATAGGAATGTTTGAATTAATATGATTTTTTTCAATTTTAAAACAAGTCGTATATATTTTCAGAAAATACTTTATTTTTCAAATACACTTGAGACTAACCTATGAAATCAATTAACCAAAGATATATTGTAGAGTTGGTAAAAAGGAGCCAAACCAATTGTTTGGAAATGATAACCCAATAGAAAATGTATTATATTCTTAGAGCAACTCAAGTAGTATATAGCATCAAAATAACTTATATTTTGACAAAAAAATATGCTCAGATATCAAAAGGCAAAAAATCACAAAAATAAAGGTAAACTAAATTTAATCATTACATCAATCAGAGGAAAGGGAGAGTTTCATGTGATGGATAAAAAAATCCTATCAAATATCTCATCGTGTAATCACAACCCGACACAAAACCTTATAAAAAAATAAGCATTAAATTTATTGAATTTATTCATTTTTAATTTAATTTACTTTTGTTTACGTTTTCTTAGGTCAAGTTAATTTAAATAGATTTAATTAGAATTAATTTAAAATGATGCCCCATTTTGATATCCTTTAATTGAGTATAATACTTTTATAGAAGAATCAAAACACCCCGGCATGAATCAAAGAGTGAAAAATTGATGTTATTTGATGGAGTTGCTCAAAGCAAATCATAATTTTAATTGGTATATACTCAAACTCACCCCCTATCGCCTTAATTCATCTGCTAAGGCTTAAATATACGCAAGGAGGCTTACACATTCACGGATTCCGATTGAGTCACCTCAACTCCAAAATTGGTCCATTTATTGGAGTTGGCAAGTCCACTGAATATCTTTATCAATCGAATTAAATCAAAATTGAATTTGGAAAATTCATAGATTGGTAGCCACGAAACACCCGTCAAATTAATGAATAACTTATCGAACACAAACCTCCATCAAACCTTGTGGTATAAGAATAAAGTCAATGTGAATAACAAACTAGAAGAAACCCAGAATGGCATCATCATTAAATGTTATTTGGAGTTAAAAGATTGCATTTACACAAGAAAGTACATACATACATACATACATAAATAATATATGGGATAAAAGCTAGCTATCTTTTTACCAATCTCAAGCATTTGTTGTGTTTGGATTCTGTAATGCTTGGGGCAGAAAAAGATTGGGCCTTGATTCTTTTTGAGAAGGATAGTTTTTCCATTGCCTTTACAAATCTCCGTAAGTGCCTAATGTACTCTGGAAATGTTTCGAGATTGCAGTGTCCTCCACCCTCAACCCACAATGGATCGTATTTCTCCTTTGAAAGCTCCCACAGTCGCTTTCCGTGGGACAAGTCAACTATATCATCTTCTGTGCCCTGCATATAACACATTCTTACAACTAAGGGCAATAGGAAACGGAATACAAGAGATGAAAATCTAAAACATTTGGAGTTCCATATTATGGCTGACCCAAACCAGGACATCTCTCAAGTCTGCGTGATCTGCTAGGAAAATGAAAAATTGAATCCTAATACCGACCAAGAACAATCAACATTGCCAGCTCAATTAGAACATGACTTCTCAACGCAAAGAGCTAAATGCAAAAATGCCGCCTATGCTTAGCCTAATTGACAAAAAATCCAAGTTATACTTATTAGCAAAAATACCCCTATGTTATTTTTTATTAGCAAATAACCCCATTTGAAATTCCTTCTTAAATCAAAAGGGGAAATATTGACAATTATTTAAGTGAACAGGGGGTTATTGCCAATTTTAAAAGTTAACAGAAGGATTGTTGTCAATTTTTTAGGTGAAGAGGGGTGTTTTTGCATTTTTTATGGGGGTATAATTGTCAGTTTTCTTCCAAAATATGTACTCCGGCTTGGGAGGGGTTCTTTAGCTAATAAAAAATAGAACGGGGGGATCTTTGGTAATAAAAATAATACTAAGGTTTTGCTAATTAGGCGAAACATAGGGGGTATTTTTGCATTTCACTCCAAAGCAAAGGTTATAAGAATAGAGAATCTAGATATAATATTAATCTTATATACGTATTTTCAGAACATCATGCATCACGGGTGGCTAAAGTAGGACCATTGTTGTAAATATGATGGTAGGAGCATGGATGTCATCTGTTTGGCAAACCATAAGCTATAATATACAATCATCTCGTTTAACTTGAGGAAACGAGGGGTCCTTAACTTAAATTTAAACTTAGGAAAGCATCGAGTTCCAGCAACTTAAAGTGAAAGACTGCTCCCTGCTGTACTTGTTTTAACTTGTATTCTTTCTAAGGAACAGAGCGAAATCAATTACCATTTCTTCTATCTAATATATACCCCAAAAGATCTTATAATATTTGGTTTCTCTATAGAAAAAAAAGAAGCATAACCACGGTATATAGAGTATAGACATCTATAAAATGCATTTCTGGAAAACAAGGGATGAAAGAGATGTATTTCTTACATGTATGACTAAAACCGGGCAGCAGACATCTCGTATCTTGTCTATGTTCTGGAAAAGAATAAAAGAGAGATTTTCAAACACAAATCATCTCACAAAGCACAAGTTGAAACACTCTAAAAGGTTGAAGGAACATACTTTGAAAATGTCGAACCAGAATGTAACCTTAACATTATACAGAACTCGTATGCCTGAAAGAATGGCACTATGAAGAACAATAGCTCTCAGTCTTGGAAAACGAGAAGCCAAATGTAATGTGGGACCACTTCCAACAGATTGGCCATACAAAATCACATCCTCTTGCTTAATCCCATACTCACTCTTCAAACAATTATAGACAGCCTCAATGTCATAGTATGTGTTGAACTCAGAAGGCTGTTAAGTAAAAATGAAGTCTTTTAATAACGCCATTTAGCAGAATTCGAACAAAAACAAACAGAATATTTGTATGAATATTTCCTCACCTTACCAGTAGATGCTCCATATCCCGAATAGTCATAGCTGAAATGAAGTCAAACAAAATAGAATGTCGTTAGAAGAATGTTAATCTACAATCCTAGGTCCATGTAATTCCTACTTGGCCACTAATTCATTGAGAAAAAATCATATTAGCAACCAACTGACACGAATAAGCGTGAGCAAATAGAAGCATAAAATCCCGAGAAACAAGGATAGTATTTATCAATATCTTGAAATTGGTAGCATCGAAACTGAGGAAATAGCTGCTCCGAATACTTATTCAGTGAATTAAGGCTATGTTTGGTTCTTGAATTTCACTGAGTAATATGATGAAAAAAATGAAAAATAAACAAGTTATAAAGCCCAATATTACGCAACTTACAAACTTTATCTAGCCAAAATAAAACACAAATCACATATCCCCTAACATCAATTGAACCACAATTCCGTATCCCACAAAGTTAATTTCCATATTCAAATCACCAATTTCCCACAAAAATGCACAGAAACTACCCAAATCATAAGCACCAACAGAGAAAAAATAACCAAATAACACCAATTTTTCGAGCCATAAAAAGAAACCACGTTCTAAAAACACTAATAACATCACAAACACACAACCCATTGCACATTAACACAAAAACAAAAATACACCCTTCAAAAATATAAGATGAAATGACAATAAACAAAATTCATTCTATACATAATACATCATACCTCATTATATTGACACGGAGATGAGCTCTGAGCTCAATAAAGAGCTCGTGCATCTGACCCAAATCAGCTGCGTTGCCATGAGAATACAATATTGTAAACCTACCCGCAGGATGTTTCCAGAAGGTCGCCACAATTTTATTACCACCCTTTGTATCCAACAAATGTACGTCTACATTTTTATCAGCCGTTAATCCACTCAGCACCAACCTACCCTCTACATCACTGTAAACTTCGTACGTTGGTGGGTCCGGTGGAAAAAATGCAAATTTCGCGGCGACGCTTGAAGTTACATTTCCCATTTATTTATCAAAAATTTCAACGCCAAATATCAAGAATTCGTCCACCCATAAATACGAATATGAATTTGCCTCTTCTGGCATCAATTTTATTGATTTTGTAGTGGGTTTTGTTTTTCCTCTGTTTTTTTCTTTCTCAGCCAAATCTATAAAGAATAGGCAAATAGGCAATTTAATGGGATTTCTTTGTTGGGTTTGTGTTGATAATAATGAATGTATAGGAAGATCCGATCTAAGTGGAAGGGGGAGACAGGGGAATGAAATTAAAGGAAGCAAAAATTAAAGAAGTGAGTTTGTGTTTTTGTGTGTAGCATGTTTGTTTGGCTTCTTGGGGGTGAGTTGTAATAAACAAAGGATGTATGGTTAAGGAATTTTAAGGGTTATGGGCACCCATTATTGATGATTTTGTCAAAAAAACTATTTCCTTGATGTTTTCTTGTGGAAACTTCAACTACTTTTGGTAATAAAGGTTATTAATTATGGTGGATAAAGTTTGTTGATCAAAACATTTAATTTGATAATGATTGTGAAGAAGACCTTTCACATTTTATACTAGTTTGATATCTCTACCAAGAAAGGTCAGTTACGATTCTCACATTGCATGCCATTCATATATCAAGAAAATTCTAACTTAATAGATACTATATCATATGAGTATGTTGTTGATTTATGTTATCAAATTATCACTAGTTCTAGTTATCGTATTTTAACCTCCTTCAAAATGGCAGGGACTCATATCAATGCAATAAAGTAGTGATGTTATAGACTTATAGTCTTGTTCAATATGATGAAACTAAATTGCCTTTTCTTTTTAAAAGTAAAATTAGACACTTTTTATGGGTATAGTCACATTTGCGGTGTATTTTAAAGTTGCGAATGAGTTGGATTCGAGTCATTTTGCGATAATTATTTATTTAATTGGATTCATATCCAAGTTAGTTGAATTTCAGAAACCTCTAACCATCTCTAACTCCGTCAAAAAATTTAATTTTAGTCGAATTTCGGATTAAAATTTAGATCTGATGAGTTCTCCATCCCAAGCCTCGTGAATGTCTCAATCCAAAACTAATATCAAATTTAAGAAAGATTCTTGCATAGATCTGATATAAAATTCCTAGATTTTTTTTGTATAAGCACCATCATAATACATTGTGATATCATGATATCACCAAATTAAATGATATGCTTATGCTACCTTTACAACCACAAATCTCAAAAATTCTCCCAAATTTAGACTAACATTTGCACTTATGTGTCTCTTATCCAAGAGCAAGAGCAAGAGCATTAACTAACATCGATTTAACACTTTTATTAACATTAAAATGGTGCCAAATATATTATTAGAGTATTAAAAGATTAAGAAAGAAAAACATGTTGCTGAATTAAAATTCCCCATTATCACATGAAATATACCTAAAAACCAACATTCAGCACAAATAATATAACAAAAAAGAAAAAACTAATGTAGATTGTTAACAAAAAGAAAGGTGGGTTAATAGTGAATTCTTGAGAGAATGATGGACGTCTAAGATTCGGTCAAAGGCTGCTATAAGTCTAAGAGAGTAGAATACTATTCCAGATTGAGATGTCAGGAGGTATTGGAAAAGTCAGACATTCTATTATCCGCCAAAATACCATATAGGAGTAGTACTGTTCTTCATATATGGTTCCTATATAATTATTTATAAATTATAAATATCTAAAAAGAAAACGAGAAATAAACTTTTTAAAAATTAATTTGTGAGTTTTCTCCAAAACTTTTGAAATTCGATTTGAACAATGATTTGAATGAAAAATTGAGATGATAAATATTAATAATGGCTAGTGAATTTAAAATTTTATGACATGATTTGAATTAAAATTTAATTATTGAGGTTTGAGAAAAAAAAAAGTAAGTGATAGTATATGTCAAAATTAATAACTTTATAGACCTCAAATATTTTTTACGTATTTGGATCTATACGCATTTCAATGATCCACCTTAAATTCCTCTCAGGTCGTACTCAAGATTGATAGTTTTCAGGTATGTCCAGATCTGAGCATTGGAATTTGATGGGCGGACTTAAAAAGTCACCTACAGACGCTTTACGTCCAATCATCTCGGATAAAGCTTACATCCTATGTCTGGTCGAGATCGAAACATGAAATTTGAACCGAAGTTTGACCAACTTATTCTCAAATGTGGTTTGGCCCATTTGGGTGAGTCGGGTCAAACCATTTTCAAATTAGGCATAGATGCGGAACATTTGGACTGAAATATTTTGCCAAAGCGAATAATAATTTACCTCTATGCTATTCTTAAAAAGTAGAAACAAGTTGCCTTTCTTATTTTTATATCTTCATGGGAGTAATTATAATTTTTTTAAGGATCTTGGCTTCAAACTGAGTTCTTTTGATGCGAATCACAAATAATTTAAATGATTCTGAGTCAAACCCAAATTATTTATAATTTAAATGTAATAAAACAAATTGGTTATTTTTTAAGAAAATAAGAGTACAAATTTCATATAATTAATTAATTTATGGGGTTTTAACAACTATAGAACATGATATATATTCTTAAATTAATATGGCTAGGCTATCAGGTCACAACTTGCAACAGAGTGGATGGGCCATCATCAATATCCCCTACGACTTCACAAATCCTTTTTTTTCTTTGGTCATTGCGAAATCAAACAAAATTGTGGGGGCAAAGCTGCATTTATTGTTTCTTCTTTCCACATCTTAAGAGTGAGTCAAAGGGGAAGAGGACAGAGTAGTCAAAGTCCTCAAAAGAATGTTCGGAGTTGCTGCATTTACCCATATCACCATATGAGGACCATCCGAAGCCCATTTTAGGCCCATTTTAGAATGACAAATCCATTGCATTATATTTCTGAATCTCTACGCCTCTACCTGCTCAGGAGGAGATCCAATTGGCCCAAGATGCATTTAAAAATAAATATAGTCGATATGGTTGATAGGGTAAGATATGGGCCCAGTTTTTAAATGGATCTAACGTTCTCCTACCTTTAAAATGATTTTTTGAGCAGGGTAGGGAAATTTTATTTCAAATTGAGTTTAATCAAATTCAAACTAACTACAAGACAAATGCATAACACTTGTTTGGATGGATAATTAAATCAGGTTTTGACAAGAGTTTTTGACCATACTATCTCTACCGTTACATATCTCCAACAATACAAAGATATTACTTGTAAATTGTAATCCAATTTAAGCAATTAAGTTGATTTGCCCTTACCCATATCAGCTTGATTTGACTCACAAAATTGAAGTCAAACATACTTTTTATAACACACAAGATGAAAATATGGTGTCCTATGTTGTGGGATTAAAGTTACAATTTTATCAATGTGTATTTAAGTTTTGCGATTAACCACTCTGTAATTATAAGTTTTGCAATTAATCACTCTGTAAAGAATATTTTGTCCTTGCAATCACACTTGGCTTGGGTTAGAATAAGCCAAACCGAATCATTGTTCATTTGCTGAACTCTGTGAATAAATAACTTGTAGATATTTAAATGGAGATTTCATAATCATTATATAAAATGTAATCGAACGAGCAATATATTATGTTTAATTGCTTTGTTGAAAAGAGCCCTGAAGACATGCATAAAGAGTCAAATAGATTAGTCCAAAGACTCCAAACATGTTATGTGTTCGTTGATTGGGTCGTGGATAAATCAAGAGCAGGTTGGTTTAATGTTTTATATCCATAGTATATTTAACAATTTGCTTCATATTTGGGATGCTATGATAATCAGAAAAATGTAAGAAAAATTCTAATTAGATAGGCTTAAGTGGACCAAGTATTACAAAATAAACATATTTGCATAAATCTTTTGACTGGTCACTTTTCTCAAAATATTATTCATTCATTTATAAAATAAAGTGTATTTTGAGTTAAGTACAACGAAAAGTACCAAAATCCATGTTTCTGGCATAGTCTATAAACTCGTATATAAGCTAACATACTGTATCATTGTAATATGATATGATTAGTATATGCTACATAATACTTAGTTTGTCCTTGGCATAATGGCTTAATATATGCTTGTTTTCAGGGGATTTTTTTAGGGAATTAACCTAATTTTTGTATCTTTGGAGATAATGCAATCAAATGCACTAAATTCCAAGCACAAAAATCCACGAGTAAAACTCACTATTATGAATTTTATTTAAGCACTATACACGGTTTGACAGGGTCCAATACCGAAATCATTTGTTTTTTTAATGAAATAAAGCGGCCTTCAAGAGTGGGGAAAGAACTATTCAACCCTCTTTAGAGCTTTACCTTTCAACCCTTGGTGAGATTTTAGTAATGTTAGATCGAGTCCCATCGTTGTGCTAAAACCTATAGCCTATAGCAACAATGTAATTGAAATCTTTAAACTACAAGTAGGCCAAACGCCACATTTCGACTTAACAAGCCACATATAAGACCCCTCTGCCACGAGGACAATTGTTATCGTACCAAGACCAACAACCTCTCTTCAACAATTACCCCACTTAAATTTGAAACCCTAACCTCAACTCTGATACGACTAGTGTCTGACACTTTACTTAAAAGTTATAGCTGATAGCAATGGTGCAACTCAAATCTTCAATCTACACGGCAGCCCAAACGTCACATTTCAATACAATGCCCTTGCACTACCAAGGCAATTGTTGTTATTCAATCATAAATCCACAAAGAATCTAACCTCTTGTTCACTGATAAACATAACCATCCAAAACAACATAATACAAAACAAAAAGTACTGATGTCAATGTAAGACTAAACAAAAGCAGGCCGTCATTAATTTTGTTCTATAAATCCATATAGCAATAGTTACCGATTTCACACAATCAAAAACAATGACAATAGAGCATAAAACTTTCACACTTTTCACCTTCTTAACAGTATTATTAGTAGGTCTCACTTCAGTTATGGCCCGTCCATCATCTGATAATCAGGCAATGAAAGGTGCCTATTTTCCTTCATGGGTTCAAAATTTCACCCCATCTTCCATTAAAACAGAGCTTTTCACACATGTCTACTACGCATTCCTTACACCAAACAACATCACATTCAAATTCAGCATAGAACATTCAGAAGCAATACAACTCGTCAATTTCACATCTACTCTTCGTAAAAAAAATCCACCAGTGAAGATACTTTTCTCCGTGGGGGGAGCCACGGAAGGGCCCGTGTTATTCTCCAGAATGGCTTCGAATCCATCCTCAAGAACGAATTTCATCTTTTCAAGCATAGAAGTAGCAAGAAAATTCGGGTTTGACGGAATTGACCTCGACTGGGAATTTCCTCAAACACCTGGCGACATGGAAAATTTAGCTCACTTACTACATGAATGGCGCGTAGAGGTTCAAAAGGAAGCTGAATCCACTTCTCGGCCGCCGCTCCTCCTCTCCGCCGCCGTGTACTACTCCGCCGACATGTTTCTTTCCGGGCCGGAACGATCTTACCCATCTGACTCAGTGAGCAGGAATTTAGACTGGATTAATGTAATGAATTACGACTATTACGGCGCGTGGGACACAACTGCGACTGGAGCTCAAGCAGCACTATTCAACCCGGAAAGTAATGTGAGCACGAGTTACGGGCTCGGGTCGTGGATTCGGGCCGGAGTACCGAGAAGCAAGTTGATTATGGGTTTGCCGTTATACGGAAGGACGTGGAAATTGAAGGATCCTATGTCGCATGGGATTGGTGCGCCGGCGATTGACGTCGGGCCGGGTCCGGATCGGACCGGAGTACTGACTTTTGCGGAGGTGGTGGAGTTTAATAAGGAGCGGAAGGCGAAGAGGGTTTATGATATGGCGACGGTTTCGGTTTATTCCGTGGCGGGAGATTTGTGGGTCGGGTACGATGATCCGAAAACGGTGACGGTGAAAATTGGTTACGCACGGGCTCTTGGGCTTCGTGGGTACTTCTTTTGGGCTGTTAGTGGCGACTACAAATGGAAAATTTCCAAAACAGGTACTTTAACGTTCATGAAACCGGTCTTCTTTACGAAGTATTAAAATTTTAAAATTGAGGGACATTACTAGGAAAAATCATAAGTTCAGGAAATAATTCTTACATGCAACAAGAACAAAACAAAAGAATTAAACAACTACACCGCGCCAAGTTTGAAAATTTGCATTTTGGTCAAACATTTGAAAAATTGCATTTTTGATCCCAAAATGTTAAAATATGTTGCACTTTTAGTATCAAGAAACACTTTTGATCTCATAAGATTACTTAGTTTTGCACCGTTGCTCATAATTTGAACAAAAATGACGGAATGGAACCAAAAATGCAAAAATTGGGATCAAAAGTGCAATTTTGTAATCCTAGGAACAAGAAATTATATCTTTAGTAAGAAATTGTCCATGCCAATGGAAAAAAATGTGGTTCATCCGCTACATCGTTATCGGTGTTGCACCTGAAAAATACTGCATCTAATCACTAGATTTAAGGAGAAGTTTATTTCAAGATCTCATCTTTACCGTGTATTTTGGTATGCAAAATTGATTTGTCACATGTTTGTTACACTAAATCATCTATATAACGAATGCACCAAATAATCTCTCTAATCCCATACCATAGACCTTTGTGGCACATTGACTCCTCCACCTATCCTTGCCGGAAGGGTAGTAGTCTGCCCTTTCCGACCTTCACGACGACCTTACCAAAAAGACTGTTCTCGCTTATAAATATGAAATATGACTATATGAGTGTTAAAAAGACTCTAAATACATATATGAACTATACAGACGACTGTTTAAAGAATTGATTTTTTGCCTTTGATAATCTTATAGTTAATTTATTATTGCAGCTTCAAAATTGTGGTCTCTCTAAGATGAAATGTTATCTGTGCTGAACTCAAACAATGATGGTGTCTTTGGATCAAAAGGCTCTAATGCATTCAGAAACACAGAATGTAGAATCATGATGAATTATCAGAGATTGGTTTTCTTTTCCCTTTTCCCATTGTTGAAAATTTCATGTAATTTTATTAAGAAGTGATTGGCATTATTTCAGCTTTAATAAAAGAGGACATAATCTCTTTTGATGATCCACAATTCCACATATATAAATGGAAACAAGATTAAAAAAGAGATCATGAACATAGATGTGCTTGCATAGAATGCTTCTAATTAATTAGATACAAAAGAAATAATTATCAAAAAAAAAAAAAAAAGATACTCCACAAAAGAAATACATAGTATTCATATACAATATAACCACATCTCACTAAATCAAATTCCACCAGAACAAAGAATGAAAAGGGCAAATCAACAACTGAAAATTGAATAGCAACAAAAGGGATACTTAAATAATGGAGAAGAAGGATCTTGATTTGTCACTGCATCATTAATTATCACTATCCCATGCCATGGAAGCTGCAATTCACGTAACAAATTGCATCAATAATACAATCATATAGAAAATCATCAATTTAATATCATTTTTCTTTATATATATTCAAGTATATATCATATATACCTGCTCTAGCAAGATCCCAATTACTGTCAAAACCAAGTGCCCAAAAAAAGTACCCTCCAAGCCCCTGAGCCTTTGCGAACTTAATCTTATACCCAATCGAAACAATATCATCGTACCCAACCCAATTAGTCCCAGCATACGAGTAAGTCGAAACCGTTTCACGATCAAAAACCACAGTAGCATTATTATCCGAATTAAATCCAACAACAGCCGAATAAATCAGCACCCCTCCACCGGGGCCCGTTCCCACGGCAGGAGCCCCAATCCCTTGCACATTCCGATCCTGCAACTGCCAAGTCCGTCCATAAACCGGCAATCCCATAACTAATTTCCTCGAAGGAACCTTATCTCCTTTCCACATCGAAATCCCATAACTAGTACTTATATTGCTAGTCTTATCATAAAGTGCAGCATGCGCCCCAGTGGCTGAAGGGTCCCACCCACCATGATAGTCGTAGCACATTGGGCTAACGAAATCCACGTAAGTCCTAATGGCATCGCCTGGATAAGTTCTTAACACGTTTCCGGGTGTGAAGAGATTTGAGTTGAAGTAAACAGCAGAGGATAGTAGTAGCCGGGGTTTGCTGGAGGCAAGTGAGTCGTGGTTGATGGCAGAACGCCATTCTTTGTAGAGTAAAGCGAGGTTCGACATGTCTTGTGGGTTGCTTGGGAATTCCCAGTCGAGATCGAGTCCGTCGAACGAGTGTTTTCGTGCTAGGTCGATGGATGAGTGTATAAATGCTGCTCTGTTGTCGGAATTGCTTACCTGTTGGAAAAGTCCAGCGTTACGTGGGTACTCATATGTTAAGTTAATGTGTTGTACAATCATTAAATTATAGCTAGCCCATGTTAATTGTGATCAAATTAAGGTAAATATTGGACTTAGAGTAGTATTAAATTGTCATGGAAACAAACTATTTTAGGATTTCCAATTTGATGAAGTATCGAAATATTAACCTATCTTTAGGTATTAGTTAAAGGTTTTAAGATCAAAATGATTAAAATCCATCGACTCATGGCGATAATCAAGACTTCTGGCATGAATAAAGGTAAGTTTCCATTGCATTAAGTTTTATGTTTATTCAGATAACTTTACATTTAATTCGAACTTAACATTACCATGTTTGCGAATATGGCGGAGTTCGCCCCCGCTCCGCCGATGGAGAGAATGGCTTTTGCGGGTGGGTTGGCAGCATGGAGAGAGGAGGTGAAATCCACCATCCATTGCTCGTCGGATTGTGTGGTTAGAATTTGGAAACTTGTGGTGTCAACTTGAACAAAAGCGTAAAAAATGTGAGTGAAATACGATGTTGGAATACTCGATGCTGGGAGAGTATTTGCCTGCCATGCTTGCCAGTATGCACCTTTGATGCCACTAGGCTGCGGAAGAAGCGATGGAAGAGCCGGTGACGGTGATGGTGGAGGAAGCGGAGGTAGAAAGGGCGGAAAGATTGTCGATGGTATTGGCCCTAAAAGTTGAGATGGAGGCAGTGAAATTGAACTTGATGGATATGAAGAATTGGCCCTATAGAAAGTGAAGATGAGGGCCAAAAAGTGTGACAAAAGTCTCTTGGGAGACATTGTAGTTTCTTGGATTGATCACAACACTAGGTGATGGGATTGGAATTGATTATATATGTGTGTATAGATGTATTATTACAACGTGAACGGCAAGAGAGTTGTTATAAATTGTATCGATTTTTCTATGTTGATTTTCTGTCGGAATGTTTGGAAGGCTTTGTTTGGGGTTTATTAAGAATGAAGAAATTTTCTTGGCTTAATGAAATGAAACCTGGAAGGAATCCAAATTCGGTTTGTTGCTTTTGGCTTTCTATGTTTAGATTTCTTCTTGTGTTGGGGAGTTCTTTATTTCTAGAACAACTGCCAAACATTTTAGTTTAATTTTGAAGTTCAATAATTGGGTTTTTGATATACTTAATTAACACATTTATTTTCATGTCATATGAAAATAGACAATTTACTCCCTTGTCGCTTGTGCTATATTATAATAAGTAATTTACCTCATTTCACGTGAAGGTATTGCACACGCACTTTATAATTCGACTGACACTTCATTTCGATGTGAAAAAATGACCAATTTAATCATATATTGACAACATATTCACTCTACTTTACTTAGTGTGATATGTGTAATGAGCTCACCCCCACCCCCTCCCCTTGTGATATGCGTAATGAGACTTTACTCCTCTTTGATATTGTATAATGAGCATTTTAACCTTCTATAAAAATGTAAATTTCAATAGGAAAACAATGTGATTCTTTTATAAAATAGTTTTGCCTTTTTCTTTATTACAAAGGGTAAGCTGCATTTTAAAAGAAATAGGAGATAATTTGTTATTCACTCTTCGATAATTTGCTTTGAGTTTTAAATTAGAACATAATTGAAACATCAATGAGTGCTTTGTATATAGGCATGAGATAAGTGTCAAAACTCAAGATCGACGATTTTTAACTACTTATTTGAATACTGACCAACTCTTTAAATTTAACTCAAAATTCTTGTCTTAGTTTGAGCTTGATCAATTACATCGACACTTGACATATGTAAAATTTTATTTAAGCCAGATTTATAGTAAAATTTGTAGTTAATTAAAGAAATTGCAATATTGTGAAAACCATATATGTTTGTAGAGTTCTCATTTTCCCAGTGATGAAGGGCACTCTAAAACGACCTAATCCAGATTCAACTCATTTAAATCTTTATGTACGTTTACTTGAGTCGACGTGTCTTTATAGTTTATAAATATGGACTTATATAATTAGATTAAATAAGATCAAGTTAAAAAAAAAGATATATCCATGAGTTTATTTGAATTTAATAATGTTTGGCATAAAATGAACTTCAACTCTTTCAGAGTATAAAGTACCAGAAGTAACTTTAGACATTATATGAACTTAATTATTTTTATTAACTATTTATATTTTGAGATATTTCGAGATGAGATTCATTTCCTAAAAATAATGCTCGACCACTACATTTCCAGGAACAATGTAAAAATATCTATATGTACATTTTTTTTTTACCTGAAACTCTACAGAAATCAAAATGAGCAAATATAGGGACGGGGATAGATAATAATTCTAAATGTTCTCGTACTCTATTTATCATATACTTTTATCTATTTATCATATACTTTTACTAACAAATCGAGAAACAAATAAACCAAATTAGAGTTTTTGATTGTAATTATTGTTTTCGGTCTAATTAATGTAATCCTGATTTCATGAAAAAAAGAAAAAGAAATTAGAGTTATATATTGCGATCGCTTGGGCCTCATACAGCCCAGGTCAGAACAACTGCAGCCCATATCTATTAATTCGTGCAAAATTAAATCAAATTCCCTCTCCATCTAGGGTTTTATTAATCTCCCAATCTTCTCTGAAATTCCCGGTCGCCAAAATGGTAATTTCTCTTTCATTCTCTCTCTGTGTTGTGATGCTCTATTGCGTGTAATTTGCTTAGCTTAATTATTTAATTTTTGACAGCCTTCGCACAAATCATTTATGATAAAGAAGAAGCTGGCGAAGAAGCAGAGGCAGAACCGACCCATTCCGCACTGGATCCGTATGCGCACCGACAACACCATCAGGTTTCTCTTTATTTTCATTATTATGTTTGATTTCCTTCTTTTTACCTGTTCTTAATGTTCGTTTAATCCGACGTCTTTTTTGCCTGAAGGTACAATGCGAAACGCAGACACTGGCGCCGTACGAAGCTAGGGTTTTGAGATCCATTTGATAAACAAACAGGATATGCAGTTACTATATTGTTCGTTTTGTTGTTTTTGTTCTACACTGTATTTTAAACTCTAGAGGAAGTTAAATTTTGAATGATGTTATATTGAATTAAATTAAAAGTTTGAGAATCTATTTTGGGATTAATATTTTGCTGTAATTCTTTTCCTGTTTTTTGCCTATTTTATGCAGATTATTATTAGGAATACTTGTTAAATGTTGTGTTCTAGGCTTTAGCTTGTATAAATATTGATCAATGTGTCTGTGTAGTTCTAGCTGTTGGATTGGAAGTTGTAAATTTTATTTCATATTGATTCTCTCTTTCTTTTCTTTGTTCTTAACTTGAAATTGCTACTTTGAAAATTTAATGTTTCATATTTGGGGGATTACTTTTGTAACAGACAAGTCCCTTGCTATTTGAAAATAAAAAGGTTATTTCCTTCTACTATAGTTCAAAATATTTAGGGAGAGTAATTATGTTGTTTGTGCATGTATTCCATTTGACTTGATTTTGTAAGAATGGTATGATGGCCCCATGAAATTTGGATTATAATAGATTGCCTAATTTTTTTTTTTTTTTTTTTTTATATTTCACTCCAAGATGGATAAATTGTTGTCTACCACACTCTATGTATGTACTGGGATTCTTCAATAAACCTCGTCCCTCTGAAATGGTATGCCATAAAATGTCCATTGAGAAATGGTCCTAATTTCCACGATATTATATCACGTGTCTCAATTCCCATAATCTCAATTTCCACGATCAGGCCTGATGTACTCTCCCAATCCCATACCACTAAATATATTCACGAGTTTTCTCCTCCATAATCATCCAAACGATATACTGAGTCATACCAAGTTAGTAATAAGCATCCACTCAAGGCATCCAAAATCGGGATTGATCGATCGAGGAATCCTCTCGTGGTTTGGAGAGTATGTAATAATCTTCAGTGGCAAGATCAAATGCAAGTATTAATCTGTACTCCATGTCTGTTATTGGACCAGTGATCCAGTGCACTGCACCATTCACAAAAACTCCACAAACCTCATCCAGCAAATAAGGACAATCCATAACCCTCCGATTCAGATTATAGACCAACGCCAGGAACCTAAAGCTATAACCATGAGCAGTTTTATAGTACTAATATTTTACAATTTTCACAACCTTGTAGTCATCAGTAGCAGCATCATAAGTATAACCGAGCGAGATACACAACAAACAAACATACCAGTTGATTTGACAAGACAGTAGAAGTATATGATGATGGCAACACGTGGGCCTCCCCAGTGAATGGGTTACAAAGCGCCCATAAATTTACAACGTTATATGAAATGAGAATGAGACCATTACACATTACACGAGGCACATCACACGATGGCGCAATGTATTGAGAGGTGATGCAAAAACAACAGTTCCCGTTGCCATTTTAAGGGAGTCCAAAGATAAGGTATAATGCTTAGTATCTATGTTATTGGTAAAAATGAGCTGATTGGAGTTGGATTAACGGTGGAGATGCAATTTGATAAAGGCTGGATCGTCTATGATGCGGCGCCACGCTTTGCATACGCACCTGAACTGCATCAAAGACTCCTCTGGACAGTATTTCGGCATACAAATCCGGAGGAACTTGAGACAGTTTTTCTGGCTTAATCAATTTGAATTAGGAAGAAAGGGGGCTAGGGTTCAGGATTAATTCAAAGGGAGGAGGATATTTGTAATGACATTAATGAAGAGGAAAGGATAGTATTAAAACACAACCGTTGGATGGAAAAGATGAGAAAGAGGGAGAACCGTTCCATGGAATTAAAGAATTATTTTCGAAATAGGGCTACAAGTTAGATAACGTGTTATACAAATCCTTATGGCTTTATGATTTGATGTATAAATACAAATGTATCTACACTTTATGGAATAATGAAGTCTAATCTTTTTCTCAATACCTGAAAACTCATCTCTGTTCTCTGTTCTCTCTTCTCTGTATCTCTTTCTCCTTTTCTTCCCCAATCTCGTTCTTCTTCTTCTTCTTCTCATTAACCAAGAAATGAAATCAAGACAAAAACTGGTGTCAAAAGGAATGGTTAATCTAATATTAAGAACATAACAAGGTTTCATCTACTGCTAATAATTTAGGATTGGAAGAGTTCTAATATTACTAGGATTATAATTATTTGGTAGTTACCAATGTTCTAGAATTTCCTTTTGTCTATGTTTGGTTATTTTGTTATACTAGAATTCTGAGCCTATTTCAGTCCTATATAAGTTTTTAATTATAAATCATTAGATAAAAACCCTTCAAACCACAGAATACTTTGCCACATATATCAGAGAATCGTAGTTTCAACTTCAACCACTTTGCTCTTCAAGGAAATAAAATGTCTGACTTAATCCCATCGGAATTATATTGGGAAATACTCAGCCGTGTGCCGACTGAGCCTCTGTTACGGTTCAGGTGCGTCTGCACCGAGTGGCGGCAGATCATCGACGATCCAACCTTCATCCGATCTCATGTCCAGCGTCAAGCAGGAAGAGAGCGGGTTATGATCAGAACTAGAATGGGTAGAAAACTTTATACCTTTTCATTAGAAGCCCTTTATAATTTTGAGAAACCCATTTGGGCAGAACCTTTAAAGATAGTGAGCCGGCATGGTATTCCAGTTCTGCCCGCAGCCACATGTAATGGCCTGATCCTCGTACAAAAAAAGGTCTGGTCATTACGGAATCCTTACACTCGGAAGTCCATCAAGTTGCCCCTGCCCCTGCTGCGCGGAAGTGGGCCCCTCAGTGGGCTTGGTTATGATCAAGCTACAGATGACTACAAGGTTGTGAGAATCACATATTTTTATGATCGCAATAACGAAACTTATACTTTTGAAACTTGGATTTACAGTCTAAAATTGGGTTATTGGAGGGAGATTGAGGATTTTCCTAATTGCACTTGTGTTGAATGGCCGAGTAAAGATGGGCTTTTTGTCAACGGTGCATTGCACTGGATGAGCAATGTAAGGTTGAGAGATGGGACTGATATTGCTGATGAAATGATAATTGCCTTTGATCTTGGGACTGAAAATTACCGTTTGTTGCCACTGCCCTCAAATCTCTTTGCACCAAATAAGCATTTGGCAGATGTTCACAAGGATTTGAGTGTGCTGGATGGATGCTTATTTTTGAGCTGTATCTACTCAAATAAAAATAATACTTACTCGAAATTTCGATGTGACGGATGGATGATGAAGGATTATTCATCATGTGGAGGTATAATAGACTCATCGTGGACTAAGCTGTTTTCATTTATACCACAATCTGAAATTGGCAAGGGATCACTCAGATTTATAGCTTATTTGAAGAACAAAGGCCAGGTTCTTATCCAGCATAAATATACTGAGCTTTTTTGGCTCGATATTGAGAAGAAATCTGCAAAGAGAGTTATAATTCGTGGTGTTCTCAATTCTTTTACTTCCCAAGCTTTTCCTGCTACCCTTGTTCGACTTAACGATAAGGCCAGCGATGGTGGTGATTAAAGTACGTATTTTGTACAAAAAGTAACATGTAGGAAGGAAGATCAATTGGTGTAAGAGTATTATGGCATTAAAATAACATATTGATTGCTAGTTGTGATGGTAAAAAGCTTTATTAATTGTTATCATAGTTTTATCATTCTTATATATAATAGTTTCATGAAGAGAATTTAATTGTAGTCATTATGCTAGCTGCTGGATTATGCTTACCATTGACTGGTGATTCTGTTTGATTTAGCATGCATCCATTCATCTGGTTTCTTTCGATTGATGATTGATTCTGAGCAAATTAATGTAGTCATTTACATTCATTAATTATGTAACCCACACGGCCACACTGTATTTTGAAGGTGTTTTGTCATAAGGTTTTTTACTGCTAGCGATAGCAATATTTTGGTATTCCCAGATTTACACTTTTTATTATGGGCCAAAGAACCTAAGTTTCTCAATTCCCAAAATGCTTCTTTATTTGATCGGCAACTTCAAATTCTCTCTCTTATTGATGTAATATACATTTATTTCCCCCTTTTTTCATACTAAATTTAAACATGAAATATTGATTCTCTTATTTTGTCCTGAACTATGTCAATTTATATCTTTTATTATGTAATTGTCGTCAATTTATGCCTGATTTGGCCCAAAGTGTTGGTTTTTACCCATATCGGATCATGAACAATTCGATCCAATTGAATAAAACAGGATCGAACTTATTCGAACCAGTTGCGGAATTCGGTGGGTTTTATGTTTTCAATATATTTCAAAAATATTTTACATAAAACATGAGGATCACATAACAAATATTATTTTAATTTATGCAAAAGAGAGAGAAAGCAAATCATACCGAAAGCTTCCTGTCCTTCGTCTTTTCGGTTGAACTTTGGTGTTAGGATGAGATCAACAAACTTTCTTGATCTTTTTAACCCTTGATCTTCAACCCCGTTTCTCCTTCTACTAGTGGGTGGGCACTAACCTTTTAAGTTTGGATAACTAAACTCTAGAAATTGGAAGAACAAATTTCTCCTAATTTTTAAGGTGATGGACGATTTTTGTGTAGAGAAAAAGAGAGAGATTTTCTTGCTTTTGTTACAAAATTGTATCTCTGCAAAAGACTTGTATTTATTAGAAAAGAGATATCTCATATATATAGATATGTCATACATATCCTCTTTCCTTATCTTTCTCAACTACTTTCTCCTAACTCAAATAGGATTCCATCTCCTTCCTTCTAGATAATTGCATTATTTGTATATATCTTATATTATGAGTATATCATATATAATCATAAAATGCATTTTCCTATTAAGGAAATTCCTACACAAATTTAATTCAATAATTAAATTTGTTTTAATCAATTGTCATATTTTTAATTGATTAATTCACAATTCATCAATTAAATATCACAATTAATTCATCATGTATATTTTAAGAAAAAATTCCCAAAATATATCGAGAGTTTAATCATTCTTATTATAGGTTCGATCGTAGAATAATAGGAGCCGGGATTGGGACCTATGGACATGTAATTTCAAGCTCCAATAAATTAAATAATTAATTAAACTCATTAATTAATATATTCAATTTATTAATTCCAAGTGACTCCACTAAAGACCTGGAATTGCACTCTTGTCCTTACATTATATTTTACTCGAAAGATCAGAGTGTCCATTGATATAATCATTACATATGATTTAACCCTCCAAGAATTGATTCATAATTAAAGCTAGGCGAAATTACCGTTTTGCCCCTATAATTATTTCTTAATCCTTAAGTTCCATTAATTTACTAGTGAACAGTTTGGTTTATAAACATTTTCACAAACCAGAGTACTCGAACTGTTCAGTTCCAGAATTAACACTTAAGGGAATCAATTAACTCAGCTTTCCGCAGAAAGAGTTGGATTCCATATATGTAGTGCACATTCCCAACTATTTATCTCAACGGACCTCCAAGACATAAGTGTGTGACATGATTAACAAACAAGTCACTACCCATGAGTCAAAAGGACTCGCTGACACAAACAGGAGTTTATGTCTACTCAGGATTCAGATTAATTCATATATGATCATCGTGTGACATGTATTGAAATCTAAAGTTAACGGTATCTTATAATAGATTTCAATTCATGTCTGGTCCAGTCCTATGTAAATCATATTACATAAAACACCTCCACCTTTAATGTCACAACATCAATGATCCGGTTTGAGATCATTGAATTCTTAATTTTCAGTGGACCGTACTAGTAGTAATTAGTTAAAGATCCCAACTTTAACTTACTACGGACTATTTAGTCTATTGTTTATAACTTTAATCCTCTTGTACATCCTTATATATACAAAAGTCATATTTAATAAATAGACATAGAATTTTCTGATAATTATATTATACTAGATAAAATGCATAATCGAATCGAATATATGAAATTCAAAAAACCAAACAATTTATTTATTTTCAATTAATAATGTTCATCAAACGCTTTATGAGCACTATTCCTAACACAAAGTTCAAATTTCTCCTGAAAGATTACGTGTGGAGCACATATCGCACTTCAAATATGAAAAAACTCAAAAAAAGACAATAATTGAAAGAAAAAAGAGATCGGTCTCCCAATTGCATATTATCGTCCGCATCGTTGTCATGTGCTTTGAGATTAATTCAATTTGCACATTGTCATTGTGATGGAATTGATGAATATTGACAATGTTTTGATTTGTGCATTTCCTCTTATCTTTGTGTCGTTGATTTGATCTTGGGGATTGTATTGTAATTTTGAGAACTGGTAAACTAGATTTGAATTGTACGGTAGAATTTGAGTTGCTTAATTAGTAGGTAAATTATGAATATATCCTAAAGGTAAAGCCTAATTACAAAATCTCCCTCAAGTTTGTCACCATATTATAATTAGCCAATTTCTCTTGAAAAGTTTCAATATTGCCCATAGGGGTTATTTTAATGCTTGTAATATCTCAAAAAAAAATTATAACTTGGATCCTAATTATAATATCTCATTAAATATAGAATAGATAATTATATAATTACCATGAAAAATTTGATAAATTGTATAATTTCACATAAATTTCCAAATTATTAAAAAAATAATCTTATTTTTACATATTTATTAACAATTTTATTTTTATAATGAAAAATAAACAAAATTTTACTGGAAAAATTTATACATATAAGAAATTTATTTACATATTTAATTAGAAAAACTATTTTTATATTATATAATAATTTAATAAAATGTATTATTCTAAGAATAAGATTTTTTTTAAATATTTTTTGGAACTTGTGAGCAATAATACAATTTTATTGACTTTTTTGGTGGTACATATATATCATCAATTTCCTTATCAATATATACTATCAATTTTATAATTAATGAGATATTACATTTAACATTCAACTTTTATGTTTTTTAGATATTATAAACATTACTAATAACCCCGTAGGGGCAAAATTGAAACTTTCAGGGGTTAAATTCATGTAAGTTGCAAATGCTAACATTTTATGTTATTATTCTTCCTTTTCCTCTTTGATTTGAGTGAAATGTGTGTGAAAAAATTTAATTTTGAGAGAGAATTTAGTTAGGGTGTTTAGAAAGATAACGAAAATTGGAAGAAATGGGGTTTGATTTTGATTTTTTTGAAATTTAGGAATATATTTAATAATTTATTAAATTATTGTTTAATTAGGAAGAGTTAATTAAATTAGTTATATTAATTAATCAAACTCAATCGCCTTTTTCAAATTTATAAATTTTTAATGACCTTTTTTTAATTTTACATTTTGGAAAGGGCTTTTTTGAAATTGGCTCTTTGTAAATGACATTGATGAATCTAAAGAAGGAAAGGAAAGTATTAAAACACAACCGTTGGATGGAAAATATGATTTGTAAGAGTTCTAATATTACTGGGATTATAATAATTTGGTAGTTACCAAATTTCTAGAATTTCCTTTTATCTATGTTTGGTTAATATGGAAGTAGTTTGGCTGGGTTTGGTCTCAGTTTGGTCTGGAAAAGTGGTTTCGAAGGTTTGGGCGAAACCTTTGAAACTCGATTTGGATAATGGTTTCAATGGATATTGAGATTGTAAAATATTATTAAATAATAGTTGGTGAATTTTAAAATTTGAGATTTGATTTGGATGGTGGTTTGGTTGTTGGGGTTTAGAGAAGAAAAATAGGTAGTAGGTGTCAAATCAATAACTTTATAGGATTTGAAATATAATAATTTATTGTGTAATGATTGAGATAATGAGTTATTATATTGTAATGATTAAGAATTGGTGTATTTATTTAGATATTATTGTGATATTAATTTAGATTATGATAAATAATTGAATGCTTATTTATTTAAATAAAATTATTAATAATTTTATTATCTTGTAAATTATAAGATATATGTAATATCTGACACGACACCATTTTCTAGCCAACATATAATCGAATATAATACGAAAAAATACAATAAAAATATTTTGATAACAATTGTGAATGCAAAAATTGTAAACATCATTCACATAATGCATAATATTACCAATTAAATGATATAATTATCACCAAATAAAAACCGAAAAAAATATAAAGAAAAAAATGGAGATAAAAATAAAAAAAAATGAAACAGAAAATAAAGATAAAAATGTATCTGAAAATAAAGAAAAAAATTGAAATAAAAAAGCGGAAGGAAACAAAAGAAATTAAGAAATTGAAACATAATGTTGTTTGGTGAATTGATCGATTCAAAAATTAATAAAGAAATAATTTTTTTGATAAATTAACAAAGAAATTTATTATTTATGAAAGAGACCGGGGTATTTTTTGGAATAAAAACTCCAAAACTATAACAGAGAGGAGTAAGTGCTACTTTAGGGGGTAATTGATATCACGCTCATACTTGAAGGGGGAAAGCTGTATTTCACCCTAAATAAAATGATATATTTAAGGAGATAATTAATACATATTTTTATGTTGTAATATATACTATATATTAAGATGAACATAATTTTTATCAACTAATATAATCGAATATAACATTTAAAATTGCAGCTGGATATTTTAATAACAATTATTAAATACAAAAAATGATAATGCAAAAATCAAATAATATGACAAAAATAAATAATGCAAAAACTGGTAATGTAGATACTGTTAAAATATAAATTACATAAAGTTGGTATATACAAAAATAAATTATCTCACATGTTGTGTATGTTTGTCATTACCTCACATGTTGACATATTAAAAGGGTTAAAAGTTGGACTGATTTGGAGAGTTTGGGGAAACCCACTAAAACCCATCACCAAACAAGGTTTCTAGAATTTCCTTTTACCTATGTTTAATTATAAATCATTAGATAAAAGTAAAACCCTAGTTTCAACTTTAACCACTTCAAGGAAGAAAAAAAATGTCGGTCTTAATCCCATCGGAATAATTTTGGGAAATACTCAGCCGCGTGCCGGCTGAGCCTCTGTTGCGGTTCAGGTGCGTCTGCACCGAGTGGCGTCAGATCATCGACGATCCAACCTTCATCCGATCTCATGTCCAGTGTCAAGCAGGAAGAGAGGGTTATGATCAGAAATTCAATGGGTAGAGAACTGTATACCTTTTCATTAGAAGCCCTTTATAATTTTGACAGATCGATTTGGGCAGAATCTTTCCAGTCGACATTGAGCCGGCATGGTATACCTGTTCTGCCCGCGGCCACGTGTAATGGCCTGATCCTCATCGGAAAAAAAGGTCTGGTCACTATTGAACCTCCGCACCCGGAAGACCATCGAATTGCCAGAACCTTTCAGGTCGACATTGAGCCGGCCGCATGGTATACCCGAGGCCATGTGTAATGGTCTGATCCTCATCGAAGAAAACGTCTTGTCACTATGGAACCCCTACACCCGGAAGTCCATCGAGTTTCCCTGGCCCCGGCATTATGGAAATAGGCCCCTCAGTGGGCTTGGTTATGATCAAGCTACTGATGACTACAAGGTTGTGAGAATCACGCGTTCTAATGATCTCAATAAAGAAACTTATACTTTTGAAACTTATATTTACAGTCTAAAATTGGGTTATTGGAGGGAGATTGAGGATTTTCCTGTTTGTACTTGTGTTATATGGCCTACGAGTGAAGCGGGGCTTTTTGTCAACGGTGCATTGCACTGGATGACCAATGTAAGGTTGAGAGATGGGACTGATACTGCTGATGAAATGATAATTGCCTTTGATCTTGGGACTGAAAATTACCGTTTGTTACCACTGCCCTCAAATCTCTTTGCACCAAATAAGCATTTGGTAGATGTTCACAAGGATTTGAATGTGCTGGATGGATGCTTATTTTTGAGCTGTACTTACTCAAATGCAAATACTTACTCGAAATTTCGATGTGACGGATGGATGATGAAGGATTATTCATCATGTGGAGGTATAATAAACTCATCGTGGACTAAGTTGTTTTCATTTATACCACAATCTGAAATTGGCAAGGGATTACTCCGATTTATAGCTTATTTGAAGAACAAAGGTCAGGTTCTTATCCAGCATTCGGATGATGAGCTCTTTTGGCTCGATATTGAGAAGAAGTCTACAAAGAGAGTTATAATTCGTGGTGATCTCAATTCTTTTACTTCCCAAGCTTTTCCTGCTACCCTTGTTCGACTTAACGATAAGGCCAGCGATGGTGGTGATGAAAGTATTTTGTACAAAAGTAACAGTAGGAAGGAGGATCAATTGGTGTAAGAGTATTATGACATTATAGAGTAACATATTGATTGCTAATTATGATGGTAAAAATTATTGACATCTTCGAATGGTTTAACTTGACCAATGATTTTATTTTTGCAGTTTGAAACCCTTTAGCAATCACTGATATTTGGTATTTATAGCTATGTCTGAGATTTCTTAGTCATTTGTGCGGTTAAATTTCAAGGATGTTTCATATTCTTCTTACCTATACTTATTTTTTTTCAAAATACTTTAACCCAAATTTATATGGCGGATTCTTAATTTTAATATATAGAAATGGCTAAATCACATATATAGTTCCTCGTAATAGGTCCTTATTGCACTTTCGTCTGTCGATTTTTATTTATTACAATGTCATAACAATATAGATCTATTTCGAAGCGACCTGAGAGTACATTCATACAGTTAATGTACTTTTACGATTTCACCACCAATAAATAGGTTGCCAGAAGAAAAAGATGCAAAATAAATAATAAGATACTTATCGAGAAAACTATAAATCCACCAAGAACTATGCTACTTGGATGTTTATTTGGAGAAGAAGAAGAAGAAGGCGGACAAAAATTTAATTAAGGAAATGTTTGGTAAATTTTATAGGAAAAGTTAGGTTTTTGAATTTTGATATTTTTTTTAATGAAAAAGACGTTGAATGGTCAAAATCTCCATTTTTCATATCACATGGCCCGCACATGGGGGAATTTTGAACCAATTTTGAAATTGGGCCTCAATTGACACCAAAATTGCCACTGATGTTGAAGTTGTTGAACCAAATATGTCAGTCCGAAAAGTTACGGGGTAGAAACGCCAGTGGGCTATAGTTGTGGCACAAAAAATACAATAATCCCTTAAATAATTCTTCCTAACATAAATGATTAATCACATAAATAGTTCCTCATAACAAAAAACTGGAAGAGTGATTGAATTTGTGAAAAAATGTGAAATTTCCTATTATAAATCCAAACACAACTTCCTCAATAGTTGGTCTTGGATTTCATCACAAAAAAGTTAAATTTGTTGATGAATTCTAAAATCCTAAATTTCTCTCTTTTCAGCACCTGGATTTAAGAGGTGAAGGAACGGAAAAAATGGAAGGAAAAAGAACCCGTAACATACCTAATGTTATTTTAATGAGTAAAAAACATAATAAAACTTACCTGTATTTTGTATTAATTTTATTATTTACTATCTCCCCATGTTTTACAAAATGTTGCATGAAATCCATTTTTCTTCCAAAGCCATGAGAAATTAATTGGATGGGTGTGTAAAATTGGTCTCACGGAGAAGGAGTTTTGTGTAACATTTTGTAAAACTTTATGCAATAGAATTAATTTAGAGGCTTTTGCAACATTACTTGCATCAACACCATCACTATTTGAGTCGAACAAGGCTTGCCAGACAAATTTGGGAATACCGACAACCTTGGACACCATTAATTGCAACCTTCTTAGCAGATTTCTTCTTAATATTAACCCAAAAATACTCGTCGTTATCACCCTTGAGAAGAACCTTTCCTTTGGTCTTCAAATAAGCTATAGGCCTGACGCCTCGAAATCCCATATCACTAAATGAAAACAACTTAGTCCACGAGTTTTCTCCTCCTCCTCCATAATTATCCAAACGATAGACTGAGCCGTGCCAAGTCACTAATAAGCATTCACCCAAAGCATCCAAAATCGGTATATTGAAATGCCCGCTTGGCAGTGGTATCTTGTAATAATCTTCAGTGGCAAGATCAAATACAAGTATTGATCCGTCCTTCACATGTATCGTTGGATATGTGCTCCAGTGCAATGCGCCATTCACAAAAACTCCACGAACCTCGAGCCAGGGAAAAGAAGGACAATCCTTAACCCTCCTCCAGGAATTCGATTTCAGACTATAAACCAAAGTTAGGAATCCATACCCCGGAACAATTTGGTTGTCACATTCGACAATTTTCACAACCTTGTAGTCATCAGTAACAGAATCATAGCCGAGCGCAATGCGTGAAGAATATACCCATTGATTTGACAAGACAGTAGTGTGCGATGGCAACTCATGGACCTCCCGAGTGAAGGGGTTCCAAAGGGCCCATACACTTCCAATGTGATTTGAAATCAGAATGAGACCATTACATGAGGCCACAGGCAAATAAGGTATACGATGACGGATACATGTCTTGAGAGGGGATGCAACAACCACCTTTCCGGTTGGGCCTTTAGAAGAATAACAACAATTATGGGAGTCCAAAGATGCGGTATAATGCTCTGTACCTGCGTCATTACAAAAAATGAGCTGACCGCGGTCTGATTGACGGTGGAGATGCGATTTGATGAAGGCTGGATCGTCTATGATGCGGCGCCATGCTTTGCATACGCACCTGAACCGCAACAGAGACTCGACAAACACTCTGGACAGTATATTGGAATACAAATCTGGCGGAACTTCAGACATTTTTCTGGATAGTAAATTCAAATTATTAGGAAGAAATTGAGGGGGCTAGCTAGGGCTCGGGATTAATTCAAAGGGAGGGTTTCATATTATGCTAATAATTTAGAACTAGCTACTAGGATTCTAATAATTTTGGTAGTTTCCCGTATTTCTTTAAGAATTTCCTTTTATCTTGTTATGTCCCGACCAGTTAATTAGGAATTATTGTACAATAGGGGACACAAAGTTTTAAGACTTAGCAATGGCAATTTATTGGTTTGCAAGGGTAAAAAAAGGTAGGAGAAGAAGAAACTAGGGAGACAGAGAATAACAGAAAGAAGTAGAGGGAGAGTAGAATATTAAGGAGAAAGAAGTTTACAATATTATGAATTTATTGATAGTGAAAACGATTTACAAAACCAGTATTTATAGTATTTTATACCTATCTTCAATCCTAATTCTGCTAAGACTTAGGCCATCTCCATTGCTCCGGGAAGAGGGGGAAAGAAAATAGCTTTTGGTGAGGGGGAGGGAGGGAGGGGAGGGGGTGGGCGGTGGATAACCACCACCCAAGTGGGTGGGGCGGTGGTACTGGGGCTGGGCAACGCGCCCAGCCCCATTGTTTTTTTTTTTTTTTTTTTTTTTTCCCACTATTTTTATTAATGTTAATTAGTTATTAAAAATGTATTATTTTTTTAAAATCTTAACATTAGTTAATTTTATTAATTGTATAATTTGTACTTTTATAACTTGTAATATTGTAATTTTATGTACAATGTTTATTAATTGTTATTATTATTTAGCTCTATTATTATTAATTTTATGAAAAAATAGTGGAAATATATGAGAATTAGAATTTTGTGGAATTAATGGTAATAAAATTAATATTAATTTATTTTAAATATTATAACTTTTATGTAATAAACTCAATGTTAATCTAATTTTTTGATTGAAATTTAATCACATTGTAAAAAAAAATTATGGAAATTAAATACGACTAGTGGATTAAAAATAGAATACTAGTTACATAATTTAAATACGATATTTTTTTTTTTGAGAAAATACGATAAATTAAATTAGAAACGACATAACTTTATCAAATGTATATTGGAATTATTACATATGACCATCAGTTGGACCGTGTGTAATGCTATTGTAATTGTAATGTTATTATTAAATACTTTTTATTATTAATGCCAATGCTAAATTAGTTATTATTAATGCCAATGTTAAATTAGTTATTATTAATGCAATGTTTAATTTACTATTGACTTAATTATTAATTATTATTTTTATTATTTGTTATTATTATTATTATTTGTTATTATTATATCATTTTATTAAGTGAGAGTGGGGAAGTATGGGAATTGGAATTAAATAGATTGGGAAGATTGAATCACTGAAGATGACTATGAAAATAGGAGTCTGAAGGGAAATCGGAGTCTAAGAAAAATAGGAGTTTGAGGGAAAGGGGAGTCTGAAGTCACTGAAGATAGTCTTATACTCCTAATCCTACTATGACTCATAACATATCTATGTTTGGTTAGAATTTCGAAATCATTAGACAAAACCCTTGAAACAGCAAAAGTTTTGCCACATTTGTCAAAAAACCAGACTTTAAATTTCAATTTCAGTAAAAGAAAAATAAAAAAAT
This sequence comes from Penstemon newberryi var. newberryi, assembly GCA_030819805.1. NCBI lineage: Eukaryota > Viridiplantae > Streptophyta > Magnoliopsida > Lamiales > Plantaginaceae > Penstemon > Penstemon newberryi. The sequence goes on along the minus strand of JAUALY010000006.1, from coordinate 5,976,790 downwards.
GTGGGACGTACTCCCATCGGAAATATTTTGGGGAATACTCAGTCATGTGCCGATTGAGCCTCTGTTGCAGTTCAGGTGCGTCTGCACCGAGTGGCGGCAGATCATCGACGATCCAACCTTCATCCAATCTCATCTCCAGTGTCAAGCAGGACGCGAGCGGGTTATGATCAGAGCTGCATTGGGTAGAAAACTTTATACCTTTTCATTAGAAGCCCTTTATAATAATTTTGAGCGCGAAACAATAATTTGGGCAAAACCGTTGAAGACATTGACCCGGCATGGTGTGTCTTGTATACCTGATCTTCCCGTGGCCACGTGCAATGGCCTGATCCTCATCTACTATGAAGAAAAGGTATGGTCACTGTTGAATCCCTTCACCCGGAAGTCCATAGAGTTGCCCCCTCACGATGATGACATCACGCGCAGTCGTAGTCTTCTATGTGGTGGGGTTGGGTATGACCGTGCTACTGATGACTACAAGGTTGTGAAAATCATGCAATTTTATGATCGCAATAACGGATTTTTTGTATTGGAAACTTCGATTTATAGTTTGAAATTGAATAAATGGAGAAGGATTGAGGATTTTCCTAATTGTTCTATTCATTGGCGGAGTAGAGATGGAGTTTTTGTCAACGGTGCATTGCATTGGATAACCTATGTAAAGCGAAGAAAGCAGGAGCAGGGTCGGAAGGCAATGATAATTGCCCTTGATCTTGGGACTTCAATAAGTTACCGTCTGCTACCGTTGCCATTAGATTCGTTACCTTTTTTCACGGATTTGAGTGTGGTGGATGGATGCTTATTTCTGAGTTGTATTTACTCGAAATTTCGATGTGACGGATGGATGATGAAGGATTATTCATCATGTGGAGGTATAATAAACTCATCGTGGACTAAGTTGTTTTCATTTGCTCCACAATCTGAAATTGGCAACGGAGAACTCCGATTTATAGCTTATTTGAAGAACAAAGGCCAGGTTCTTATCCAGCATTCGGATACTGAGCTTTTTTGGCTCGATATTGAGAAGAAATCTGCAAAGAGAGTTATAATTCGTGGTGATTTCAGATATTTTACTTCCCAAGCTTTTCCTGCTACCCTTGTTCGACTTAATGATAATGAAAATATTTTTCGACAAAGTAACAGTAAGGAAGATGAATTGGTGGAAAAGTAACATATTGATTGCTGCTTGTGATGGTAGTAAAACGCTTTGTTAATTGTTGTCATTGACTCATTGTTATATCGTTCTTATATATAATAAATAATAATAGTTCATGAAAATAATTTTATTGTAGTAATTTAGCATGCATCTATTCATCTGGTTGATTTGGATTGATGATTGATTCTTGAGCAAATTAATGCAGTCATTCACATTCATTATAAATTATGTTACCCGAACTATATTTTGATGGTGTTTTATCAGGGTGTACATATATATGTTTAGATTTACTAGGAAAGTGCACGTATGTTGTACGTATTTAGTTAATTTCATGGGTATTTTTTGTGAAATTAATTTTATTATGTCATAAAATAAAGCAAATTAACCCGTTTCACCTATTTAATTTATTAGTTTAATTCATTTTTCACCGATTTAACCTGTTTTTAACCGATTTTATTTATTTTTACCAGTTAATTTTTTTTTACCGTTTTACCCAATTTTATCGGTCATAACTTATTTTCATCGTTTTTTCGATTTTGTCCTTTTTTTTCGTTTTAAACTATTTTGCTACCGGTTTCACCTTATTTTGTTTGCTAAACTTTTTTTTTCACTGATTTCATACGTTTATCATATTAACCCGTTTTCACATATTTCACACTTTTTTTCCACTGATTTCATATGTTCATGTTCTTTTCACCAATTGCACCTGAATTTTCATTGATTTGACACGTTTTCACCGACTTTATTTATTTTATCACCGATTTCACATATTTTTCACTGATGTTGTCGTTTCACCGGTTTCATCTTTTTTTCACGAATTTTCATCGATTTCACCCAAATTTTCACCAGCTTCGCAAGTGTTTACCAATTTCACCTAAATTTTCATCGATTTCACATGTTTTCAATGATTTCATAGATTTTATTTTATTGATTTCACCATTTTCCACGAATTTCACCCATTTTTCACTAAAAGAACTCCATGAAAATTTGATATTATGCATGCCTTGATATTATTGAATATTCTTTATATTTTTATATTCTAGCCTCAACTAAATAAAATTACGTAATTAGCTAAGTCATAAGTAATTTTTATTCTTTCATAGTAAGATGCGATCAATTTTTTTTTTTTAAAGAATGATATTTAAGAAAATTTCATTTTAAACTTTTATAATTATTAAATATCACTTTATAATTTAAATAGGGGTATTTTAGTCTTCACAAAAAAGTTAAGAAATATTCATGCTTTTATAATAACAACGTAGATATATAATATATATATATATATATATATATATATATATATATGTACTACTCACATATATATATGCTAGATTGCTAGTCTACAAGTAAATTCTTGACATATTTCAACTATTTAATTTGACCAATGATTTTATTATTTACAGAGTGAAGCTCTCTGTAGCAAACAATAATATTTGGTATGATAGTGATTTTTATAGTGATTTTTCAAATGAGGAAAAAACACTTTTGATATCAAATTTTAGTCAAATAAACATATTTGATACAAAAATTTTAAAAAAATATATTTCATACCACAATTCATACCCTCTTGACACAATTAGTTTTGCTAATCAATTTTTGGACGAAATTCAACACGTGCGCGTTAAGTTAATAATGGTGGGTCCTTAAAACCATGCATGTTTTCCCTCCTATTGTCAACTTAACGGGCATGTGAGCCGCAAGTGCTTAATTTCGTTCAAAAATTGACATCAAAACTAAATGTGTCAAGAGAGTGTGAATCATGGTATGAAATGTAATTTTTCGAAAAGTTTGGTACCAAATGTGTTTTTTGAACTAAAGTTTGGTATCAAAAATATTTTTACCTCTTTTTCAAACTTCAGTAAATAAGCTGAAACTAGAGATTGTGAGTTATGTTCAACATAATTAAAAGCACCTTAGTAGAAACTTAGAACTTATGAGTTTCAAATAGTTTATTCTGAATGGAAGTTGAAGCTGAAATTAAAGCTAGTTTCTCAAACACTAAATTGTTACTTTGGAGATAAGAAATCCTCATAAATTATTTGTAAAAGAGTTTGCAAACACAGTTTTAATTATTTGTGATGTTAATTTTTCACCAGGATTTTTCATATGCTTCTTTAATTAAGTTGGGCATTGCAAGTGACGTTAGTCCAGATACTCTTCATATTTTTAAAAGAGGGAAAAACACTTTTGATACCAAACTTTAATCCAAAAAACACAATTGGTACTAAGCTTTTTCAAAAAATACATTACATACCATGATTCACACAATCTTGACACATTTAGTTTTGCATTCAATTTTCAGACGAAATTTAGCACGTGTCGTTCATGTGTGGGTCTTTAAAACCCGTGCATATTCTCCATCCCATTGTCAATTTAACGGGCACATGAGCGGCATGTGCTGAATTTCGTCCGAAAATTGACGGCAAAACTAAATGTGTCAAGATTTTGTGAATCATGGTATGAAATGTGTTTTTTGAAAAAGCTTGGTACCAAATGTATTTTTTGGAATAAAGTTTGGTATCAAAAGTGTTTTTCCCTCATTTTTAAAAAGATATATTTTAACCCAAATTTAAATGGCGTATTCTTTTTTTTTTCCTTTAGAAAATGACTAAATCACACATATAATTCATCATATTAGTCCTTATTACACTTTAGTCCCTTGAATTTTATTTGTTAAACCGTCATAATGATATGGACTTATCTCTAGACTAATAATCAAGAGAAGTAACGCAAGAGTACATGTCATTCATATACTTAATAATGTATTCCCTTTTCCCTCCAAAGCCGAGAGAAAGTGGATGAACGTATCTCTCACACGCATATGTTGCACCTATCATTAAAATTGAAATAACATTTTGTAAAACGCAAGAGTGTATGCAATAAAGTTAATACAAGGGGGAGTCTGTTGCGTAGATTTCTAAAACACAAGTGGATTTTAACGGGAAACTGTGTAAGGTAGAGTGTGCAATATTATATAAAACACGACCAGGGTTTTACGCAATAAAAATTAATACATGAAAATTATGTGCAGATTTTTCAAAACACATGTGGATTTTATACTTTTGTCCGTATCACCACCGTAACACTCTAAAAATGGCACGCGTCATTTAACTACCTGTAAATCTGCATGGTAGGACTACATTGAAAGAAAATTTTGTGCGGCTATGGAATGTTAATTTTATCAAAAAAAATATAAAAATAACAATACTTGTGCTTGAATGATAGAGTAACAATTAAATTTCGAGTGACCAAAGTGTAAAAAATGTCAAATACTAAGGACTATATGTAATTCACCCCTGAGAAAAAATCGACAAATTCAACACTATAATCATAGGGCCGTGTGGTAGGACCTAATAGAGAGGACGTACCGACTGATATGAGATTTTGTGGTACCGCACGGGTTAAACTGCGGCTTTTTCTAAGATAAAGAGTATAGCTTATTAGTACGTAAGTCACCAACTCATAGAAACCAAAGCCAATTACTAGGAAATATTACATGGTAAATCCAACATTTGATCTTACACTAAGATTTTGCATGCTGAATATATATATAATTCGGCTGTCCAAATATATGTTCTACAGTATATCATAAAGAAGTAAGTAGAAGAATTTTCTTATGTCTTCATTTATATAGGAAGAATATATATGCTCTCCTATTTAGTCAGACCACAATTCGAAATCAGCTAAAAATAAATAAATTTACTTTTCAGATTATCAGAAATGAGGAGGCCTCCTGCCGGTAGGACTAATCTTCATCCTTTTGCAGCTTAATTCCACCAACACCATCACTGTTACTAAGTCGAACAAGGCTTGGCAGACAAATTTGGGAATACCCATAATCTTGGGCAACACAAGTACTAACCTGTTTCTTCTCAATATTAACCCAAAAGTAAGAATATAAGGTATAATGCTTAGTACCTGTGTCATTACAAAAAATGAGCTGAGGGGCTTCGGATTGATGGTGGAGAGGCAATTTGATGAAGGCTGGATCGTCAATGATACGGCGCCATGCTTTGCAGACGCACCTGAACCGCAGCAGACAATCGACGGGCAGTCTAGCTAGACAGTAATTTGGAACACAAATCCGGCGGAACTTCATACATTTTTTTCTGGCTTAGGGTTCGGGATTGAAAGGGAGATTTAGTCTATTGCTTATGATTGGAAGAGTTCTAATACCGCTAGGATTTATATTAATTTTGGTATGTTTTTAATTTGAAATCTTTTCAAAAAGTTTGCAGCATTTATTAGAAAATAGTAATTTTAATTTCAACCATTTTGTTCTTCAGAAAAAAAAAAAAAAAAACAAACAAACAAAATGTCGGATGCATGCAGCCATCCGAATTATTTTGGGGAATAATTTATGATATGTCACTCCTCAATATATGGATTCTCAATGATATGTTATTTTCATTTATGCATCTACTTGAAATTGCTAAAGGAAAACTCAGGTTCTTAACTTTTTATCCAGCATTCAGAATTCTACTCAGCCTAATTATTTTTCAAAATTGAAAACTGGAATGCTCTCTTTTCATGGTATGATCATATAGAACATATATTTTATATGTGGAAGACAGCATATAAGTGAATTATAAATGATGATGACATGAGTGAAATAATTTGTTCATATATAAATCCCATACTATATCGCGCGATTTGGAGAGAATTTTTTATATTGAACGGTAGCTATTCATGATGGACGGGATTTTGCTATCGTAACAAACTGTTTGAGACTCTTAGTCCAATGTGTATTTTGAAATGGTGTTCAATTTGTGGAAACGACTGTGTTGGTGGAATTACAATAAATTGTAATATACCGTATCAACAATCGATCATATATATCTTAAATTATACACAAGTTTTGCTTGCTTAGTACCTCCTGCAATTTTGGCTGTATGTTTTGGGGGCAAGCAAGAGGGATTCATGAACAATCTTTCATTTCCCAAACCTGGAAACCACATTGATTTAGAAATACTCCTAACTAGTACAGTATTATAAAATTATATACAATTGTACAATCAGAATTAGGATAGAGGAAATGTCATTTCCAATTGCACATTATAATTTAGATTTTGCTAAGTCTTGGAAGAAGTACCATGAAAACACAATTTCACTACCTATAACCATGAAATAATTCTACACTTGCATGCCAAAATATGTTTAGGATAAAAGAACTGTCACATAGATGGATACCAAGGCTCCCAAACATGACATTTAATTTTCCAAATAGCTAAAATTTAACAGAGTTCATCTACGTCCAACTTTCGGTGATGAATCCTAGATTATTGACGAATAATTGTGAAATTTATTATCAAGTACTAGTTAAAATGAGGACAAAGCAATAAAAATTTGCATGGATGAATTCCGGGTATGGAAGCAGAGTTCACGAAAATTTTGAATGTCTGTTACACTTACACCAGATGCATTTGCAACAGCTACAATATTTACCGCATTTCCACCAGTCTCAAGTTAAAATTACTCTCATACTACTTTACTGTTTACACTCGAATACTAATTGTTTACTCTAAAATACCAAAACACCTTCAGGTCAAGAACTGCTATATTACTAGGCCAGGTTGAATGATCCATACAGCTAGCTACTTTAGCATCTAAAAGCAGATTTAGAATTCTCAAAAAAATATGCAGTAGTACTTAAAAAGGGCAACCTTTAAATAAGCAACAGACTGAAAATTTCATTTGAAAATTATTCATAACCAGGATATCCAGTATTCTCTACAAAAACCTAAGTCCTCAAATATCAAATAATAATTTAGAAACACCTCTTTTCCAGGAAAAGGGCTTCATTTGCAAGTAATTTGCTTGCCCCAAAAAACAGAAGACTAAAGTATTAATCACTAACCTATTTTAAAATCATTTATAGCTATCCTTTGGAACAACAGTGGTGGTCAAAGTGATATCGTCAATCTGGAAGCACAAAAAAAATTGGTCATGTTAATGTCAAAAGTTATATTTAGACTAAATATGCATGTGTATACCCACCTACATGCAACATGTGTATGAAATGTATATACAAAGACATATATACCTCCTGATAAAACGAGTACCTAATTCATGAGTTCTAAAGATTACATGACATGCCATAGAACTATCACAATTAAAATACTTAAAAGAACAGCCAATTAAAAAGAAAGTTGAACCCAATATCAAGTTACACCTTGATGTCATAAAGTTTGCTGTTATAAAACTTATTATGAATGTCCTAAAATTAAGAAATTTAGATCACATTATAGTTTCTAATATGTTAAGAATCAGTAAATAATTTAAGCTATTTATATAAGATCATAACTGGAAATAGTCATTCTTAAACCACCAAATAACTCATCAATAGTAAACAAGATACAATTCAATGATCCATATTCTCCTAACTAAACTATAAGAAAAATAATTAAAATAGGCCAATGTTCCTTACAATTATGAGTAGCAATTATTTGGCTGGCCATTGTGGGTATAATCGATAGTGAGGGAACCATCTTCCTATTATGTCATAATACTCCCAAAATCGCATTTCAAGTTAACTGGAATCAATATTGTCATGGCTATTTAATGAAGATAATATCAGCTTCTTATAGTATGTAATCAACAAATACAACAAACCTCCTTTTTCTACACATTTATATACGGTGTTCCTTTTATAGGAAGAATAGGCTCTCCTATTTGGCTAGACCACAATCTAAATCAGCTAAAAAGAAACAAATTGACTTTTCAGAAAGAAATAAGAAGGCCAAGCAAAATTTAGAGTTACCTGTCCATAGGACTCCTATTCTTCCTTTTGCCTGTTCCTTTTGCAGCACTACTTCCATCAACACCATCACTATTACCGAGTCGAACGAGACTTGCCATACAAATTTGGGAAGACCTAAAAGCTGGGACACGATCAATAGTAACTTTCTTTGCAAATTCCTTCTCAATATCGAAGCAGATATACTCATTGGCATTAACAAAGAGAAGAACCTCTGCTTTTGTCTTCAAATAAGCTATAGGCCTTAAGTCTCTCAATCCAATACTACTAAAGGAAAACAGCTTAGTCCACAAGTTTTTTCCTCCATAATCATCCAAACGATATACTGAGTCATGCAAAGTCAGTACCAAACATTCGCCCAAAGCACATAATATCAGAGTTGGCCAACGTGGTGTGAAAGGTACGGAAGGCAGTGGCAATGTGTAATAATCTTCAGTAGCAAGATCAAGGGCAACTATCATTAGTTCAAGGTTTCCCTTCATGAAACTGACCCAATGCAATGCACCATTCACAAAAACTCCAGGGAGCATAGGCTGGAGTAAGTGATGAGGATAGTTTTTCGCTCTCTTCCAAGAATTCGATTTCAGACTATAAACCAATGTCTCCTCCCCCCTAACAACTCTAGTAGTTAAATTGTAATGTATTAGAATCTTCACAACCTTGTAGTCATCAATTACAGAATCATACCCCAACCCATAAAATATACTATGATCCTTTTGGGGTGGCAACTCATGGACCTCCCGAGTAAACGGGTTCCAAAGCGCAACCGCCGATATATTTTCAATGCTATTTATGAGAATGAGACCATTACACGAGGGAAGGGGCAAAGTAGACATACGAGGCAAATCAATATGGAACCATGTCCGGAAACGTGACGCCACAACCGTTCTGGTTGGGCTTTTAGAAGAATAATCGTTAAGGGAGTCCAAAGATAAGGTATAATGCTTATTACCTGCGCCAGCAAAAAGAATAAGTTGGCCGTTGTCGGATTGACGGTGGATATGCAATTTGACGAAGGCTGGATCGTCTATGACGCGGCGCCACGCTTTGCATACGCACCTGAACCGCAACAGGACTCGGCAAACACCCTTGACAGTACATCAGCATACAAATCAGGCGGAATTTCAGACATTTTTCTGGATTAACTCAAATTAGGAAGAAATTAAGGGTGCTAGGGTCGGGATTCAAACAGAGGGTTTTCTCTACAACTAAGATTAAAATGGAGTAATTTTGGTAAATTTTCACTTTTTAGAATTCGAGATATTTTAGTCATATATATAAGTTTCGGGAAACACAAAAAAAAAGAGCCCTATATTTTTAAATTTATAGCAAATGGACTAGCGTATTAATAAATGAAAAAAAAATACAAAATAAAGAAGAAAATCCACGTATGGCACTAGAAATAAACAAAAGGTAACAAATTGTTCAATATCTTATTTCTAAATTTGTTATATCTTATGGAAATAAATAAATTGTTCAATATCTTATGGAATCGATCAATATGATTCTAAGAACCATAAAAGTTTGGTTATCTCTAGTTTATCGTTTACTACCTGTTTTACTTGTATTCCCGAATCCTATAAAATAAGGACGCATTTTGTGGCCGTTTCAAATTTAAATAAGCTAATATTTAATATACATGTATGTATAATATAAACTTAATTTTGTGGTTACTGCAAAGATTATTGGTTTCTACAGATTAAACAATTAATTATGTAGCCAGTACAAATAGATTTATAATTCGAAAGAAATGTCACAATAATAGATGGATTAGGTAAAAATGCATATAAGGAAAGTGTTATCCATTTTTATAATGTAAATTGTTGTTGTATGATTAGAAAAAAGAACCTAAACACCATTCAGTTAAGGCCATCTCCAGCCGAAGGGGGGAAGCATGCAACAGCCCCCTTCGGCTGGAGACGGATCTCCCTCCGGAGAGCAGACAAGCCACCTACCTGCGGGCAGGCAAGCACCTCGTGGTCACGCGCGTGCAGCGCACGTGCCTGTCCAGGCCAATGGCGGCCACCCTTTATTTTATTTTTTAGTTTTAATCTTTTAAGTTATTAGTTTAAATGTGTTAAAAATATATAAATATTTTGTAATACTTATTTAATTATAATTTAATATTTTTTTTAGAAAAAACTTATAATTTTGAAAAGATAAATTGTTTCTCCTTCATGTTTTATGATACTAGAAGACCACTCAAACTTAACTCTCCTTATCCCACATTAGTTTGAAGATAGTGTTTGAGTGACCTTCTAGTAGTATAAAACTTGAAGGAGAAACACTATATCTTTTAATTTAATTAATAAAATTATATAATATATATCTGTGTAAAAAACTATTATATTAATTATACATATATGTGTGTAAAAAAGTTAATTGATCACTTTTTTTTTTTAAATAATTCACCAAGACTAGAAATGCAATTAAACCGCACTTGTATATATTTACTAGTAAATGTTTAGTCTCGGCTCATGCACTATGTGTTGTAGATGAATTTTTTGAGTTCATGTTCTACTATTTAACAAAATTTTATAAATAGTATATACCATAATTATTGACCCAGTATAACATCTTTGGGACCTCATCTTGTAAGATTATTGTAGCTTCATTCCTGTAATATAGCCGTTGATAATTATGATAAAAGAAAAAATGATACTTTATTTTGATAAATTACGACTTAGTTTTAAAAAAATATAGTTATTTAAAGATATGACTTAATTAAACTTATTATTACTGCAACTTAATTTAAAAATACACTTTAGAGATTAATTAAACAACTTAACAAATACAATTACAAAGAAACACGGAGTTAGTTTTTTTTTCTTATTTTTATGAATGCCTTATTTATTATTTTTTTTATTTTGTTATTATTATTATTACCTAAATTATTATTATTATTATTATTATTATTATTATTATTATTATTATTATTGTTAAGTGAGAGTGGGAAAGTTTGAAACTGAATTAAATGTATTGGGTTGTTGGTTCGATTGGAGATGACAGACTAGGCAAGGCAGGTAGGCAGACAAACGGATAGGCAAACAAAAGGGGGCTATTGTCTGCTTCGACTGGAAATGGCCTAAAGAGCTAGTAACCCTTGGAATCCCTTCTAGTACATTGATTCTGCGGGTAGATTCCGTCATAACTCATAGTAAGTACTAATTAGTGTACAGATTGACTTATCTTAAAAAATTAACTTTTGCACGTGAATTTGTTTTTAAGTATGTTTCAATAATTTAAATATTTAAAAAGTTTAAAAATATATTAGATTTATCAAGATAAAATATCAATAAATTACTAAATTAAGAGAAATAAGGATTTTAAATTAACTTAAACATCATTGTTATTTCTACTGATTAAAAAGCAAAAAGTTTTTCAATTTTTAATAAAAACTATTGAATTTTGATGGATACTTTTGCATCCTTTGGCTATAATTTTTTAAATTTTATCTTCGAAAGGACTTGAAATTAGATTTTTAGGATCATTTTTAGATTCACTTGCTTTGATAAATTTGGTAACCAATCTGCATTAGGGGAGTACCTTCCCGAATTAATTTATTGCACTAAATTATATTGTACTTTTCAGAAATTCTGCAAACTCTCCCATTAATTAGCTTGTTGCTTAATGCCGTTAATTTTTAATTTATACACAAAAATTATCTCTATATATTTGAAAGGGTAAATTACGAATACCCCCCTCAGGTAAGCCCTAATTATAAAATCACCCTCACGTATTGGATATTACAAAAATCCCCCTCATGTTTGTCACCTTCTTACAATTAACCCCTTGCCCATGAAATATTCCAATTTTGCCCTTGGGTGTTATTTGTATTGTTTGTAATGTCTTATAAATGTTAAAACTTGGGATCTAATTATTATATCTTATTAATTAGAAAAGAGATAATTATATATTTACTACCAGAATAATTGATAAAATTTATAATTGTCCATAAGTTTTAATAAATATTGCAAAAGAAAAGGTATTTATATATTTATTAGCAATTTAAATTGTAAAATATTAAATTAAATAGAATTTTAATAATATATTTTATAAATATGAATTGTTTACACATTAGTTAAATGAATTTATTTTTTAAATTAGTAAATTTAATAAATTATATTGTATTATAAATAAGATATTTTAATTTATTAAAGTTTATATTGTATTATAAATTGAAATATTTATTGAAATTTATGCAAAATTATAAATTATATCAATTATATTGGTGGTAAATATATGATTATTATTTTTATATTGACAAGATAAAACAATTAACACCCAATTTTTAAAATTTATAACATATTATAAACATTAGAAATAACTTCCAAGGGCAAAATTGGAACATTTTAGGGACAAGGGGTTAATTGTAAGAATGTGACAAACCTGAGGGGGATTTTTGTAATACCTAATACGTGAGGGGGATATTTGTAATTAGGCCTTACCTGAAGGGGGTATTCGTAATTTACCCTATTTGAAATATATGGTAAGTTTTATAAGTACAAGAGAATTTTGTACAGAGTTTAACAAGTGCGAGGAGATTATGTGTTAAGTTTAAAAAATACACGGAGATTTTGTGCAAAGTTAAAATAAAGTACGAGGAGATTATGTGCGAAGTTTGGAAAGAAGATTCATGCAGAAGAAATTAGACAAAATAAAAAGGAAAATTGCACCAATGTCGCATGAAACATACCCTTGTAAAAAACTGACAGAAGTGGACGGACATGAGACTTTGCCGAGTTTCTAAAAGTGCAAAAAAATTTGGTGTAATGAAAATTTCACAGTAAAATTTTGTATAGATTTTCTATAACAAGGATTATCGTGCATTTTTCACAATAAAATTCAGTTAATTTAAATCAGAAATATCTCCAAAGTTGTGCGAAATGGGCCAAAGAATTTTCTGTTTTTTGTCATCTGTTTGGATGATTTGTGCAGCCCAAGACTTCAACATAAGACCCACATTTATACAACAGCCCAATAGCACGAAATGACGTTTATGCCCCTGTATATAGCTCAACATTGAATAACCCTAGAACAGTTTCTAACAAATTTTTCTCACTTTCTTTCTTTGTAGGCTGACAGCGCAAATTGTACCTTTTTTTTTTTGTGGCTTCTTTTTGTTTTGTCTTCTCATATGTCGAATTTAATCAAGTATATTAATGGTTGTTTTCTCTGTCCGATTTTAATTTTCATTTAGAGTTTTCAATTGAATGCAGCTTTTGGAAGAAAAAAGAAAAAATAATAATGGAAGAAAAAAAAAAATTAATTATGGGAGAATAAAAATGAAGATTATGTACAATACCTGGTCGCGGTTCAAGTTGGGAGAAATGGAGAATGTGAATTTTGGGGAAGAAATTTAGATAAAAGGGTGTAAGGGCAGGTCAAGGTAATTTGACAATTAAAAGCAGGGGCCATATGGTCTTTAGGCAATCCAGTCAGGGGTGACAAAAATGAATCGCTGGGTTGGACCTGGGATTCCAAATCCCATGATTGGGCATAGGCGGCACATTTATCCCAGGTTACCCGAGTAATGGGGGAAAACCAAATACCTGATTGAGACTGCCACGTCACTATTTTGGTTCGTGCTAGGATTGTGACGCAAGCTGATTGTAAGGCCATCTCCAATGGAGATGGCCGGGCTGGGGGCGGGGCCGGGCTGTGGAGAGAGAGCCGTCTCCAATGGTGCAGGGGAGTGGGGCAGGGTGGCTGGAGGGCTGGAACGGGCTGGGCGCAGGGCTCGGCGGAGCCCTGCGCCCAGCCCCGGGGTCGCGTGGGCTAGGCGGAGAAGAAGAAACACGCGCCCCTCTTTAAGTCAGGTGCCGCCACTTGGCGGCACCTGACTTGTTCTCTTTTTTTTTTTTTTTCTTTTAATTGTTTTATTAATTTTTGTTTATATATATAAAATTTGTTATTTAAAGTAATTTTTAATAAAATTAAAAGTTCCTCCTAACTAAATTAAATTTGTAGAATTGAATTATTTAATAAAATGTGTTAGTATTTAATAAATATATGTAGTCACCAAATTTGAATTGAATTATTTAATATAATAAAATTTATTTTTTAAAAATTAAAATCATTAATAATAAAAATTTGTTAGCATAGATAAACTTTTTGCATTTAATAAGTTCTAAATAATAAAAAAAAAATTGTTAGCATAGATAAATTTTTTGCATTTAATAAGTTCTAAATAATAAAAATTGGGCTTGTCCGAAAGCTAGAGAATTGGACTGCATTCGTGTCCGCAGGTCGCGGGCTCGCACAAGTCTTGAAGAGACGAAGTGAAATTTGGATCCATGATTTGCACCCCCCCCCCCCCCCCCCCCTTGCGCGCGATGGAAGAGACTTCTTGTAGCTAAGTAGTTACACAACTACATTGACAAATCATATATAAACCTCAAGTTTTTTCACTCCACTTCCAATGTGGGATAAATGCCAATTGCATTTCTTTTCTTCCATTTCAAGAGGTGATTTTTGAGTGTCAATTTCTCATTCACCCGAACTCCGATTTGGACACACGATATACCGTTTTAATCTACTCACGGAGTAGAATCTAATTCCAGAAAAACCTGAATGAATTTTATATTTATCAAATTTATTTTAATTATAGATGAGAGTGGGCAAGGAAAGAAAATAGAATTAATTTCTCATTCACCCGAACTCTCTTTAATTTTAATATTTTAATATAATTAATAATTTAATTACAAGATGCAAATAATTATTAGTATTATTAATATTAATATTAAAAATAAAATTAAAACTATAATATTAATAGGTGAGAGTGGGCAAAGGAAAAAAATGGAATTAATTCCATTTCGGAGCCCTGCCATTGGAGACGACCAGGCAGGGCTCGGGGCGAGGGTAGGGCTGGCTCGGGGCTCCGGAGCCCCGGGGCTGGCCCTCTCCATTGGAGATGGCCTAAGTTTTGGTAATTTTAGAACAATGATAATTATACTTTGATTTACATTTTCTTTTCCTTTTATTTTTATTTGAATAAATGATCTTTAGCATTTTTTTTCTTTAATACTATTGAAATTTGATTGAAATGGCATAAAAAATTATTTTGTAACATAGGGGTAAATTGTCACATTGATCATAACACATAGATTTCAATTACCACATTATCATAACACAAATGGGTAAATTGTCACATATAAAATGTCAGGAAAAATGGTGTAAAACTTTTATAAGATTACAAGAGGTAAAATGTTCTTTTCAAATCACAGATAAATAAATCAAACATTATGAATATCACAGGGGGTAAATTGTCATTTTCTTTTTGATAATTCAATACTTCATTAAATAATAAACATCATACAAAAGGTTCAACAAAATCAAAGATCGGGTACCCATCATCACAAAAAACATTACAAGGTATTAAATTAAAAGGGATCCTAGTCGACCAATTCGAAGCAAATACCCACGAAGCTAGGTTGTGAGCGGTAAAATTAGTACCACGGTGGGAGAATCGAAACTTCCACCTAGGCCGCTCTTATAGACATTGTTATATGGATAAGCAATTTTTATTTTTTGGAATTATATTGTTTGGGTTATTAGTCAAGTGAAAAAAATTTATATCTAAATGGCCATGATCAAAGGATAAGATAGAAGAGAATATAAGAGAAACACTTTACATTCACAATGTATGAAAAAAAGGTTTTAAAGCCAAATCTTTTGGGACGAAACTATTGTCGTGATAGATCTGATTTGATGTGACGAAATGATTCGTCATAATAGAGCGACCGAAAACTCACTTGATGCGACGAAATTTAATTATTGTGATAATTTATTCGTGTTTGAATGACAAAAATGTTGTCATCAATCTGATGCAATTGCGAAAAATTAATTTAGTAACAATCTTGCGGACAAATGGAAAATTTGTCACATGAGGCCTTATTTGACGGGGCCTACTCGACTACCCTTGTGATGAAATATTTCGTCATATAAATCTTTGTGAAAAAAAGGCAAAATTGCAGAAAACTTTCCAAATTAATCAGTGATTTTGGATTTCGTCCAAAGCTATATTCGTCCCGTAATTTTATATTTTTTTGGAATATCGTCCCACTTGCCACATGGCTGCTTACGTGTCAAGACGTGGCAAATTTTAGCATGAACAATTATACAAGATTGCAGAATTTGTCCCAAACTAATTACAAATTTTGATTTTTTGTCCCAAACTATATTAACTTGCCGAATTTCGTCTCACAATTTGTTATTTTGCATGACTTTAGTCCATTATTAAATTTCTAATTTAATGGAAATGACGATTCATCTTTTACTTTTTTAAGGGACTAATGGTAATTTACCCCTGTAATATTAATAATATTCAATTTACCCACTGTAATTTGAAAAAGAGCAATTTACCCCCCTATAAAAAATTTAAAAAGGTATTTTATCCCCTTGAACTGGAGAGTGTAACTCAATTGCATAAATTGAGAATGGGCATGCAAAGTGTTCTATAACAAGGGGGTAAATTGCTACATTTATTATAATACAGGAGATAAATTGCCACATTTATCACAACACAGGGGGGTAAACTGTCACATTATCATAACACAGGGAGGTAAATTGAGCATTATGAATATCACATGGAAATAAATTGCCATGAACTTTTTTTTAAGAGAAAAATAGTATGAATTTTCGAAATTCCCGTGCGCTTTAAGAAAAAAATCCTATCTCAGTTCATTAGGAAAAATTTGTGCATTTTTTTTTTGTATTAATAAATAATAAATATTCTTAATTAGTTTGGAACGAGGTCTTTTTTCCCATGTCATTTCAATTGCGGGACGAAAGTCGGCGTGTTGATATAGTTTGGGACGAAAAATCAAAATTTGTAATTAGTTTGGGACGAATTATGCAATCTTATATTTATGATAAAATTGCCACGTCATGACACGTAAGCAACCATGTGGCAAGTGGGACGATATTCCAAAAGAATATAAAATTACGGGACAAATTTGGCTAAGTGATATAGCATGGGACGAAAATTCAAAATCACTAATTAATTTGGGACCTTTTTTGCAATTTTGCCAAAAAGAATGGACCTTCGAAATATTTCGTCATATAAAATACTTTTTAAAGTAGTGAATTTAGCTTCACACCTTAATCACTTCACCATCTTTATTAACCAACATTCAGCAAATCTAAATACATGCATACCACTTTACAAGCCCCAATTAAGCTCAAGTTTAGATTTTAAAGCCAATTTATTAATCTAAAATTTAAAGGATGCTAATTAATCTTTAGGCTCAGAATTTGTTATCTAAAGGAACTCCAATCCGTAAAGGAAAAACGGACGCCAAAATCACTATTTGACTCGGCTTTGTGCCTAGAACATATTGGTGAAGTCTAGTTGTCGGATAAATGGCCGAACAATAGCCATATGTGCAAAGAAATTCCACTTTGAATCCACTGCTTTACGTTGCGATTTCTCCATCTACGATCACTATTATCGAAAAATACCACCATCATGTTGCAGATCTATGCTTAGTGAATGATTACCTAGAGTGCTTAATCGGCTTGGTGGAATATTATTGAGAGTTTTTGTGTGTGAAAGTGTTCTCAATCGCTTGAACTGGGGAAGAAGATGAAGTTTTAATTTTTTTTTTTTTTTTGTTATTATTAATTTCGACCTTTAAGTGTGAGGTATTGGCATTTTAGTTCTCAATTCAAATGTCTTTCTCGTTTTTCCTTTTATTTCAAACCTCAAAGGCTCAAAGTTTCACAAGAATGAGCTATAATTTGCAAAATAATACTTAATGAGTGTTTACTAATTTAAATAATTTAATTTAAGTTAATCTTGACCTGATTGACTTAGTTTAAAAGCACTAAAATTTTCTCAACCCAATTTTAAACTTTTAGAACACGTTTGTTTGTCTGGGAATGGCATGCAATTTGGTAATCTGATTACCAGACATCATATAATTGTGTTTGGGTTGATTTACTATATTTTGGGAAAGGAATTAAATTCCCCATAATTAGGAATCTTGCCTTCATAAACTAGAAATCTGAAACCCAAGTTTTCTATGGTATTCTAATTCCATTCCCTTTGGAATTCATGGTAAAAATTAAAAAGACAATATTTTCCATATATACTCCCTCTCTCACTCACTCACACACACACACTATATATAATTAATTAATTAATTAATTAATTTGTATTTACTATAATATACAAAAATTAAATCAATTATGAATTTTGATGTATCGTAAGTATATTGTATATTTAATCAACATTAATAATAATTACTTACACCCCTTGAAATTATGTGCAATTACATGGTCATCCTTTAAAGTTTCAATAATTACAAAACAATATTTGAAGTCTTTAAAAAAATTAACTTAACATAAAATACATTTTACCACTTCATTATACTTATTAAATTAAGATAAATGTCAAAATATTAACTGATTATTGGTTGAGTAAAAAAAGTTAAATTTAAATTTTAAATTAAAAAAATCTCATAAATCATTTCTAATAATATATAAATGGAACATTTTTGTTAACATGTGTAAAAATGAATTCCATTTCTTAAGTTTACCAAACATTTGAAAAGAAGTTTGTTACATTCCTTCATGAAATCCCGAGTGTTACCCAAACAATATAATGGCGTTATATTCCTTGTAATCACATTCCTAGAAATCAAATTCCTAGAATCAGATTCCATTCCCGTTAAACAAACGGGTCCTTAGTGCTTTTAAATCTTAGTGCTTTTAAACTAAGTCAATATGTTACGGTATGTTGTTAAATATATGAAATTTAAGTTTACTATTTGTATGATTTTCTTACCATAATAAAGGTATATATATTACATAAATATGTTACGGTATGTTGTTAATCAATGGAAGATTATAATAAAATAAAAAATTCCAATATAGTCAGCATTGAATGGAAGTTATATACATGTATAGATAGAGTCATAGAGATATATTTATGCAATTACTAAATTTATTTATGCTATTACTAAATTTTCATTTCCATTACATGTATATAAGAACATAAAAGGATGGATGGCACTTGACTTTCATGACTATCAATTTATTTGATTCAGATATGGTGCCAGTTCTCATAGTACTGTTTTTCTGCTTACTACAAAACACACTAGTCTTCGGACTCAATTCATTCCATAAGATTTTGCTTCCATCGATTGGTTCTGAATCATATGCTTTCGATTCAGAGAATGGCATAATTTACACTGGTTTGAATGATGGCAGAATTGTCAAATTCCATGACGCAAAAACTGGTTTTGTTGATTTCGCCACCACGGTTTCAAATAGGTAAAATATCATAATTAATCTAAATGGATTAATTAATCTCATTATACTTGTTGGTTTTTTTTTTTTTAATCCAAATTATATATGTTGCGTTATCTCAACTAATAATGATTTTTCAGACCTAAGAAATTATGTGATGGGACAAAAGGTGATCTCAAAATTTGTGGTAAGCCGATAGGTCTCGAATTCAATCAGAAAACAAAGGAGCTCTATGTCATCGATGCTTACCTTGGGTTGTTAGTGGTGGGAAAGGAGGGTGGTGTAGCAACTCAACTTTCGAGAGGAACACACTTTGATTATGCAGATGCATTTGACATAGATACAACCACCGGAGTGATTTATTTCACAGATGTTGGAGATATCTTCTCTAAAAACCCGTAAATGATCTTAATTTTGAATATATGTTATATGTATGAAATGCTCCAAGTAATGGATTTTTGTTTCTTGCAGTAATTTCACAGATATAGTTTATAGAGCTAGCGATAGAGGTGGTAAACTATTGAAATATGACCCCAAGACGAAAAAGATAGACGTGCTTTTAAAAGGTCTGGCAATGCCAGTGGGTTTGGCAATCAGCAAGGATGGGGCATTTGTACTGATTTCAGAATATCTAACCAGCAAAATAACGAGGTTTTGGGTAAAAGGCCCCAAGGCTAATACTTCAGAGACATTTGTACAACTTCCGGGGAATCCAGATAACATAAGGAGAACGAGTTCGGGAGACTTTTGGGTGGCGGTGAATATTCTGAAACTGCAACCTACGCTAACCGCATTTCCCTTGGGACAAAAGATTAGTGCAAAGGGTCAAATTCTACAGACAGTAAATTTCTATGGAGAATATAACGCTACGTCTATTACTGAAGTTCAAGAGCATCTTGGTACTATTTATGTGGCTTCGTTAAACACTGATTTCGTAGGTGTTTACAAGGGTTTGAGGTGTTAAATTCTAGATAATTTTCGAATTAGTGATTTAATTATGGTGAATGTATAATAAGTTACCAGATTTAATCTTGAGTGAAAATTTGATTCATCATGTTAATTACTCTTTCAGGTTAAATGCATTCTGAAGTATGGCCTAGATTTAATTAAAATGGAGTAATATTTATCTTGTTGGCATTGATGAATAGATTTATTCAGTTAATTTCTTATCATCTTCCAATGTATGTATTATAATCTTGAGCATGTTCATTTCAAAACCAATCCACATAGACATTTTTCTGGGTAAATGTTAGGGATTAATCCAATGGGAGGGTTCGAATACTAGGGTCTTCTTTTTGATAATTTAATAATTTAGGAATGGAAGAGTTCTAATGCTACAAAGATTATCATAATTTTGGTAGTTTCCAGTTATTTAGAATTTCCTTGTTTATTTTTTTGTTTATTTTGGTATACTAGAATTTTGTGTCTAGTTATTTAGGTCATTATAAGCTTAAGAGGGTGTATTTTTCTAATTAGTACTCCCTCCATTCCACATTACATGTCGTTTAAGGTTTTTTCACAAGAATTCAGGAATCAATTAATACCCTAAATTTTAGGAAAATAAGAGTGTAGTTGGACAAAATTACCCTCAATTAAATTTTTTGTAACTCCCCATAATCCATCTCTTTCTTTTCGATACATCTTTCTTCTCTCTCTTTTTAATGAAGAAGGGTAAAAATGTCAAAATAGAATTTAAGTTTATCTTGAATTCCTAAAGTGACATGTATTGTGGAATAAATAATTCTCTCTAAAAAGACATTTATTGTGGAATGGAGGGAGTAATATGTAAGCACAATCAAAGATAAACAACTAAATTGGTGAGATCATGCAACTTCAAAAAATTAAAGCCTCCATTCTACCCAATCGAGTTTAATATTTTTTCTTTTTTTTTGGATCAACTAGACTGAGTGTTTACAGCTCGGACCGAATAGTGCAAAAGGTATAGGTCCTCCCCAGTGTGGTGTCTCCAGTAGGATTTGAACTTGAGTCTCGTCTCTGGAGGTCGCAAGTCACTATCACTTGGTCCAACCATTTTGGATATCGAGTTTAATATTTAAGTCAAAACGGGGAGGAAAACCTTTTTATTTTAATATTTTGATATGAGTTTGTTTTCCTGATTTTAATAATGTTTTTTCACCATAAGAATTGAAATGGAGTAGAGTATCTTAAATAAAATAAATCAAGGGAGAATTACATAAACTAATCATGAAGTTTAGTGTAATTATGCGGAGTATCTTTAATGTTTGTAAAATTTCTCAAATTACATGTAAGAAATGACAAGGTGGTCGTTATAATTACACTAAATATAGAGGGAGTTTGAATAATTCTCCAAATTATTAATATTATACATTCAAATCTAATTATTTATAAAAATTATTTTGTTTGGTTTTTATTAGATAAACTACAAAACAATTGGGCCTTAATAATTTAGCTGTAGTAATTGTTAGTTGGATCGTCACCCTCAAAAAAGAATTTCATACACAATATTAAAAACTCTTTTCTTTTTCCTTTTCCCCCTTAAGCTTTAGATATTAAATTCTGAATAGGAAGATCGTAAATTATAAGCAGTACAATCCCGAACCCTAACCCCCTTTCTTCCTAATTTCTGAAAAATGTGTGAAGTTCCGCCGGATTTGTATTCCGATATACTGTCTAGAGCGTTCGTGGAGTCTCTGCTTCGGTTCAGGTGCGTATGCAAAGCGTGGCGCCGCATCATAGACGATCCAGCCTTCATCAAATTGCATCTCCGCCGTCAATCCAAAGCCGTCCACCTCATTTTTTGTAATGACACATCTACTGAGCACTATACCGCATCTTTGGACTCCCTTAATTGTTGTTATTCTTCTAAAGCCCCAACCAAAACGGTTGTGGCGTCACCTCTCAAGACACCGATGCATACACCTACTTTGCCCGTTTCCTCGTGTAATGGTCTCATTCTCATTTCAGATACAGTTGCAGATGTAGAGGTGCTTTGGAACCCGTTCACTCGGGAGGTTCATGAATTGCCAGGTGGAACGGGTCATTCTCATTTATTTTGTGGGCTGGGGTATGAATCTGTTACTGATGACTACAAGTATGTGAAAATTGGAAAATATGACTTTCCAATTGCTACTAGTTATAGGCGCCAGACTTTGGTGTACAGTCTGAAATCAAATTTTTGGAAGAGGGTGAAAGACTATCCTCATTACTTAACCTGGCCAAGCCATGGCCTTGGAGTTTGTGTGAATGGTACATTGCATTGGATCAGTGCGATGAGGGGAAATAATGATGAACCAATGATAGTTGCCTTCGATCTTGCTACTGAAGATTATTACACATTGCCACTGCCTTCCGTACCTTTCACACCACATTGGCCAGCTCCAGAGATTTTAAATGCTTTGGGTGAATACTTATTAGTGACTTGGAAAGACTCGGTGTATCGTTTGGATGATTATGGAGGAAAAAACATGTGGACTAAGTTGTTCTCATTTAGTGGTGGTATGGGATTGAGAAACATCAGGCCTATAGCTTATTTTAAGAGCAAAGGAGAGTTTTTTCTCCGAGCTAATGCTGGTGAGTATTTCAGGTTTGATATTAAGAAAAAATCTGCAAAGAAAGTTAGTATTGGTGGTGCCCAAGATGGATGGTATTCCCAAATTTGTCTGCCAAGCCTTGTTCGACTCAGTAATAGTGGTGGTGTTGATGAAAGTATTGCTGGAAAAGGAACATCAGCAAGGAAGAGGAAGAGGGCTACTAAATACTGATTGGTGAAACTAGTCTTCATAGCCTATGTATATCAATGTCAATTTCAGTTAATGTGACATGAGATTTTGAAGGCCATTACTTTTATACCCTGCATTGTTATTATACTTACATGGCCACCCAAACTATTGCTACTAATTGTGAAAAAAGACATTTGCCTATTTTAATTAGAGTTAATGGAAATTTACCCCATGTGATTTGAATAAGAGCACTTTAGCCCCCTATAATCTTATAAAAGTTTAATACCACCTCTCTGACATTTTTAAACTTGAAAAAAATGTGGCACGTTACCTCCTTGTTGTGATAAATGTGGCACTTTACCTCTTGTGTTATGATAAATGTGGCAATTTACTCCTGTGTTATGATAAATGTTACACTTTACCCCCTATGTGACAAAAACACTCATCATGCCCAATCTTAATTTCTGCGGGGGTTAAATTGATCTTTTTCAGATTACAAAAAGGTAAATTGAACATTATGCATTTCACAGGGTAAACTAACATTAGCTCATTTTAATTATATGTCTTGTAGGCTTTTTTAGAGAAGATTATTTGTCTTCTAGTTTAATGATGAAAATATGCTTCATTAAACTGAATTTTGTTCTCCATTAATGAATCGTTCTTGTTGTTTAAGCATGCCTATAATTTGCTGATGTTCGGAAGGTAACCAGCACTAATGAATTTTAAGTACATTTGTGATTACGGTTTTGCAAGTTAGTTAGGACCTATGTTATTGTTATGCACATTCTATCTCCGGTAATGAATGGGTGTACTCTTGAAATTAAATTTCAGTCTGTTGTGGATTTGAAGTTCATTATTTTTAAATATCTATCATAAATTATACTGAATGTACTTGGATCCTAATTCCTAATATGATTCTAGCATGAATTTTTGACTGGATAAGTATTGGCTGAACAAAAATTGGAAAGGGATGCTAATATTTAAGCCAAAACAAGAAATTGAGAGTAGAATTTGCTCATCAAATCAAGATAAAATTCAAAAGTGAAATTTATCTTGATTTAAAAGTGGACTGTTGATATCCATCACTATTTAATTTGGAACTTGAATGGAAGCATTATCATGAGTCTATTTTAGGGTTATTTGTGGTCAAGACTCTTTTGTGTCCAGAGTGTATAGTAGTATGATAGGATCCCGAGGCTTGGTGGAGGCACATCCCGTGATTTACATCATTCAGGATTCTAGGGCAAGGATTCTGAAGGTCCATGATTAGTTTGATGTAAGCTTGGACACCTGGATTATCAAACAAAAAAAATCAATCTGATTTGGCTTGATTTATTAAAAAAAAGTATTCGAGTAGAGTGTCGATGAATCTTATTCGCTTATAAAAATCTGTATTATAGAGTATGTAAAGTGAAAATGAATCTAGGATAATCTGATCCGGTAATGATGCTCCTTAAGACTAATATAGTGACGCAATAGTTTTTTTTAGTATTATTAAATTACTTTTACTTTTGAATTCAGTATAATTTTTATTGTCAACTAATATAATTGATATTTTTTATGTTCGTGCTATGCCAAAGAAAGAAAGATTGGAAGTAGTAGTAAATAAAATTCACCAACAATATTGCTCGGTTCCCTCGACTCTTTAATCTTTAATCACAAAATTTTTCATTCCATAATCATTACTCTCTTCGTTTGTTTTTTAGTCGTTTTGGAGGATTACACACAGATTAAGAAATGTAATAAATAGTCATTTTTTTAAAGCAAAAATCCCAAAATACATTTTTAATCAAATAATTATAGCGTTAATTATAAGTACTAATAAGAAGGGCCAAATTGTTAAAAAAATATTAATTTTAAATTGAAATCCTAAAACGACAAATAAAAGTAAACAATTTTTTTTTGCTGAAACAACAAATAAAAAGACGGAGGGAGTAATCAATTACGTACTCTCCCTCGGAGTACCGATCTGGAGAGAAGCAACCACCCAACTCGCCCAAAGTCAATCTAAAAGACTTGAATGTACCTAACAACGAAGTAGCAATGGATAAAATCAATCATGTTCAATCTCCAAATCCATAATAACTAGTTCGAACAAGGCTTGTCAAACAAATTTGAGAAGAAAAGGTATCATAACCTTGTTCGAGAAGCGGGATACAAAATGGAACCAAATTAAGAAGCTCATTTCTATCATGTTGTAGAAGAACCTATCCTTCACTCTTAGAATAAGTTACGGGCCTCACAGGTTCCACAGACCAATATTATCTCTATGTAAAACTCATGAAAGAGGGCATGTTTGTTTGGTATCTCCAAAAAAAAATTGTGTTCAAGAAAAGCGAGACTAACACCATTTTTATTTTCTGAAATAAATTTATTATCTCTCAGTTTTCCCAAACTGCTCTCCCAAAAGCCAAACAAACAATTTTTTTGTCTAAAAAAAAAATTCTACACAACTATACTTTGATTTGACATAAAATACCCAATCTCTTACACAATTTATCTCACATAACAAACATGATTTGACATAAAGTTTTACACGTCTTATTACACCTACAACCTAAACTCTTCCAAAAAAAAAACTACACTACCTTATTTTCAAATCACTCTCTCAAAATCCAAACAAATAACATTCCGCAAATCGAGATTATTTCACAAACCCTCCACCACTCTCACAAACTACTCTCCCTGATGCAAAACAAACAGGCCCGGAGTCTCGTAGGACATTAGAGAAATAGAAAATAAAGGTGCATTCATTATATTCCCAATTTTTGTGCTGCCAAGTGTCCAGTCAAAAACTTGAAGCTAGAATCATATTTGAATTCAATTACATCCACGGTACTCAAATTTATGATAAATACTAAAATAAGTAAAGTAAAATCCAAAACAGATAGAAGTTTAAATTCAAGAGGACATCCATTCATTACCAGAATCAGAATCTGGAGGACAAAAACTTAGGTCCTACAATATCAATTAGTATCACATATAATTCTACTCCTGCACTAACTTGCAAATATTTTCAGGCAAAGGTTGGAGGGGAGACATTAGCTAAAAAAGGCATTTGAATTTTGATTTTGAAGTAGTCTTCCATGCAATGATTTTTTTCCCACAAATACAGATAACAATAATCACAAAATACTTTTAAGATCCATCTCATGTAAACTAAACCAATATGGAATGGAAGTTCACCTCAGCAATGCTGGTATTTGCTGCAAAACCATCCGTATAAACTATCTACCAAATAAAATCTTACCTTTACAGAATCCATTGATAAAATAAAATCAACATTCAAATCTTCCTACCAACAGAATAATTTGTCGTTCACTTTTTGGGCTCACAAAGTCTCTGCTACGAATTTTATCCGTAATGTTCTAACTATAGAAACCTCAGTGATTTGATAATTACCTATTTGAAGAATGAGTGAAAAGTTGTAGGTTAAGTATTATAACAGATGCGGGGTAAAAAAGTATTGCTTTCCAAATCTCATGTCAAATTAACTGGAATAAATATTGACATAGGCTACGAAATGAAGATAATTCGGTTCTTAAATTATGTAAATTGATATAATAAACCTCCTTTTTCTTTACATTTCTATGACTTCCTTGTTAGCCATACCACAATCTAAAATCAGCTAAAAAAACAACTTTTTGAGATGATCAGAAATAAGAAGGCCAATATTACCTATACTTAGGACTTATCTTCTTCCTTCCTCATCTTCCATTTGCAGCTTATTTCCATCAACACCATCACTATTACTAAGTCGAACAATGCTTGGCTGACAAATTTGGTAATACCAATATTCATGGGCACCAGCAATTCTAACTTTCTTTACAAAATTTGTTTCAATATCAAACCAGATACACTCATGGGTTGTATTAGCCCAGAGAAGAACCTCTTCTTTGGTCTTTGAATAAGCTATAGGCCTGGCATTCCCCATTCCCATATCACTCATCGAGAATAACTTAGTCCATGAGTTTTTTCCTCCATAATCATCCAAACGATATATTGAGTCTTCCCAAGTCACTAATAAGCATTCACCCAAAGCATCCAAAATGGGCAATGTGGAATCCCCTTGTAGTTTGGAGAGTTCGGAAGGCAGTGGCAGCGTGTAATAATCGTCAGTAGCAAGATCAAAGGCAACTAATTCGTCATCCCCAGTCCAATGTAATGCGCCATTTACAAAAACTCCACGGGCCGTAGGTACATCATGAGGACAGTCCTTAACCTTCCTCCAAGAATTCGATTTCAGACTATAAACTAAAGTCGGGCACCTACACTCATGAGTAGTTTGATTGTAATATACTAAAATTTTCACAACCTTGTAGTCATCAGTAACAGAATCATAACCGAATGCGATACTCGAACAACCTTCCTGTTGACTTGACAAGACAGTAGAAGTATATGATGGCAACACGTGGGTCTCCCGAGTTGAGGGGTTCCAAAGCGCCAACACATTTTCAATGTCATTTGGAATGAGAATGAGACCATTACATGAGGGAACGGGCAAAGTAGGTTTACGAGACACATGACCATGTCTCGATGTCTCAACAACAACCCTTCCGGTTAGGTAACAATTAAGGGAGTCCAAAGATAAGGTACAATGCTTCATACCTATGTTATTATATAAAATGAGCTGACCGGCGTTGAATTGACGGTGGAGATGCAATTTGATGAAGATTGGATCGTCTATGAAGCGGCGCCACGCTTTGCTGACGCACCTCAACCGCAGCAGACAGTCGACTTCCAGTCTAGACAGTATTTCAAAACACAAATCCGGCGGAAGTTCAGACATTTTTCCGGGATAATTCAAATTAGGAAGAAATTAAAGGGGGCTAGGGTTCGGGATTCAAAGGGACGACTTTATTTATGGCTGTCTATATTGCCAGAGTAACCAGAGCAAAATTTATTATTACCCAATATGCCCTTATATTTAGAATTTAGTTTAACTTTAATATATTAGTTGCCATAATTATTCTCATTTTAATATATCTATTATATTAACTAATTTTTCTTTAATTATCTCCTCGTTAATGTCTGAAATCGTCAATCACTCATTTCTTCAACTGTTTGTATTCCTCTTTCTTCAAATATAAAGCACCGAAACAGTATTTAGTCAAATATAAATGAATTGAATCTAATATTTAACTCAATCTATTAGAACCGGTAATTCTTCCAAGAAGTCTTTTTGATTTTCTTAGCTTAATAAAGAAACACTAAATCGTGAAATGCTAATTCATTCGTGTGAATGTGTAATGCTTGGAGTTTCTTCTTCTTCTTTTTTATTAGGTTTCTGAATTCATTATCAATTAATTTAAGCCCATATTCAAAAAGTTTGATTTAAAAAAATGTCCTTAAGATATTAATAATTTGTAAAATGTCATTATCTTCAATTATTAAACCACAACTTAAGAAATTATTGACTGTACCCTAAAAAATTTAAAAATAAAAATCGAACCCAATCTTCACGTTTTCACATATTCATGGCTTTTGGCATTCGGGATGTCCAAAAGCCATGAATTTTTTTTTCAAATCTTCATGGATTTTGGCGTTTGGACATCCCAAACGCCAAAAGCCATGAAAAATTAAAATCGAAAAAAATTAAAAAAATTCAAAATTTTGTTCTTGGCCGTTTGGCGTCATATGGATCTACATTTGCTTGATTCTCTTCGTCCATCATCTCCGGATTATTTTTAATAGCAAGGTTGGGATTGGGTACCATCTCAAATTTGGAAGAGAATTTGAATTTGAGAGATATTTGATTTGGAGTGGAGTGTTTGAATTTGAGAGAGAGAGAGAGGTGAAATTAAATATTTAAATTCAAAATTCAAATTTGATGAAGGGGGAAAAAATAATGAAAGTGTTAATGAGATTTGTGAGGATGACATTAAGTGGAATGACATTTTTTTTAATTATGGTTTTTGGGAAGGGTATTTGCCCAATTTACCCGTGGATCAACATTTGTTTTCTTTCACTATTTTAGTTCATACATGGACCGAAAACTTTAGCTTTTTGATATGTGGAACATCAATGGTGTAATACTGTACATAATTAAACCATCGATAATAATTATGGACGAAACTTTCCCCACATAATGGCAAGGAAAGCATTCTATAATACTATTATGCACTAGATTTCTTGATTTGGTGATGGGATTTATTTGTCACTTAGTATTAAGCTAAATTGTGTAATTATAAAGTACTCTTTTGTAGTTTTTCCATGCTTGGGATTTGGTAGAAATAACGTAAAATTTGATGTGTATTTCTCATGATGAAGCCCATCAAATTCAGATGATACAAATAATTTTCTAATGGAACTATTTAAATTAAGAATTTATTAGATTACAATTAAAAAAATTGTATGAAATAGGGTAATTTGATTAGGAATCAAACGACTTTTCATTCATTAAAAATTATTTCAGAATTTACAAATTCTCCAACAAAACAGGTAAATCATTCAACTAAATCAAAATAAATTTTATTTGAAAGCTTAGCCACTTCATGAGCAACCCGATTGCCATCCCATTTTGTATACCGAACCTTAAATACTTCAGAGCCTCAATATTCCAAAGCCTACCAGTTTTATTACAGTATTTCTTTTTATTTTAGATTAATTATTTTGCTTTCTCCACCTTTTCTCCCTCCTTCTCAGTCCCACTTCGGTCATTTCACTCAACCCTTCAATCCGACGGCTCACACCCGTCATCTTCTTCCTCTTCCTCTTTCACCTCAGGGCCAAGTGTACTACTCTCTCCTCTCTTTCTCTCTCTCACACACACACACACACACACACACACACTCATACACATTATAACCGCCTCTTTAACTTTAATCCCCCTCTTTTCATATCTATAACTATATCTGAGGTTTATATCGCCCTTAAAGTTCGGCCGCGTTAAGTTCAGGTATTCTTCGATCTGATTCTCAGTCTATATATTATTCTTTGTTTTGTACTTAGTGTATTTTCATCTCTTGATAAATTTGATTCCTTTCGATTTTGAGTGGTAATTAGCAAATTTGCATGTCTCTGCTCTGTGGTTATCTATAATTTTTTTTTCTAGGTTTAGGGTTTGAATTGAGTGGGACGGAGTGTTGTAATTGGCGATTGAGTTTTGAGAAGAGGTTCTATTTCTATAATTGCTTTTTATTTTTATTTTTATTGGTTGCTTTAATATCATGCTGATGTATTTTTATGTTTTTCCTAGGACTTTGAAGTTGAATGAACCTATTCTGGAATCAGGTGCTGTGAAACTTTGAGTAGCTGTCAATTTGTATTTGATGTGGTTATGTTACTGTTGAATGGCGATTGAAAAGAATTGCTTCAAGGTGGCAAGATTCAACCCCGAGTATCAATCACCTCATAGTAGGGACACAGTTATGTCTAGTGATGACGATGATTTTCAGCGGCGGAACTCTATTTCAGCGGTTGAATCATATGATGATGAAGATGATGACGAATTTGATGACTGTGATTCAGGTGCAGGTTCTGATGACTTTGATTTACTGGAATTAGGGGAAACTGGAGAGGAGTTTTGCCAGGTTGGCGGTCAAACTTGCAGTATTCCTTACGAACTATATGATCTTCCGGGGTTGAAAGACGTGCTTTCTATGGAGGTGTGGAATGAGGTTCTAACCGAAGAGGACAGATTTGGTCTTGCCAAGTATTTACCTGATATGGACCAAGAGAATTTCGTGCTTACATTGAAAGAGATTTATTCTGGTGATAGCCTGCACTTTGGGAACCCTGTTGACCAGTTGTTTGACATGTTAAAGATAGGATTGTGTGAGCCGAGAGTGGCACTTTATAGGCAGGGTTTGAATTTCTTGCAGAGAAGAAAACATTATCATAACTTGCGTAAGCATCAGAATACCATGGTGACTAATGTTTGTCAGATAAGAGATGCGTGGCTGAATTGCAAAGGGTATAGTATCGAGGAGAAGCTTCGGGTGTTAAATATAATGAAGAGTCAGAAGAGCTTGATGAATGAGAACATGGAAGATTTTGGAAGTGAGTCATCTGACAGAGAGGAATCAGGCGATGGTTTGTGGGGCAAAAAGGTGAAGGATCAAAACCTGGGCCAGAAGTACTCTGGGTACGGTATAGGTGCTGCTTCAGATATTTCTTCTCGTGGCTGGAAGGCTCACACGGAGTCAGCCAAACATGGAAAGCAGAACCCCGTAGGAAATTCAAAGTTTGCTGGATCAAAGAACACTCCAATGGAAGTGGTAGTAGACCGCTTTCCTTCTACTCATCCTAGAGTTGGAATGAAGTCAGGTCGTTATAACTCAGGAGTGCCACTTTCTCGGTATAACAATCCGGCAAACCATGATTCTGTTGTAGCAACCAGGATGAATGAGCAGATGAAAGAGGATGACGGTGATGAGGAAGAAACAATGTATGAAGTCGCTGTGCACAGAGATCAAAATTACCTTCGAGTTGGAGCACAGGAGAAACCTGGGGCTTCCAAATTTGGCAAGAAACATGAAGGTTCGAGAGGTGAAGAGGACTCAGATAGTATCACGAGAATACCCATTTCAGGGAGGAATGATTTACGTGCTCTTGGCAGAAATAAGACCATTAATCAGTTGTCTGATATCAAGGTACTAACTGCGAGGCCATCTCATGTGAGAAACATATATGATGGGGTGGAGAAGGTAAAGTACTCCGATAATCTTCAGCAATTCACTGCTGAAAAAAATATGAAGATTGGTAAGGGTCAGAAGTCGAATTTGTCCTTGAAAGGAAGTCAAATAGAGCGTTTACATGGAAATGATATAGTAGGGCTTGGTAAGCCACACGATGGAATGTTTCCCGCTGATGTATCATATAAACCTAGTGATTTGACTGCCAAAAGTAAGAAATGGAAGATGAGTAGGGAAACTGTTGGTCTGAATCCAAATGACAAATTTTTGCATGATGAGCATAGAAATAAGACTTCACATGATAAGTTTTGGGAAACTTCTCTGCAGAGTGGAAGACAAGAGGGGGTGGGAAACAGAGGTAATAGGATGTTTGGCAGAGGTGAAGACACAGAATCGGATTCATCAGAACAAATGGATGACGATGAGGATGACAATCCTTTGATGAGGAGCAAGCGGGCTTACCCTGGTGGTGTGGCGGACTTGAAATATGACCTAGATTCAAACAAGACTAAACTTCCTACGAAAGTTAAAAAGCACAGTTACAGAATCCTTGATGGGTCTTCGCACTCTTCTCGAAAGATAGATGGTTATAGCAAAAATTTAGAGACGATGCGAGCAGATCAGATGGGGACTATGCATGATGTTGGGTACTCTAATAATTTTCCTACTACAGATTTGGATAAAACCTATTTTTCTGGACCAGGCCATGTGATTGGCAATGCAGGTCACAAAAAAATCAACATGTTGGGAAGAAATGGCTTTGTAGAAGGGAACCATGGCAGAAACTTCCACATGGCATCACTGAAATCCCGGCACACCCTAGAGGGAAGGCTGAAAGGTGAAGTTCGTCATGATTTCGATTCTCCTCAATCACATTATGCACATGACTATAGTGTTGAGGATGAATTATTCTGCACACAGTCACCACGTGCAGATAATGCAGTTCCTTTCAAGTTGGGAAAGAACGTCCAAATGGTTGAACAGTCCACTTGCCATTATCCTGAAAGATCTGGTGTACCATTGATAGGGTGCAATGCACTATCAAAGAAGCGGAAAATAAAGGATGACCCGACTTACATGGAGATGCGAGATAATGACTATCTTCATCTTGAGGCTCAGCTGCGACTTGATGACATGAGTACTTTGAGGAAACGTGGAAAAAACAAGGTGGAGGATGCCCCTGATGCTCCAGTGAATGAAATTAGTGGACCAACTTTTATGGAACATGAAACGGAAGATGTGAAGGAAGAAACTAAGCCTCAGAAAAAGTCATTTCCTTTAATTATACC
This sequence comes from Penstemon newberryi var. newberryi, assembly GCA_030819805.1. NCBI lineage: Eukaryota > Viridiplantae > Streptophyta > Magnoliopsida > Lamiales > Plantaginaceae > Penstemon > Penstemon newberryi. The sequence goes on along the minus strand of JAUALY010000006.1, from coordinate 5,943,998 downwards.
CACTGTTCATACTGGCTTCTCGTTCTCCATTATTCATCTTCTTTCAGCTGTTCGAGTGGCGATGATTACTCTGCTTCCAGATGATTCCTCAGAAGCCGGAAAGCCTCCGGATATGAATGATTCTGGACAAAGGATCAAGAAGGAGAATCTGGACAACCAGCAACGAGGTACCAATGTGGTTAATTCAAATTCAACCATGGATATTCATACTTCTATGCCTTCTGCTCAAGCTAATGTCCCTTCTCTAACTGTTCAAGACATTGTTAACCGTGTTAGATCAAATCCTGGAGATCCCTGTATTCTTGAAACCCAGGAACCGCTTCAGGATTTGGTCAGAGGTGTTCTGAAGATATTTTCATCCCGAACCGCTCCACTAGGAGCAAAAGGGTGGAAACCACTTGTTGTCTATGAAAAATCTACAAAGGGTTGGTCATGGATTGGTCCTGTCTCGCATAATGACTTTGAGGAGGCGGTTGAAGAGGTCACATCTCCAGATGCATGGGGCCTTCCTCATAAAATGCTTGTCAAGTTAGTTGACTCATTTGCTAACTGGCTTAAAAATAGTCAGGATACACTTCAGCAGATAGGAAGTCTTCCTGTCCCTCCTTTGACACTGATGCAAATCAATTTGGATGAGAAAGAAAGATTTAAGGATCTGAGGGCTCAGAAGAGTTTAAGTACCATCAGCCAGAGTTCTGAAGAAGTAAGAACGTACTTTCGGAAGGAAGAAGTCCTTAGGTATCTAATACCAGACAGAGCTTTTTCTTATACAGCTGTTGATGGTAAAAAATCGATCGTTGCCCCTTTGAGAAGGTGTGGTGGAAAGCCAACATCAAAGGCCCGTGACCATTTTATGCTAAAGCGTGATCGACCACCACATGTTACAATTCTCTGTCTTGTGAGAGATGCTGCAGCTAGATTGCCTGGGAGTATTGGAACCAGAGCAGATGTTTGTACATTGATCAGAGATTCACAGTATATCGTGGAAGATGTGTCTGATGCACAAGTAAATCAAGTAGTTAGTGGAGCATTGGATCGTTTGCATTACGAGCGTGATCCTTGTGTGCAATTTGATGGGGAGAGAAAATTGTGGGTTTATTTACACAGGGAAAGAGAAGAAGAAGATTTTGAGGATGACGGGACTTCATCAACAAAAAAATGGAGAAGACAAAAGAAAGAAGCTACTGAACCATCTGATAATGGGGATGTTACTGTTGCGGCACTTGATTTGGTTTCTGATCTCAATGTTGAGGCATCATGTGCAGACAACGATAAGGGATTAGAGCCTGATTACCACAATAGTAATGATAATGTGGAGCACAATGCTGAAACCAGTCATGGTTCTGATCAGAGTATGCATCATGGTCCTACTCCAGTGATGTGGAATGGCCTCGAGTTGAATTCTATTGAAGAAAATAAATTGGCTCATGAACAGATTTCCGTCAATGAAGATTTTGATGAAGATGCATTTGATGGAGAACCACCAGCTTGATTCTTGAAGACAAGCCATCCGTCTTTTGCCATTAGGTAATTTAGTTTAATTTTACCAAAGCTTAATTTGTCACTTCCTTAGTTGCAGCGTTATAGTTCTTCTTCTGTCATATAGGATGATTCCTACACCGAGGGCATTATGTAAAGCATCCTGTATATATAAAATTCAGGAATGTTAAGAAGTGGCTTTACATGTTATAGAATCATTTATAGGGAACACTCTGTTTTCTCTTTTTTTAGTTACATGACAAGATATCTTGGTCACTTTCACTGTGTGAAATATGTACTTGTACATTGTTCACGTTGTACCTATCTATTTCACTTTCTACTCTTATCTACTCTATTGACTTACAAATAAATCTAACCAACTTTCCCCGTGGCAATGTGTATTTTTTAATTTGATTTCTTCATGAATATCCGTACATAAGGACTTCAGTTTCCTGATGTATTTGTGAGAATTTATTCTTTAACAAGACACCTTATAGAATTACTTTTGCTTGTCTCGTATTATGTGGTTCGGGTAAATGTCTTCGATTACTTTCCTTGTGGTATAACAGGGAAAGAGGGATTAAGTATAGCAAAATTTGTTAATGGATTGGTAAGTAGTATTGTGTTCTCCCATAATTTGTCATTGTTAATTAAGTGCATGTTGAACTTTTCTACATGTGCTAGGAATCTCAACTAGGATGAAACATGAAGTGCTAGTAGATTGCTATTTCTTCTACGAGCCAGGTTGGTTATTTTTTCTGGTGGCCTGTGGATATATTGGGTTTGCTGTGTTGTTAAGAAAGACAGAATATGGAAATTTGGTTATGTGATAATGTTTGCTAAGTGGATCTATGAAAACTCAAATGAACTGCTTGTCATGGGAATAAGACAATATATATTGGAATGCTTCCGAAACTAGTTTATATATTCTGGAAATTGACCTTCATGATTTAAGCACCCACATTATATAAAACTTCGAGTTAGGTGTGTAATGAAAACTCTCAATCTATTGAAATTGCATTAAGCTGGATTCTCACTTGTTTCATCCATGAGATCTGAATCCTGATGAGTCACTAGGAAATATTTTGTCTTTTTTTAAATTTTTAGAGGTCTCTTGTATGAAGAATTTGTAGTAAAAAGGACCTCATATATAAATTAGGGTAAATTACGAATACCCCCTCAGGTATAGTCTAATTACAAAAATCCCCCTCACGTATTGGGTATTACAAAAATTCCCCTCAGGTTTGTCACATTCTTACAATTAACCCCTTGTCCATAAAATGTTCCAATTTTGCCCTTGAAAGTTATTTGTAATGATTATAATATGTTATAAATTTTAAAAATTGGGTGTTAATTGTTATATCTTGTAAATATAAAAATAATAATCATATATTTACCACCAAAATAATTGATATAATTTATAATTTCCCATAAATTTCAATAAATATTTCAATTTATAATACAATATAAACTTTAATAAATTAAAATTCTTATTTATAATACAATATAATTTATTAAATTTACTAATTTAAAAAATAAATTCATTTAACTAATGTGTAAACAATTCATATTTATAAAATATATTATTAAAATTCTATTTAATTTAATATTTTACAATTTAAATTGCTAATAAATATATAAATAGCTTTTTTTTTTTGCAATATATATTAAAACTTATGGGCAATTAAAATTTTTATCAATTATTCTGGTAGTAAATATATAATTATCTCTTTTCTAATTAATAAGATATAATAATTAGATTCCAAGTTTTAACATTTATAAGACATTACAAATAATACAAATAACACCCAAGGGCAAAATTGGAATATTTTAGGGGGGCAAGGGATTAATTGTAAGAAGATGACAAACCTGAGGGAGATTTTTGTAATATCCAATACGTGAGGGTAATTTTTATAATAAGGGCTTACCTGAGGGGGTATTCGTAATTTACCCTATAAATTATTTCGAAAATCGAAATCATGTGTATTTTATCTTATAAAGTATTCTTTATCTAATATGAATGTTCAAGCCCACTTAAAATATGCTCGAATGCTATGGTTTTCTGTAGGGCTGTCAATTGGACGGATCTCAATCCGAGCCCGATCCGAATCCGGTACGATTTATTAGAATTTTAATCCGATTAGAGATTCAATGGATCTAATCCAATTATAAAGATCCGTAATTCGAAAGACGTGGATCGAATACGGATATGTTGATTGATCCGTTAGATATCTGTATCCGATAATAATAAATAAATTATATATATGCATAATATTTTATTAAAATTAGTAACATTAATAATAATTTACCATTAGTTTTTTTTTTTTTTTTTTTTTGATCTACTAGACTGTATTTACAACTCGGATCGAAGAGTGCAAATGGTATATGTCCTCCCTAATGTGGAGTCTCCAGTAGGATTCGAACTTGAGTTTCGCCTCTGGGGGTCGCAAGTCACTACAACTTCACCCAACCATTAGTTTAATATGATAGTAGTTAATAATTTATTGATAATTTTATTTTTATGCATATTCATCTAAAAACATAAATAATAGTTAAGAAAATTTGAACATGTGAGCTAAATTAAATAAAATCGTAAAGTTATTAATTTTTTTTAGAAAAAAATGTTGATGTAAAATTCGAAAGCGAAAATTTTATTGTATTAAAAAAATATTCGATATCAGATCGAATTCAATCAAAATCCGTTGAACTGGATAAATATAGATCCGAGAGAGATTCGTATTCGAATTGAATCCGATCCGACATAAATGAAGCTGAATATGGACCGATCCTGATCCGCTCCGAATCCAACCCATTGACAACCCTAGTTATGTGTTTGAGCTTGCAATATTTAGTTGGTTTAAGCTATTTTTGTAATCATGTGCAAAGCAAATGTATAGTACTAGAATGATAGATTAAAGTGTATTTTTCTTTTCCTTGATGGAAGATTGTCAAATTCTGCAGATTTTAATATTAATAATATAAACATGACTTCATGTTTACAGGCATGGAGGCGATCCAAATCTATGGTGAAGACATGTGCAACCAATGTTGCATGACGGATCCAGAATTTTTGGTCGGGGCTAAAATAATACTAAAAAAAAATTATAATCAAACAGTTAAACTTAAAGCTTATATTATATATTCAGAGAAACTATATGACGCAATACAAAGACGGGGAGGTGGAGTTTGACAAAAATAACCCTCACGAGATACTTTATTTACATATGATGTCCCGTTCACAAAAGAACACAAAATATTTACGTATTTACATTAATAATTGACCACGATGATTTCTCATTTTTAGAAATCGGTCCATGATAGCATAGTTTGAGATACTGTTAAATATGTCTCTCTATAAAAACAACTAGACTATATATCATTTAGCCATTGATCGCCCATTCAGTTACGAAGTCGATCCTTTACTATCTTCATAGCCGGAAAAACTCTCTCAACTGATGTAGTTGCAACGGGTAGAAAAAGTGGCAATGTCACAAGTTTGTAAATCAACGAGAATGCGACATGCCTTTTAGTTGCAACAATCTTCTTAGCAATATCACCAGTCTCTTTCAAGATAGAAAATCATCACTTGATCGAACATCCCTAATATAATTCTCAAGCTGATTGGGAAGGCCGAAAGCTCAAGAAAAGAGAAGTCGTTTGGATTGAAGATTTTGGATTTGGAGATGTTGGGAGTTGGGAGAAGATTTGGGCTTTAATTGGAACTTAGATAAAGTTAGTTAATATTGGGTTGAATTAATTGGACTAATTTTTTTATCTGTGCTGGGAAATTGCTGATTGGAATAATTTTTTGGGCCTACTTTTTTTAACTACAACACTACTATAATAAAAATAAAAAATAAAAAGATTGAGTCCATCCACCCTTGCATTGATGTATTTGTTTACACAGGAACCAAGCCAGTTGATAGATTAACAATTTCCAAAGAATTATTCTTTTTGGGGATTTAGCTTCAAATCAACATTAATGTTGGGAATGAATAATGCTTTTGAGGGGCGAATTACGGTATGTGATGTGGACTAGGACAAACTAGGACTTAAGATTTAAGTCCCGATTTTAGTTCATGCATTTCCTAATTTATATATATATAGATTCAAGTCTTATATAAAATCTGTCAAATTTATGGTCTTGTCTTAGTAGAAAAATAAACCCCAACTCTATACTTTGTTAATTACATTATAAAGCATATATCTACTGATCTTGTTTACGTTCACTATAAGTAGAAAAACCCTATGGGTTGTTTTCCTTATTTTATAAAGTAAAGCAAAGAGTCCTTGATTTCAACTAAAAATATTAGTAGGTTCTTGTCATTTAATCAGTTAATTTGTTTTCATGAGTTTGTTGGCATGTTTTGCTGCTGATCAAACAATCATCACTATTTCAAAATTCGAAATTATAAAGATGCACTCGTAGGATTTTTTTCCCATTATCAAGTTTTGGTATAACTAAAGTAAAATTTGATGTTGCTGATGTATTTCTCAATGGAGCCTTTCATATTCAAAGGGTTTAAAAAGCTTATTGAAATGATTTACAATCAAATTTTATTATAGTACAATCAAATTGAACATATCTGAAATAAGTTACTAGGACTAATCACTAATGGAATTAGTGACTTATTGAATTATAAGCTCTAACCAACTAAAAGGAATTTGCTAGTCTATTGAACTTGTTTGTTCATCTATTCAATCAGTATCTCTATTTAAAAGAAATAGCTTATTCTTTTTTGATGTTCCTAAACAAGGTCTTGCTTTATTTTTCCTCCAATAACATTTAATATTTATTTTTAGAGCAAGAAAATATGTTTAAAAAATCTTTTTAGCTTTTATGTAAAGTAATGCGCCAAAACCAAAATGAAAGAAAATTATAGACGTTTTCAAATGCTTTCTTGATACTTATAAAAGAAGAAGAAAAAGTACTAACATTTCATAATTATTGAACACCAGTGTTATGAAATTTTGAATGGATCGAATTATCAATTACTATTTTTTTGAACATAAAATATTATTAATAGTACTTATTTAAATAAAATGATATTAAGAGATTATATCAAGAAAATATAATTCTATTTTATAATCGAATAACTCCTGGTCAACCCATTGAGATTTTGGATTGGGATTGGGATTGGAATTGGGATTGGGATCGGGATCGGGATCCATCCACCCCATTGAGATCCCCAGTTAAGGATATCAACAGTCCACTTTAAAATCAAGATACAGTCCCACTTTTGAACTGTATCTTGATTTGATGAACAAATTATATTCTCAATTTCTTGTTCTGGCTTAAATATTGGCACCCCTTACCAATTTTTGTTCAGCCAATACTTATTAAGTCAAAAATTTCAAGCTAGAAATCATATTAGGATTCTGGTAAAAAATAAGGAACTTCAAATCCACGACAGAGAACAGATAGAAATTTCAAAAGTAGCCATTCAGTACCAGAAATAGAATCTGCACAATAAAAAAAAAGGTCCTACAATACCAACTATCACATATAATTCGTCTTCTGCACTAACTTGCAAAACCGTAATCACAAATGTACTTAAAAATCATCAGTGTAGGTGATCTTCCGAACATCAGTGGCTGTTAAAGTGAGCTCCAATCTGCAAGAACAAAAATCCTAGTCGTGTTAAACACAACAAGATGTCAATTAAATTAAAATCTCTGGGCTGAGAAAGTCTGCTTTCAATCTTAACAATAGTTACCGATTTGCACAATCAATAAAAAGTTGTAGGCGCGCAATCAGATCATAACAAATTATACGCACGCTCAAACAAACATAATGACTCGTCAATGGAGAATGCTATTCAGTTAAAAGACCCATATTTTCTTCTATAATCTACAAGACAGATAATTAATATAAACAAATGTCTGTTTTTACAATTATGAGTAGCAAAAGTTCGGCTGGTCATGTGAGTATTATAACAGATGCAGGGTAAAAAAGTAATGCTCTCCAAATCTCATGTCAAATTAACTGAAATTGTCATTGAAATATGCTATGAAAAGTAGTTTTACCAATCAGTAGCCCTTCCTCTTCCTTCCTGATGTTCCCTTTCCATCAATACTTCCATCAACACTACCAATATTACAGAGTCGAACAAGGCTTGGCAGACAAACTCGGGAATAAGAATTATCTTGGGCACCAAGAATTCTAACTTTCTTTGCAATTTTTGTTTCAATATCAAACCAGAAATACTCAAAGGTTGTATCAGCTGCCCTGACCCAGAGAAGAACCTCTCTTTTTGTGTTCAAATAAGTTATAGGCCTGACCTCCCGCAATCCAATACCATTAAAGGAAAACAACTTAGTCCACAACTTTTCTCCTCCATAATCATCCAAACGATATACGGAGTCATACCAAGTCAGTACTAAGCATTCCCCCAAAGCATCCAAAAGTGGTGTTGGGGAATGGCTTCGTGGTTTGGAGAGTATGCTAGGCAGCGGCAGCGTATAATAATCTTCAGTGGCAAGATCAAATGCAACTATTAATCTGTCCTTGACATATCGACCAGTGAACCAGTGCACAACGCCATTCGCAAAAACTCCAGGACCCCAATACAAGGGAATATAAGGACAGTCCTTAACCCTCCTCCAAGAATTCGATTTCAGACTATAAACCAAAGTCTCCCCCCAAGTTTGATTGTAACATTTTACAATTTTCACAACCTTATAGTCATCGGTAACGGAATCATAACCTAGTGAGGAATTTGAAGAACAAACACGTTGATTTGACAAGACAGTTTTATCTGATGGCAAAAAGTGGGCCTCCCGAGTGAAGGGGTTCCAGAGCGCAAATTGATCAGGATATCTAAAAATAAGAATGAGACCTTTGCATGAGGTCACCGGCACAGTATATACACGAGGCACATCACAACGGATCGATGTCTTGAGAGGTGATGCAACAACATCCGTTCCTGTAGAATTGCGATTAAGGGAGTCCAAAGATAAGGAATAAATCATAGTACCTATGTCATCAGATAAAATGAGCTGACCGCGGTCGGATTGACGGTGGAGATGCAATTTGGTGAAGGATGGATTGTCAATTATGCGACACCACGCTTTGCAGACGCACCTGAACCGCAGAAGAGACTCGGCGAACACTCTGGACAGTATATTGGGATACAAATCCGGTGGAACTTGAGACATTTTTCTCAAATTATGATGAAAAAAGGGGGTTAGGTTTCGGGATTGAAAATGATTTAGGATTGGAAGAGTATTAATACCTACTAGGAATTTAACTAGAATTTTTTCATTATCTAGTTTCTTTTGGTTATTTATGTTTACTAGAATTTTGAGTCTTAGTCATCTGATATAAGTTTGCTTTTCTAATTTAAATAACTATTTTTCACGTAAGAATAACAAATGGACTAAATATATCATTAAATAAAGAATACACATGCATACATACTATATATATATATAAATATATATGAGAATTATCTTTGACTTAAATTTGATCAAATTCTCTTTTTCGAAAATTTTGAATTATTTTTAGTATCTTGAGAATTGTGATTGGTTGATTATAATAGATATTGCACATTCAAAAAAATTAGTAATAAAAGTAGCTACAATCATGCCTAAATATTAGCTATGAGTTAATGAACGTAATAATTTCACATTTTCACCTACAAGTTTGGAAGGTTTTCAAATTTCAAACTTGATTTTATTTTATATAAAGAATCTGACGTTACTAATGATTTCACATTTTCATTTACCAGTTTGGAAGGTTTTCAAATCTCAAACTTGATTTTATTTTATATAAAGAATCTTACGTTACTAAATTATATACTTAGGCATAATTTTAGTTACTTTGATTATAAAAAAAGTCGGAAAATAAAAATTATAATAGGAATGAAATTTCATCTACTCAACCTAAATATTGGTGTATTATAAATTTTCTTCCATATTCTCTTTATGTTTAGGCTTATAAATCTTTCCTTCTCTATTGGTTCTTCTTCATTTTCAACTATCATGTTCTCCATTGCAAGGGGTGTAAAAAAAGGATTATCATGTTCTTTCGGTTCAGTTGATTTTTAAGACGGTTTCAGGAATCTCGGCCCTATTTGAAAGAGTTTGGGCTTGATTTCACAATTCTCTGTTTCAAAAAACCTCAATATTCATTTGTTAAATCTATCTCTTTATTTGTTTTTTATTTATATTTTCTAATAATTCGGTGAGTATTTTCAGTCATTGCTTTATTTATGCAATGATTTTTGTTATTATAGTAGTGATTTTTGTTATTTTTTTTCTGCATTGTAGTATATTTGTTATATTTTATGTTTTCATAAAATATTTTTTGGTTTTTTTTTCTCATTGGTCAATTCATCATTTTAGTTATATACCTTTTCATTGATCAGCTTGATTTGTTTACCATATTAGATGCGATGGTTTTCTTTGACTTCAATTCGTAAGTTTTGATCCAATTCTTTTTTTCTCAAAATTTATAGTTTTTTTTATTGCCAAAGAAAGCAAATGATTGGGTATTCTCTTATCTACAAGCTGAAGGATGTTCAAATTTGAAATTTAATATTTTCTTATTAAATTAATATGCTAAAATCATGCCCCCGAAATAGCTTCCTCTATGAAGGAAATTTAAATTGGAATAAGAATTTAATTCATTATAAGAATGCACATCTTATTTACAAGCTTGAAGGATTTTTAACATTTGAGTCAAATTTAGTTCAAAAATATCTTAACTACTTAATTTAGATCATTATAAAATGAATGTCCTAAACTTTTGCTCAAAACATACTTCATGCCTTCGCTCATTATTTAATTTCATATCATTTTTTCTTCAATTATTTAATGTGCAGTTTTTCTCAATATTTTTTCTTTTGCATTGTAGATTAACCATGTTCTTTTTTTTCTTCCAGGTTCGTCTTTGATCGTCTTGATCTTTTGCTCAGAATAACATTCTGCATGCCTTTGCTCAATTGTTTAATTCATGTCTTCGAATATTTTATTTACCATGTTTCTCTATTTTTTGTTTTTGTTTTAAGACATCTTTGATCTAATAATTTTTATCATATTGCTTTTTTTTTTTACACAGATTATGAGTTTTCAATGGAACGTTATTCGGGATTTTAAGACCCAAAGATCAATTCTAATTATGGATTGTAAGTTTTTGGTTAGTACCATTACAAGTAGAAATAGTGACTTGAGACTTTGCACTATCATTATCAGTAAAGTACATCGTAAAAATTTGGTTGCAACAGAATGTTAAAGACGAGCCTTGAGTTCGTTCTTTTCAAATGTAATACTCTATAATTTTCGTTTTATCTCTTCTATTACTTTTTATTCGAACTTTATTTACATTTTTTATATCATTTGACATAACAATATTGATTGTTACATTATTTATGACAAAATTAATTCATTCATGACATGGAGTTTATAATAAGTTAGTATACGAGAGATATTATTTTATTTATTTTATTATAACAAGTGTAATGTTAATTGTTTTTAAATATATTTATTACATCTACAAATCTAATATAAATGTTCTCAACTTGAGCATAAAATTTATTGGTATTATGGAAAATTGCACAAATTACATTTAAGAATTAGCAAATTACATAAACCAATCTTTGAGTTAGAAATTACACTAACTACAATATTGGATGATGAAGTCCATCCAAAAAAACTAACTAAATTGCTAGAAGTATGTCGCATAGAAGATGAAGGCGATGGATCCAATACTTCCGAGGTAGTTTGGGTTATTTTTGAAAGTTTGAGGGAGATTGTGTAATTACACTAAACCTAATGGGTGGTTGAGATTTTTTTAATTTATCAAAGGGATCTTGAATAAAAATTACTTTTATAATTACATCTCAATATGTGGTGTCATAACTTAACGCCGTAAAAGGATAAACATTATGAATCCAATATCTATGGGTTAATTTCTTAGACTTGAATGTTGGTTTGTGTACATAAAATATTTTTTTTAATATTTTAAGTAACTTATCATGATAAATTACTTTTGTGGTGTATTAAATCTTTTTAGTATTAATATATATAGTGTCATATGATATTATCATGAAATATATTAATTAAATTATTTATTATAATTTTTATAAATTTAGTCAACTGTATCAAGGATAAAGAAAAATGTTACAGAAGAAGTATAATAAATACAAATAAATCAATTAGTCAAACATAATTACATAAGTAACATGATGGGTCTTAACCCCAACCAAAAGATGATAGAATTTACTTGTTATATAAAGATATATGCACGTAGAGGTATTGTTATTAAGCGCAATCTGATTTACTTCCTCAACTTGAACATGTATTCAAATGCCCGAAGTCAATAGTTCATTTGTTACGACAAATAAATTAGCGAGTAACTAAGTATCTTTTCAGAAAATTTACTAAACTAAATTACAGACAGTGATACAATATATAAGATTTAAATGATTATACTCATATTAGTTCACACTATATAAACCATACTAATATGAACCATGACAGAGATTACCATCTACATTCAAACAAAATGAAACAAGTGAAGGTGAAGAACATGTTTTTTTCTTTCCTAATGACTCATTTGTCTTCGTTATATCAATCATGGAGAAATAGATTCACCTATTCTCATATCACATCACTTAAATCAACCAAAACAAAATATAAAATTTCCAGATCAATGAGAATAGATTAGACTTGCTTAAGTAATTTCACCTTCAATTGCCATTCTCTATTGCAGGTCAATTAGAGCTAGAACTTCCTCCACGACCACCACCACTAGCACCCAGTCGAACAAGACTTGACAAGCAAATTTGAGAAGAAAAAGTAGCCGGTCCACCACGAATCATAACCCTAGTCGAGGAGTGGGTCTCAAGATCGAACAAAAGAAACTCCTTCTTATCATGCTGTAGAATCACCTTTCTTTTAGACTTGGAATAAATTACAGGCCTAAGAGTTTCCACAGCACCAATATTATCACTTTGTGCAATTGAAAACAACTTAATCCACGAGTTTTCAACTCCATAATCATTCATCAACCATACATCCAAATGCTCAATCTGGTAATAGCAACTCATAATCAAACATCCATCCAAAACCCCCAAATGCTTCGCAGGTTTCTCTAATCCTGAAAAATGATAAGGTAGTGGCAACACGCGGTAATTTTCAGTTCCAAGATCAATCGCGATAATCAAATCATCCACGCACCTCACTTGTAATAATGTGTTAGAAATCCAGTGCAATGCGCCATTGAGAAAAACCCCACCCTTCAACCGCGAAATCCTATAAGGGAAATCATTTATCTTCCTCCATGAATCCAATTTCAAACTGTATACCAAAGTCTCCGACTTAAGAGTTTTGAATCTGGGATCGAAAACTTGGGCAATTCTTACAACCTTGTAATCATCAGTGCAAGAATCGTACCCGAACCCAGTAACCGAATGGAATATGCCCACCGATTTCTTGCGGAAGACACAACTGTACCTAAATGGTGGCAACTTGTGAGAGTCCCCTGTTAATGAATTCCACAGGAAAACACTTCCTAATTTTGAAGGACCAGAAATTAACATAACGCCGTTACACGAGTCCGTCAATAAATTAGTATCGCCGTAAGTTTTTAATGGATTGAGTTTAAGGGGTATCGCATTAACAACAGTGCCATTGGGGTCAATCAATAAGGAATCCAAAGATAATGAATATAGGCGAGTACAGAACTCACCTCTGAGAATGAGTTGACCGACGCCATTAGATGAGTCCTGGATCTTCAGGAGTTGACTATGGAGATGCGAATTCACGAAAGGTCGATCGTCGATGGTATCACGCCACGACTTGCATACGCACCTGAAGCGCAGCAGAGATTCCGCTGGAACTCGAGGAAGAATTTCGCGGAAAATTAATTCACAAGGAATTTCCGACATTTACAGTATTTATGAAAATGAGATGAAGGCAGTTGACATTTTAAAATAATGGAGAAAATATCAGATTTAGACGCTCCAATAATGGAGAAGAAGAAGAAGAAGAAGATGAGAAGGTTGATCTGTTCTTTGTGGGCAAAGATTAGCTCGTATATTAAATGGCCCAATTGGAATAGTTGAACCCAATTAGATCTACTTCTTTTTATTTTAGTTGGAATTCATTAGTACTAGTACTATTAAAAGATTTGATGTATAGTGGGCCGTCAACTAGTCAAGTTCAGGTAGGAACTTCAGACATTTTTCTGAAATTAGGAAGGAAGAAAGGTAGATTTGATGTATAAGCTCAAATTCTGAAATACTATATGAGCCGATCGTCAGCCATATTTATTAGACGAGTTTGAGCATATGATCATCAAGTCCGATGGTATTTGAGTTTGAGTCACTTCAAGCTTGACTCATAAAACCCGATTGACAGGTCTAACGGTGGCAACTCATGAGCCTTCTGAGTGAACGGATTCCAAAGCGCCCATACATTTTTAATGCATCTTGTAATAGGAATAAGACCATTACACGAGGTCACTGTCAATTTAGTTATAAGAGGCGCACCACGACGGATTAATGTCTTGAGTGGTGGCAACACAATCGTTCGGGTTGGGCAATAGATACCACGTTTTGACAGTTGAGATGAATGAGGTATAAGAATAATGATTAAGGATGTCCAAAGTAAAGCTTTGACGGTTGTCGTCAATGATGCTGAGTCATGACTTGCATATGCACCTGAATCGCAATAGAGGACAGACGGGCTCTCGGGAGAGTGTGTGGGCAAATAATTTGGGTGGAAAGTCTGGCATTTTTTCCATATAAGTACAATCTAATCTAAACATATATAAAGACATTGAACTGATGTCTAGCTTGACTTGAAGAGCAAATTCGACCTTTTTGTGGCTTAAATTATTATCATTACTTCCCAATTTTTGTTCAGCCAATACTTATATCATAGAAAAAGTATTCACTGAGCTATAGCCTATAAGTCAGATTTTCGATTTTGTTTACTGAAAAATCATTTGAGAAACTACAAGCAGACATCATAAATACTAAAGAATTATGTAGAAGCAAATAATGAACTCCATCTTGAATTGAAGAGCAAATTCTGTTTTTCTTATTGTTTTGGTTAAAATATTAGAATTCATTACCATTTTTTGTTCAGCCAACTTGACTGATCAAAACTTAAAGTTGGAATCTTATCAGGTTCAATTTCTTCAAGAGAATAATATAGATAAAAGTACAACCATTCATTACAAGAAAACTCCACATATGGTCTGCAATACACAAAAATACTAATTATAAAGTCCCAAAACATCAATTACCATATACTAATTCATCTCTTGTTTGAATTACAAATTGTACAAGGCAAAGGAATTGTGGGGAGGGGGATTTAAAAGGCATCTGAAGTCATTTTTCATGCTGACGGCCCACAAAAAAAATGACCATAATAGTAATTAGTAATGACAAACATCATCAGTTGTACTTGTCGGGGACATTCCGAACATCGGTGGTTGTTAGAACGAGCTTCAAGCTGCCTTTAGACTTCTTCTTCCTTCCTAATCTTCCTTTTGCAGCATTACCTCCATTAACGCCATCACTATTACTGAGTCGAACAAGACTTGCCCTACAAGTTTGTGAAGACCAACAATTTGGAGCACCATCGATAGTAACCTTCTTAGCAGATTTCTTTTCAATATTAAACCAAATAAACTTCTTGGCATTGTCCCCAAGAAGAACCTCTCCTTTGTTCTTCAAATAAGCTATAGGCCTGATGTAATTTCCCAATCCCATACCACTAAACGAGAACAACTTAGTCCACTTGTTTTTTCCTCCATAATCATCCAAACGATATACTGAGTCGTCCCAAGTCAGTAATAAGCATTCTCCCAAAGCATATAAAATCAGTGAACGCCCTTGTAGTTTGGAGAGTACAGAAGGCAGTGGCAAAAAGTGGAAATCTTCAGTACCAAGATCCAAAGCAAGTATCAATACCTCTTCCTCCTCTCGAGTCGCAGTTATCCAGTGCAACGCGCCATTCACAAAAACTACATGGGCACACAGCATGGAAACATAAGAAGGGCAATCCTTGATAATCCTCCAAGATTTCAATTTCAGACTGTAAACAAAAGTTTCCCACCCAATACAAGTTTCCCACCCAATACGTAGACCACGAATTGGGAAATATCCCTCAATTCTCACAACCTTGTAATCATCAGCAACGGAATCGTACCCCAGCCCGATACTAATACGACCTCTCCTTTGATTTGGCGAGGTATAAGTATCTGTATATGGTGGCAACTCGAACTCGTAGGCCTCCCGAGTGAACGGGTTCCAAAGCATCCAGACATTTTTGAATTTAGTTGAAACAAGAATAAGACCATTACACGAGGGCATGGGAAGAGTAGTTATACTAGGCACCGGGACATCATTATGAGTCGATGTCAAGAGAGGTGATGCCTTAACAGTTTTACTTGGGGTTTGAGAATTGTAAAGGGAGTCTAAAGATAAGGTATAAAGCTTAGTACCGGTGCTATTACGAAAAATGAGCTGATCGTCTTCGGTTTGATGGCGGAGATGCAATTTGATGAAGGCTGGGTTGTCTATGATGCAACGCCATGCTTTGCATACGCACCTGAAACGCAACAGAAATTTCGCAGGCAATCGAGATAGTATGTTGGGGAACACATCCGGTGGAACATCGGACATTTCTACAGATTAGAAAGGAAAAAATAAATTTGTTCTACAGATTAGTTATTGGAAAATGCTGAAGGTATGTATGTATTTTTTGAGTCCGTTTGAGAGATATATCTTATAAACTTCAATTTGTAGCATTAATCATTTTGGAAATGGATAAAGTTTCAATTTGTAGCATTAATCATTTTGGAAACGGTTAAAGTTTCAAGGGGCAGAGGGAATTTTGAAAGTTTAAAGTAATTGTTGTGTTCTTCTCAATGGCCGCGAATTAAATTTCATTGGTTGCACTTCTTTTTCTTTACTGGTTTTTGTTATTTTCTTTTCAAATAAATCGTATGCCAGAAGAATAATTTAAAATAATATTTGTATACTGTATGATACCATTAATTAATCTTTTTTATTATAGAATATAAAAGTATCTTAAACTCTTTAGGGACGCTTAGTAGGAAAGATTAGACTAAGTTGGAAATTAATATGTACAAGATTGTAATAGAAAGTGATTATATATATTTTTTATTTAAGGGTGATTAACAACCGGATTAAATATTATTTTAGGGGAGGTGGTGGGTAAATGTAATAATCCCTTCTCTTAACTCAAATTACTAGGAATTAGAGCCAAGGTAGTAAGTATACTCAAATAATAAGAACAGATAGAAACCAAGCATATATTGAAAACATTACACAGTTAATCCAACACTTGATCTTACATTATTTGGGTGTCGAAAGATGCATTCAAAGGAGACTAACAAGCAACCCTTGCTTGACCCAAAAACAGAAGACTTAACATTTGAATTACTCCTACATAAAGTCTTCATACGCACGCAAAATATCATCGTCTGATGTCATCCAATCATTGTTTGTGGTTTTTTCTACACCAGTGGTTGCTAAAGTGAGCTGCAATCTGAAAGGACATAAAATTTGGTCATGCTAATATAAAAAAATTAACTTTACATGTGTAATTGTATCCGCATACACACCTACATAATGTGTTAATGTAAAAAAATTAACTCTACATGTGTAATTGTATGCGCATACACACATACATTCAATGCTCCTCAAGCAGTCAAGCCTATCCCCAATATAATCTGATCTGCTACAGATGATGGAAAAAAAACCAACCGAAAAGAAATGAACCATAAGAAACAAAGGGTCGTAAAGTCTACATAAATTTTATCATTAAGGTTCGGTAACTAATATGCTCATAATGTAATCAAGCTCAATCGTAAACAAGATACAGTTCGACCCACATTCTCCTCATTAAACTATAAAAAAAATCGATTATGATAGGCAAACATTCCGTACAAATACGATTAGCAATGATTTGGCAGGAAAATTTGGGTATAATTGACAGATGCGTGAATCTCATGTCAAATAAACTGTAATCTATCTCTATATATGCTATTCAGTAAAGTTTAACTCAACATTGTTTTGTAGTAGTATCATTGTCATATACAATACACAACCTTTCTTTTTGAAATCCTTCTTTCTCTTCCTCTAACAATAAGAATATGTGACCCTACCTAGCCAGATAAAATCAGATTATAAGAAAGCCAACAAGATAAATTTTACCTGTCTATAGCCATGTTCCTCTTCCATAATGCTGTTTCTTTTGCAGAATTACTTCCACCAATACCACCACTATTGTTGATTTGAACAAGGCTTCCCATACAAATTTGGGAAGAACTAACACCCCCACTAATAATAACCCTCTTAGCAGATTTCTTCTTAATATCAAACCAGAAGTACTCATCGGCATATCTCTGGAGCAGAACCTCCTCTCTGCTTTTCAAATAAGCTATAGGCCTGACTTCCCCCAATCCCATACCACTAAATGACAACAACTTAGTCCACGAGTTTTCTCCTCCATAATCATCCAAACGGTATACTGAGTCGTTGAAAGTAAGTAATAAGTATCCAGCCGAAGCATTCAAACACCACCCTGGTTTGGAAACCATGGATGGCGGCGACAGAAGGTGGTAATCCAAAGTTGCGAGATCTAATGCAAGTATCAATAATTCATCCTCGCCTCTATACATTGAACAGATCCAATGCAATGCGCCATTCGCAAAAACTCCAGGAACGCCGAGCAAAGGAAAATAAGGCCAATCCTTAACCCTCTCCCAAGAATTTGATTTCACACTGTAAACCAAAGTCTCGAACTTAAAAACACCACCAGTTTGATCATAATATTTTGTAATTTTCACAACCTTGTAGTCATCAGCAACTGAATCATACCCGAACCCATTACAGAAACGATCACCCTCCTCAGCTAACGAGAAAGTAGTGTACGATGGCAACACATGAGCCTCTCGAGTGAACGGGTTCCAAATCGCCCAGACATCACCAACATGTTTTGAAATGAGAATCAAACCATTACATGAGGGCACGGGCAAAGTAGGTATATGAGATGCACCACCACGGGGCAATACCTTGAGAGATAATGCCACAACCATTCTAATTGGGGTATGAGAATAATAAAGGGATTCCAAATATAAGGTATAAAGCTTATTACCGGGGCGATTACAAAAAATGAGCTGACCTTGACCTTCTTCAGTTTGAAGGCGGAGATGCCATTTGATGAAATTCGGGTCGTCAATTATGCGGAGCCACGCTTTGCATACGCACCTGAACCGCAACAAACTCACAGCAAAAACTCTAGACAAAATTTTGGGATGCAAATCAGGTGGAATGTCTGACATTTCCCCTGGAGAAATAAAATTAGGAAGATTGGATGAAAAAGGGGACTAGGTTGATTTAATTTATACTTAGTGCTGAAGGTTAAGGGGTTTGTTAAAAATCCAATCCTTCCATACTTGCATCATAATCATTTGGGGAATATTTAGGTGGCATATTGCAAGTAATTTACATCAACAATTACTGTTTTACGTACCAAATAATGTGTTAAACATGCTTTCCGTTTAGTTTGAGAAATAAATTTGTTTCAGTTACTATTATCATTGAATAGTTTTAATAATTAATACACAAAATCTCATAACTTAATTAGGCCTCCTTAATAAATAAGAAAGTTTCACTCATGTTTCCAATACGTATTTCCCTAAATATGTCTAATAGAGATTTCTTCCCATAATGTAAAAGGAAAAACTAATTTGCACAACGAGAATTAAAATTGAAAGCAAAATTAAGACTCGGTTAATATAAAAAGTTACATCTCAAAATGAATATAAGGATTACAATCCAGTAATGCTAATTATACCTAAGAACTCATCACCAACTTATGAGCATCATCACAACATATCAATCAAATATGTGGTCTCCAAATCTCCAATCATTTTTTTAATGTCCTTGCAAATACATAAAGTAAAATATATATCGCTTCAGACTCCAATTTTTAATTTAAAAAACAAAAATAAAACATTTACTTAATACAATCCCTACCTGAATTGATGAAGGGCGGATCGTCAATGGGTATCCCGTCAAGAATTGCATACGCACCTGAAGCGGGCGCAGCAGAGATTCTGCGGGAACTCGGGGGAAATTTTCGCGGAAAAATAATTCAGAAGGTACTTCCAACATTTTCAGTGTTGATGAAAGGATTCAGGTTGAAATTATAATGTGCCGTGAAAATGAAATGAGGCAGCTGGCCAATTTTTGAAGATTTGTGCAGAGAAGAACTTCAGTGTCGCAATCATGGAGAGGAAGATTGGAAGGGGCACTGTTAATTGTGGTTAAGGTCATCAGCTTCCCCTCTTCCACCTTTATTCAATTACACAATCTATCATTTTCTTTTACTTTCAATTTTCATTTTTTTCTTTATCACAATATTTTTTAATTTACAAATTATTAATGTTAAATTTCTTAAATTAAAATTATGTTATTTTAATATTTAATTTTAATTTTTAATAATTAAATTTTATTTAAATTTCTTAAAATAAATTTTTTAAATTTAATTAATCTTTTTAAATTTAATTATAAATTTAAAGAATCTTTTATATGTATAAAAAAATATTTATTAACTAAAAATAAAACAAACAAAAAACTTTGACTTACTCCACCCCTTGGAGCAATGGATGGACGAATTCAAGAAACCTACCCTTGAATCAATGGAAATGTTCATTCATCCCTTCAAGTAAAGACCAATAACTCTAATTGAGATTAGCTGAAGGTCAACAAAATTGATTTTGAATCTTTGATTCTTTGAGATTTACGGCCAAGTTTAATTTTTTAAAATGACATCCAAATGTTTAAAATGTTAGAAATGACCTTCATTTTTTTTTTTTAGTTTAAAGGACAATTAATTAGTTTAAAATGTAATTAACCAGAGTATCATTAAATTTTTTAATTTCATATTTTAGAACTGTTTTTTTTTTAAATTTTCGACGCCTGAAAATATTCATGGACGAGCCCGAGCGATAGAACCAGTTGCCCAAGAACAGCCTTGGGCCAACCACCAAGGTTGTTCTTGGGCGACTGGTCAGTCGATGAAACGACTGACCAGTACGCAAATCAGGAAAAAAAATTCATATTCGGGCGGGGTTGTTGCAGATTCATCACAATCACGTATTTCTAGGTTCATCACCATCATTTGTGTGAGAGATGTGGAGGTTATGAGAGATTTGAGAGAATTTAAATTTGAATTTGAGAAGATGGGGGAAATAAGAGAGTTATTGAGAATGTTTAAGAGAAAATTAAGTGGGTTTAATTGATAATGGAATTATAAATACAATAGATCTTTTTAGTTGAAAAAGATTAAAATTATGTAGTATTAAAATTTTGAAGAATAAAAAAGAAATTGAAAAATAAGGGAAGATCATTTTTTAAAATACAATATTTTATAAGGTCATTTTTTGAATAATTGAACACAATTGGTTCTAGTTCTTTTTAGTGGAAAAAGGTTCTAGTAAATATTAAAATTTTGTAGAATAGAGGGGACGGGTCTAATCCAAGTGGAACATGTTCAACCCGGATATGATTTCATTTATATCGAGTGGGATCCAGATCTTGATCGGATCTAATTCATACCCATTTTGCACGCCGATTGAAATTCAAATTTTTTCGAATTCAGTAAAATCTTATTTTCAACTTTTTCGTCAATCTTCATTACTCAGCTCAGAATGCTTGAAATCTGTTATATAAGCTATGGCGTGGGAATGATGAACTCGTGAAAATTTAACCACTTCAAATGGATTATCGGGTCATTTTTGAAAAATTATAGAATTAATATTAATGCATCAACAAATTCGTTTATTTAGTGAAAATATGCATAAAAAATATCAAAAATAAACTCATGCCTTATTAAATTGATGATATAACATTATAAAATGTTAATTACATAAATAAAATATCATGTATATATGTAACTTTTTATTTATTATCAAGTCGGATATTAACGGAACTCAATTCACATTCATTTTACGTAATTCAGAAAATAAATTTTTTTGAACGAATTAGAATTGCCAAATCTCTAATTAAATAAAAATCTCAATAATGACGCCAACAATCAAGTATGTAATCTAATAAAACTTTCAATAGTTACGCAAACAATCAAATCAATAAATATCAATTATCTATATATGGACAATCATAATAATTACATCCAATTCCTTTAAGTTTTGTGAAATTACAGATATATTCCATGAGGTCTAAAAAATTACAAAAACATCAACCTTTCGTAGCTCAATAACTCAGTGACATTTTTTTATCATAGCCGACATATTACTATTGAAGAAAATTTCAAAATTTTAGGATGAATAATAAAATAGTCCTTAACTGAGCCAAATCAAATTCTAATGAGTTAATTATATTCAAACCTTATGGCTCAACTCATTTGTATCTATAAATAAAATATTTTTAACTAAAAAAAACTACCTATAGAAAATGAATCACACCGTCCCTTGGTCAGCCTTTGCGAGATCCGCCTCAGCCAAGCCAGGCCGTCTGAAGCAAACGCCAAGGTAAAAGATGTTGGTACTTGGTAGATAAAAACTCATATTTTGTTATTTAATACGACATTAAACTTAAAATTCACAAAATTTATTATTTCTTGTAAAATAAATATTTAGACAATTCACAAAAATATGATTATATAAAATGTAGTTCTATAAAAACAATATTTTATAGTTTTTTATTTTGAGTTTAAATATGCAACCTTTTAAGGTTTATTAGTTACAAGCACACTTTCTCATCCAACATAGGTTACATACTCGATGTAAAGAAAATATTTTTCCTCAATTTTTTTTTTGGTAAAGACACAGTTGATCAACATTCATCGAGGGTGTAATTAACACTTATTTCAAAACTAATATGCATCCATCCAAAACGCCAAAGTGCTTTGCAAGCTTCTCAAGTCCAGACAGTGCAGAAGGTATAATTTAACTGCTGTTTCAAGAGAAAATTCTAATTATATATGCTAAGATACAATTAATTGAAACTTCAAGCTAGGATCATATTAGAGCTCAACAACTTCCCCAGTATAACTAATCATACTTAAAAAGAACGAACTGAAAATCGGCAACAGACTGCCAATTTCATTTGAAGATTACGAGCAATAACCAGGGTACCATAGTCGGCACTAGAACAACTCAAGTCCTAAAATATCAATTAATAATTTCATATAGAGACTTCGTCTTTTGCACTACTTACATTTTTTTCCAGGAAAAGGGCTCCATTTGCAAGAAATTGGATTTATAATGAAGTAATTGCAACCCTTGCTTGCCCCAAAAACAGAAGACCAAAATATCAATGTCCAAAAAAAGAGTTCATGAGATCATTGAACGTCCGAACAGTAGTGGTTGTTAAAGTCCGAACAGCACTGGTGGTTAAAGTGAGCTTCAATCTGGAAGGACAAAAACCATGGTCATATTAATAATGCATGTATATATGCACCTACATGTATGTGTATCTAATGTACTTACAAAGACATATATAACTATTGTTATAGGAGTTAGAATATAGATAACTTAGTTCTTGAATTCTTAAAGAATCTATGACATACCATAGAACTGTCAAAACTTTAAATACTTGAAAGAACATCCAATCAGTAAACATTGGTAGGCAACAAGATTATCGCTGGAAAGAGGCAAAAGCTTAAACAACCAGAATAACTAATGAACGGTAAACAAGATACAGTTCAATTGCCCATATTCTCCTCACTAAACTATAATAAAGATAATCATGAGTAGCAATCATTTGGCATATTGCTTACAAAATCTTGTGCCAAATTAACTAGAATTCGTTTCACATAGGCTCTGCAATGAAGTTTCAATTCTTATAGCATTTAGCTTTTCATATTCAATAAACCTTCTTTTTCTAAAAATTTCAATTTAGCCAGACCACATTATTAAAAAAAGCAGCTAAAAAGAATTAAATTAGATTTTTCAAATCATAAAAAATAAGATGGTCAACAAGAGTATTTTTACCTGTCATCAGTCCTCTTCCTCTTCCTTTTAGCTGTTCCAGTTGCAGCATTATTTTCATCAACACCACCACCACCATTACTAAGTCGAACAAGGCTCGCCAGACAAAATTGGGAAAAACAACAATCTGGGGCACCATCAATAGAAACCTTCTTTGCAGAATTTTTCTCAATATCAAACCAAAAATAAACATTGGCATCACCCCTGACAAGAACCTCTCCTTTGCTCTTTAAATAAGCTATAGGCCTAGCATTCCCCAATCCCATACCATGAAATGAAAACAACTTAGTCCACGAGTTTTTTCCTCCATAGTCATCCAAACGATACACTGAGTCGTACCAAGTCAGTAATAAGCATTCACCCAAAGCATCCAAAATCTTTGAAGAAGAACTCCCCCATGGTCTGGAGAGAATGGAAGGCAGTGGCAGAAAGTGGTAACGTTCAGTTGCAATATCAAAGGCAAGTATCAATCTTTCCTCCTCTCCCCTCATCGAAAAGTTCCAGCAGACCTCACTCGTCCAGTGAAGTGCGCCATTCACAAAAACTCCAGGAACCCTGAAGCAGGGATAATATGGTAAATCCTCAACCCTCCTCCACGAATTTGATTTCAAACTGTAAATCAAAGTTTTGCTACTATAATCACGAGCAGGTATATCGTAATATTCTCCAATTTTCAGAACCTTGTAGTCATCGGCAACAGAATCATATCCGAACCCAATATATTTAAACTGAGCCTCCGTATTGCACGATGGCAACTCATGGACCTCCCCAGTAAAAGGGTTCCAAAGAGCCCAAACATTTTCAATGCTTTTCGGAACGAGAATCACACCTTTACATGAGGGCAAGGGCAAATTAGGCATATGAGACACATCATGACGGATCAATGCCTTGAGAGGTGACGCAACAACAACAGTTCTGGTTAGGGTTTTAGAAGAATGATAAAGGGAATCTAATGATAAGGTATAATGCTCAGTACCTGTGTCGTTAGAAAAAATGAGATAACCGGCGTCGGTTTGACGGTGGTGATGCAATTTGATGAAGGCTGGTTCGTCTATGATACGGCGCCACGCTTTGGAGACGCACCTGAACCGCAGCAAACACACGGCGGGAACTCGAGATAGTATATTGGGGAACAAATCAGGTGGAACGTCGGACATTTTACTGGATTAATTCAAATTAGGAAGAAAGGGGGGCAAGGGTTTGGGATTCAATTCTAACCCAAAAAAGAATCAATCGATCTGTCTAATTGTATAATAGCCAATTTCTTTCACCCGTCGAAACCGCAAAGAACCAGTTTTTGGTTCCCCGTGTTTTTGACCTGTTTGAAACAAAACTAACTTGTTTTAGAGACACATTTGAACCAATAGATTATTAGGATTGTTTTTTGGGTACAATTAAATTAGGATTCTACTACTAGTTTGAGTTAGATTAGGATTGTTTTTTAAGTAATTGTGACGCAAGTTGATTGTAAGTTCGGTAATTGTAGAACAATTATACTGAACTTAGATTTACTTTCTTAAAATACATGATGTTTGTGAAATAATATCGATTTGCGTAATGGTATTTGTTTGGGTTTTGAGAGAGTGATTTGGGAAATAAAGTAGGTGTAGATTTTTTTGAAAGAGTTAGTGTGAGATAAATTGTGTAAGAGATATGTTACTTTATGTCAAATCAAATTAGAGTTTGTATATGTTTTATTTAGAGATAAGAAAATTGATGTTTGTTTATCTTTTGAGAGAGTAGCTTGATAAAATTAATGGATGAAAATTTTATTTCAAAAAGTAAAAAACATATTTGTTTGGTATTTTCCAAACACAAAAAAAAATTAAGAAACGCCAAACAAACATGCCTGATGGTTTTGGTAGCTTTCAAGGATATCTTGTTATTTAATTTTAAGTCCATCTAAATTCCAAACGGTTGAATTGTAAATCATAAGGTCAAAATAAATGCTCCTTTTGCCACAGTTCTTTATTCTTTGCTGCACTTTTTGGTTTTTGCTGTGTTTCAACGAATCCTTATAATTTAATATATAATCTAATTTCAATAATAATTTATTTTATATTATACCGTATACAACTATACATTAATATTTAAAGGGTTTAAACGGAACTAGAGCACTATAAATTATAAAATTCAATGTAACATATCAAAATTAAAAATAAGAATTGTGCAAAAAGTTTGAGACAAGATAACGACTGATACCATCAGACATTTTTCTTTTTTGGTTTTTCTTAAAAGAAGGTTAAAGTATTATTTTTCGCAACTAATATCAGCATCCATTATTCTTATAACACCACTTATATAAGTATTACTATTCTTATAACGACTAATATCCACCAAAATAATTTTTTTTAAAAATAAATTAAAAAAATCATATCTTCTAACTTGATATTATGAAGCAAAATCTTTCCTTCTAATTATGCACCATTAATCTCAATTGTATAAAATTTTAAAGGTAGTTGAGATCAATGCACCCTTTTAAATTGTACTACTCATCGAGATTTATGTCACACTCGCATAAAAATTTAAATCAATAGGTTTTTTCAAATACACAAGGAAACGACGACTTCTTAAAAAATCCATTTTTCTTAACCTTAATTTTTTTACATGATTTTTTGAACCCTAAGAAAACCCTAGAAAGCCACTTCGTCATTGGATCTACATTGATTTACCATCGCGGTCATTATCGTGGTCATGATCGACAACAACGGTCTTGATGATTTACCCTCGCCCAATCTAGAAAATCACTCCATAGTCCGCATATTCCTCCAATCATTTACTGAATTTCATATGATGGAACTAACTTGAACATTAAATGATTCTGATTGGGTCGATCGAACTTAATGGTTATCTTTTACTACTATTTATGATTCGAACCTCATTTCTTTTGAAATCATATTTCTAACATCTACCTTAACATCTACCTCTCAACCTAACTGAGGCAGGTGACCTGTCGTACACTTGTCATCCTTCTATTTGACGAGGTGGACTCCATAAAGATTAACATCATCAATATCTATTAGTAGTATCTTTATTAATATTTTAAACTCATTTTTAGAGTATTAACACGTACATGATGAGTGTAATGAATGGTAATTGTCATGTCCAACACAAACACAACTTGGATTTATATGTGTCGCGTGCATCAAAGACACTAAATCTACAAGCAAGGGGCTAATAGCATACTAAAGCCCATAACATGAAAAAAAAGGCTCTCAAGATTTTACACTTTTGATGATAGCCAAAAATTATTTGATCAAAAAAGAAATGTGCCTAAATTCCACAATTTTAAATGTTCTGCTAGATTTCTTAAAGAGTTTAGGGCAGGAATGAGTTGTAGATGTCACCAATATTATATCTTTGTGCCATAATCCTTTAATCGTACATACAAATGCTCAACCAGGTTATAGCAAAGCAACTCAGAATTAAGCATCCATCCAAAACGGCAAAATGCTCTGCAGGCTTCTCTGGTTCAGACATTTAACTTCTGTCTTGGGAGCAAATTCTAAATATATTTGCTAAGATACCATTTAATTGAAACCTCAAGCTAGAAAAATATTAGAATTAAATTACTACCACACTATAATTTAAAATACTTAAAACGAACGAACTTAAAATCAGCAACAGACTGAGAAAAACTTATGTCCTAAAACATCAGTTAATAATTTAATATAGAGACTTTGTCTTTTGCACTACTTACAATTTATTTCCATGCCAAGAGATCCATTTGCAAATCACTGGATTATGATGAAGTAACTGCAACCCATGCTTGCCCCAAAAACAGAAGACCAAAATATCAATTAATGTCCCAAAAAGTAGTTAATGAGATCATCGTACTTCCGAACATCAGTGGTTGTTTAAGTCAGTCTGAACATCGGTGATTGTTAAAGTAAGCTTCAATCTGTCATCAGCCCTCTTCCTCTTCCTTTTCCTTTTTGATGTTCCTTTTGCAGCATTATTTTCATCAACACCACCACCATTACTAAGTCGAACAAGGCTTGCCTGACAAAATTTGAAATAGCCATAATCTTGGGCACCACCAATGCTAATCTTCTTTGCAGATTTTTTCTCAATATCAAACCAGAAATACACATGGCCATCACTCTTGACAAGAACCTCTTCTTTGCTCCTCAAATAAGCTATAGGTCTGGCATTCCGCAATCCCATACCAATAAATGAAAACAACTTAGTCCACGTGTTTTTTCCTCCAGAATCATCCAAACGATATACTGAGTCGTACCAAGTAAGTAATAAGCATTCACCCAAAGCATTCAAAATCGGACTTAGGAAATGCCCTTGTGGTGTGGAGAGTACTAAAGGCAGTGGCAGAAAGTGGTAATCTTCAGTCGCAATATCAAAGGCAAGTATACCTCTGGACAGTGCAGAACTCATCGAACTGGCCCAGATGCCCTCTCTCATCCAGTACAGGGCGCCATTCACAAAAACTCCAGGAACCGTACAGAAATGAAAAGAAGGACAGTCCTCGGCCCTCCTCCAAGAATTCGATTTCAGACTGTAAACCAATGTCTCCCAGCTAACACCTACAGCAGTTTGATTGTAATATTTTCCAATTTTCACTACCTTGTAGTCATCAGCAACAGAATCATACCCGAACCCGATACATCTAAATTGAGCCGTGGGGGGAGTATTACATGATGGCAAGTCATGGACCTCCCCAGTAAAAGGATTCCAAAGAACCCATAGATTTCCAATTTTTTCCGAAAAGAGAATGAGACCATTACATGAGGGCAAGTGAAACCTAGGTATATGAGACGGATCATGATGGATCAATGTCTTGAGGGGTGACGAAACAACCGTTGTGGTTAGGGTTTTAGAAGAATCATAATTAAGGGAATCCAAAGATAAGGTATAATGCTTAGTACGTCTGATATTACTGAAAATGAGCTCACCGCGGTCGGACTGACGGTGAAGATGCAATTTGATGAAGGCTGGATCGTCTATGATTCGGCACCACGCTTTGCAGACGCACCTGAACCGCATAAGAGACTTGAAGAACAATCTGGACAGTATATCGGGATACAAATCCGGCAGAACTTGAGACATTTTTCTGGATTAATTCAAATTTGGAAGAAAGGGGGCTAGGAAGGGTTCTGATGCTGCTAATGATTTAGAACTGGAAGAGTTCTAATACTACTAGGATTGTTATAACTTTTTTAGATTTGAGAATTTCATTTTTTTTCCTAATAAAAATTAAACCGCAACTTTAATGTTGTTTCTTAAATGAAAAAAAAAAAAAAAAAAAAAAACTTTAATAATACTATTATTAGATTCAGCTACTTATATAAGAAATTACGAAGTCAAGATATGATTCCCGAAAAAGAATGACTATAAAACGGACAATATTAAACCTAGTACCAATCTGTAGGATTTATTATCAATATTTGAAGTACTCAATCCAATCCATATAACAAAAATTAATTAAGGTCCTAACATAGGACTATAGGAGTACTATTTATTTTATTTAATAACTAAAAAAATTCACCATGCAAAAGGAGGATAGAAGGGTGAATTGATAAAGATCTGTCTATGGCTTCATGCATCCCAAAATCACAAAATCAAAATTGACTAATCAGTGTTGGTTAAAGTAAGCTTCAACCTGCAAGACAAAAACAATGTTCAAAGATGCTAATGAATTAATGAATTGAAAGACTCTACAAGGGAAACTGTGACCAATTTAAATGCACTAAAAGAGTTCAGAGTACAACATATTATGCACTCAATCACAAAGTATTCTGTTGGCTTATTTGACTCTTAAACCACCACTCAAGCTTCAAAGAATAGTCATCTCTATAGCATCGACATCAATGTAATTAGACTATCCCAGTTCGGATACAAATAGCTATTGTCATACTTTGCAGCGGAAAACAAAAAACTGCACAAGTTATCCAAGAGATTTGCACTCGTGTATAGATTCAAGAAGAAAATCTATTCACGATGATCTACAATTACAATCTTTTATGCAAGTTACTCCTTAACCTTGTGTTACAGATACAGGAAATCAGCCAACCAAAGAATCGAACCTAGTAAGGTTCCAAAGTAGTGAAACCTCAACAAATTAGTCCACGTGTTCTTTCCACCATAATCATTCAATATCCATCCATCCAAACGCTTAGACCAGTGACAATGACTCAGAACTAGACATTCACCTAACACATCCAAATGCTTGCCACTATCCTGCACTTTGGGAGATCAGAAGACAGTGGCAACAGACGGTAATTTTCTGTCACGAGATCAAATGCAATTATACATTCCATCTCCTGGCCTCTTTGTTTAACGTAGGTCCTCCAGTGCAATGCACCATTGACAAAAACTCCACGTTCGTTCAGAAAAGGAACACTACAATTAGGAAAATCCTTAACCCTCCTCCAATAACCCAATTTCAAATTGTAAACCAATGTCTCCAGCATGAGTATACTGTCATCATCATCATCATCATCATCAGGACCATAAAATTGGGCGATTCTCACGACCTTATAGTCATCAGAAATATGATCGTAACCAATCCCTCCAAAACATTGAATCCATGGAAAATATCTATGATATCAGTCGATATTTTAGCTTTTACTTTTATAGTATAATTTTGGTAGGTTTTTCAAGATCTTTGTCATACTATTAAGTATTCACGTAAATGTAGGAACATTTGGTTTGAGGTTTTAATTTTCAAGCACCTCTAAGTTTTTCAACTTTAGGGGAGCTATAAATTTTTATTTTAAAGAGTATAAACTAGGATGCATCCGGTAATATCGAATCTCATATTAAGTGTACTTAGTCGAGGAGTCGAATGAGGTGTCACACCAACATCGTGCAAGAGCCAAAAGGAGGTCATTGATATCACAATTTAGGTTCTTTAAATGTCCTGCAACATAGATAAGCTTATGGTTGACAAGTTCAATTTGTTCATCAATTTGTAGAATGCAGCAATTGAGTATCTTGAATCTAGAAAAACTCATGCCAAAATTTGCTCCTAAACATCACATCACGATCACCCACAATAGACAAGATAATCAAATATATGATCCATGATTAATTGTGCTACGTACAATCATTGTTGTATTAGAATTATTGAGACTAATGAAGTGAGCATACTTGCTCAAACGATCCACCATCACCATAATAACTTCTTTACCTTAAACTTATGTGATTCCTCCATAAAATCCACAGAAATGTCACTCCATAAACACCTTTCTTCATGTCATTCCAAAAATAAGATTTCTTCAAACGATGTAATGTTGTAATCACACCAAAGTGACCTTAATTACTTTTGTGATACATTTGCGAGAAT
Source organism: Penstemon newberryi var. newberryi (assembly GCA_030819805.1). Taxonomy (NCBI): domain Eukaryota; kingdom Viridiplantae; phylum Streptophyta; class Magnoliopsida; order Lamiales; family Plantaginaceae; genus Penstemon; species Penstemon newberryi. The sequence goes on along the minus strand of JAUALY010000006.1, from coordinate 5,913,216 downwards.
TGTTATGTCAAACCATCCCCAACTCCTGCGCAATTTTGCCATTCCTTCTAAGTAAATTACATGTGGTGGTAACTAGTAACATGAAGAGCTAATATTGAACGAATCTAGCAATCTATTAGATATTACACCATAGACTTTCTTGTACTCTTTAATCGTAAATATAGCTCAGAAATTGTGAATAATCCAATCTTGAAATTAAGATTAAGTGAATTTAATTGAATTGAGTATGTGTAAATGATAATTTAGCATTAAAACATACAAATTTTTGAAACTTAGAATTAAATCAATTTCCTAATGTTATATGTATAATAGCAATACTAAAATAAAATAATTTTTTATGAAGGGCTAGATTGGTCCTTGGCAGGTGACCTATCGACTATCGTTCCCTTGTCATCCTCCTATTAACGAGGTGGACTCCACAAATATTTACCTCATCAATTTCTATTTAGTAGTATCTTTATGAATATTTTAAACATACTCTTAAATTTAAAGTATTAAGTATGTATGCGATGAGTGTTATAATTGTCATGTCCAACACAAATACAACTCGAATTTAAATGTGTCGTATGCATCAAATATACTAACATACGCCGAATTCAATCCAATATAAATGAAATTGATTATGAATCCAGTTCGATTTAACTCGAATTTGTAGCTCTATCTTCAAGCAAAGGGCTAAAGCCCATGACATGACATCAAAGACGTTCCCAAGATTTTACTTTCTTGGCTATAGCAAATAGTAGTCCATGTGGCCTAAATTATTTGACCAAAAAAGATATGTGCCTTGATTATTTGATCACAAAAGATATGTGAGTTTGAGGCAGGAAGGAAATGTAAATTCATTTTATAGAGATTTAAAATTACCTCAAAATAAATGACAAACCATGTATTTCATTCAATTGTCTTAATTAAAAAAAAAAAATCTTATAATAATCACGGACTCAAATCCATGCAAATAATATATGCTCTATCGTAATTCATAAATAAATAGAGTAGATTGTAAACTTTTATTTAAGAATTACTTCCCACTTTTTCATTAAGTCAAGGACTTGCTGAGTTTTTAAACTAGGATCATATAATTAGCTACTTCGACAACCTAAAAGTTATGATCCTCAAAAAAGTAATTATAAGAAAACGAACAATCTTAAACTTAGTACCAATTCTAATATTGATTGTCAATATTTGAAGCAGTCATAAACATGATAATCGCAATCCATATTACAAAATAAGGTCCTAAAAATGCTTAAAGTTTAAAATATTACTAGTTAATAAGTAATAACTAATATAGGTCTTTCATCTTTTGAGCGACTTACAAATTTCACCGTGCAAAAGGAGAATAGAGGGGTGAATGAGAAAGATCATCTCATATATGGCTTTATGCAACCCTGTTACTTGCCCCAAAACAATAAAAACAAAATGACTAATCAAAATCCCAGACATCAGTGTCATTATAGACATTAGTGTTGGTTAAAGTAAGCTTCAACCTGCAAGAAAAAAATCCTTGTTCAAGTTAAACAGTTCAAAGATGTCGATAATTTACTTCTAGAAAACTAACATATAGATGTGTGAATATATATTTTCATATTTACCTACCAAATTAATACATGTGAAAGACGTTACGAGAGACGCCAATAAACTATGACCAATTTAAAGGCCAAAAAAGAGTCCCGTGATCACAGTTTCAAAGAATATTGATATCTATAGCATCGACATCAATGCAATTAGACTATCCCAGTTCGGATACAAATAGCTGTTGTTTTACTTTGTAGCCGAAAAAACTGCATAGGTGCGTAGCAATCACACTTTATCCAAGAAGTTTGTTACTGTTGTGCATAGATTCAAGAATACAATCTTTTAATGATGAGATATGAATTCAATTGTACTGCTACAGTAACAATTTCTTCTGGTAGTTACTATTTAACCTTCTACTACAAATAATGAAATCAGCCAACCAAGGAAATGAACCTAGTATTAAAACATACCTTAAACTCGGACAGTGTTCTAAGAACTTACATCAATTGATGAAAACATCAACAACCTAATAATTATAAAAACATAAACTAGTTGGGGAAGGAATTTACTTTGAAAAAGATATTTATTGCAGGTTCATTGCATATGCCAAAAGAGAAATTAAATGGGGCTCAAGAAAAGGTGGAGAAAATGTGATGTTGAAACTTCATTTGAATGTAAACACACTACAAGAAAATTGAGCTTAAGAGACAAAAAATTAAGTGATAATGTGGAAGTTGTCACTCTCCGTATGCATTTAGTGATAAAAATATTAATTTTGTCATAATAATAATGGTGACAAGTGCAATAGTGACAATATATGTTTTTAAGTTGTCACTAATAGCTATTAATGACAAATATATGGTGACTTAAGTTGTCACTATTGAAAATTAGCGACACCCTTTTAGTGATAACCTAGTGACAATAAATATTGTCACTATGGTTTAGTGACAACTTTTTGGTTATCACTTTTGGGGTATCGCTAAATGTCAATAGTGACAACTTTTTTACAATTCTTGGCACTAGTATGTTTATGAAAACCATTTTAGTGACAATATTTGAGTTGTTGTCACTTAATATGTATAAAATGTGACAACTTTAACATTGTCACATAAAATTTTATCACTAAACTTAATTTTTTTGTAGTGACATATGACAACTAAAAGGGATGATAACCTAGATAAAGATTGCAGAATCAAAAAAGAGATAGTTGTTAACACATTTATCTCAAATTCTCTTTAACTAGAATACAGAGGCAGAAGATTTACAAGCTACGGGAAATACTCGTTACTGATATTAACAGATTTAAATCCCTTTTGAAGCTGGCTAGGATCAATAGGTAAATTAAAGACATAAGTATATAATGAATAAGTGAGACGACGAGAAACAAAATCCTCTTGAAAAATCCAGCTAGATATGCTAAAACAACCAAAATAACTAATCATTGTTAAACATAATCCAGCTAAATGACTCCTAATGCTCCTTATTCTACAATAAGGATATTTAAGATAGCAGATTTCCAAATCCCATGAAATCAAATGAATTGAATATATGCAGCCAACGTTTTCACTCATGTTATCATCATATATAATCCACATATCTCTTCTAATCACTTCGTCATCTCACTTTTATAAAAAAAATAAGTTCTCCTATATAATCATACCACCAAAAAAGAAAGCAATCGACATTTCAATTTACTCTAAAAATATTAGAAACCCAACTATGGTAACTATTACCTGTCCTTAGCACTCTTCCTCTTCCTCTTTCTTCCTTCTGTTCCTATTGCCGCAATACTTGCACCATCATCATCATCTTCATCACTACCACCATCATCTATAAGTCGAAAAAGGCTTGCAGGCAAAACTTGGGAAGACATATTGTTAGGAATAAACCTACAACCAGATTTAACAAAAGAGCAAAAATAATGAACACAAGATTTACGTGGTTCACCCAAAATAGGCTACGTCCACGGGCTGCTGCAGATCTTTCACTAAAGGGAGATAATTACACAGTGTTTACAAACACTCAACACTCACAACTCTCTTACACTAAGAAAATTGTTCACTCAATTTTCTCACAATATCTCTCATAGGAAGCTGCTAAAATTACTCTCAATTTTAGCCTCACTATGAATTGCTCTCGTGTATGTTGTTAATGTATTTTTGGTCTGATGGTGTGATTTTTCAGCTGAATGAAGCTGCTATTTATAGCCTCCAAGCCAGCAAAAATATGACGTGAAACCCGGTGCACCAATCCTTGAAATCTGCTGAAATAATATTGCCATTTTTCTTTGCTGCATGGGGGATTATTTCTTCACGTGACAAAGATATCACTTTGACACCATTTGTCAAAGTTTGTGGGTCTCACAAAGCAAAGTTGGAAGACTTTGCATATGGTACTTGAGTACCTCTACTGTACCAACAATCTCCCACTTGAAGACCGATTTCAATCTGTCTTCACACCTGATCAATGCAACAGCCGTTCCGATCTTGTCAATTATGGAGTCCAACTGAAGCTGAGCATAGCTTCAGTTTATCAACAGTTACTACCTTGGTTAGCATGTCTGCTGGATTCTTACTCCCTTGAATCTTCTCAAGCGTTAATACTTCATCCTCTAACAGAGATCTGATGAAGTGATAACGAAGCCCAATGTGCTTTGTTCTGGAGTGAAATGCAGAGTTCTTCGCCAAATGTATTGCACTCTGACTATCACTGTATAGAACATTCTTCTCATTTATGAATCCCAACTCATCTAACAAACCCTGAAGCCAAATCATTTCTTTACTGGCTTCTGTCACTGCTACGTACTCTGCTTCCGTAGTGGACAATGCAACAATCTTCTGTAACCGTGACATCCAACTGACCGCCGTTGATCCCACAGTGAATACATAACCTGTGGTGCTTCTTCTGTGATCAACTTCCCCGGCAAAATCCGCATCTACGTACCCTTGCGCTTTGACTTCTCCTCTGCCAAAGTACAAACACTTATCTGGAGTACCTCGTAGATATCTCAAGATCCATTTGACTGCTTCCCAGTGGATCTTACCCGGGTTTGACATAAACCTGCTAACAGCTCCCACTGCATAGCCAATGTCTGGTCTCGTACAGACCATTGCGTACATCAAACTACCAATGGCTGAGGCGTAAGGAACCTTGGCCATTAAGTCTCTCTCTTCGTCTGTCTGAGGAGACTGGTTCTTGGATAGTCGAAAGTGACTAGCCAATGGTGTGTTGACTGGCTTACTGCTGCCCATATTAAACCTTTGCAAAATACGACTCATGTATTCTGCCTGAGATAACTGCAAAACTCCTTTTTGCCTATCTCGAGTGATTTGCATCCCAAGAATCTTCTTTGCTGGACCTAAATCTTTCATGTCAAACTCTTTTGACAATTGCTGCTTCAAGCTTTTGATCTCGTTCATATCTGAACCAGCTACTAACATATCGTCGACATAAAGTAGCAAGATGATATAACTTGAGTTATACCTCTTGAAGTAGCAGCAGTGGTCGGCATTGCACTTCTGGAAGCCTTCCTTGTGCATGAAGTTGTCAAACTTTTTGTACCACTGTCTTGGAGCTTGTTTCAAACCATACAAGCTCTTCTTGAGTCTACACACCATATTTTCTTTCTTTTTCTCTGAGAAACCTTCTGGCTGGCGCATGTAAATCTCTTCATCTAAGTCTCCGTGAAGAAACGCAGTCTTCACATCCAACTGTTCTAGATAGAGATTTTCAATAGCAACAATACTTAGTACCGTCCTGATAGTATTAAGTTTCACAACAGGAGAAAAGATCTCGGTGTAGTCAATTCCTTCTTTCTGCTGGAATCCTTTGACTACTAGTCTGGCTTTGTATCGTTTTGAGCCATCCTGCTCTTCTTTCACACGATACACCCATTTGTTATGAAGAGCCTTCTTCCCTCTGGGTAACTCAACAAGTTCCCATGTCTGGTTGGAGATCAAAGACTTCATCTCGTCTTTCATGGCAAACTCCCACTCGCCGGCATCTCCGATCTGACAAGCTTCTTCATAGCACTCTGGTTCTCCTCCATCTGTCAGCAACACATAATTCATGTATCTCCTGTTAGGCACATGTGGCCGAGAAGACCTTCTCAATACAGGAGTTGGAGAATGGGGTTGATTTACATTCTCCTGCTCAACACGTTCCTCTGGCTCGGTATTTTCCATTGTTTGGTTTGTCACAGGACTGACTGGAACGTCATCCACTTCTGCATATACTGGCTCAATCTCAATTGGGTCAGTGGCATTTGTCGAATGCCTATCTTTGTACATAATTCTTTCATTGAAAATTACGTCTCTGCTGCGGATTATTTTCCTGTTTGCATCATCCCAGATGCGATACCCGAACTCATCATCGCCATATCCAAGAAATGTACACTTCTTGGATTTTGGATCAAGCTTATTCCTGCCTTGATCACTGATATGCACGTATGCCATACAACCAAAAACTTTGAGGTGTGATAACTTAACATCTTTACCACTCCATACCTCTTCTGGAATTTTATGCTCCAATGGTACCGATGGACCTCGATTAATCAAATAAGCAGCTGTGTTGACTGCTTCTGCCCAGAACATCTTGGGTAGGCCTGACTGCATACGCATTGTTCTGGCTCTCTCGGTCAACGTTCGATTCATGCGTTCTGCTACACCATTTTGTTGAGGGGTACCCGGCACAGTTCTTTCCATCTTGATCCCGTGCTCATAGCAGAACTTCTTGAATTTCGAGGCTTCGTATTCTCCACCATTATCGGTTCTCAGCTTTTTGATTTTGAGACCTGTCTCATTTTCTACCATGGCTTTCCATTTTCTGAACGTGTCGAACACTTCAGATTTATGTCTCAAAAAGTAAACCCATACTTTTCGAGAGTGATCATCTATGAAAGTCACAAAGTAGTGTTTCCCACCAATCGATGAGACAGTCGTTGGACCCCATACATCAGAATGAACAAGCTCCAGCTTTTCCTTCTTTGGGGTTCTGCCACTTGTCTGAAAGCTGACTCTTTTATGCTTTCCAAGTATACAGTCTTCGCACATGTCGATGTCAATCGACTGTAGATTCGGTAGCTTTCCTTTGGAGTGCATAACCTTCATTCCTTTCTCACTCATGTGACCAAGTCTTTGGTGCCACAAGTTTGGATTTTGGTTGATTGCTGCAACTGCAATCGAACAACACCCTTTTGCCGCCATGTAAAGAGTGCCGCTCTTCTTTCCTCGTGCAACCGCCATTGCACCCTTTGATATCTTCCAATCATCTCCATGGAAGATTGTAGTATAGCCTTCACTGGCTAACTGGCCCACAGAGATTAAGTTTTTTCTCAGGTCGGGAATATGTCTGACATCCTTCAGCTTCCACTCAGACCCGTTCAACTTAATTTTCACTGTTCCTTTCCCAACAATATCACAAGGTTGGTCATCACCAAGATATACTTTACCAAGGTTTCCTGACACATACTCCTCAAAGAGTCTTTTCTGCGAAGTAGCGTGAAATGATGCTCCAGAGTCTAACACCCAAGACTCTTCCTTGCTCTCCAAAGAGCATATCAACACATCATCTTGTGTTGATGTTGAGGCAACATTAGCTTCAGTCTTCGCCATCTGATTCTTCGATGCACTCTTGCATTGATTTTTGTAGTGTCCGACCTTTCCGCAATTCCAACACTCAACAGGCTTTGAGTTTCCAGAATTGCTGGGATTTCTCGATCTGGATCTCCCATTCTTCGGTCTTCCTCGGTGGTTTGATCTTCCACGATTGTTGTTTGTCAATCGGCCTCTCGACTCCGTCGACAATGCAGAGGGGGTTGAAGTTTCGCCTGACTCTCTTCGACGAATCTCTTCGTTTAGAACGAGATCACGTACATCGTCGAATTTCAACTTATTGCTTCCCGACGAGCTACTCACAGCCGTGACTGTAGCATTCCAACTCTCTGGAAGGGAAGACAAAAGTAACAATGCTTGTACTTCATCGTCAAACTCAATCTCGACCGAACTCAACTGGGTCGTGATTGTACTGAGCTCATTGAGATGTTGGGCCACCGATGCCCCTTCGGTCATCCGCAAATTAAACAACCGCCTCATTAAATGCACTTTATTTGAGGCCGAAGGCTTCTCGTACATATTTGAGAGCGCCTTCATAAGACCCGCCGTGGTCTTCTCCTTCGCTATGTTAAAAGCGACATTGCGAGATAACGTCAAACGGATAACTCCGAGAGCTTGTCTGTCAAGGAGTTTCCACTCATCATCCTTCATGGATTCTGGTTTTTCTTCTTCGAGTGGCAAGAATAAATTTTTCTGATACAAATAGTCCTCTATTTGCATTTTCCAGAATCCGAAGTCCGCACCATCGAACTTCTCGAGTTTCATTTTCCCTTCGTCTGCCGCCATTACTCCCACTTAAATCTGGTTGGCCCGGAATAAATATTTCTGGGCTCTGATACCAGTTGTTAGGAATAAACCTACAACCAGATTTAACAAAAGAGCAAAAATAATGAACACAAGATTTACGTGGTTCACCCAAAATAGGCTACGTCCACGGGCTGCTGCAGATCTTTCACTAAAGGGAGATAATTACACAGTGTTTACAAACACTCAACACTCACAACTCTCTTACACTAAGAAAATTGTTCACTCAATTTTCTCACAATATCTCTCATAGGAAGCTGCTAAAATTACTCTCAATTTTAGCCTCACTATGAATTGCTCTCGTGTATGTTGTTAATGTATTTTTGGTCTGATGGTGTGATTTTTCAGCTGAATGAAGCTGCTATTTATAGCCTCCAAGCCAGCAAAAATATGACGTGAAACCCGGTGCACCAATCCTTGAAATCTGCTGAAATAATATTGCCATTTTTCTTTGCTGCATGGGGGATTATTTCTTCACGTGACAAAGATATCACTTTGACACCATTTGTCAAAGTTTGTGGGTCTCACAAAGCAAAGTTGGAAGACTTTGCATATGGTACTTGAGTACCTCTACTGTACCAACACATATAACTAGGAGCACCGCCAATTTTAAATCTCTTTGCAGATTTCTTCTCAACATCATACAAAAAATACTCCTCATGATCATGTTGTAAAAGAACCAAACCTTCATTCTTCAAATAAGCTATGGGCCTAAGTTTTCCCATAGCACTAATCGAACCTAATCCAGTAAACGAAAATAACTTAGTCCACGAGTATGTTCCTCCACAATCTTTCATTATCCATCCATCTAATCGCGTTATCCAGTAACAACAACTCAAAATCAAGCATTCACCCAACACATCCAAATACATATCACTACCATAAGACATTTTTGGTTCAGTTAAATCCGAAGGCAAAGGCATGGTCCTGTAATTTTCAGTCACTAGATCAAATGCAATTATCCATTCTATCGCCTGACCTCTCTGTTTTCCAAATGTCCTCCAATGCAATGCACCGTTGACATAAACTCCATGTTCGCCATGCGAAGGAATATAACAATTAGGAAAATCCTTAACCCTCCTCCAATAACCTAATTTCAGACTGTAAACCAAAGTTTCCAACATAGGTGTCATGTTATCAGGTCTATAAATTTGGGCGATTCTCACAACCTTATAGTCATCAGTAACACAATCATAACCGAGCCCCCCACATGCCATACCTCCTCGCAGTATACACGTTTCCTCATCATAAGGAGGCAACTCGAGGAAATCGCGTGTGAAGGGGTTCCTTAACGTCCATGACTTTTCCGGGTGGTAGTGAGAAATAAGAATAAGACCATTACACGTGGCTACTGGTAAAGCAGGTATACGTAGCAGACCATTACGGGTAGGTGTTTCGAGATGTTCTGCCCAAATGGTTTTAGTGCGGGTTTTAGAGAAAGTAAGGGAGTCTAATGACAGAGTATAAAGCTTACTACCACCGTTGCTGTTTTTTATTATGATTTGAGTTCCACCTGATTGACGGTTGAGATGCGATTTGATGAAGGCTGGGTCGTCGATGATTTTGAGCCAAGCTTTACAGACGCACCTGAAACGTAAAAGAGGCTGGACGGGGACGCGGTTGAGTATTTCACGGAAGAATTCCGATGGGATGTCGGACATTTTGTTTGAGATAAAAATTGACGATTTTCTGATAATTGGGGATAGGAATTTGATGGTATGTTAAGATTTGTACATATCCGATCGAATCAATAGAGAAATATGGAAAATTCATTTTCAATTTTGATTCGTTTCATCTGTGATGATTTGAAAGTGTTGCACAGATGACATGACATAAAGCCTGCATTTTTTGTTCTCTGTTTTGGCGGGTAAAAATTATAGAGTTTCCCTCCAAAACATGGATCCATGGAAATTATCTTTAATATCTAGAGTCATGATATCGTTTTTATATAGTTTTGGTAGTTTTTTTCCTTTTTTTCAAGATTTTCGTTAATAAGTTAATATTATTAACTTAAATGTAGGAGCATTTTTTGTTTGAGATTTTAATTTTCTAGTACCTCTAATTTTTTCAATTTTATGGTCGACTAGGTCGTAGATCGATGGCAATGCTCTGGCCATAAACATGAAGTTCTAGATTTGATGTATTCATTAAAAGATTCGGATGAATTTTTTTTTATTTTATTTTGGAAGAAAAAGATTCTAATGTAATAATAACTTACATATTAATGCATACACCGTCTAAAAAAAACACAATATCAATTTTGTGGGGGCTTAAAATTTTGTTTCAAGGAGTATTAACCAATAAAGCATCTCTAAATTATTCTTTTATAATTCTAATGGGAAACATTATTGTTACGATTAAGGAGTTTGCAATTAAAATTCACAATTTTCTGAAAAATTGGGCTAGGCCTAGGGGTTGGGTTTTGATGGATTGTTTCTACAATTGCTAAGATTTGCACATATATGATGTTAGAGAAAACAGCGAATTCATTTTCAGTTTTGAGATAATAATACGATGAGTGTTAAACAGCTGACATGAAATAAGGCTTACGTTCTGGGTTTTTTTGGCGGGAAAATTTAAGAAAGGGTTTCCCTCCAAAACATGAATCCATGGAAAATATCTTTGATATTCAAAGTCATGGGGCTACTCGGATTGGTTTTGGCTATGTTCAGTGTTTCAAAATTGGTTTGGATGAGGAACTAGTCCCCAACATTTGTCTAGTTCATGTTTGATTCCTGCTTAATGTGTCTAACACAACATGAAAGTAAATCATATATAAAACTTAAATACCCTTGAGAAAAATACAAAAATTACTAAAATGAAACAACCAATATAATAATTAACAAAAAAATAAAAAGCAACCGATATAATAAAAAATGAGAGAAAAACACTTTTGATATTAAACTTTAGTCCAAAAAATATATTTGATATCAAACTTTTCGAAAAATTACATTTTATACCATGATTCACACCCTCTCGACACCTTTTGCCAACAATTTTCGGACGGGATTCAGCACGTGCCCGTTAAGTTGACAATGGTGGGTCTTTGATACCCGTGCCTGTTTTTCCTCCCATTGTCAACTTAACGGACCCGTGAACGGCACATGCCGAATTCCGTCCGAAAATTGACGGCAAAAGTAAATATGTCAAGAGGGTGTGAATCATGGTATGAAATGTGTTTTTTCGAAAAGCTTGGTACCAAATGTGTTTTCTAGACTAAAATTTGGTATCAAAAGTGTTTTTCCCTCAATAAAAAATTCAAAAGAAATAACAATATCCGTTTGATACACACTGATTATCAAACAAAAATTCCATCCCATTTCAACCATTTATTTTCGCAATCAGTGTTCTATTAAGATTCACTAAAGAAGATTGAATATAGATTCAGAATTTCAGATACTTGTACTTGTACGATAATCTTGAAAAGAAATACTCATGAACTGAACTATCTTAAAATTAGTAACTGGAGTAGGATTTCGGATTTCCTTGTTAATATTACAAGGAAATCATAAACATGGTAACCGGAATCTGCATTAGACATTAATGTCCTAACATAAGGTCACTTGTGCAACTAACAAAACTTATCAATCAAAACATCAAGCTAGGATCATACTGGTATATATTAAACGACTTATGATACTTCAAAAGAGAAGAAACTTAAAATGGCAACAAATTAAATACTTCATTTTACGAGTACAACAATACATAACCAGCAATAAGAAACCATAGTGTGCACAACAATAATATTAAGTCAAACAATGTCAATTAATACATATAAGTCAAACAATGTCAATAGTATGCAACCTTTGCTTGCCACGAAAACATATGGCCAAATTAATTAGGTATCAATAATCAAGATCATCATTGGTGTCAATGGCCTTCTGAACATCAGTGGTTGTTAAGGTGAGCTCCACTCTACAAGGAGAAAGATTTTGATAACATTAACACTAATGCTTCATTTGTATTTCAAATCCATATTAATACACCACAAGCACTTCTTCGGATAATTACGATATCGTATTTATTCCAATTAAACATCGTAGCTATTTTTTATTATCATTCTAACGAATATGAGGAATTTGAAATCCACACAATAAAAGAGTCACTTGAAATCCTTTCTCAAATTAAAACATCAATCCAACTGAAAGCTAAAAGATTTGGATTTAAGTTGACTTATACATGCATATAAGCACATAAACATACCTCCTAACCAAATGCATCAGATAATTCCTCAATGAAAAACAAAATTCAGTTATTGCCCCTCATTAAACTAAAAGAAAGATAATTAAAATAGGCAAATATTTTCTTCCAATTAAAGTAGCAATTTTTTGGCTGGCATTATAAGGTATAAGTTTATTTACCTGTCATTATTAGACCTCTTCCTCTTCTTTTTCGTAGTACAATTCGCATAATTATTTTGATCAAATCCACTATTATTACCAAGTCGAACAAGGGTTGCAGGCCAAATTTGGGAAGACCAACCCTCTGTGACACCATCAACACTAACCTTTTTCGCAATTTTTTTCTCAACATCAAGCCAAAAATACTTGTCCGCCTCCTCCGCCTGATTCTGGAGAAGGACCTCTCCTTTGCTCTTCAAATAAGCTATAGGCCTCACATCCCCAAATCCCATACCACTAAATGAAAACAACATAGTCCACAAGTTCTCTCCTCCGTAATCATCCAAACGATATATTGAGTGGTTGCTTGTAAGTAATAAACATCCACCCAAATCATCCAAATACTTGTAACGAGGCCGCTTTGGTGAAGACGGAGCTGAGGGAAATTGAAATTTGCAGTAATTTTCAGTTCCGAGATCAAACGCAATTAAACCTTGAGGAAAATGATAGTCCTCCTCCAACAATTCGATTTCAGACTGTAAACCAAAGTCTCCAACAAAGGACCACCTAGGCCACTATTAATAGGATCATCACACAGAGCAAGTCTCACGACCTTGTAGTCATCAGAAATACAATCATAGCCTACCCCCCTACACGGCACCACTATGCGGTCCGAACGATTATCAACCGGTGGCAACTCGAGGGACTCACGAGTATAGGGATTCCAAAGCGCCCAGATCTTTCTCCGATTGTAGTGGGAAAAGAGGATCAGGCCATGACACGAGTTTACAGGTAAAATGGGTATACGAGGCACACCCACAAGTTTCAAAGTCTTAAGAGGCTCCGCCAAAACCTTATTGGTACGGCTTTTGCAACAATTAAGGGAATTAGATGACAATGTATATAGCCTAGTACCGAGGTAATTTCTTAAAACAAGCTGACCTCCTTCGTTTTGACGGTGGAGATGCATTTTGATGAATGATGGGCTGTCGATTATGCGGCGCCATGACATGCAAACGGACCTGAACCGTAGCAGAGAATCGACCGGCAATCTGGAGAGTATGTCGGCAAATAATTCCGTTGGAACGTCTGACAT